>CM077167.1:98551027-99151027 GCA_039583875.1 Platanthera guangdongensis
TAATTAAAAAGGAAGGATCAAAATAAACATCCGGGGTTAAAGAATTAAATCCTAATTTATGAAATGTTATTAATAGAGGAGAGTTTTCAAAAAAGACTTCTAGAAAAAATAAAATAGAAAGCAAAAATTATTTTTGTTAGTTTAACAAAGATGGATTGGATTTATATAAAAAACCTTTGCTTAAAAGAAGTTTAAAGGAAATAATGCAATTTAAAAATTATGCTCTCAAAAAAATTTAAATTAAGTCTAGAATCATTGAAATAGGCTAAGTGGTTTGGTGGATTATGAAGAAGGCTTGAATATTGAGGCGAGGTAATTTTTTCTCGAACCTCCAATTTTTTTTCTTTTGGATAGTTAGGAAAACGAAATCTTATTTTCCTAACTATAATAATTTTTTTCTTTCTTCATAATAAATAAAGAACCCAATGTATATTTGTAGAGTAATGAATTTTATCCTATTACTCCATATATAATCTTTTAAATTATTGGGTGCCTATGTTTACGGAACGAAATCTTATTCCCATTGACATAGGATCTTTTAGGGATAGGGGGGATCATGTCAATTAAGACACGAAAAAAAATGGAAGTGGCTTTAGTTTTTCAAAAATAAACTAGCTTTTAATCAAAAAGTTTTGAGAGCAACCTTTTAAAAATGAACGTTCCAATGTTTCTAAAAGCATGAAGTAGAAATAATTGAAATCCATGGATGTTATTTTCTAACATAAAAAACGAGCTTCTATTTCTAAAATTAGAAGTGGTGGTGAAAAACAAGTTCCCTATTATAAGGAAAAGACATAAAAAAATTCTTTAAGACTTAACCCCAGACACTTAAATCTATCGAACTTTAATTAATATAAACGAATAGTAAGCAAAGAATAACTAAAATTCGCATATAAATTAACTCGAAACTAGATTTTTGGAAAGCAAAAAAGAGTTAAGATATGGTATATTCGAATTATTTTGTTACATAATTTAACAAAACATTTTTTTTTGAATTTTTTAGGGATTTTATCATCATTTTTGTGTTTTAATTATTATCTTTTTAGGATTTTTTAGACTTTTTATCTTTTTAGGGTTTTGGTTTTTCTAATTTTTTGATTTTAGTTTTTAAGGATAAATTATTTACAAGAATGAGGAGAGAAAGAAGAGTTTTTTACAAAGAAGATAGGGGGGAAAGAGAGATTTTTTACAAAAAAGCAAAGTAAAAAACTCGATTGCGGCCCCGCGAACAGACTCTTATTTGAATGGTTGGTTCGATGAGTCGACCGTCGCGGGCAGGCAAGACGCAAGTTTTTTACAAAAAAAGAAGATGAGGGGGGAAGAGAGAATTTTTTTTGTTTGTTTGAAGTTTTTTTTTTTTTATTTTTTGTTTTTGTTTTCTTTAATTAAAATTTTTTGAAATTTTTTTGATTTTTGCAGTTTTTTTTGTATTATTTTGTTTTTTGTTAAGTACTGAATATAAAAAGTGCAGAATAGGAAAACCCCCATACTTAAACCCAACATTGTCCCCAATGTTGCAATCTAAGTATGCGGAACAGATAATATACAAAATATAATAAGTACAAAAAGAAAAAGAGAAGGGAAGGAGCTTCCCTTAGACGAGCGCGGGAGGGCGCAGGTTGAAACCCTGCATTATTTAGAAGGAAAAGCAAAAAGATAACATAAAAAATAAAAAGATAAACTCGGCCTAAAGATCGCGGGCGGTAGGGGGGGCGATGTGCGTGGGGGAGTCGGAGGTAGCTAAGGCCTTAGCGACCACTACGTGATAAAGATGTGATCCCCTAGCGCGCATAAGAGTGAGGACCGCGCCGAATCAAAATAAAAAATAGTTAAATTAAATTAAATAAAATATATACTTACGTTTTTTTTTGGGTTTGTTTTTTTTTTTTTTTTTTTTAAAAAAACAATTATTAATTTTTTTGTTTGTTTTTTTTTTTTTTATAAGGAAAATATATTTTAAAGTTTTTCATTTTTCAATTTTTGTTTTTTTTTTTTTTGTTTTTTTTTTATTTTGTTTTTGTTTTATAGTTTTTTTTTTTAAGTTTTTAAGGTTTGCAAAAAAAAAAATTTTTTTTAGTGTTATAAGTTTTTCAATTTTTTTTTTTGTTTTATAATTTTGTAATATATTTTTTTATATAGTTATTATTATTATTATATTATATTGGCCATATTTATATATATATATATAAATATATATAGGTAAAATTAATAGATTTCCAGGGTTTAAAATAACGAACCTAAAATTTTCCCCGGCAACGGCGCCAAAAACTTGATGGTTAAAACTCCAAAATTATTTACGGTCACGCGGCGACCCGGCGGTTTTATTTGAGAAAAAGGCGAAGTGATTTTATTTAAGAAAACGGGGCGCGCGTATTTATTTATTTTGGATATAAAAAGGTGTGATCGAGTTTTAACGAAAGGAGGCAAGTGCACCTATCGTGAGTAGTACAGGATATTCCGGGTGGAATATCGAGGTCGTATTGTTCTCGGGGTCGGTTCGATTATTTCTACTCTTCCCTGGAGGGGACTATTATTTTACCGATAATTATCTTGTCGGGATATTTATATATAATAAAAATGCAGAAAATGGCGGAAAGAAAATGAAAGCAATAAAAAGAAAGCATGAAGGTGGTGCCGATGAAGAGCTTAGCTCGATGGCACCGAAAAAACAAATGAACTAAAATAGACTTTAAATAAAAAGAGCTCCTAAATTTCTAATTAATTAAGGCGGAGACTTGGCCGTGGAGGTTCCACTAAATGAGCTCACCTAGCTATAGGGCTATCGCTCACCTGAACGCTAAGACTATTCGACCGGGCTCTCGTCCGACGAAGGATTCCTCTTAACTCCCGCATTACGCTAAGAACCCCGCTATTGGGTGGGGAACCCAATCCGGTAGAGTTGGAACTCTCTTTGCCAAGGGGTGATCTGTCCATACGCACGGCCTCTCGGCGAGCGTATGGAAAACGGAAATAGGGCCCACACATCGATATGTGGTCCTACGCGTCGTTAACCCCGGGCAAACCTTAAGTACTATAATTAATTAGAAAAATTAGACCTTTAATTATTTTAAAGCTACTTTATCTGTCCCAATGCTCTTCGATGCCGAGGGCTAAGAACTGTTAGCCACTCATCGGAATGGGGACGGCTTGCGGGAAAAGCGGAAAATAAAGCAGAAAATGGAAAGCAGGAAATGAAAGCAGTAAAATAAAGCAGTAAAGGAAAGCTGAAAATTGCAAGTCCTACTCAAACGAGTAGGACTGAAGAAAGCAGTAAATTGCGAGTCCCGACGCAAATGCGTGGGCGGGAGAAATGAAAGCAGTAAAACGCACACACGCAAGTCCTACTCAAATGAGTAGGAGAAAATAAATACGGGTCCTACTCAACCGAGTAGGACAAAATAAATGCAACGCACACACACACTCTCTCGACATAAAGTAAACACACACACTCTACTGAAATGAAATCCAGCCATTAAACTCAAGTGAGTAGGCGGAAAAAAAGAAAATTACAAACCCACGCACTCTACAGAAAGTAAAATAAGCAGGCGCCATTTAACTCTTAACGAGTAGGCGGAAATAAATGTGCATACATAAAAAATTGCAAAAAAGCTAAGTTATCGAAAAATTAAAACAACTGCATTTCTACCGCTAAAATGCGGTAGAAATGCATAAAAAGCTGAAATAAAAATTAAACGGGAAGAAAGTTTTGCAAATAACCGAAAAATGAAAGTGCTCGAAAAATTAAAACGAATACATTTCTACCGCTAGAATGCGGTAGAAATGCATAAAAAGAGAGCGAAAAAATTAAATAAGGAAAAAGTTTTTGCGAATAAAGGAAAAATACAAGTGTTCGAAAAAGCAAAATAACAACATATCCCCTCTTATAATGCTATAAAAACTCCTAAAAAGTGGAAGAAAAGATAAAAGGACGAAAAATTCTACAAAACTAAAAAGTCTAAGTGAAACGAAAATGACAAAACCACTTTAAAATCATTTTTATAGTTTCATAAGGACGGGTTTTAGAACAAAAACTAAATAGCTATTATGAAAATGAAGACATCTACTTAACAATAAAAAGAAGAAATAAAGTGTTACTCTCATACACACACACACGCATATAAAAAAGAACGAAAGAAACTAAGACAAGACAAGGAAAAAAAAGATAAGATTGCATAGAGGTAGTCGTTTAGACTCATTCCAAAGCCAAATAAAGGGATGAAAAACACATTTTATTAAGCTAATAATAACGGATTACACAGGAATGAAAATAAAAACTAAGGAGAGGGGGAGAAAATATCCCTTACATAGCATTTGGACTTCATCCGAGCAGCATAACTCTATACAAAATGGTGCCCAAAAGGGGAACAGAAATCCTAAGCAGCAGCTCTGAATTTATAGAAAAAATTTACAAGGGTCACGCCCTTGGTCACGGGCGTGACAGGGGGCGTGACAGTACTATTTGGAAGGCGGCCGGCGATTTGACGGGAAAGTTGACTTCGGGCTGGACATGTGGCGGTCTCGCAGTGGTCACGCCCTTGGTCACGGGCGTGACAGGGGCGTGACAGGCAGGTGGATCTGGGCGCGGTGCGCCAAAAAGTCGCCGCGCGGGTCTTGTCGGGCTAGCTGGAAAGGTCACGCCCCAGGTCACGGGCGTGACTCTGGGCGTGACAGGCGGGTGTCGACACTCGACGAATGTCGAGATGAAATCGTCGAGTGGAGTGTCACGGGCTTGGGTCACGGGCGTGACTCGGGTGACACGGGCGTGACAGGCTCTGAACTTCAGAAAATTGCTGATTTCACGGCTTTTGACGTGTCACGCCCTGGTCACGGGCGTGACCCATTTGTCACGGGCGTGACATGTCAAATTTTGGCAGATTTTTGATTTTTTCTGAAAAATAAAATAAACAAAGTTAGTATAATATTTACAAAAATAGGAGCATTTTATTGAATAAAAATAAGTAAAAACGACAAAAATAAATGAAAACAACTAAATTAATGTACATAAAAATAGGTATATTTACAATTCATCAATCACCGAGAATGTGCCATGAGAGCACGGGGTGTGTGGCCGTGCGTGCCAACGCCTGTGATGAAATGTATTTATTTACTGCTTGGTTGTGCTAATAAAATGCAGGGAAGGAGCATCGCCGCCCCGAGATGGGGGCGGGATCGTTATAATTTGGTCAACATTGCTGACCGTTACTTTTGTTTGCCACCGTGCGGTGGATTGTACTTGCAGGTGTTGCGGGGCCAAGCGGTCAATAGCAGGCCAAAGGCCAAATTGCGAAGCCAACCGTTGAAGGCCTAATTGAAGTGTTTACTTGCTTTCGTTCATGTATGACCGGCCTGCGTGCCGTGGTATGGAAAACATGTAATATGAAGTAAACCATTTGTAAGGCCTTAAGGCCAGTACTTGTGTATGTGCTACATTCCCATTTGGTGTATTAGTGGACATTCATGCTTATGCTGGGTTCTTTTAATTACAACTTATACAACTGCTTCCACTAGAATGCTCTGTGTAGGACGTTGGATTGGTTGGATGGTTTCCATTGAGTAACCACCCGGTCTGTCTGTGGTATATGGCGTCAGGCCCCGGCCCGACCTACTGCTATATGCTATGTGACGGATAGGGGGTGTTACACGTGTCCTGCTCTGTATGGCTGAGCAGCCTGTCGAGTGCTCGACAAACTGCACTCGATGAGTTCTCGAGAGGGAACACGCCCGGCGACATGGGCGTGTCAGAGGGATTGTCCCCCTCTGGTCGACGAACTTTGCTCGACGAAATGTACTGCGGAGGTGTGTCTGCAGCCGTGTAAGGGAACACAGCCTGTGACACGGGCGTGTCACATGGCCGTGTCCTCCTCTGGAATTGACCAAGGCATTGAGGCCTTGTGAACACTGGCAGGACACGGTTGTGTCTATTGAAACATGGCCTGTTACATGGGCGTGTCACATGGCCAAGTCCTGTTCGGGTTGAATTGGGGGTGTACCGCTTGAGGTACATGGCAGCAGACACGGGCATGTTTGAAGGCATGTTAGGTCACACAGCCTATGACACGAGCATGTCACATGTCCATGTCCTACTCTGGGTAAGTCGATTGTGTGCCGCTTAAGGTAGAAGACCTATGACACGGGCGTGTCATAGGCCGTGTTAGCCAAAAAATAAACCTTTGTGGAAAATTTGTGGCCGTCTATTTCCTTTATCTGGGATCTGATGGCCTAGGCTTCTCCCCACTACTTTAAGGACGAGAATAAGAAGCAAATACTCATTTTGATCGTGGGCAATTCTCTTTATAAGAGAGCTAGAGAGAAGGGAGAGCAAGGAGAAGGAGGAGAGAAGAGCCGGCCACCGGTGGAGTTGCCGAGTTCAGGAGCGAGATCTGAGTCCAGATTTATGGAGGCAAAGCCGTTGCGGTGCTTTCCAACCAGTTAGAATTCCATGGCTCCAGAGAGGTCGTCAAGGGTAATGATCTTCCTTCCTGGACATGTGGAGTCCTTTCTTTTTGGCATGTGCAAGGATTTCCCCCACCAGAGGGTGGATTGCGAAGGGATTTCCTTGGGTTGATTCTTGGAATCCCCAATAGTTTGGCATATAGATCCGGAAATGGAGTACGGAATAGGCATGCTGTGTGAAGCCCATCTGGACAGGTTGGTCTGGGTTGGTGATGTTGCATTTGCACACTGGAGAAGACTCCGTGGTTAAACGTGTAGTTTATGGTATCGATGGGTTGGACCTGTGAAAGGCAATAACATGAAGTACTGGAGTGGTAGTCCAGGAAAAGACCCTTGTGATGTTTGCGATTTCAATGGGTTGTGTCTGTGAAGGATAGTAGCAGGAAGTAATGGAGTGGAGGCCCAGGAAAACACACATAAATGCTTGTGTTGTATGCTATGAATGCTAAGGTTAAAGCTTGGGACGAAAAGTGAGTTCTGTCACTAACGTTGGGCGTGGCTCCTAGCTAACCTATGAATGTGAAGCCAGTCCCTCGGGGATGGTATGGCTATGTGTGAGCTTGGAGAGTTCTTAAAAAGGCTTCATGCCAAACAGGCAAGGTGAAACCGACCTGCACCTTATACTTAGCCGCGAGTACATTTGTATTCAGTGATGGCAAAGAGACTTGAACAACGGGGTGTGGCTGATCCGTACCTATGTTATGTCCGTCTGACTTAAAGACCTGAAAGTGCGGTCAGTTAGAGAGTATAATGAGAGTCTTAGTCCTACGCGCTGAAAAGACTATATGCTCAATTTTACCGTTGGGTTTCGGCCCTGGAATGGTGGTGGGACCCTTGTTCGCCGGTACACCAAGAATGTGCCCTGAGTGCACAGATCGTCGGGCCGCGTGGCTGACAGTTGTGTTGGATTGTTTGTGCGTCAGAGAACAATGTGTGATACTTATATATCTGCCTATGAATTGCTATGCCTGCAGGGAAGGAATACCACTGCCCCGGAAAGGGGTAGGGTCGTTATAAATTGGTTAGCTAAATGCTGACCGTTGCTTTGTTTGCCACTGTTTGGTGGGTTGTCCCTGTGCAAGTGTTGGAGAGCTGAGCAGAACACATAAGGGTTGAAGTCCCTGCTGCTGCTGCTGTTAGCCCTTGAAGGCTAAATAACAAATGTAGTGTTTTGTTCATGTGTGGCCGGTCTGCGTACCGATGTTTGGAATCCACACTTGTAAAGAGAAACTGTAAGGCCATAAGGCAAAACAATATTGTATTTAGTGTTCATTCCTATATAAATGTGGGTATTTATAGCAGTGGACATTCATGGTTGTAGTTCAGTATTTATGTTAAAAGCTTCCGCTAGAATGTTATGAGTTAGGATGTGCAACTCTGATATTAACCCGTGACTTCACCGCCTATTTTCTGGCATATGGTGTGGGGCCCCGGCCTGACCTTCTATTATATGCTATATGAACGGATGGAGTCGTTACAAATTCTATGGCCAAGACCACAAGCATGAGTGATGGAAGTTCACTTAACGCCATATATCAAGAATCGTCGATTATAGCTGAATTTGTGAAAGCCATAGTTTTGGAAAACTGATATTCAACTAAGTCAACATGCGTCGTGTGGTTACAACTCTCGATGCCATATACCAAGCAGCGTTGAGACAAGCTCAATCAGTTGGACATTCTATCAAGGAAAATTTGGCTAAGTCCATAATCGTTGAGTGAGGACAACTCACTCAATTCCAAAACAAAAGGCGTCGTGCGATGTTAAAACTTAAGAAGAGAAGACAAAAATATTTGTCTATGTTCAGAGGCACTGAGTGAAGCCAATTCACTCAACGCTCTCAACGCCTCAGCAAGTTGGCAGATTATAGGGAAGCGGCTAAGTACAAAATCATTGAGTGATGAAGCTTCACTGAATGCTCTCAGCGCTTAGCAGGCAAAGAAGTTGCAGCCAAGTCCAGTGGTATTAAGTGAAGCCAGTTCACTCGACGCTCTCAATGCCTAATGGTGCAGAGAATTTGACTAAGTACATATTTGTTGAGTGAAGGCCTTTCACTCAACGCACTCAACGCCTGGAGGGAATCTGAGAAATTTTCTAAGTCCATAACTGATGATGTCAAACAAAGTCAACAAAGTTCAAATTACCTACGGGAAAGCTACAGAACATGCCAAATAGCGCCAGAGGCCTACTATACGTCTTCTTTCATTAATGCAAGTTGCAGCTATCAACTGCAGGTGGTCCCCACTGATTCTTGGACCCGTTAATCGGCGGAAGATAAAAGAGACATGTTCAGAAGGAGCAACTTAACTTTTAGGGTTTCATTCTTTTCGTAAAGTTACGGCTGCACTCTGTCTTTGCCACCATTGCTGCCGATCTAAAAGCTTGAATTCGATCCATCTGAATTAAAAGTTCATTCGAGATAGCTATAGCAATTTATTTTGCTATAACAAGTTCATATTAGCTTCTGATATAGAAAGAGAAGAAGAGCCTTCAGGTTTTCTGCAGGTTCAGGTTAGCTATTTGAAGAACTTAAGATCTGTCAACTCTTCAGCCTTCTTCAACAAGTTGAGCAATAAAGTTCTGAGATACTTCCAGCAGAGGCAGCTATTTACTGAAGATCATTTTTGTTGGGTTTCTCTATGAGGATGGCACAACACTTGTGCACGCAGCGGAAGAATAAAAACATCAAGAAAATCCAAAAGAGATGGGATCGGGCCATGGTAGTTGAAATAAGAAGTTAACATACAACTAGGCAAAAATTACCTCGGTGGCGTTGAGTCACAACTCAACGGAGATGCTCCAAGCTTCGTATTCCTGCTGGTGGCGAGTTCTACATGGAATGATGTCCACGTCTCTGCAGAAATCCACACGAGCGGGAGAACACCGATCTTTCCGTCGCCCGGATAATCGGAAAGAGAGTGACCGCACCTTGCTACACCACAGACTGCTAGGTCCACGCCAGGGATAGCAACGCCAGCGACAGTCACCGGAGAGAAGGAGGTCGATGGAGCGAGTGCGGCGGCGGCGGAACACTTCCGTCGGCGGCAGGATTCGGGATCGGCGGAACGAGCGAACGGCAGAATACTTCTGTCGGCTTCGATTCGATCAGCACGCATAGATCTGGTTTCCCAAAAACCCTAAGTGTCCTTTTATACCAAAGACATAAATAAACTTAGGAATATCGCTATCCGCAGACCACCCAGAAGAATAGTGTCCCAAAATCAGCGAGTATCAGTCGACAAGAATCAGTCGGCGAGTATCACTTACGATCGGCGAGAATCAGAGTACAATACTCGACGATTCTCGCCGAACGCGGGGTGGACCATACTCGTCGACCGTCGACCCACGGTCGACGATACTCAATGATTCTAGTCGATCTTCGACCCGCGGTCGACGATACTCAGCGATTCCCGTCGATCGTCGACCCGCGGTCGGCGATACTCGACGATTCCCGTCGATCGTCGACCCGCGGTCGGCGATACTCGACGATTCTCGTCGATCGTCGACCCGCGGTCGACGATACTCGACGATTCTCGTCGATCGTCGAACTTGGGTTGATGACACTCGTCGACCCGCGGTCGACGACTCTTACCAATCCTTCAAGGCAACATTTGCCCAACCCGACGATTCTTTAAGGCAACACTTTGCCCACAACCCCATTCAGGTCGGTGATTGGTAATCTTTACCAACACAGTCAATCATCCAACTTCTCAACATCTCTTATGTGCGACCCTGCAGGCTCATATTGCGTTGGCAGTGAGATTACATGTTTGACCACTTCTAGATCACCATGGTAACTCCAACATACTCCCACTTGATCTTGAAAGTATCAAACCAAAAACCTCACAAACAATGAGCGGCATCTAGCAATGCATCATTGCTCCCCAAGCAATAAGAGTTTATAACTCATAAGCCTTTATGACCAATATATCAGCGTTGTCTTTGTCCCTTTGTCCCTTACATCCGGAAAGAACTAGAGTCATGGACCGTGTCACTCTCATAATAGCTCAATCCAAGTTTCTTGATCCAGGACGGACTTCCAGAGAATGGTGAGTCCAATATCACATATTGACTCAACCAAGCATGACCATGCATTTCTCAGTCCAGTTCCATCAAGGGGCCCATGGATGCAACTCCTGTCATATAGGAGGACAAATCCCATATTTGCTCACACACAAACACCCAAATGATTCGTAATATGCCCAACAATCACCCTTATCATCAACCTTTCTCAAGGAAGACTTTAGATGACATCAAAGCACGCTCTTCCTCACTTGATGAATACTGTGACTTCAGGTCAAAGGACCACAACACCATTGTCAATTGAGACCTACTCGTGACACGATTGGATGACAATCCACAGAGTAGTCTCAGGTTGGGTCTGTCTAGTACAACTTGTTCACTAACAAGTACCCACATGATGACTTGATATCAAAATATCATGACCTGTGAGAACCGGTCATCAGTCAACGCACGTGCTAGTCTTCATGTACCATCATCACCCTTAGCTTCTATGATGATACTCGACCAGGGACCTTTTAAGAACGAAGCTTCAAATAAATCATAGGCTCTCACATTCAAGTCACGTACTTGATGTCCCATGGAAGCGAACATTCTAAGGGTATCTATTATGTTAACATTTAACTATCATATAGAAAAACTCATAATAAAAGAACTTGCCATTAATTGTAAGAGAAAAACTAGGTACACTGTTCATCATATGAACAAATAGCCAACAAGATACATGTTTACATGCAATCTACAAGATTCTCAGTAGAGTCGGTCATTTAGGTATCGTATACCCATCGATCTAGTATGACCATCATGCTTTCTCTGCGCGAGAGGCTTTGTCAGTGGATCCGCAATATTCTCCTCAGTCGGCACTCTGCAAATGTTCACATCTCCTCGTTCGACAATCTCACGAATAAGATGAAACCACCGAAGTATGTGCTTGGAGCGCTGATGTGATCTAGGTTCCTTAGATTGTGCAATTGCACCATTGTTATCACAGTAGAGAACTACGGGACCAACAATGCTAGGAACTACATCAAGCTCGCCGATGAATTTCCTAATCCATACAGCCTCCTTCGCCGCATTAGCTGCGGCGATATACTCGGCCTCTGTTGTAGAATCAACAACTGTCTCTTGCTTGGAACTCTTCCAGCTCACAACTCCTCCATTCAGGCAAAATACAAAACCTGACTGAGACTTGGAGTCGTCTCTATCAGTTTGGAAGCTAGCATCCGTGTAACCACTTACAACGAGCTCTTCCTCTCCACCATACATCAAGAACACATCCTTAGTCCTTCTCAAGTACTTCAGGACATTCTTGACTGCAATCCAGTGACACTCACCGGGGTCTGACTGATACCTGCTAGTCATGCTCAAAGCAAAGGAGACATCGGGACGAGTACATAACATCGCGTACATGATTGATCCAATTGCCGAAGCATATGGAATCAACTTCATGCGGTCCTTATCTTCACAAGACTTTGGACACTGGTCTTAGAGAGATTCACACCATGAGACATGGGCAAAAATCTTTCTTGGACTCAAGCATGTTGAACCGCTTCAACACCTTTTCGATGTACGTACTCTGGGTCAAACCCAGCAACTTCTTCGATCCATCTCTATAGATCTTAATACCGAGTATATAAGTCGCTTCACCCAAATCCTTCATTGAAAAGCAGTTCCCTAGGTTGTTCTTAACAACTTTCAGGGTAAGAATGTCATTCCCAATCAACAGTATGTCATCTACATACAATATCAGGAAGACAACAATGCTCCCACTGATTCGCTTGTAAACACAAGGCTCATCTTCATTCTTGATGAAACCAAACTCTTTGATTTTCTCATCAAAACGAAGATTCCAACTTCGAGAGGCCTGTTTCAGTCCATAGATGGACTTATTCAGCTTGCATACTTTAGTGGCTTCATCTGGGGATACAAAACCCTCGGGTTGTGTCATATACACTTCCTCAAGGAGGTTTCCATTAAGGAAAGCCGTTTTGGCATCCATCTGCCAGATCTCGTAGTGATAATACGCAGCAACAGCAAGCAATATCCTTATGGACTTTACCATGGCAACAAGGGAAAAAGTCTCATCATAGTCAATACCATGAATTTGCTTGAAACCCTTAGCCACCAGTCGCCCTTTGAATGTCTGTACATTCCCATCCATGTCGGTCTTCTTCTTAAAAACCCACTTGCACCCTATGGGTCGTACCCCTTCAGGTGGTTCCACCAAGTTCCAAACTTGGTTTGCATACATGGAGTCCATTTCGGATTTCATAGCCTCAAGCCATTTGTCGAAGTCCGGTCCAATCATAGCCTCTTGGTAGGTTGCTGGTTCATCATCATGATCCATAAGCAACACATTACCTATTTGAGACACGAGAAATCCATATCTCTCAGGCTCAAACCTCGGTCTACCAGATCTACGTAGGACTTGTGTTCCTTGAGCAGGTTCTATAACTACAACATCTTGTAGTCCTGTCTCAGAATCCAATTCCGGTTCATTCACTACCTGTGGTTCTTGAACTTCTTCAAGTTCTACCTTTTCAGTCTTTCTTGATAAGAACTCTTTCTCCAAGAAGACACCAGTACTTGCGACAAACACTTTGCCCTCAGACGGTAGGTAAAAGTAATACCCTTTCGTTTCCTTAGGATATCCCACCAGATAACATTTATCCGATTTGGGTTCCAGCTTGTCAGGAATTTGACGTCTCATGTATTCCTCACAGCCCCAAATTTTAATGAACGACATACTAGGATGCTTCCCAGTCCATATCTCATATGGTGTCTTCAGAACCATTTTCGTTGGAGCGCGATTCAATGTTATTGCTGCAGTCTCTAAAGCAAAACCCCAAAAGGAAACAGGAAAGTCTGCATGACTCATCATCGAACGTACCATGTCTAACAGAGTACGATTTCTCCTCTCAGACACACCATTATGTTGTGGTGTTCTAGGTGGAGTGAGCTGTGATACAATACCACACTCTTTCAGATGATCACAGAACTTATGACTCAGGTATTCGCCACCTCGATCAGATCGGAGTTCTTTAACCCTTTTACCCAACTGGTTTTCTACTTCATTCTTGAACTCTTTGAACTTTTCAAAGGTCTCGGATTTGCACTTCATAAGATACACATATCCGTATCTACTGAAATCATCAGTAAATGTAACAAAGTAGAAATACCCACCTCTAGCCATGGAACTCATGGGTCCGCATACATCACTATGTACAACACCTAAGAGATCCTCAGCCCTCTCAGTATAACCAGTGAAAGGAGCTTTAGTCATCTTGCCTAACAAACAAGATTCGCATCTCTCAAATGATTCAAAATCAAATGAGTCCAAAATTCCATCTCTATGGAGCTTGGATATGCGCTTCTCGTTGATATGGCCCAAACGACTATGCCAGAGAAAAGTAGGGTTCGAGTCATTTGTTCTTAGTCTTTTATTATTTTCTACATTACAGATCAGATGGTCCAAGTTCAAAACATAAAGACCATTAAACAATTGGGCTACAGCATAACAAACATCATTCTTAAATATATAACAATAGTTGTTCTTAATTATAAAAGAAAATCCAATCATGTCCAAACATGAAATAGATATAATGTTTCTAGTTATGGCCGGAACAAAATAACAATTATCTAGTTCTATTACAAGCCCACTGGGCAAAGAAAGGCGGTAAACCCCTACGGCTACAGCAGCAACTCTTGCTCCATTGCCGACGCGGAGGTCCACCTCCCCTTTACTCAGCAATCTTCTCCTTCCCAGTTCCTGCACATTTGTACAAATGTGAGAACCACATCTGGTATCCAATACCCAAGATGAAGGAGCAGAAAGGTTTATCTCTATAACGTGAACATTTGAAGCGGAAGTCATACCTCCCTTCATTTTCTGCAGACCTTCAATGTACGAAGGTCAGTTCCTCCTCCAATGACTAGCCTTGTCACAGTAGTGGCATTTCCCTTCCTTCACCGTGCTTTTCTTTTTCATCAGTGCAGAAGACTTGGGCTCAAGATATGATTTAGGTCTCACCTTCGTCTTCTTAGAGCCCTTGGACTTGCCCTTGCCCTTATGCACCATCAGTATGGGGCTGGCAGGCTTGGCCTTCTTCATATTGATTTCGGCAGTTCTCAACATGCCTAGGAGTTCCGACAGTGTCTTGTTTATTTCATTCATGTTGTAGTTCAAGACGAACTGCTCATAACTGTCCGGCAACGATTGCAGGATCAGATCTGTGGCCAACTCTTGACCAAGAGGAAAACCCAGCCTTTCAAGGTCCTCTATATACCCAATCATCTTGAGTACGTGAGTCCCTATTGAGTCTCGAACTCCCATCTTGCACTGAAACAACGCTTTTGTGACGTCGAACCTCTCTTGACGAGCCTGCCCTTGAAACATTTTCTTGAGATGCTCGTCAATCTCCTTGCACCCCATGTTCTCATGTTGCTTCTGAAGCTCAGAGTTCATAGTGGCAAGCATAAGGCATTCGACATCTAAAGCATCATCAGATACTTCTTATAAGCATCCTTCTCAGTACGGGAAGAGTTCCCGGTCGGCACCTCGGGGTTTTCTTCTTCCAAGACATAGAGCTTTCGCTCTTGCCTGAGAACAATTCTCAGGTTCCTATACCAGTCCATGTAATTAGTCCCACTGAGCTTATCCTTCTCAAGGATGGCTCTCAGAGACAATGTGGAGTGTGAAACACTTGCCATGGAATTCTACACGAATTTATGCAGAATAAAATCAGTACCAAAATTTCAAATATAATTTATTTTAATTTGGACTTCAATTAAAACTCTCCCACTATTTTATTCGAAATGATAGCCCTCACTAACAATTCAGAGAGTTCATGCGAGCTACTCTCTTAGTGGACAAGATCCGTATTTCACCAACACAATGAGTCAGCTTTGGCTTTCCTCTCACGATGCGGTTATTTAGGTAGGCAACGCTTGCCAATTGCATCCTCATGCAATTCTTGTATGGTTGGTGAATAACTCCTTACTCGCATCCATCATATGGTGCATGCCAACCCTATGCCTCTAGGCACTCAACCTTTGAGGTCACCTAATTAAGCTGGACCCGATGTCGACAGTGGGATATCACAATTATCTGCTCGCATCCTTACCAAGATAGATTAATGCACCTTGCTTTGGCAAGACCACACTTCATCGATCAAGGCAGGAAGAGTGTCATCCATCGGAAGGCATCCGAACACTTAATATTTGAAGAAGGGATTTTGATTATAGGTTAACAGTTAACCATGATCAACATTTGATCAATGTGCACATCCAAAGAAAAACAATTCTTCTAAAACCACATGCATCCCTTATGTACACAACCTGACACCATCAACATTTGATAGAAGGAAGGGCTAAATCTGAACATCCGGAAACTTCCAAATCCTCAGATTTACATGCATTGGACAAAAGCAAAGACAACTCAACTTAAAGCAGTAGACAAGCTCATCTCTCTATGTTGGATTCAAAATCCAAAACAAACTCGAGGGATGGTTACTGCTAAGGAGACTACAATTTCTAACAATTAGAAATTTCCACGAAATCCCAGACGTTCTTGGCGGGGTACCAAGACTAAATCTAGACATTTAGAACACTTCTAAATCCCTAGGTTTACACGCACTGGAATCACAAAACTTCCAATACAACAATCATGGCCGCAACCTCCCTCTGATACCACTGTTGGGATTCTCTATGAGGATGGCACAACACTTGTGCACGCAGCGGAAGAATAAAAACATCAAGAAAACCCAAAGGAGATGGGATCGGGCCATGGTAGTTGAATCAAGAAGTTAACATACAACTAGGCAAAAATTACCTCGGTGGCGTTGAGTCACAACTCAACGGAGATGCTCCAAGCTTCGTATTCCTGCTGGTGGCGAGTTCTACGTGGAATGATGTCCACGTCTCTGCAGAAATCCACACAAGCGAGAGAACACCGATCTTTCCGTCGCACGGATAATCGGAAAGAGAGTGACCGCACCTTGCTACACCACATACTGCTAGGTCCGCGCCAGGGATAGCAACGCTAGCGACAGTCGCCGGAGAGAAGGAGGTCGACGGAGCGAGCGCGGCGGCGACGGAACACTTCCGTCGGCGGCGGGATTCGGGATCGGCGGAACGAGCGAACGGCGGAATACTTCCGTCGGCTTCGATTCGATCATCACGCATAGATCTGGTTTCCCGAAAATCCTAAGTGTCCTTTTATACCAAAGACATAAATAGACTTAGGAATATCGCTATCTGCAGACCACCCAGAAGAATAGGGTCCCAGAATCGGCGAGTATCAGTCGGCAAGAATCAGTCGGCGAGTATCACTTACGATCGGCGAGAATCATAGTACAATACTCGACGATTCTCGCCGAACGCGGGGTGGACCATACTCGTCGACCGTCAACCTGCGGTCGACGATACTCGACGATTCTCGTCGACCGTCGACCCGCGGTCGACGATACTCGACGATTCTCGTCGATCGTCGACCCGCGGTCGACGATACTCGATGATTCTCGTCGATCGTCGACCCGCGGTCGACGATACTCGACGATTCTCGTCGATCGTCAAACTTGGGTTGACGACACTCGTCGACCCGCGGTCGACGACTCTTACCAATCCTTCAAGGCAACATTTGCCCAACCCGATGATTCTTTAAGGCAACACTTTGCCCACAACCCCATTCAGGTCGGTGATTGGTAACCTTTACCAACACAGTCAATCATCCAACTTCTCCACATATCTTATGTGCGACCCTGCAGGCTCATATTGTGTTGGCAGTGAGATTACATGTTTGACCACTTCTAGATCACCATGGTAACTCCAACAATTTTCTTGCTGCTAAGAAGCTAGTTAGGGCTGAGATAACTTAGCTCAGGATGCTGACACAAAGAAATATCTCTGTGTCAAATTAACACAAATCAATTTCATTTCTATAGGATCCTTTTAGATCTGAGTTGTAAGGCCTTTGTACCTGAGGTAAGGCAGATTTGCCTGAGTGTAGGATCTAGTATTTGGATCTGAGTGTAGGACCTTTGGGTCTGAGGTAGGATCCTTTTGGATCTGAGTTGTTGGAGAGTCATTATCTCTGAGGTAGGGCTATCCTCCATATCCTGAGCTGTAGGACCAGGATTCAAATATGAGGTAGGTGATCATTTGATCACTGAGTTGTAGGAGCAAATTTGCTCCGAGGTAGGGCTTTGTTCCTGAGTTGTAAGTCTTGGAGGAGACTGAGTGATCCTGAGGGATCTGAGGTGTAAGCTCTAAGGAGATGAGTTTTTTTGGAGAAGTGTCTTGTCTAACAAGAACTTAGAAAGATAGGAGGAGAGTGGATGTCCCTATAATCTGTGGAACCACTATAAATTCTATGTGTCCTTCGTGTTTTGTCTTAGAAGCTTAAAAACTACTAACTCATAACATATTAAGTTAAAGATAATAATAATAAACCAAAAAACCTATTCACCCCCCTTAGGTTGTTAGCTACCTTGAAATTAAAGACTTTCATGTGGTATCAGAGGGAGGTTGCTCAAAAAGGATCTAATAGTCTAAGTGATCTCCAAGGGTAGATACAGTTCTATACCTATGGGTTCTGGAGTGAACCATAAGGAGATAGGTTCCATGAAACTCCTCATCTATAGAAAGGAGAGTTTTGGAATCTGGAAAGAGAGGGCCAGACTATTTATAGAAGCCTATGACCCAAGGATCTTTATGACAGTCATGGAGGGGCCCTTCAACCCTATGAAGTTCTCAGTTCTGGATGCCAATGTCCAAACACCTAAGACATATTTATTGATGACTAAGAATGAAGTCATCTTGGCTACATTGGACAAGAGGGAACAAAACATCATTGTTAATACCATAAATGATACAACCTTTCAGAATTTGGTTCACTTCCAGACCTCCAAAGAGATCTGGAACACTCTTGTGGTCTATATGGAGGATACTAAAGAGCTAAGAGATGATAGGAAGTACATGCATAACTAGGAGTATGAGGCTTTCATGCAATACCAGAAAGAGAGCATAGATGCTTTCTATGAATGGTTTTTCAAGATTATAAATGATCTGAGGATCTATAGAAGGGTCTTCAGTCATTATGAGTTTAATGACAAGTTCCTAAGGTCTCTTACTAGAGACTGGGGTACTAAGATATGTGCCATAAGTGAGTGGCCAAGCTTGCTGATGCTCCTCCCAAAATATTATTTGGAAAGCTACTCTCTTATGAGATACAACTGGCTGCCAGGAAAGAGGAGGCACAAGAAAATCCCATGCCAAAGAAATTTCCTTGGCCTTCAGATCAGACAACACCAGGAACAGTAAGGAGAGGATCCCCTATCCTCTAAGAAGGCTATCTGATTCAGACAGCTCAGAATTAGATACATCAGACTGCAGTATGTCTGATGAGGACTTTACTGCCTTCTCCAGGCACTTTCAGAAGCTGATGAAGAAGAAATAGAGGAAGAGTAGACCTTCCAACTCTTATCATCACAGGAAAAATCATTCCAAGGATGATAGGTATGATTCAAAACCTAGCAAACATTTTTTATCTAAAATTGTCTGGTACTGTTGCAGCAAACCCGGGCATGTTATAACTGACTGCCCAGTGAAGAGAAAAGAGGCAGGTGAGAAAAAGGCTCACAAGAACAAGTGCAAGAATGATAAGTCCTTCATTACAGATAAGGAAAAGAGCTATACAGACTCATCTTCATCAGTCTGAAGAAGAATAAGCCTATATTGGGCTAGTTACTGCTACTGCTGAAGGAGTTGAAGCAACAAATGAAGACTATCTTGCTGCCAGGATAGGCTTAGGGCCCCTCTATCACATTCAGATAGTTACTCAGAGGAGGATGAGGATGAAGAAGATGCCTACAGCTGCTATGGGCTGATGGTAATAACTGATGAGGAATCCATCCAGGATCAGTCTGGTTAAAGTAAGGAAAATTCTCTATCTAGCTCTTCTTCTTAGTCTGGGTATGAGACTAGTTCTTGTATAGAAGCCTCTTCATCCAGTTGTGAAGATGATTCTGAATCAGAAGGAGATGCCAATCTATTGATTGACATGTATGGAGAACTTTTGGATGCCTTTATGAAGTGCAAGAGGTTGTCTACAAAGCAACCTGTGGAGATTGCCACTCAACAGCTAGCTGCTGCCCAGCATGTTGAGACAACATCTTTGCTGGATCAGAAGGACAGGGAAGTTATCCAACCTAAGGTCTTGAATCTCTTCCAGATAGGCTCCATAAAGTTCAAGAATAGTCTCATTAGTGACCTTGAAGAGAAGCTCTAGAGGGAGAAGAGAATTGTGGCTAGTTTCTCCAAGCCCAGTATAGTGTTGCACTTTATAGACTCCTCCTCTTAGAAGGGTAAGAAGGGGTTGGTCTTTAAGGGAAACACTAGAGTTTCCCCTTCCAAAGGGAAGGACAATGCTATAGCTCCAACTCATCCTCTAACTTCCAAGTCTCCCATCCCTCTTAAGAAGGTGATGTTGCCTTCAAACAGGTAAGACCAAGAAAGCATCTATGGTAACTAGATGAATGATGGATCCACTAGTATGAATAAAGCGGTTCACAACTATGGTGTAAGGTACAATAGGGGAGTGAGTGCCTTTAATGCTGTAAGACCCCTATTTTTTTTTCTTTTTAGAACACCGGGGTCTTAGGCCCAGAACCACCATTTGCGGCGACACCTTCACACTTGGGAAAGTAATCACTACAAAATGCCGATCCTGCTGGCCAAATCGATCACAACTGTAGCAAAATAGTAAAATATGTCCATAGAAATCACATATATATGTAAATAATCTCCACGAAGGGAGTGTCCACAGATACACAACAATATAAGATCTTGGGCTCATGCCCAGTACATCATGTCCTCACTACAAATCTCTCAATGCGGAAGCAAACTAATAATACTACTAGTGATCAGGACTCACAGTCCCTGTCATCTAAACTCTGGTACTAGACTGGCCCATCTCCATGCGTGCCGACCTCTGGGGCTGCTCATTTATGCTGGGCTCCACGGTCCCCTAAAGTGACGTGGTCCGAAAACCACTGGGCTTACTGCCCGAGTGACCAACCTATCTCCCCGAGTCATCGAGGTGTGAGAAAGTGAAACCCTAGACTTACTAGCTACTCTTAAATGTTGTGTTGGATCTAACCCTAGTGCAATTTGACACTTCCTCCCTACGGGAAAGACGATTTTTCGTCGATCCCGGGCACCGTCTAACTCTAGCCAATCCATCCCTCTACTCATCCTACTATCAATAATGAACTTATTTTTATCTATCCATACCAGCAGACCATTAATCCCAAGGCATGCATCAAATTATACTCCAACATAATTTCTGCAATTTTTACTATATGCAGACCACTTAAGATATATGAACCGTAAAATGGGAGGTACAACATATAATCATCCAATACTCCTATAATAATTATTGAAGGGCCATTATGAGCTTTGTGGACAAAATCCAGAATTTCACAATTTTCCTATATATCTGATAATTTATTTAATTAATTTAGTAGCCAAAAATCCCAAGTTTGAACATGAAGTACCAATTTCAGATAAAATAATATTCCACCAAATTTTTGTTAAATATAATACGAATATATAACTCAAAATACAAAGCTTCAAAATTTTCCAGTAAGATTTAGCCCCTTAAGTTTAATTTCATATATATCCCAAAATAATTCATTTTAAGAGAATTTACAGCATTAAGAATTCCAAAAATTCAGATAAAATTCATGGATGATTGTAAGGCCATATAAGTAATCTAGATCAAATTTCACAATTTATCATTGAATAATAATGTATATACTTGATTTTTACATAATATTCCAAGTTAAGGGGTTAATGAACAAAGTATAACAATTATCCATCTACAAATTCCAAATAAATTCCCATATGAGCATACTAAACTAGGAACACTAATTCTCAAGTTTCATAATTTGTCAACATGTATTGAGCTCTGTAAGAATTATTTAGCAATTTCCCAAATATTTGAGGTTATGAAGTAGGTACCCTAAATATATATCCAACAATTCCATTAAAATTCACATATGATTAGCATGGTCTAAAACTCCCTCTTCCAAATTTTCATGATTGTTTTAAGAGTCTTTCTAACCTATTCTAGCTCCACAATATTTGTGCCCTAGGCTAGGGTTAGAGTTTTGTGGGCCCTACCCTTCCCAAAATCCCTTATTATTTTTACCAGAGGGTTTTATCTATCCTAGCACCCTCCCTACAAAATTACAAGATCATTCAAGGTGTTTTGATCTCATACCCTTCACAAGGCACAAAACCCTTCCTTAGGGTATGGCCTTATATCTTAGGGCAAACCAATTCGAATCTACCCCATATTTCATGATAAGGTGAAAGAAGCCAGGCTAAGCAAGTGGCCCCAATCCCAACCTCTGTTGAGGTGATTTGACCACTCAAAACACAAAATACACCTTTTGAGCAAAATACTCCTTTTATGGCAAAGCTCGGGTTTGCATGATTTCAATTCAAACCACTTCCAAATGTGATGAAATTTTAACCAGAGATTTATATTGACCCTAAGCACCTCTCACCAAAATTTGGGTGAGTTTGAAGGTCATTTAGCCCTTAAATTAATTAACCCTAGATAAATTAAATATTTTCCAAAACTATAGAAAAATTGTCCCCCAAAATTTCCATCTTTGGGCAGCTCTAGATATGGTCTAGTGGGACTCACTTCCAAAATTTCAATTAATTTGGACCAAGGATGAAGTGTGGGCACTCTGTTTAATGTCTGCCTAGCCTTAGGTGTAGGTCCCACCAAAATGGGTGCCCTGGTCAAACCAGGCACCCAAATTGGTTCAAATCAATTTTGCTATAATCTAGACTCTCCAGGCTACACTTTTCATGTTGAACACATTTTTTTTAAAAAGCCTATAAGTATTTTTAAAAATTAAAAACTTTAATTACATAAAGTGTGACAGAATGAAATAATCTGATTAATTAATCTTATGGTTTTAAAATCAATTCTCGAACGAATCTTGGCGCGCCAGTGGTTGAAATCTGGTCATCTTCAACCTTGAGCCGACGACCAAGATTTATCCCGCCTGGAGCTCCTTCCAAGCACTGCCGCCGGCGATCCGGCCACCTCCTCGGCCGGCCACCGCCACCACCACCTTCGTTGAGGTGGTGGTCGTCGCCAGGCGGCGGCACAGCCGCCGGAGGGCCGTTTTCCAGCGAACCCGACAAGCTAAATTTCATGGAAAACTATGGATTTTTCAACTTGGATCGGGCTCAATTGAGCCCAAACCTTGGCCCTAACGATTGCTATGAACTAATCATGGATGAAGGAGTGGAGGAGGACCTTGCTGGGCGGCTGTAGCCTTGCCGATCGCCGGGAAGCCATTTTGGTGGTGGTGGTCGGATTTCTGCAACTGCACTATGAAACACCTTGGCTCCTTCAGGTAAGTGGTGGGACTGACTCTTGGAGTCCAGTGAAGGTTTTAAAAAGGAGAAATGGGGTGGTAGGTGACTCTAAGCTACTTTGCCATTATTGGCCTTTAGTCAACAATGGCGGCCATGGTTGGTAGGGTATGAGGCCTGGCTCCAACCAGTCAATGTTCAGCTGGTTGCGCTCCTCTGGTCTTAGGGAATTGAATGGGGAAGGTTAGGGGAAAGGGAAGGAGGAGCCTAAGGTCTTCCTCCATTACTCCTTCTCTTTCTCTCACCTTCATTTGAATTTCCTCTCTCTCTCTTACCTACCAAGCTGAAATTGACTCCTACCTAATCCAATGGCTGTCCACAAGTTTATTTAATCCATTAAATCAAGGTTAGCCCAAGTGAATTGGGCTTGAGCTTGAAGTTAGCCCATTTGGGCTAACTTGACCTAAACTTTGACCATGGTTGACCTTGGTCAATTTGGTCTTTGAGGTTGGCCCTAATGGGTCCTTGGTGACCCATTGGCCTGCCTTAAGGTCTAGGTGGGGTTGACTTGGTCCTCTGGAGGTCACTTGACCCTTATGCTGGGCACTTTGACCACTTTAGGGCTAGAGTTGACTTTGGTCAACTTAGCCTTTTTGGTTGGCCCCAGTGGGTCCTTGGTGACCTATTGGCCTCTCACTATGGTTATGAAGGTATGTGTGGGGTCCTCTTGGCTAAGGGAACTTAAATTGGCCCTTGTGCTAGTTAGTTTGACCCATTTAGGGTAAGAGTTGACTTTGGTACACTTAACCCTTTGGACTGCCCTCCATGGGTCCTTAGTGACCCATTGATCCCACTTTAGGTCTAGAAAGTCCTTGGTAGGGTTAGTTGGGCTTTACCGTGGCACACTACCCTTAGTTAGGGCACCTTGCCCAATTTAGGCCTATGGTGGTTCTAGGTCAACTTGGGCACCCTGGGTTGACTTCAATGGACCCTTAGGGCTCTAATGGACCCTACAATGGGTTGATAAGACCATGGTGGGGTCTTGGAGTCTTGGTGAAGCCCTAAGGTCAAACCCTAGGTTTTGTGATGAGGTTGTGCCATAGGCAGACCAAGGTGATTCTCACCTTGGCTTTCTATCACTTGGCCCTTTTTAGCTTCCTAGGGTTTTGTCATGACCTAGTCATGGCCAAAACCACTCTTAGGGGTCTAGTTGGAAATGGGATGTTACAAATCCCAATAAACAAAACAAAGATTTCGTCCCCGAAATTAAGGTTAAGCCTACTGGAATTTCTATTGAAGAAATGGAAACTTGTAATATCCCATAAGAAGTGAAAGATTACATCTCGACGCCATGTTTGCTAAGCGGGGTTTAAAGGAAAACCTAAATTTATGACCAATTCACCAAATTGGCAAGGTCAAGATCCCAATAAACAAAAGATTAGCCTCTACTCTTCCTAGAGCAGCCCTACTAGTTTAAAATAGGAAAGTAAATTGAACATCTTGAGAGGTTGTGAGGTATACCTGACTGAACAGCTCTGTATACTTTTGTCGCATCAGGTCCTGCGGTTCCCAGGTATGCTCCTCCTGGCTGTGGTTTCTCCACAAAACCTTGACTAACGGAACCTTCTTGCGACGCAAGATCCGTACTCCTCTGTCATTGATCCGAACTGGCTCCAAGTGAACTGACCGGTCTGAAGCTACCAGTCCATCTGTGTTCGAAATCTACTGCTCCGGGCGTAGTAGAGCCCTCCTAAGCGAAGATATATGGAACACGTCGTGTAAACCTGCTAGTTCCGGTGGCAACTCTAGCCTATAAGCTAGGGGTCCGATCCGCTCCACCATCCTGTAAGGGCCCATATACTTAGGGCTGAGCTTATTCTTCCGACCGTGCACCCGTGAAACTCTGTGCATGGGCCAGATCTTCAAGAAAACCCTGTCTCATACCTGAAACTCTACTTGACGGTGCCGGGCATCGTAATACTTATCCTGTCGGCTCTGCGCTTCCAGCATTCTGTCCCGTATCAGTCTCACCTGAGCATCGGTGTCTTCGACAAAATTCGATCCCAACGTCTTCGGATCCTCGTCCTGAATCCATGAAAGCGGAGTCCTACATCTCCTTCCGTATAAGGCTTCATAAGGAGCAATCCATATGCTAGACTGGTAGCTGTTGTTTTAGGAGAACTCGACCAGGGGTAAAAGCTTCTCCCAAGGTTTGTTTCGATCCAGAATGCATAGCCTTAGGAGGTCCTCCAATGTCCGGTTGGTGCGTTCCATCTGCCAATCCGTCTAGGGATAAAATGTTATGCTGAAGGTCAGCCGCTTGCCTAAGTAAGCTTTCACAGATCTCCACTCCCTGGATGTTAACCGACCATCACGATCTGACACGATCGTCCTGGGCACCCCGTAGTAAAGAATGAACTACTCTACGAATCTCCATACTAGTATCCCAACCGAGTCATCTTTTCTGATCGGAATGAATCTGGCCACCTTCGTCAGCCGATCGATGATGACTCAAATCGAATCATTTCCCGTTAGTGATCGGGGAAGGCCATGAATGAAATCCATCGCGATGTCCTCAAAATTCCACTCCGGCACTAAAAGTGGTTGTAACAATCCTGTGGGGTTTCTGCACTCTGCCTTCACTAGCTGGCATGCATCACAATGAGTCACGAAGTATGTAATGTCCTTCTTCATCCCCGGCCAAAACATCGTCTTCTTCAAGTCTGCCGTCATCTTGGTGATCCCCGGGTGTATAGAATATCTGCTACAATGTTCTTCTGCTATGATGTCCTCCCGAATCTGACCTCCTGCGGGTATATAGACCCTGCCTCTAAAATATAGCAATCCATCTCTCAGTGAATAATCTCCCATCGAACCCTCCTCCAAGGCTTGGAATATCGGCTCTGCCCATGCATCTGTCTTCTGTCCATCCCGGATGCGGTCCCAAATATCATCTATGGCAACCATCGATGCTAGATACTCCATGTACAGCTCTGGATCATTCTCGGACATTAGGGATATCTGCATATCTCTGAAAGACCGGACTAGCTCCATGGACATTAGTTGTGGTTCCTTCCCTGAGGTATCTCCTCTCCGGCTCAGAGCATCTGCCACCGTGTTCGCCTTCCCGGGATGGTAGTGCATGGTATACTGGTAATCCAACAGGAACTCCACCCAATGCCTCTGTCTGATGTTGAGTTCCCTCTGTGTGTCCACATATTTCAAATTCTTGTGATCTGAGAAGATGTCACAGTGAACCCCGTAGAGGTAGTGTCGCCAAATCTTCAGAGCAAAGATCACTGCATCCATCTCCAGATCATGCACCAGATAGTTCTTCTCATGTATCTTCAGCTATCGGGAGGCGTAGGCTATTACGTGCTCATTCTGCATCAGAACGACACCCATCCCCTTGTAGGAGGCGTCCGTGTACACCTGGAATCCCTCCCTTACCGACGGAATAACGAGAATGGGAGCCGAGGTAAGCCGACCCTACAACTCCACAAAGGCCGCCTCGTACTGTGGCGTCCAAATGAAAGGGGATTCCTTCTTCGTCAGGGATGTAAGAGGGAGTGCAATCAGAGAGGATCCTTCGACGAACTTCCGATAATATCCGACAAGTCCCAGGAAGCTCCGTACATCCGTGGCTGTCTTCAACGGTGGCAAATCCTGAACTGCCCAAATCTTGGCCGGGTCTACTGGCAACCCAGCACCGCTGATGATTTGACCTAAGAAGGCTACTTCCTTTAGCCAAAACTGGCATTTGCTAAACTTCGCATACAGCTGGTGTTCCCGTAGCCTCTCTAGAGTCAAAGTCAGGTGTCATGTATGCTCCTCCTCCATCCTTGAGTAGATGAGGATGTCATCAACAAATACGATGACGAGTACATCCAAATACTCCTCGAATACCCTGTTCTTGAGGCCTGTAAATGCTGACGGTGCATTTGTGAGCCTGAAGGGCATCACTGTAAACACAAACAGTCTGTACCTACTACTGAAGGCGGTCTTCATAATGTCCTCCTCTCGAATCCGTAGCTGGTAATAACCTGACCTCAAGTCAAGTTTCGAGAAGAAATACGCTCCTTCCAGTTGATCGAATAACTCGTCAATCCGTGGTAGTGGGTATGTATTCCGGACCGTCAGTCTGTTCAGCGCTCCATAATCAATACACAAGCGGAGACTTCCGTCCTTTGTTTTGACGAATAGTACCGGGGCTCCCCACGGTGAAGAGCTTGGCCGGACAAACCCTGCCTCTACTAGTTCCTGCAACTGACTTCGGAACTCTGTCAACTCTTTCGGGGCCATCTGTTAAGGGGCCCTAGATGCCGGCTTGGCCCCCGGCACAAGCTGTATCTGGAAGTCCTGCTCTCGGTGCAGAGGTAATCCTGGCAGTTTCTCTGGAAAGATGTCAGCAAAATCTCACACCACCGGGATGTCTGTCATATACTCCTTGGCCTCCGCCATCTCATATAGAATCCAATAAATCTCCTCTCCTTGCAGATGGGACTTAATGGCCTGTACTCAAGATAAGAGTATACGAGAGGCAGGTCTTATACCTTCGATGACAATGACAGAGTACCCGTGCCTCACGGTCATCCTCTTTTCTTGGCAATCAATCTGGGCATGGTTCCAGTGCAACCATGTCATGCCCAGGATCAGCTCGAAGACTGTCATCCTTAGGATCATTGCCGGTACTTCGAATAACTTTCCTCCAATCTCTGCCTCCATGTTGCAATGGGCAGAGGTGAATAGCTCCGATCCGTCGGGTAGACGCACCCTTCTCATCAGGCCTGTGAACCGCTCCACACCTTCCAGCCCTTCCACGAAGGCTTCCGACACGAACAAGTGCAAAGTACCCGTGTCGAACAGTGTATAGGCGGGTTTGCCGCTGATGAATACTATACCTGGGGCGATTAAATGTCTTAGGATTCTATAACAAGTTCTCTTTCCTATTAATTCTTTTTAGTACAGTTCTACAAATTTTACAACTGAGAAAGAGAATTCTATTTAAACAATTAAACATCTTGGCGTACCTGTTATGACCTGCTCTGGGTTCTGAGGCTGCGCCAGGTCCAATGCATACACCTGCTCCCTTTCTTGTCTACGATCCCCATCCTGGTATCCACGTCCTTGTCCACGACCTCGGCCTCCAAGATATTGCGCTGGCTAGGTAGCCGGTGGTGCTGGTGGGGGTGCCCCCCTCATGGGGCAGTTCCTCCTGATGTGCCCCACCTGATGACAATTGAAACATTCTGGCGGGGGATATATCATTCCCCCGGGTCTCTGTCCCTCCCGTGTCTGAAGAGGTGGTGGAGCCACCACCATTGGCTCCCATGTCTCCTGTCTTGCCTCCTGACGAGGCTGGTCATCGACCCTCCTCCCGTCCGTGATACGGGCTCATCTCTGATCGTTCCTTGCTCCTCGACCCTGATCCTCCGCTGGCCATTTCTGGCCCCGAGAAGCTTGCCAATCAGCCTCTATCCCTTTCTCTATCTCTAGTATCCTGGAAATGGGCCCATCAGATACAAACAATAGAGTCTCCCTCAGCTCCTCTCGCAGGCCCTTGTAGAACCTTTTGGTATATCCTGCCTCGTCTAATTGATAAGAGTGCGCAAACCGGGCTAGATGGTTGAACTCTCGGTGGTACTCCACCACCGTCTTTTTCCCCTGTCTCAACCGCAAAAATCTATCCTCCAGCTCGTCCCTGGCCGACTGTGGAACAAAGTTTCCCAACAGTGCGCCCCTGAACTCCTCCCAAGTAATCTCCGCAACCTCCCTGTCAGCAAACGACGTATCCAGCGAAGTCTTCCACCATCTCTTGGCATGGGACTCCAAGCATGAGACAACCAAGGGCACCCTCTCCTCCCAAGGGCACCGTATCCCGGTCAGCATCTCATACATAATGTCCGACCACTCCTTTATCCGAACGGCCGACTCAGTCCCCAAGTAGGATGGGGGAGCAAGTCCTCGAAAAATGCTCAGCCAGTTGGCCCCCGGGTTTGGCTGCGGTGCCGGAACCTGTTGTGCCCTAAATGCGTCCAGGATAGCTGCCAGAGTCTGTCCCATCTCCGACTGTAGGAATGGAGTGGGGACCAGGGGAGGTGGTGCAACATCCGGAGTCTGCTGGACTACGCCTTGTGGTGTAGGCTGTGCTAGGGGTTGCGTAATAAAAGTCAACAGTAAGTAATCGACTTTAACCCAATTAAAAGTGGACGATTTACATGTGATCCCCCATATGGGCACACCATTTCTTCCGCTGCTTATTTTGTCCCCAAACTAAACCCATGCGGGGGTGACCCAGGGGTTGTGGACTGATACTTATCGATCGAGGTTTGCTTTGATACCACTTGTAAGACCCCCTTTTTTTTCTTTTTAGAACACCGGGGTCTTAGGCCCAGAACAGCCACTTTGCGGCGACACCTTCGAATTCGGGAAGGTCATCACTACAAAAAGCCGATCCTGCCGGCCAAATCGATCACAACTGTAGCAAATAGTATAACATGTCCACAGAAATCACATATATATGTAAATAATCTCAATGAAGGGAGTGTCCACAGATACACAAAAATATAAGATCTTGGGCTCATGCCCAGTACATCATGTCCTCACTACAAATCTTTCAACATGGAAGCAAACTAATATAACTACTAGTGATCAGGACACACAATCCCTATCATCTAAACTCCGGTACTAGACTGGCCAATCTCCATGCGTGTCGACCTCTGGGGCTGCTCCTCTATGCTGGGCTCCACGGTACCCTAAAATGATGTGGTTCAAAAACCGTTAGTGTAAAAGACTAAGTCCTATCATCCCCCGCCCCTTCCCCCATGGCCCCTAGGCACCGAGCGGGGAGAAGGAAAGGAGAGGACATGAACGTGTAGAATAACAAATAAGCAGGTGGCAGCAGAATTAATCTAGAAGTTCTACAGTATGTATGGCAGCAAAATAGGTATGAAATACTGAATAAGAATGTAACCTTAACTTATATGAAAACACATACGCTAAGGAATCTTTTGTAGGGCTCTTATCGTATAAAAAGTCCCATACTGATTTATACGATAGGGTGTCAGTTTTCTAGCAAGCATAATATATAATATCAAATAAAACCTTTAACTTATAAGCACGCTCGCACGAACTTATAAACTAAGGGGTCGTTTTGCAGGGCCTATTGTATAGAGCGTCCCATACCACTTATACAATATGTGTCAGGCTATATGCAATGATCATGCTATGTAATACAATTATGTCATGATGTGATCATGCAAGTGCAACTCACCCACTCGACTCTGTGTACACAGACCTTTAGTTACCCCTTTTTGGAGCCAAACCTCCCTGGATACCTCTGTAGTGGCAAACGGAAGCGGTGGGTTGGGCCTCGCCCCCCTCTAAATCGGTAATTGCACTACCAGTAAGACCTATCGTACGCCTCAACGCTAGTGCACAAAGCGGAGCTCCTGCGTACTATTGCCGTATGGCTCACCAGACTTTATTTGGCCAAGTGCTAAACCACACTCGCCGAGTCAACGTGTTGGCGTCTGTGCATCGACCCTCCAACACCGAAGACCCACCACCTTTTCCTTTATACACATGCAACCTTATGTATCAGCTAACGAGCCAAAGCTCCCTGGACCATCCCGTATGTCATAAACAACAACCAAGCCAAAGCTCGTCGGGCCAACCTGCCCATCACAACCATTACCGAGCCAAAGCTCGTCGGGCTAACCTTCCCTTTTACCAAACCACTGGGCTTACTGCCGGAGTGACCCAACCTATCTGTTGGGTATTGTATCCACGATTACCTAGATTTGAGGAAGCCACCTGTCAAGCTAAGATGAATTCACAATGTATTTGATGAAACATCTTAAGTTGTACTTGCAGCTCCTCCACGCTAAGTGCACACCAATGTCAGGGTGCAGTAGGTCAATATACACGGGTCTGCACGACGTAATCCCTCGTTGAGCAGATCAGTGCGTTGGCCTACGTGTACTCTCTCTATTGGAGTGCACTTACTTTCAAGTACAGGGCAGTTCATATGCAAGAGAAGACAAGGAGCATGGATGGATCAAGGAGCAGCTCCTGGGTGGAAGACGAAAATTCGTCCAAGGAAAATTCGACGAGAATCACCAAGTGATTCTCGCCGATTCGGCGAGAATCACTAGTGATTCTCGCCGAATCGACGAGAATCATTAGTGATTCTCGCCGACTCCTTCTGGCTACCTCAAAACGGTGGCAAGTAAGATTCGGCGAGAATCACTAGTGATTCTCGCCGAACCAGTGGCCAAGGAGCTCATGTATACAAAGTGAAATTCGTTGAGAATCAATAAGTGATTCGGCGAGAATCACTAACGATTCTCGACGAATCGTCGAGAATCGCTTGCGATTCTCGACGATTTTCACTTAGCGTTTTCTCAGGATGCTGCTGGACCGGACTCTGCCTCAGGACTAGTTTAAACCGGACTTAGGATTTCTAGTGTGGGTCCCACAAACGGTCATATTGGAATTATCTACAGTATATATATTCCAGTATTTTGAACAGTAAAAGCCACGGAGAAAAGAGAACGAAACCGAGCCGCGACGAAACCCTAGATTCGCGATTTCTCTCCTCCGCCGCCGTCGCGCTAGGGCATGTTGGTCGCCGTCAACATTTGAGATTCCTTCGTAATCTCCGGCGACAGAAGCTTAGCAAAGCTTGTGTCTCACGTGTCTATCCAGAGATCTCTTGTCTCTCGATTTGTTGACCGGGAAAAACTCCCCCGTCCGAATCGATCGAGACGACCGATCCTAGAGTGACCGTTGGTAGACCTAGTTTGCTTCGCTACGAAGCTTGGATCTCCAAGTTCAGCAGCCGCTCATCATCGTAGCCGCCGATCCCGAAGCTAGCCGCCGCCGGTTCCGGGGAGATCCTCTCCAAGAGAGACCAAGGTTGTAGACTCTTCATCAACTTCAAGAACACGTCATCGAACGAAGAGGAACACCGTAGTCTCCAAAAGAAGTTTGTATCACGTGTACACTCTATATTTAATTTCGTTGTAAAGGAACTTTTGTTCCGTGTTGTAAGGGTTGGGTGCAACCCGTTTTGTGGGAGTGTTGACTCTCACGTGTGGAAGGGCTCCTTCCGTTAGTGCAGGGATTGGATTTCAATCCCGTTGGAGAAGTGACCGAGTCGTCCCTTGTTGGAGAGATAGGTCGAAGGGGGAAAGTGGATGTACCCAAGTCGGGGAACCACTATAAATTTCCTGTGTATTCTGTGTGCTGTGCTCTTTCTATTTTTATTGTGCAGGTACGTTCGTAAAATCCGCAAAAGTGCTACTCATCACCTATTCCCCCCCCCCCCCATAGGTGCACATAGCTGACACTAGGTGGACTTTCAAGTGGTATCAGAGCGAGGTTACTCTTCAAAAAGGTTAACACCTTGAGTAGAATCCTGCCACCAGTGTCAGAAGCATGGATCTGGATTATGAGATTCCGCCACTCAAACTCCCCGCATGCACAAAGGATTATTATCCCATCTGGAGAATGAGAGTATCCTTTCACCTTGATGCTATAGATCCTCGAGCATCCTTCATCCTGGAATAGGGTCCGTTTATCCCCATGAAGACCTCCGACTCTGGGATCCAAGTGCCCATGGGCGTTGCTGAGATGTCTGAGACGGAACTATCTCTATTTCACTTGGACGAGAGGATTCGACAAATTATCATGGATGTCTAGTCCGTAGCCTCTCGCTCTAGATTGGAAAAATGTAGAACGGCTAAATCTCTGTGGATAATGATCTCAGAGCTGATGGGGCGGTCAGAGAAAGCTGAAATATGCTGCCAATCAGAGGATGAAGCGTATGTGGGGGTCTTCACTTCTGAAGATGAATGCAAGGATCCCTCGGATTGCATCAGAGCTCCAGTGTCCGTGTCAGAGCCTCAAGAGGACAGTGAGGAAAGCAGCTCTGATGTGGATGAAATAATAGTCACTGGCTCTAACGACAATAACACAGAAGTGCAGGTAACCTCCTCATCCTGCCCCGTATCTCTTGAAATTTCTGAAGACAGGAACTGCCCTCCTTCAGAAAATACTGATTCCCTGAAGAGAGCCCTTCAGTCAAGCAATCTACTTGCTGAGGAGCAAGCACAAGAGATTGCTCGACTGAAGGTCTTGTTGGTTCTCCAATTGGCATCCAACAAGGCCAAGGACTCTAAGATCTCAGCTCTAGAGAGTAGTCTAGAGAATGAGAAAAGAATAATATCAAACTTCTCCAAGGTTGATGCCATTAAGAGAAAGCAAGAAAACGGGTGGATCTCCCGGATTGTCAATTCGTGGAGAAATGGGGAAACGGTATTCCGACCCCCCACTCCAAGCAGGAAGGCAACTCATCATGCCTTCAGGTATGACCACAGGAATAATCGTGGTCACTGCAAGGGTGATCTGTCCCCATGTGGAGACACCCGGAGTGCAAGGGCCGGCATGGCCACCCACGAGAGAATACCTAAGGCTCATTCTGAGCCCTTTGTATTCACTGCCACTGCCCCAACACAGTGTGGATCTGCATGTCCCAGCTCACAGAAGACTTCTCACCACTCGAGGACACGGGATAGAGAGGAGAGAAGTCATGATGTCAGGTTGCATGGGGCCCCTGTAAGGGAGATGCCTGAAAGAATGGCACCACCTTCCCGGCCTCATAACGCTCACAACATGCATTCTTTCCACCCTTCCACGTGTCACGATGGAAGAGGAACTTTTGTGACAAGATCATGCCCTATTCCGTTTAGACCTAGGACCGTGACTACATCAGTCACGAGATCAGGTCGGAAACGGCGATACAACATTCACCCATGTTGGTGCTGTGGCAAAGTGGGACACTTTGCCATCGACTGTTGGCACAACCCCTCTGTGCCCACAGCTAGGGCTTATCCACATTCTTGGGACAGAAGTAGTCTTCCAGACAGGTTTTCTGAAGGAAGGCAGTTGCGTGCTTATGCTAACAGGAACCTAGGACCCAACATGATTTGGGTTCCTAATGTAAAGTAATTCTTTCTTGCAGGGTAGTCTAGGTCCCCATGAATATGATGGGAACTAGACATTAGGTGGCTCAAGACTAAATTGGAACAAGCATCTGCAATACCAGATGTGCTATCTGTTTGAGCATACTCACACTGAGCCTCTAATGTGTTCTACCTGTGGGACTAAGACGATGACTCTCAAAATCCCAGGTAATTTTGATCAGTTCAAGGACTTGTGTCATGATGCATCCTCATTCAAAATATATATACATATATATATTTCTATCCATGTGTATCCTTATACTTATGCATATCAGGTATGTGTGCACCTCTACGGAGAGATTAACTCGATGCATGCAAACCATTACACATCTATAATGGGTTAACGAAGTTATGTCATCATGAATCTCGACAAATCACAATTGACATCAAGAAGTGTTTGAAGTCTCGCTCAAATCCAAATAGATTGTCGTTACAATAAACATGTATTTATTAATCTTATATTAACTTGACATCAGAAGAATTTGAAAATGTTGCTATGCTTCCCAACGTGGAAATTCCCAGTAGAAAAACCCTTCAATTCGGAACCTCGGAACCTTTCAATTCCTAGTAAAGATAACCCCTCAATTACAAGTGGTAAAGAAAAACCTCAATTTCACTTTATATACTAGGACTCCCGCCGAAGGAGCTCGCCGACCCTTGGCATTCACCCCGAATCCCGACGATTTAGAAAAATCCCGCCGAAAGAGTTCTTCCGCCTATTCGCCTTCTTCACGAGTCCCGCAAGAACTCTCCCGACGACCCGCAAGAGTTCTCCCGACGACCCGCAAGAGCTCTCCCAAGTTCTTCCGCCGATTCGCCGCAACCCGCAGGATCTCTCCCGCCGATTCGCCGCAACCCGCAGGAGCTCTCCCTCCGACTCACCGAAACCCGCAGCAGCTCTCGTCGAATCGTGAAGTCTCCCTGTGACCGCAAGTTACTCGCAAGGTCCATCTCAAATCTAGAAGGTTCTCGCACCGTTCTAGCAAGGCCGAACCTCACAGGAAACTCTTCCATCCTCCGAAGGTCCTTCCGAAGCTCCTCAACTCACTTCCATATAAGTCCTTAGGTAACCTCTCCCTCACCCGAAGCATCCACTAATGGAATTTTCTTTTTGAAAGTTCATTAACGTCTTGAGTAGGGCTTCTCTCTAGATCTACAATGGCTCCAAGGACGACTGCAGGGTTGGTCTCTGGCTGCGAGCTGGTTCGAACTGGATTTTCTCATGCCTCGGACGAATTCCGCAAAATCATTCTAATGCTGGAAGAGGCTGGGCTAACCTTCGTCCTGGAGCACCCTTGCAAAATTCTGGACAAAGAGGTGCTGGAGTTCTTCTCTACCGCAACACTCCGAGATAGAGACTCCATAATCAAGAGCAAGGTGGCTGGGACAAAAGTAACGATGTCTGCCAGCAAGCTGACTCGCTACCTGCAGCTTTCTAGTTCGGAGCAGGAGGACTATCTGGAGGACGAGGACAAAACCAGAACTCTCCTGTTCTGCGGTCTTCCTCGAGGAACTCGATCAATAAAGAGAAAGGAAATGAATGAAGAAGGGAAGCTCCTCTCTGACATTATCGGAAAAGTGCTCATCTGCAAGCCGGGCTCACATGACCATATCTCAGGTGATATGTTCAAGATTCTCATAGCTGTTGTCTGCCGCAAGAGGTTCAACTGGGGGGAGTTGCTATTCGAGAAGATCAAGGACACTCTGGGCACTCCTAGTTTCGGCCGCATCATAAGTCTATATCTCAACCAGCTCAACGGAGACAAGTTCGACATGATCAAAGGAGTCCCTCTCCACTACTTGAAAAAGATGGATGCAAGTGTGTTTGATAGATGGGAGCGGCGTATCGGGCAGCCTGCTGTAGAAGAGCAACAGGAAGTATCTCCATCAGTCTCCCCCGGTGAAATTCCTGATACCGTGACTGCAGGAATCGAGGGGGAGACTCTACCCCCTCATACGGATGTATTATCTGAAATCGCGCAAGTGGCCAGGGATGCGGTGGCCGAAATTCATGAAGTAAGTGAACCTGAGCTGGAGGATGAGGAGGTCCTGAACAGAAACACTCAAGGAACCGAAGCTGAAGCACTGGAGACTGCTGACCGAGATTTGGAAGAGGCTGCTGATATAGATGAATTCTTGGATGAGGACGGAGAGGAAGATGAGAATGAGGGACATGAAGTACTTGAGACTCCGGATCCTGTTGAACCTCCACCCGACAGGTCTGCACCAGTGGAGGGGGAGTTAGATAAATCTACAGAGGCCGCCAACATTCCTCCTGTAGAGACTGTGATGGTATCCAGCTCTACAGATGCGTCTGCAGAAATGCAAGGCCCACAAGTGCCTCCGGCTATTCCGTTACGAGATGACCTAGCCACTCACACTGTACATATCATTCAGGGCATCGTGAATGAGCTTAAAACCTCTTTTGATACAGCTCAGAAAACACTGCTGAAAATGATTAAGACTTCTGAAAATCTGATGCTCAAGAATATGGTGGAAATCAACCATAAGATGGACGTGATGGAGAAGAAATTTGAAGAGAAGTATACCGCGGCCGGCGAAGCTGTCACACTCTTAATGGCCGGCTTGAAAAAGAATACTGATACTCTGGCTGTCGTAAATCAGAACGCACACGTTGTAGCCAACAACATTCAGAAGTTTGATGGTAATATGGTCACTTTAAATGCCAATCAGCAGGCCCTGATCACTGAATTCGCCAAGACCACGAAGCATATTGATGACTCTCTGCACTCATATGCCAACTGCATAGCTGTCGAAGCCAAAAAGGGGGAGAAAGAGTATATAGCTAAGTTGGCCGAGCTTCAAGAAAGCATGGACACAAACTTCGCACAATCAAGCAAATATGTCTATGAGAGCTGCTGGTGGATGCTCCAACAGGCGCTAGGTACGTTAGGCGTCGTTCTGCCTGACAATCCTGCCGGTATTCATGTCCCTGAGACATCTAAGGCCGCTGAGGAAGTAAGTGTTGCTGAGGATGTAAGTGCAAGTGCTGCAGATATTCCCACACATGACGCTGATGCTAGGGCTCTCTCGAAAGCTAAACTGAGGAGCATGTTTGACCAAGAGGCCTTAGCAAAAGCCAGGGGAAAGAGAAAAGTTCAAGAAGGGACCTCCAAGGAGACACAGGATGCAAAGAGAACTCGAATGAATGAGGAGGATGTACGAAACGAAAGGTGGAGTCCAGTTTCAAGGAACATCATCTTAGACACCTTCTGGCTGCAAGAAAGAGGAGAGATCAATCGAAACGAAGTATATAGCCAGTATGAGTGGGAAACGCACAAAACGTTTGAAGCGAAACGCAACATATTTTTCAGAAACAACAAGGATCCAGATAAAGTTGCTCCTCCTAGGTATTACCTGAAGCCCAAAGAATACATGGAGAGGCAAAGCAAGAAGTACTTGGCTCAAAATCCTAAGGGTGACTTAGCTAAGGACAAATAGTCAACACTTTATAGCTTGTCACTGTGTCTTAAGAACATTTAATGATTATTATTGTCATATAAACAATTCTGGATTATATGTGAATATATTTATCTTGGTATATATATTTGAAGTTGTGAATGACTCAAGTCCTGATCTGATTGCATATATTCTCTTGTGCTGCATATTTAATTTTTGAATGCTATGTTTATTATTTGATAGGTGTTATTCATCTTAGCTAGTAGGGTTTTGGCTTCGTCAAATAGGGGGAGATTGTTGGGTATTGTATCCACGATTACCTAGATTTGAGGAAGCCACCTGTCAAGCTAAGATGAATTCACAATGTATTTGATGAAACATCTTAAGTTGTACTTGCAGCTCCTCCACGCTAAGTGCACACCAATGTCAGGGTGCAGTAGGTCAATATACACGGGTCTGCACGACGTAATCCCTCGTTGAGCAGATCAGTGCGTTGGCCTACGTGTACTCTCTCTATTGGAGTGCACTTACTTTCAAGTACAGGGCAGTTCATATGCAAGAGAAGACAAGGAGCATGGATGGATCAAGGAGCAGCTCCTGGGTGGAAGACGAAAATTCGTCCAAGGAAAATTCGACGAGAATCACCAAGTGATTCTCGCCGATTCGGCGAGAATCACTAGTGATTCTCGCCGAATCGACGAGAATCATTAGTGATTCTCGCCGACTCCTTCTGGCTACCTCAAAACGGTGCCAAGTAAGATTCGGCAAGAATCACTAGTGATTCTCGCCGAACCAGTGGCCAAGGAGCTCATGTATACAAAGTGAAATTCGTTGAGAATCAATAAGTGATTCGGCGAGAATCACTAACGATTCTCGACGATTCGTCGAGAATCACTTGGTGATTCTCGACGATTCGTCGATAATCGCTTGCGATTCTCGACGATTTTCACTTAGCGTTTTCTCAGGATGCTGCTGGACCGGACTCTGCCTCAGGACTAGTTTAAACCGGACTTAGGGATTTCTAGTGTGGGTCCCACAAACGGTCATATTGGAATTATCTACAGTATATATATTCCAGTATTTTGAACAGTAAAAGCCACGGAGAAAAGAGAACGAAACCGAGCCGCGACGAAACCCTAGATTCGCGATTTCTCTCCTCCGCCGCCGTCGCGCTCGGGCATGTTGGTCGCCGTCAACATTTGAGATTCCTTCGTAATCTCCGGCGACAGAAGCTTAGCAAAGCTTGTGTCTCACGTGTCTATCCAGAGATCTCTTGTCTCTCGATTTTTTGACCGGGAAAAACTCCCCCGTCCGAATCGATCGAGACGACCGATCCTAGAGTGACCGTTGGTAGACCTAGTTTGCTTCGCTACGAAGTTTGGATCTCCAAGTTCAGCAGCCGCTCATCATCGTAGCCGCCGATCCCGAAGCTAGCCGCCGCTCGTGTGCCGCCGCCGGTTCCGGGGAGATCCTCTCCAAGAGAGACCAAGGTTGTAGACTCTTCATCGACTTCAAGAACACGTCGTCGAACGAAGAGGAACACCGTAGTCTCCAAAAGAAGTTTGTATCACGTGTACACTCTATATTTAATTTCGTTGTAAAGGAACTTTTGTTCCGTGTTGTAAGGGTTGGGTGCAACCCGTTTTGTGGGAGTGTTGACTCTCACGTGTGGAAGGGCTCCTTCCGTTAGTGCAGGGATTGGATTTCAATCCCGTTGGAGAAGTGACCGAGTCGTCCCTTGTTGGGGATATAGGTCGAAGGGGGAAAGTGGATGTACCCAAGTCGGGGAACCACTATAAATTTCCTGTGTATTCTGTGTGCTGTGCTCTTTCTATTTTTATTATGCAGGTACGTTCGTAAAATCCGCAAAAGCGCTACTCGTCACCTATTCCCCCCCCCCATAGGTGCACATAGCTGACACTAGGTGGACTTTCACTATCTCCCCGAGTCATCGAGGTGTGAGAAATTGAAACCCTAGACTTACTAGCTACCCTTAAATGTTGTGTTGGATCTAACCATAGTGCAATTTGACACTTCCTCCATACGGGAAAGACGATCTTTCGTCGATCCCGGGCACCGCCTAACTCTAGCCAATCCATCCCTCTACTCATCCTACTACCAATAATGAACTTATTTTTATCTATCCAAACCAACAGACCACTAATCCCAAGGCGTGCATCAAATTATACTCCAACATAATTTCTGCAATTTTTACTATATGCAGACCACTTAAGCTATATGACCCGTAAAATGGGAGGTACAACAAATAGCATCTAGTACTCCTATAATAATTATTGGAGGGCCATTATAAGCTTTGTGGACTAAATCCAGAATTTCATAATTTTCCTATTTATCTGATAATTTATTTAATTAAGTTAGTAGCCAAAAATCTCAAGTTTGAACATGAAGTACCAATTTCATATAAGATAATATTCCACCAAATTTTTGTTAAATACAATATGAATATATAACTCAAAATCTAAAGCCTCAAAACTTTCCAGTAAGAGTTATACCCTTAATTTTAATTTCACATATATCCCATAATAATTCATTTTAAGGGAATTTACAGCATTAATAATTCCAAAAATTCAGATAAATTCATGGATGATTGTAAGGGAATATAACTACTCTAGATCAACTTTCACAATTTATCATTGAATAATAATGTCTATACTTGATTTTTACATAATATTCCAAGTTAAGGGTTTAATGAACAAAGTATAACAATTATCCATCTAAAAATTTCAAATAAATTCCCATATGTGCATACTGAACTAGGAATATTAATTCTCAAGTTTCATAATTTGTCAACAAGTATTGGGCTCTGTATGAATTATTAAGCAAGTTCCCAAATATTTGAGTTTGTGAAGTAGGTACCCTAATTATGTATCCAACAATTCCATTAAAATTCACATATGATTAGTATGGTCTAAAACTCCTTCTTCCAAGTTTTCTTGATTGTTTTAAGAGTCTTGCTAACCTATTCTAGCTCGACAATATTTGTGCCCTAGGGTAGGGTTAGGGTTTTGTGGGCCCTACCCTTCCCAAAATCCCTTATTATTTTTACCAGAGGGTTTTATCTATCCTAGAACCCTCCCTACAAAATTACAAGAACATTCAAGGTGTTTTGATCTCATACCCTTCACAAGGCACAAAAGCCCTTCCTTAGGGTATGGCCTTGGATCTTAGGGCAAACCAATTCCAATCTACCCCATCATTCATGAAAAGGTGAAAGAAGCCATGCCCAGCCAGTGGCCCCAATCCAAACCTCTGTTGAGGTGATTTGGCCACTCAAAACCCAAAATACACCTTTTGTCCAAAATACCCCTTTTAGGGCAAAGCTAGGGTTTGCATGATTTCAGTCCAAACCAGTTCCAAATGTGATGAAATTTTAACCAGAGATTTATATTGTCCCTAATCACCTCTCACCAAAATTTGGGTGAGTTTGGAGGTCATTTGGCCCTTAAATTAATTAACCCTAAATAAAATAAATATTTTCCAAAACTATAGAAAAATTATCTTCAAAAATTCCCATCTTTGGGCAGCACTAGATATGGTCTAGGGAGACTCACTGCAAAAGTTCAATTAATTTGGACCAAGGATGAAGTGTGGGCACTCAGTTTAATGTCTGCAAATCCCTAGGTGTAGGTCCCACCAAAATGGGTGCCCTGTTAAAACCAGACACCCAAATTGGTGCAAATCAATTTTGCTGTAATCTAGACTCTCCAGGCTACATGTTTCATGTTGAAAACATTTTTTGAAAAAGCCTCTAAGTATTTTTGAAAATTAAAAACATTAATTACATAAAGTGTGAGAGAATGAAATAATCTGATTAATTAATCCCATGGTTTTAAAATCAATTCCCGCACGAATCTTGGTGCTCTAGTGGACGGAATCTGGTCATCTTCAACCTTGAGCCGACGGCCAAGATTTATCCCTCCTAGAGCTCCTTCTAAGCGCTGCCGCCGGCGATCCGGCCACCTCCCCGGCCGACCACCGCCACCACCACCTTCGTTGAGGTTGTGGTCGTCGCCAGGCGCCAGCACAGCCGCCGGAGGGCCGTTTTCTGGCGAACCCGACAAGCTAAATTTCACAGAAAAACCATGGATTTTCAACTTGGATCGGGCTTAATTGAGCCCGAACCTTGGCCCTAACGATTGCTATGAACTAATCATGGATGAAGGAGTGGAGGAGGACCTTGCTGGGCGGCTGTAGCCTTGCCGATCGCCGAGAAGCCATTTAGGTGGTGGTGGTGGTCAGATTTCTGAAACTGCACTATGAAACACCTTGGCCCCTTTAGGTAAGTGGTGGGACTGACTCCTTGGAGTCCAGTGAAGGTTTTAAAAAGGAGAAATGGGGTGGTAGGTGGCTCTAAGCTGCTTTGCCATTATTGGCCTTTAGTCAACAATGGCGGCCTTGGTTGGTAGGGGATGACGCCTTGCTCCAACCAGTCAGTGTTCAGCTGGTTGCACTCCCATGGTCTTAGGGAATTGAATGGGGAAGGTTGGGGGAAAGGGAAGGAGGAGCCTAAGGTCTTCCTCCATTACTCCTTCTCTTTCTCTCTCCTTCATTTGGATTTCCTCTCTCTCTCCTACCTACCAAGTTGAAATTTACTCCTACCTAATCCAATGGCTGCCCACATGTTTATTTCATCCATTAAATCAAGGTTAGCCCAAGTGAATTGGGCTTGAGCTTGAGTTATCCAATTTGGGCTAACTTGACCTAAACTTTGACTATGGTTGACCTTGGTCAATTTGGTCTTTAAGGTTGGCCCTAATGGGTCCTTGGTGACCCATTGGCCTCCCCTAAGGTCTAGGTGGGGTTGAGTTGGTCCTCTGGAGGTCACTTTACCCTTAGGCAGGGCACTTTGACCACTTTAGGACTAGCGTTGACTTTAGTCAACTTATCCTTTTTGGTTGGCCCCAGTGGGTCCTTGGTGACCCATTGGACTCTCACTAGGGTTATGAAGGTATGTGTGGGGTCCTCTTGGCTAAGGGAACTTCAATTGGCCCTTGTGCAGGTTAGTTTGACCCATTTATGGTAAGAGTTGACTTTGGTAAACTTAACCATTTGGACTGCCCTCCATGGGTACTTAGTGACCCATTGATCCGACTTTAGGTCTAGAAAGTCCTTGGTAGGGTTAGTTGGACTTTACCTTGGCACACTGCCCTTAGTTAGGGCACCTTGCCCAATTTAGGCCTATGGTGGTTCTAGGTCAACTTGGGCACCCTGGGTTGACTTCAATGGACCCTTAGGGCTCTAATGGACCCTATAATGGGTTGATGAGACCATGGTGGGGTCTTGGAGTCTTGGTGAAGCCCTAAGGTCAAACCCTAGGTTTTGTGATGAGGTTGTACCATAGGCAGACCAAGGTGATTCTCACCTTGGCCTTCTATCACTTGGCCCTTTTTAGCTTCCTAGGGTTTTGTCATGACCTAGTCATGGCCAAAACCACTCTTAGGGGTCTAGTTGGAAATGTGATGTTACAAATGCTACCCATGAAGAAATTCAAATGGCCCATTATGGACCATTTTTCTTTGGTGCCCCAGTCCACACTCTTATGAAGATGGCTGTGGCCAAGTTTCAATACCATTCAACAAAGACTCAGACCAAGGGTTAGTATATCATTGAGCCTAATTTGGTTATTGTTGATGCTATCAAGAGCATGTCATCTGTAAAGAAGATTGCTGCTGATGGCACGCACAACAGTCCAAATAAGTCGGCTGGAAGACTTACCTTCAGTAAGATCCTTGCGGAATAGAATCCGAAGAAGGCTACTGCTCATCTTCCTTCTGTTCAATCAGTAGTTAACCAAACTACAAGGCCTATAAAGAAATGAAAATATAACATTCATGAATGTTGGTGTTGTGGCAAAGTGGGCTACTTTGCTATAGACTGCTGACACAATCCAAGTGTGCCAAGAACAGCTGTTAGTCTAGCTATTAGAAAAGCTGTTGGTAGACAAGTCCATTTTCAGACTAACATGCAACAGGAACTAATATATATTGGGGTCCTAAGGCAAAATAAATTATGTGATGCAGGTTAGTACAAGTGCCCATACCCCTATATTGTACTTGGAAAGTGGTTGTTCCAGACACATGACTGGACAAGGATCAACTTAAAGGAGTACACTCCAGTGAAAGATGGACCCAAGGTTATCTTTGGTGGTTCAGATAGAGCGGTGAGAAGAGGCTATGGTTAGATTACCAATGACATAGTCACCATCTCAAAGGTGTCTTATGTTGAAGGGTTGCAACACAACCTTATAAGTATAAGGCAACTCTTTGATCTTGGCTATGTCATTGTCTTCCACAAGGATGAGTGCTACGTTAAGAGGTCAAGTGAGCAAGAGGTCATCTTCACAGGCACTCGGAGTGGAAATATTTATTGCTTAAATTTCCTTTATCTTCATACAAACTCTCCTATTTATCTAGTGGCAAATGAGAAAGTTTCTTATTGTGTGCAAATGACGTAAGAGACTAGCTCATTTGAATTACAAAACTATTGACAAGCTCTTTAGTGAATAACTAGTTAGGAATGGTCCCAAGATGAAATGCACCAAAGAAAGCTTTTACTCAGCATTCCAAAAGGGCAAGCATACCAAGGCTACCTTCAAGGACATTGGGACCAAAGACTCTGTGAGGTGCTTATACCTCTTGCGTATGGACTTGTTTGGTCCTATGCCAATACATAGTCTAAGTAGGAAAGTTTATACCATTGTGATTGTTGATGACTATTCTAAGTTTACTTGGGTGTTTTTTCTTAAGAAAAATAATAAAACCCTTGATGTCTTCATGAAATTCGTCAAACAAATACAGAATAAGTTTGATGGTACTATGGTCAAAGTCAGAAGTGACCATGGAACTGAATTCCAGTCTGATATGTTGGAACATGCGTTACGCATCTCTTGGTTTGAGAATAACAAATCTCTGCGTGTATTTGTTCACGTTTGTTGTCTGTTTATAGTGTGCAGGTTTACTGGTGTGAAGAATGTAAGAATAAAGTTTAGGATCCTACCGCCGAGCGGTAGTAATTAATGTTGGGCGGTAGTCTGAATTAAATACACAGGCTCTCGGGAACCTACCGCACAGGCGCTAGCTTTCTACCACGCCGCGCTAGCCCATTCAATGCCCATTGCTAGATGTTCTAAGAGAGTCGAGAGAATTGAGACAACGACATCGAGAGAGTCGAGATAGAACTATCGCCGGGCACTAACTTGGTACCGTGCTGTAGTAACTCACTCAATGCTCAAGGCATCGAGTGCATTGAGATAGGACTTCCCCCAGGCGTTATCTACCTAACTCGCCGCTCTAGCATTGAAAAAAAAATAAAAAATTCGTTTTGAATATATTTCCAAATTTGGAGGATAGCTATCAGCAACAAGCGTATAAATCTACCATCGGGCGCTAGCTCTACAGTTGGCAGTAGCTTAATTTAAATTGACTATTCAACTGATTAAGAAGCATAAATGGAAAGAGCTCTCACGGTGTCAGGAAACATCAAATATATCATGATTTGATTGAGAAGTTATTCGGTGCATCAAATATCAATGGGAAGGCAAAGATGTACTTGATTTTTATCAGTAATAACCTATTTATAAGGATGGAGGAAAAAATCCACGAAATAAAAAAGAAGAAAAGGAAGAATATTGTTCACTAGATGCTACCATCGAAGCTACCGCTGAAGTTACTGCCAAGGCTACCACCCCGCAGTAGCTTCCTGCACAACTCTCTCTATATAAAACAACCCGAACTTGAGTTTTGGGTGAAGGTTTTTCATGAAATTCGAAAGAGGAGTTCGCCCTAGCCGTCTAAAGGGAATGAAGTGGTCATCCCAACTCATTGAAGAGGAGATTTCTTCGTAGGAGATCAATAGGAATTCATGCACAAGGATTGGCGGCTACCAACATGATGATCTAGAAGCCTTCATTCTAATAATAACGTGAAGGTTCCTCGCTATGAAAAACTCCCATCAAGCGCACACCTTCACGGATCTAAAGAACATCGAAGAGGAAGATTCTCAAGCCACAAAGATCAAACCTTTGCGAGCAAATCGTCATCAACATCAAGGGTTCTAGTTAGAGGGGAGTTTTCTCTTATTCCTTGTATTTTACTTTAAACTCTTTTTGTCTAGGTTTTTGTGTGAGGGAAATCGACTGGAGGGTCGTCGAAATCTGGGATGGGTTTCGTGTGAAATCGACTGGAGGGTCATCAGAATCCGGGAAGGATACCATAAGAAATCGTCCCGGGGAAGTGATGTCTAGATCAGGGGATATAGTGGGGCCCTAAGACACTTCCTTACGTGAAGGTGAAGAACCGCCTCGAAGACCTTTCTTGGAGGGAAAGGGAGAGAGCCAACCGGTCCGGGTAGTGGGTCAGTATAGAAAACCAAAAGAGATTTGATTTTCACCGCCTCTGATCTCCGTCATCATGGAGATCAAACATTTGTAATTGTAAAACATGTTTTGATTTAGTTTGAATAAAATCATTTGTAGTTCTTTATTCTATGTGTACTGCTGTGGTTGCTAGATTGTGCTATTTTGAAGAGTGCATCGATCTCCAAAGGAGAATCTACCCAGGAAAACGAGTTCATAGACATATCGCCGCGGGCTACCTACCTAGTGCCCCGTGGTAGCTTCTGGAACTAGTTTTTCTGTTTAGAAATATTTCAAAAATTTTAATCAATGTCGTTAAACCTTATTCACCCCCCTCTAAGGTTGGCTACTAGATCCAACAAGTGGTATTAGAGGTTGGTTATTCCAAAACAGTTTCACCACCAGGAATAATGACCAACCTCGATCTTGATTCGACTAGTGGGGATGGAACTTTACACATTGAAAACTCTCTAACACCACCTATATTTATAGGTGTGAATTATAACGGGTGGAAAATATTGATGGAATTTTTTTAAAAAATCATTGGATATAGTGTAACGCCTCCATTCGACATATGTAATATAACGGTGGGTCCGGTCGGGGCCCCATGCCGTATTTCACAGACAAACGACGAAATTACGTATGAATATCAAAATAACATTCTACTCGCATTCTAATTCAGAGCATTCTAGCGCAAACATTTTAAGTTGCAAGAACTCATCACAGTGAATGTCCACTAAATATATAAACCATACATTTATATATCACCAGGAATGTGTACAAATACATAACTCTCATGGCCTTAAGGCCTTACAAGTTTCTCTTTACAAATATAAAGCTTCATACATCGGCACGCATGCCGGCCACACATGAAATCCAAGAATTCGCACGGCCTTCAATGGCCTTTGAGCTTCCATCCATTCAATCCAATTCAGCTTGTCAGTACCTGCAATTGGCCATCCACCCCAAGAGTGGTAAACAAAGCAATGGTCAGCACTAGCTGACAAATTATAACGACCCTACCCCTTAAACGGGGTAGTGGTTCCTTCCCTGTATGCATCGCCATCACAATATATATGCATCACAACAAGTATTACAACAGTATCACAAACGCCTTCCTCCGCCAGACGGTCCGTGCACTCAGGGCACATTATTGGTATACCGGATATACCAGTTGCCCACCACTGATCAGAGGTTTTTAACATGTTGTTTTGCCGGTCCTAGTCCACCAACACGCATGCTGACGAAATTTCGACCATCCCACTCAGAGGTGCCAACCTCACGACAAACTTGAGCATTTAGATCGACCCACCATTATGGTGCAGCAAGCTGGGTCGGGGCCACATCCGCCCAGGCCTTGCCACCAATCGATCTCCCACAACACAGGTATAGGTCAGCCATTTCCCATTACTCAATTCGTCAATAGAGCAGATCTTGACGAGGGTCGGCCTTCCCTTTCCTGCTCCGCACACAGCTCTCGCAGAGTGGCTTTCCAATTCATCCAATTCAACATACCCATACAAGGGCTCATACCAAGCTTTTCAAGGATTCACAATTCACAAACATCCATACAGTACATGGAGTCTTCTCCAGTTCACAATATAAACATCACCAATCCAGACTAACCGTTCGGATGGGCTTCACACAACATTCCTATGCCGTACTACCTATTTCTGGCTCTAAATGCAGACTCAACCTAGAATCACTTACGCTTTCCACCGCTTAGTGGGGGATTCCATGCTTATGCATAAAGAAAGAAATTCGCTTGTCCAAGAAGGAGATTGTTACCGTTGACGATCGTTTTGGATCCATGAACTTGCCGTATGGAAATCACCGCCACGGCCTTGCCTCCACGAATCTGAACTCGGATCTCGATTTGGCACGCTAACGATCCTCCGGCTTCCTTCTCCTTCTTCCTCCTTGCTCTCCCTTCTTTCCACTTCTTTTAGAAAGAGAATGGGCAAAGTAAAATGAGAATTATCTTCTCCCTTTCGGCCTTAAAACAGTAAGGAGAAACCCGGGCCATCAGATCCCAGTGGAAGGAAATGAATGGCTATAAAATACCCTGAATATGGTTATTTCAGGGCTGGCACGCCCTATGACATGCCCATATCACAGGTCGTATCCCTTAAGCGGCGCACGAACTGCCTCATCCAGAACAGGATACGACCATATGACACGCCCGTGTCACATGGCTGACATGCCCATGTCTGGCCATCGAGACCCACTCGAGACCTACTCGAGAAAACTACTCGAGTAGTTGGACAGGACACGCCCGTATCACATGGCTGACACGCCCGTGTCCCTTACTCGAGACATTTGAGACCGACTCGAGACACCCACTCGAGACCCACTCGAGTATGCAAAGAGTAGGACATGGCCATGTGATACGCCCAGGTCACAGGCCGTATGCCCTCTCTCGAGATTTCGTCGAGCGCATCTACTCGAGTGAAGTTCGTCGAACATGCCTCGGACACGCCCTTGTACATGCCCTAGGGCATGCCCGTGTCACAGGGCGTGTTCCCTCTCAAAAACTTCATCGAGTGCATTTCGTCGAGCACACGACAAGCTGTTCAACACGAGCAGGACACGCCGTGGGACACACCTGTGTCCCAGGCCGTATCACCCAGCCTGAACCCAAATTTGTGATTTGGGGTGTTACAATCCTCCCCTCCTTAGACGAAATTTCGTCCCGAAATTTAGCTTACCTATCAACACCAACATAACCACTCCTTTGATGCACCTCACTAAAACGCGCCCCACAGCATCACACAAAACAAGTCATACATACATAATGTCACACATATATACATACTGTCCATACTGTTAGGTGCACTTATTTCCTCTCCTCCGCATCTCTCATAATTCATTTGATGGGCTCTTGTAATTCCAAGCTAAACACTCGAGGCTGTTGTACTTCACAGATTGAGATTTACTGTTCATGTCTCAACACGTCCTTGCCCATATGTTGCTTCTGACACAGCAGTCGAAGGAGTTTGTTCAGTAGGCCAGAACCTCTTCTTGTCTCGTCTCTTAAACTCCGATTATTCTGACTGTGGAACTTTAAATTGTGGCTTTTCCACCGCCAAGCTCTTCTTATTTTTCACCCGTTTCAAATCCTTCTCTAGCGCACGGGCTGTATCTACTAACACTTGGAATCCTTCGTTCACCGAACTCGGGAGTGCCAACCTGAGCTCATCACGCAGCCCCTCATAGAATATATTAGTCTTTCGCGCCTCCTCAGCGAAATTAGGCCCCGCATAGCACCCCAGCCTAGTAAACTCATGCAGGTAATTAACAACATTACTCTCGCCCTGCACCAAACGTTGGAACTCATTTTCCATAGCAATTTGCTGCGACATACGCAAATACTTGGCTAGAAATAATCTTGAAAATTCTTCGATCGATATCTCCGCTAATTCTCGACCTGCAAAGTAATGCAATTCCACTTCATCCCACCAAAGCCTCGCATCTCCTTCCATCAGAAAAGTGGCTAACGTAACTTTCTGCCCCTCCGCAGTCCTGATTGCTGTCAGGATCCTCTTCACTCTTGTGAGCCAATCTTCAGCCTGTGTTGGGAAACCCGTTCCTCCAAATGTAGGTGGATGAAACTCCATAAACCGTTTTAGTTGCTCATCAGCTGCTTGCTCCTCAACCAGAGCCTCAACACGCTCTTGCCTTGCACCAAGCCGTACTGGGACCCCTACAGGCCTTGCCTGCCCAATATGCTGTGCATGTAACATTGCGAGCACCGTCTCAGTAACCGCACGTATGGTCTCCAATGAGGGAGGTATAGGAGCCTCAGCTAGTGCCGCACTCTCATCAGAATGGCGGGGCTCAGACTGCTCATCACCACTCCTTATCACTTATCAATATACAAAACACCAGTTGTGTCCATTCCATAACGACAAATATACATTGCCTACACGCTCACGCTCCTCACGTGCATGTATTACAATCCAAGTGGACATTCTTGAGTTCAATTATGGTCTCCTTCCCGAAAATCTCAAACCTCCCTCTGATATCACTTTGTAATGCCTCTATTCGTCATATGGAATATAGCGGTGGGTCCGGGCGGGGCTCCATGCAATATTTCACAGACAAACGACAGAATTACGTATGAATATCAAAATCACATTCTACTCGCATCCTAACTCAGAGCATTCTAGCGCAAGCATTTTAAGTTGCAAGAACTCATTACAGTGAATGCCCACTAAATATATAAACCATACATTTATATATCACCAGGAATGTATACAAATACACAACTCTCATGGCCTTAAGGCCTTAAAAATTTCTCTTTACAAATATAGAGCTTCATACATCGGCATGCATGCCGGCCACACATGAAATCCAAAAATTCGCACGGACTTCAAGGGCCTTTGAGCTTCCATCCATTCAATACAATTCAGCTTGTCAGCACCTGCAATTGGCCATCCACCCCAAGAGTGGTAAACAAAGCAACGGTCAGCACTAGCTGACCAAATATTACAACCCTAACCCTTACCCAGGGCAGTGGTTCCTTCCCTATATGCATCACCATCACAATATATATGCATCATAACAAGTATTACAATAGTATCACAAACGACAGCCTCTGGCAGATACTCTGTGCACTCATGACACATTATTGGTGTACCGAATATACCAGTTTCCGCCAATCAATCAAAGTTTTTTAACATGTTGGTTGGTCGATCCTTGTCCATCAACACGCAAGCTTGAGACATTTCGCCCATCCCACTCAGAGGTGCTAACCTCATGGAAAACTTGAGCATTTAGATCGACCCACCATTGTGGTGCAACAAGCTGGGTCGGGGCCGCATCCGCCCAAGCCTTGCCACCAATCGATCTCCCACAACACAAGTATAGTTCAATCATTTCCCATTACTCAGTTCGTCAATAGCGCAGATATTGACGATGGTCGGCCTTCCCTTTCCTGCTCTGCACACAGCTCTCGCAGAGTCGCTTTCCAGTCCATCCAATTCAACACACCCATACATGGGCTCATACCAAGATTTTCAAGGATTCATAATTCACAAGCATCCATACAGTACACAGAGTCTTCTCCGGTTCACAATATAAACATCACCAATCCAGACTAACCGTCCGGATGGGCTTCACATAGCATGCCTATACCGTACTACCTATTTCCGGCTCTAAATGCAGACTCAACCTGGAATCACTTAAGCTTTCCACCGCTTGGTGGAGGATTCCATGCTTATGCATAAAGAAAGAACTTCACATGTCCAAGAAGGAGATCGTTACCCTTGAAGATCGCTTTAGAGACATGAACTAGCCGGAAGGAAATCACCGCCACGGCCTTGCCTCCACGAATCTTTACTCGGATCTCGATTTGGCACGCTAACGATCCTCCAGCAGCCGGCTTCCTTCTCCTTCTTCCTCCTTGCTCTCCCTTCTTTCCACTTCTTTTAGAAATAGAATGGCCAAAGTAAAATTAGAATTATCTTCTCCCTTTTGGCCTTAAAATAGAAAGGAGATACCTGGGCCATCAAATCCCATAGGAAGGAAATGAACGGCTACACAATTCCCTGAATATGGGTATTTCGGGGCTGACATGCCTTGTGACACGCCCGTGTCAAAGGCCATGTCCCTTAAGTGGCGCACGAACCGCCTTATCCAGAACAGGACACGACCATGTGACACGCCCGTGTCACATGGCTGACAAGCCCGTATCTAGCTCTAAGGACCAACTCCAGACCTACTTGAGACCTACTCGAGACAACTACTTGAGTAGTTGGACAGGACATGCCTGTGTCACATGGATGACATGCCCGTGTACCTTACTCGAGATATTGGAGACCGACTTGAGACACCCCCTCGAGACCCACTCGAGTATACACAAAGCAGGGCACGGCCATGTCATACGCCCGTGTCACTGGCCGTGTGCCCTCTCTCTTGAGATTTCGTCGAGCGCATCTACTCGAGTGAAGTTCATAGAACACGCCTCGGACACGCCCTCGGACATGCCCTAGGACACGCCCGTGTCATAGGGCGTGTTCCCTCTCGAAAACTTCGTCGAGTGCATTTCGTCGAGCACAGGACAAGCTGCTCAAACTGAGCAGGACACGCCTTAGGACATGCCCGTGTCCCAGGCCGTGTCACCCAGCCTGAACCCAAATTTGGGATTTGGGGTGGTACACATAGAAAAGTGGAATATTATAATTAAGAAGACCGCGAGCATTCTAAGTAAAAATGAAATGTTTTTAAATGCTAAATCAATGAATAATTAATTTTGCACAGTTGATAAAGAAATTTTCAAACTTACTTATACTTTACCTACCGCTTATGAAATTTGGAACTTTCTTGAATATACTTATAATTTCCCTTCTATAGGTAAGGAGTGCATATCAAGAGGAAAGAAAGTAGATAACACATCAAGCAGAATGGAAGATGAAAATATATCGTTGGATGAGGAAAGCCAAAAGAAAGATGACAAAGGAATCTTGTGTTCAAATCATGCCTCGTCCAAGAGCATTATAAGAAAATCAAATTCCCTTCTTATTTGTATTTCTATCTCTACATTGCATGTGCTAGATTCAGCTAAATCTAAAATTTAGAAATTAAAAAATATTATTTCAGAATTGCGTTTAGAAAATAAAAATTTAAAATTACAACTAAATGTAGAACCAAAACTTGATGTATCCTTTTCTTACTCTAGCTTTGTTGTTGAAAGTATTATACCCTGTTTTGATTGCGATGAATTTTAAAAAAAAATTCAAGGTTTTTAAAAAAGTGCTAAATATTTCTAAACAGCGTTACAAAAATGATTAATGAAAATGTTGCTTTATCTCATAAACTAGAATCATTAAAATTGTTTATTCAAAAAATTTCAAGTAATAAAAACCTTTTATCTCTAGTTTATCTTTAAAACTGTATGAGACTTCTACTAGAATGTTAAATCATATTAAACATACACCTAGTAGATTGTTTAATTTTAAAAGTATGATAAATCTCCATCATTATTTATCTGCTCCCAATATAAGTTTAAATGTTCACAAATTTCCGACAAATAATAATTTTGAAAATCATTATGGAAATTTGAAATATAAGAATATTAAATATTCAAAGTATGAATGGAGACCTAAAGTAAAAAATGACGCACCTATTCCACTCGAAAGGGCACATTCATCAATATCTCCCCACGATTTATCACGCAATGTTTGTGTAACTAAAAGAATCGTCACCCCTGGTTCCTTTTGGTTACTTAAATCTCTTATCTATTAGTATCCACTTTTTGTGTGAAGAAGAAACTAATCAAATCAAAATTACTCGATAATCTACTTCACGATATGGATAATGTTTTTTCTGTTTTTGTTGTTTTTTGTATTTTGTTTTTGCAATTATTTATTTTTGCTTTTGCATTTTTTCTTAATCCAACATGTCATGAACACTTTAGATATATTTTTGCTATATGACTTTGTCATATTAAAATTAACGATAAATCAATATAACTGAACAAATTGGAATATAAGTCATATCATTTCAAAGTGGCCATAATTTATATTTTATCATAATTCTATCACGTTATCTTAGTATTCCTGCGATCATTCAACCATTATGTGTGTCTCATAAAAGTGAGGGCGCAGGTGTGTGTGATTTAGAAGCACTAACCTGTAAACTACGTGAAAGTCTTTATTTCAAGGATAACTAAATCACCTGGGTGGGTGTGAATAGGTTTCTTAGTCCTTAGTGACTAACTATGTTTCTTTTAATTTGCCTTTTTATTGGTTGGTTAATTTCTGCTTTCAAGATGAGCTACTTGCACAAGGAAATCCAGCACAACAGAGTATCCACTCTCCTCCCACCTTGCTAAATTCCTATTAGTCAAGGCCCAAACTCCTCCAAAATTCTACTTAGAGCTTACACCTCAGGCCCTCAGCCTTACACTCAAGTTATCTTCAGAACCCTACTTCAGAACTACAAAGGTTCCTACCTCAGAGCCCTACAATGCTCCTACAAGTCAATTGTCCTCAAACCACCTACCTCAGCCTTAGGCTTTACAGCCCTACAACTGTTAAATTTTCTCACAGTGGTCAGCAAGGTAGCCCAAACACCAAATTAATATCTTCGGAACTACTCAGTTCACACTCTAAACCAGCGGAAAACCAAGGACCAAGGTTTAACACCAACAAACAATGGAAGCACAAGCAGATCTTTCATACATTCACTTCTTTACAAGGCGAGGTATACGTAGCGAGACATGCTTTGGCTAGTACATGAGCTATGACAGAAAGTTACACATAACCAAGCCGGGCGGACAGCACCGGAGTCCGCTAAGACCGCCGAGGTCGCCAAGCCCGCCGAAGCCGCCCAAGCTATGCTCCAATCCGCCGAATAAACACGGAGTCCGCCGAAGCCGCGAGGCCGCGCAGACACACCGTTATTCGCCTCCTGCTGATGAACTGAGGAACAGACCGCCTACCCGCCTGAGACCGGTGGACAGGTTATTGAAGCTGGCAAAGTTGAAACAGAGAACTGACAAGCCGCAGAGCGACCTGCTGAATCCGCAGAGACCGCACACTTCCAAGTACTTGACCGAAGTCAAAGCCAAACTCCTTGCTCCTTGAAGCTATCCACGCGACCTGCACACAGCAAATCGTCAGCTCTGAAACAATCCACACGGAAAAAAAACTGAGACCGCAGCTCCTCGCACAACCCAACTTTCTGTTCACTCAAGTTACTGTAGATGTGCCAGGAGGGTCCTATTTATAGACGAGGTGAGGAGTGTGGTCACTGCCCTAGAGATAGCGACACCGCCCTAGCCCCCGCGATAGCAAAACACCGTCCGCCGAGTCCGCAAGGACTTAGTCGGATACCAAGGAAAACCGCCAGGAGCAAGGGAACTTTTGCGAACCCTCTTCAGTCCGCCTAAGCTATGCGGACAAGGCATCAGCCCGGAAAGCCTACAACCACTGTAGGACAACAACCCCCTTCAATGGATGTCCGCACACCCTTGAGGCAGTCGGCATAGAACAAGACAAGCCTCCATCTGCTACAAGTCCACGACCAAAGGCAGAGTTGGCAACAGTCCGCCCAGTCAACAACGGACATGGCGGATACTGCGGACACCCTGGTCTTGGCACAGAGTGCCCAAGTCCAAAACCATCAAAGGCCAATGCGAGCATGGCGGACATAAACTTCCGTCCGCCAAACACCATAGCACACACACCGTCAGAAGTCCGCAAGCTACTCGCACACCTGCCCAACCCAGCAGCCATCTCCCGGACTCCACACACCAGTCCACCAAAGACCTCCACAGCAAAGCACCTGTTGTAACACCAGAGCTCGACAAGGCCTCAGCCAAGCTCTAAGCCCAGTCAGCAACAGCCCATACCGCGGACACGCCAGTCCACAAGCTTCCCGCGGACATGAGCCAAACCGCCGTTAAGCACAAGCTTGCAACATGGCCATTGAGCAATGCACCAGTCTGCAAGCCTCTATCCGCATAGGCCGCTCCTTGGCTAAACCAAGCAGCCAACTCCCTATCCGCAGATAACATGCCGCATAGTCCGCTGACTTCACCCGTACAACCTGCTCAAAAGAACAGCCGGCTTCCACTATACTTTCCACCAGGCCGCACACAGCTGTCCGCCCAATCCGCCTAGTCCGCCAACGCTGTCCGCCCAGGCCGCCCGGCCTGTCCCGTCAACCACTTCCACTTCACAAATTTCAACAACAACTTCAAGCACAAGGCCCTACTCTCAGAGTACTGCAACACTCCTATAGCTCAGTACCCTTCTAGGTACCTACGTCAGTGCCCTTCCAGACACTACCTCAGTGATCAACTGCTCACCTACCTCAGAGCAAGTTTCCTCCTACCTCTCAGATCCTCAAAGGGTCCTATAAAATGAAGTGGGTTGTTGAGGTTCTTGATTGGACACAAGAGTAATTCCTCTGTGCCAATCAACCTTGGGTGAGTGAGACTCAGCCCCACTTTGACACAATGAATGTTTTCCTGTGTCTACTTTTCTGTACTAAGTTCACCTTAGTATAAAATACTTCACAACAATAAGTATATCCACTTGTGCTGCAAGTGACTTGTAGAATACTATTCTGCTCCTTGCTAAGCTTAACCAAAAGCTCAGCCCTCTCTTCTTTACATTAACATTGATGTATATGCTTTGGCTTATGCTGGAAGTAACTTGTAGATCAGCTTCTCTACCTTTCTAAACTAAGCCAAATGTTCAGCTCTATCTCCTTTTTCATAACTCTCCAAGAGAATATTCTTTAGGATTTGTTGGCTGGATCTGTGAATGACTTGCAGCAAGGGTTGACCCTAGCTGCTTTCATTTTCTTAGTGAATCAACCTGAGCTTGCTAGATGGTGCAGATGAAGATGTCACCAATAATCTTGCTGTTGAAGATGTTGATGTCAACTGCTAACTTGTTATGCCTCTAGACTTGCTGTCTTGGGCTCACTGTTCTTCAGCCACAACAATAGTGATTCCAAAGAACTACTATAACAGCTCCACTTTATGTAAAGAGCTTCTCCTTTTATTTAATATAGCCCAACGACTCTTTTAGTATTGGGTCCCACTTCATTAATGCTGGCTCCATCCTTGCTTTAATTACTAACTGACATACAGTAGGTCTGCGATGCCTTTTGTCATGTACTGTGACTTTGCCGCTAACAACTTGAATATTGTTGACTTTTTGACTTGCTGACATTAGCATTTGAAGACTTAGTCAAAATTCAAGCTTTAGTAGTATAGGCATTGAGTGAGTGAGCATCACAAAATGCCAAAGTAATTAGGCAGTTTTACTGTAACTTGGCATTGAGTGAGTTACCTTCACTGAATGCCATACTACTTAGAGTATAAATCTATTTCTAGGCATTTAGTGATTTAGCTTCACTCAACGCCAACTTGCTTTCTTAGCTTTATACTGCTTGGCGTTGATTGAGAGAGCATCACTCAACGCTTTTTGCCTTAACAGTTTTTGTAGCCTATTCTGCATGAAAGGCGCTGAGAGCATTGAGTGAGCATGCCTCACTCAATGCTTTCTTCCTTAGCCATTTCCGCTTCTTCAGTATCTTAAGTGTTGACAACATTGAGTGAGCATGCCTCACTCAATGTTTTTTACCTTAACAAATTCTGCGTCATGGAGTTGAGAGTGTTGGTGAACATACTTCACTAAATGCTTTCTGCCTTAGCCAGATTTTCGGTTTCAGAATCCAGGTTGAGCTTGATTAACTTGGAACACAGTTCGACGAACTTTGAGCTCAGCTCAACAAAGAAGTAATAGCTCAGTTCGACGAACTTTGAGTTTACTTTGACGAACGTTTAGCTCAGCTCGACGAACAAGTATTTAACTATTTAACTATTTTGAAGCTAAGGCATTGAGTGAGTGAGGTATCCTCAATGCCTGTAGACTTAGCCACTTTTCAGCTTATTTCTCTTTAGGCTTTGACTGTGTTACCCTGACTCACAGCTTTTTGCTGTATGGCATTGAGTGAGTTGACTTCACTTAACGCCTGTGTACTTAGCCATATTCTAAGCTTGCATCTTCATGGCTTTGACTGAATAGGCATTACTCATCACTATAAGTTATCTGGTGTTGAGTGGATGATCTTCACTCAATGCCCATGGACTTAGACAGTTTTCTGTCTTTCCACCAATTAGGTAAGAACTTACCCGACTTAGCCACTTAGGCTTCCTTTCCTATCATTGCTTACTAGGACATTCTCTAATCATTAATCTTGAACACAAGTTAGATCACAACATGTGTATACATTATTTTTCGGTCCTTCTTCAAATTCAGGACATTGGGATCAATAGACCCAACAATCTCCCCCTATTTGAAGAAGTCAAAACCTAAGCCAATGTATACACTAACACATTTATTCTATATATATATATATATAGACATATATATATATAAAACACATCATCACAACATAATTCAGATAAATCATAGACATATCAAATAATGTAGCAGATAAGTCAAAATTATAACAATGGATGAGTTAGACTGATCATAATTATAGCAAATGATTATTCTTTTTAATCATATAGTGAATAAATGTTTGTGCAATTTAAATAAGGTGTTACAACCCTAGCCCTGCAAGCAGAACCTGAAACATTTTATGTTTCATGTTCCCTTATCATAATCCCACTGCTTATGGATTTCTTTGCCGGCTTGTCTTCTGCTCCAGATATCTTCTTTCCCTTCTTATCAGCTTCATCGACAGCCTTAGCCATGGTAGCTCCAGCTTCATCTTTATCCTTTTGTCTCTTAAAATAGCTGAAGGGCTTGGAAAAGTATTTAGATGGTTCCATAGTATTAGGAATGAGAAGATTTGCCTTTTGGTTCCTCCAGAAAATCCTTCTTTCTTTGTCCCTCATTTCCATCTTATCCCATTCAGTTTTGCTATACCATTTACCTCTGTCTGATTTCTTATTCTTGACCTGATCCCAAGCAAGTAAGATGATGGATCTAGAATCTGGGCTCCACTGCTCGAAATCAGGTCATTTCTCCATTTCTTCTTTGTATTTTCTCTTTCTCATCCTGACTTCCTCTTCAGCTTCAATAGTTTCTGCAGTCATTTCTCATGTCTATAGTGCCTTGTCTATAGTGGGGCTACAGGAGGGAATTTCAGTAGTAGTGGACTGCACTCACCACTGATTACCAACACTATCATGATCTTCCATAACCATCCCATACTCTTGATTGTCTTGAACAGGTTCTCTGTTCAAAGTTTCTAGTAATTTGTTAGAACCCTACTTGTGCTTTGGGCTAGGTTCACTATTAGGATTGATGACCCATTGTCTGTAGTCTAAGGTCATTTGTTAGTTCTAGGGTTAAGGTCAATTACTTTAGGTTAGTTCACTGAGACCTACCTTCAGAAGGCCCTAGAAGGCTTCAAAGACTCAGGAATTAAGAGATGAGGTTGTTTTGAAGATTGCAGGAAAAAAGTAGTTCGTCAATAGCTGAACTCAGCTCGACGATCGTCGATCTCAGATCGACGAACTCAGAGTTCCTTCTCTGAGTTGAGCTCGATAAAAGTCTAGCTCAAGTCGACGAACTATAATCTTATCTTAGTATCTCATCTTGATGAAGTGCCTTCTCAGCTCGATGAACTTGGAGCTCAGTTTGGCTAGTGCTTTTTCTGTTCGACGATCTTGGAGCTCAGCTCGACGAAGGAGAATTATCAGCTTGACGAACTTGGAGCTTAGGTCGACGAAAACTTTCCTTAGTTCGACTAACTCTATCCAGATTCCGTTCAACTATCTTATCTCAGTTTCTCAGACCGTCTAAGGCAATTCGATCTCAGATTATTTCAAATATTCAAACAGTAATACTCTGATAATTAATGCTCATATTCTCAAGAATATAACCATTCCTTGCAACACTAATTAAGGATTTTCACGGAGTTATTACTTAACATATTTACTGAGACAGTTAGGGAAATACATTGAAGACAATATTTAGCTGTTCCACTTCCCAGAGAATATGCAGAGGACTTCAAGGATTTGAATTTAAAAATCAGCATTCAGATATAAAAAGATTTTTCAGAAGATTGCCATGAAAGAGTCTAACAGTTAGAATTTACTGAGTCAGGAAAAAGAAGAAGAAAATATCTGCATTCTGAGAACAAAAAACAGTGATACAGAACATCTTGTTCATCTTCATTCGTCTTCTTCAAGTTTTCCTTCCAACAATAAAACATACATATCCGAGACCAACAGCTCAATCACTCAGAGATATTTACTGGAAGAAGAAGTGCTCATCTTGAAGGCCTACACCCTAAGCAAAGTTTCCATTCTCCTGAACCATTCTACATCTCAAGGGGAGCTTTGACAACAACTGCAATTCACTAGTCTTCTCAGAGCTTTGAGAAAGAGAAGAAAATATCACTTTTATTTTTTACCTCACTATAAAAGGGTTTCTAACTCCCTTCAAAAGTAAAGCCCTTAGTTGTTAAGTCTACTGATCAAAAGACTTACTTTGGTTTTTGGGCACCTGATCAAAAGCTCAAAGGCTTGCTAGATCTCCCTTGAAAATAGACCTTATGGTGACAGGGCACCTGAGCAAAAACCTGTGGTGGCAGGGAACCTGATCAAAGAAATGTAGTGGATTCCTACCAGGGTGGTAGAAGAGTGGATGTACCCAACTTTTAGGGGAACCACTATAAAATCTTTGTGTCATCTGGTTGCTCTATTTGTTATTTTCTGTGTTGTGATTTCAGTGTTTTATTTCTCCCCATATACATATAGATATTACTTATTTTAATCCGCTATAAAAATTAACCAAAAGATTTTTAATACTCTATTCACCCCCCCCCCCCCCCCCCCCCCCGCTCTTAAGTTAGTGTGATATATCCCTTCACTTTGAGTTGGTATCAGAACATATCTGATATCACTTTCATACTTTATTAGACATCATTGGGATATTATCATATTGCACTGGCTCTAATCCCAATGAGCCTCTCACAATATTTGTTGCCCAGACTATGTTTTCAGTATTGGTACTTATGGCTTCTCTCTCCCCCTTTTTGGCTTCTTAGATTAAAGTATTGGTTTGGGAGCTTCTTGCATTGCTTCTCTCTACTTCCAGGTAGTTCACTCCTGCAGTGACATGATTCTTGACTTCCAACATGTGGTCATCAAGCATCTTGGTGCAGGCATCCATATTTGTTAAGATTTCACTGTTCTGTTCACTTCTCAGAATTTTATCATTTTCATGGATTGTCACACTATTCTTGGCCTGAATCTTTTAATTTTCTATGATAACAGCAATGTTCTGGCTTGACACATCCAACATCTCCATTATAAAGTCTACAACTCCAGCAGCTCTTGTGAAGAATTTGACTATTTATCCTTTCAACAGATTTAGTTCAAACCTTATAGATTTGATCTCAGTTGCAAGATCATTTCTAACATCTTTGAGGGTATCATCCACATAATTTTGTAGTGCCCTCCTTTGCTCATCCAGCAAAGCCTTTAGCTGGGCTAAGAAAGTTGGTGGTAGCTGATCAACTCTGGTAGATGTGCCCTCATCTAGAGCTTCTTGTATAGGCTTTCTCCCTGTTTCTTGAGCTGTGTCATTTTCAAGATGTGGTGAGGAGTAAGCTTCTCATGACTGTATTCCACTTTCTCAGATTCTGAGAAAACTAAATCATGTACTTCATGAGTAGGGAGATCAGATGATATCTCCCCCTCAACCTCTGGCATGCTTTCATTTGCATGCATGTCAGCAACAATAACTTCTGCTTCAGTAGGCTGATTATTCTTGGGTGGTACCTGAAGAGTCTCCACCACAGCTAATGCATCATGCATTATCTCATGCACATGATGCTCCCCCTCAGCGATTGCAAACTTATCCTTAGCGAATGCTATTTCCATAACTTCCTCTAGCAGATTATCCCCCTCACTCTGAGGGCTGGAAACTTTAGCATCATCAACTGTAAGCAGGTGATCATCTATATCAACATGCCTGGAAGCATCTTCCTTCATTTATGCAGAGATCTTGTTAACAATTTCCTTTGCTATTTTCCCAGCATCCTTAGCTCAAGGCAAATCACCTCCTTCCTCTACAGCAGATCCAGCTAACTCAGTAGTAGTCTCATCAACTTCAGGAATAATATCTGACTCTGTTCTGCTTACATGAATGAGAGGGGTAAGATCAGAAGAGGTAGATACCTGAATGTTTATGTCCCTCCTGGACTCTTCAGTAGATGATGATAGTTCAGGATTATGAGTCTCTTCTTCCTCGGATGACCTGCTAGAGAAGCTGCGCTCAGTAGCAACAATTCTCTTTCCTTTCCTTTCCACAGCTTGTGGACCACGAGGCTGAAGGACCTTGTCCCATCTCTCAAGCATTCTGATATCCATTCTTCTCATGTGGTGTATTCTTGCACCAAGCTTCAGATTCAGAATTTCTGGGACTGTCTCTCACAGATATAATGAAAGGATTCTCCCCAAATTTGGTTCAACCATGCAATCCACTATCCTTTCAAACAACACTCTTCCCCAATCAGTTCTCTTAGATACTATGAACCTTGCCATTAGTTCAAACATCCTCTTTGAAATTTTGTCAAGGGAGTCTGTTTTGCATATCAGAGCTTTCCCAATGAAAGCAGCTAGAAACTTACCTCTCAGGTTAACATCTTTCCTTTGAATTGATCTGATGGTGTGCTTGGAAAGTCCACACCATTCCATTGCCGATTTTACATTCTCCAGCAACAGCACTTCTTCGTCCTCAGTTGCAGAAAGCTTCGGCAACTACAGAGCCTTGCTGAGCCTTCTAGGGGTAATCTTGATTTTCTTCCCTCTTACTATGGTCTTAACTTTACCTGTCGAAGCCTCTGCTTTGGCGTTGGTGAACAACTCTAGCACTTCCCTCTTCCATAGAAGACAGGGTTCTGTCAGGACGAAGGCTAGGTTAGATTTATGCAGAAGGTTAAGCACCTACTGAACTTCTTTCGGGGCGTCAACGAATCCATTACAAACCACCTCTACTCCTTCGAAGAGGAAATCTTGTCTCTTGAGCGCCATTTCGCTGGAGAATTTGAGAAGACTAGAGAAAATGACTTTCCATCAATTCGGTGAATACGAGTGGGAGAGGGTAGGGAATTGTGACTTGGCTTATTACATGAGCACTTCTATTTATAGATATTCCCAAAAAGAAGGTGGAAAGTCACTAATCTATTTTGTTGATTAACATTGATCAATGGCTAGGATTGAAACCCGACACATATCGGCAGACCGTCTTTTCTACAGTTTTTATTGAGTAAGCTTGTTTTGTTCAACATCTATTTTCTTTAGTAATTAAATTTTCAACTAGCACCTAACTGTGTCGGCCTAATCTTGCAGGGGTAAGATTGTCCTGCCATACACATTCTTATATGTGTTGTATTTGGGGTGAAATTAGACATAATTTTAATATCCTTAAATTAATTTCAACTGAGAGTGTATTAGCCCCCAAACTCAATTGATTAAACCAAAATTTTGACACTTATTTTGTAACACCCTAAAATCCTAGGTTGAGTTCGAGTTGGGTGACACGGCCTGGGACACGGGCATGTATCAGGGCATGTCCTACTCGGTATGAGTGAACTGCCTGGCAAGTGGTTGACGAAATGGGTTCGACGAAATTTTGAGAGGGAACACTCCCTTTGACACGGGCGTGTCGGAAGCCGTGACCCCCTCTGGTCGACGAGCTTCACTCGACGAAGCACACACAGGAGGCATGTCTACTGCCATGTAAGGTCAAACGGGCTGTGACACGGGCGTGTCACAATCCGTGTCCTTTTCTGGACTTGGCCAGGGCAGTGAGGCCTGGTGAACACGGGCAGGACGCAGGTGTGTCTCTTGGCACAAGGCCTGTGACACGGGCGTGTCACATGGCCGTGTCTTGCTCGGGTTGAGATGGGTGTGTACCACCTGAGATACACGGCCACATACACAGGCGTGTCTGAAGGCGTGTCAGGTCACTCGGCCTGTGACACGGGCATGTCACATGGCTATGTACTGGTCTGGATAAGTTGGTTGTGTGATGCTTAAGGTACAAAGCATGTGACACAGACATGTCACAGGCTGTGTCAGCCAAAATTAAGACTTTTGTGGCAAAATCGTGGCCGTCCATTTTCTTCATCTGGGATCTGATGGCCAAAAATTCTTCCCCCTACTTTAAGGCCGAGAATGAGAAGGAAAGTTTCATTTGTATCTTGGCCATCCTCTTTTTAAGAACTAGAGAGAGAGAGAGAGAGAGAGAGAGAGGAAGAAGGAGGAGGAGAGGGGAGCCGGCCACCGGTGGAGCTATGGAGTTCCGATTCAAGATCTCAGGCTAGCTTTATGGAGGCAAGGCCGCTGCAGTGTTTTCCATCCAACTAGGATTTTATGGCTCCAAAGCAATCGTCAAGGGTAATGATCTTCCTTCTTGGCCATGTGAAGGCCTCCTTTTTGGCATGTGCATGGGATTCCCACACCAGAGGGTGGTGTATGAAGGGAGTTCCCTTGGGTTGATTCTTGGAATCCCCAATAATTTGGCATATAGATCTGGAAATGGAGTACAGAATAGGCATGCTGTGTGAAGCCCATCTGGACAAGTTGGTCTGGATTGGTGATGTTGCATATACGCACCAGAGAAGACTCCACTGTTAAACGTATAGTTTATGGAGTCAAGGGGTTGGACCTGTGGAGGGAAGTAGTAGGAAGTACTGGAGTGGTAGTCTAGGAATAGACCCTTATGATGCTAATGATGCTTGATGGGTTGTGCATGTGAAGGGTAGTAGCAGGAAGTACTAGTATGGGAGCCCAGGAAAATACCCGCACGTGTTTGTGATGTATACTGAAGACCACAGTGTCTGGCACTACAGATGGCTGCATGGATGGCTGGTCGAGTGAACCAGCTAAGGTTTTGGCTAGCGATGGAAAGTGAGTTCTATCGCTACTGGGAGTGGCTCCTAGCTAACATATTATTGTGAAGCCAGTTCGTAGTGGACATTATGGCTATTGTGATGCTAGTCCTTGTGGATAGTGTGGTTATTGCGAGCTTGATGAGCTCTCAGAAAAGGCCTCGTGCCGAATAGGGAAGGTGAAATTGACCCGCGCCTTATACTTAGCCTCGGGTATGCTGTACTCGGTGATGGCAAGGCGACTTGAGCAATGGTGGTGGCTGATCTGTACCTGTATTATGTCCGTCCAACTCGAAGGCATGAAAGTGCGGTCAGTTGGAGCGCATAATGAGTATCTTAGGCCTGCGCGCTGGAAAGACTAAATGCTCAATTTTACAGTTGGGTTTCGACCCTGATACGGTGGTGGGACCCTGGTTCACCGGTACACCAAGAATGTGCCCTGAGTGCACGGATCATCGTGCCGCGTGAAAGCACAATGTGTGACATGTATATATCTGCATATGAATTGTTATGCCTGTAGGGAAGGAATATCACTGCCCCGAGAAAGGGGTAGGGTCGTTAGGAATTGATCAGCTGAATGTTGACCGTTGCCTTGTTTGCCATCGTTGGGTGGGATGTCCTTGTACAGGTGCTGGAGAGCCGAGCGGGACATTTAAAGGCTGAAGTCCATGCTGCTGCTGCTGCTAGCACTTGAAGGCTAAAATGAGAATCTTGTGTGTTGTTCATGTGTGGCCGGCCTGCACGCCGATGTTTTGGAGGCCACTTTCATGAAGAGAAACTGTAAGGCCCTAAGGCCAAAGGACATTGTATTTGATACATTCTTATATAAATGAGGGTGTTTATAGTAGTGGACATTCATGGTTGGAGTTCTGTTTTATATTAAATGCTTCCTCTAGAATGCACAACTCTGATATCAACCCGTGACTTCCCCGCCTGTTTTGTAACATATGGTGTGGGGCCCAGGCCGGACCTTTTATTATATGTTATACGAACAGATGGAGTAGTTACATTTTTGGTATCAGCTGTCTCAGTTTTTCCCTTTCGAATTCGTGGTCGAATTCTTTTGTGGGATGGCGAGCACGTGTATGTGCGAACCACATTAACACTACTGAACTCTTGAATGTCCACTTAGGAATGCAAATACACTTGGTTGAGGAACCTACGCGTTCCTATATTATTTGTATTGCTTGTGAGAGATCGCTAATGTGTGTGTCATGTTCACCTATATGTGACGTGGAGTGATGCTGGGCAGTCGGAGCCCCAACATTCTGATTAAAGTACGACACCAGCTGAGGTGTCGACACCTCCCCCATCTGCAGGAACTGTCTGCCTAGTTAATGAGGCCTTGTTTGCAATAATTCGAGCATAGCCTACTAGGCAGGCGTAAGGGCAGGTGTAGGCGGTATTGAGGCCAGAACAGGTTGCGGCGAGGCCAGAACCTATTGCGGTTGTGGACCCTCGAGCAGCTGAGAGGCAGTTGAAGCAGATCATGAGCTTCAATCTACCTATGTTTATGGGTGTGGGATCCCCTACGCAGGTAGAGGATTGGTTGTCTCGCGTCAAGTGGATAATGACGGCGATCAGGACGGAGGAAGAGCAGAAGGTCACCTTGGACACCTTCTAAATGGAAGGAGAGGCTCGTTTATGGTGGGACGAGATGGAACTACACCACTTAGCGGGCAAGCAGTTAACACAAGTGTCGATTGAGGAGTTCTCGTGACTATTTTTGGCAAAGCACCTACCGACGGCACAACACATTGCCATGGAAAATGAGTTCCAAAGGCTAACGCAAGGATAAGGCAGTGTTGAAACTTACCTGCATGAGTTCACGAGGTTGGGACGGTATGCATGTTCGATCTTCGCCGATGAGCAGCGAAAAACCAATAGGTTCTATGAAGGATTGCGGGACGAGTTATGATTCCTGCTTTCGAGTTCAGTGAACCAAGGGTTCCAGGTGTTTGTTGATACTGCGTGCGCGCTGGAGAAAGACATGAAGAGGGTGCAAGGAAAGCGAGCCTTGGATGTGACAACGCCAGAGTACAAGGCACTCCGACCTGGGAAATCATATTATAAAAAGAAATGGGGCAAGTGGTCCAAGTCTTCTGGACAAGCTCCTTCTACGGTTGCATCGGGTGCAACGTCGGGGCCCACTTCGAGGCTGGAGACTCGTACATGCTTTACTTGTGGGCGAGTGGGGCATATAGCCCGTGACTGTCGGGTTGTTCCGCCGAAAGGAGAAAAGAAGGCGGGGCATCTTATGCTATGAAGGGAAACGTAGTGGTGGAGTCCTCTGCATCCCAGGCGCAGCTACGAGTCTACAATCTTGGCCTGCAGGAGGCCATCAAGCAAAGTGACGTCGTTACATGTACTATTTAAGTTATTGCATTGTTTTGCTCATTGCATGCTTTGTTTGTGGCTTGTGTGTGATGTGATTGCCACAGGCTTTTTATGATTCGGAACACGCTAGCGAGAGCACTGTTTGATATGGGTGCTTCGCAGTCATTTCTGTCTACGGACTTCATAACTCGAATTGGAGTGCCTAGTCATGTGAAGACAGAGAGCGTGAGGGTATTCCTACCGAGTGGTTGTTTGATGCTTGAGGATCGAGCTTGCGATGTGGCGGTTCAAATTGGAAGTCGGGATTTTTGTTTGACTGCATCTGTACTGCCGATATCAGAATTCGATGTGATCTTTGGTATGTATTGGCTCGCGGAGCAACATGTTGTTATTGATTGTAATGCCAAAGAGGTCACATTATGCAAGAATACCGAGCATGAGGCTAAGTTTGCTGGTATTCGAGGAGTGGGCGGGACCTTGCTGTCTGTACTCCAAGTTATCATGGATGTTCGGAAGGGCGCAGAGTTATTCTTCACACTAATTCAGGCGGTTGAGCCAAAGGACAGTGTGAGTGATGTCTGGTTGTCTCGGAGTACGCAGATGTGTTTCCTAAGGATCTTCCTGGGCTACCACCCCAGCGGTAGATCGACTTCACGATTGAGTTGGTGCCAAGTGCGAAAACTATGGCCCGCTCGCCAAATCGCGTCGCGCCAAAGGAAATAGCTATGTTGAAAGTCCAATTGGAAGAGTTGCTGGAGTAGGGATATATACGCCCAAGCATGTCACCTTGGAGCACACCTGTTCTGTTAGTGAAAAAGAAGGACGGTGGTTTGTGATTATGTATTGACTACCCCGAATTGAATAAGCTGACAGAGAAGAATAAGTATCTGATTCCACAGATAGATGAATTATTCGATCAGCTGGTGGGATCAACCGTCTACTCGAAGTTGGACTTGAAGTCTGAATATTACCAGTTGAGGATTCGGGAAGGTGACATTCCCAAGACCGTATTTGGAACACGATGTAGGCATTATTAGTTTACGGTAATGCCGTTTGGGCTATGCAATGCACCCTCGGTGTTCATGGACTTGATGTACCGAACGTTTCGAGAGTACTTGGACCTGTTCGTGATTGTGTTCATTGATGATATTCTGGTGTACTCTCAATCTAAAGTTGATCATGAAAACCACTTGCGGTTGGTGTTGTAGACCTTGTGAAGGAATAAGCTCTATGCCAAGTTCTTGAAGTGCGAGTTTTGGCTGTCTTCGGTGGCTTTTCTTGGGAATGTGGTGAGTGGAGAGGGCATAGTGGTGGATCCGTCAAAGATCAGAGCCATACAGGAGTGGCCGGTGTTGTCGACAGTGGCTGAAGTTAGGAGCTTCCTTCGACTAGCAGGCAACTATCGACAGTTTGTAGAAAACTTCTCGCGAATCGCTTTGCCTCTGACCACACTGACGAGGAAGGACCAGAAGTTCTTTTGGACGCCGGAGTGCGCGCGAGATTTTGAAGAGCTGAAGAATCGGTTGACCACGACATCTATGTTGACGTCGCCGTGTGGTACCAAAGGATATGAGATTTATAGTGATGCTTCAGGGAGCGGCTTAGGCTGTGTTCTTCTGCAATTTGGGAAAGTGATTGATTATGGCTCATGCAAGTTGAAGGTGCATGAGCGAAATTATCTCGTCCACGACTTAGAGTTGGTGGCGGTGATCTTTGCACTGAAGTTACGCCGACATTATCTTTATGGCGTAAAAGTGGATATTTATACAGACCACAAGAGCCTAAAGTACTTGTTGGAGCAGAAGGATATGAATATGCGACAACGAAGGTGGCTGAAATTCCTTGGGGACTACAGCTTCGAGATTCATTATACTCCCGGGAAGGGAAATGTGGTCCCTGATGCCTTGAGTCGGAAGGCTCCGGCAAGGGCAACTTGGTTGCAGAGGCACGATGAACGTCGAATCCAGGAGTTGGAACCGTTAGAGATTTCTTGTGTTGACAAGAATTCCACAGCCAATGCATGTCTAAACTGGACTTAGGTGCAATATGACCTTGCAGACAGGATTCGGCGAGCAATGGAGTTGGATGAAAGTCTCCAACACTATGCAAAGGACGGGCCAGAGGGAAAATTCTCCTCGGATGACGGCCTTTTGCGAAAAGAGGGCCGGTTTTGCATCCCGAGTATGGGTAATTTACGAGAAGAGTTGATGTACGAAGCTCACTTTACAAAGTACTCAATTCACCCTGGGAGCACGAAGATGTTCAGGGACATGAAGAAACTATTCTGGTGGCCATGACTAAAAAAAGATATCGCTCATTATGTGGCTAAATGCCAAATGTGTGCTTTGGTGAAAGCAAAATGCCAAAAGCATGGTGGTTTCTTGAGGTCGTTGCCGATTCCAGAATGGAAGTTTGATGATATCTCAATGGATTTTGTGCACGGGTTTCCGTGATCTCAACGCGGGAATGATTCAATCTGGGTGATTGTAGACCGGTTGACAAAAGTGGCGCACTTCCTTCCGAACAAACAGGACAATTTAGTTGAAAGTTTGGCAAAGCTCTATGTGGAGTAGATTGTACGGCTAGATGGTGTTCCTCATAGCATCGTTAGCGATCGTGATGGACGATTTACATCAAATGATTAGAGGCTCGTCCATCAGCTATTGGGTACGCGATTGACAATCAGTACGGCCTTTCATCCCCAAATGGATGGCCAAACTGAAAGGAACAATAGAACCATGGAGGATATGCTCCGAATGTGCGCCCTGTACTTTAGGAAGAGATGGGAAGATCATCTCTATATGGTGGAGTTTGCCTATAACAACAGCTACCAAGCGATCATCGGTATGGCACCGTTTGATGCTCTGTTTGGTCGGAAGTGTTGTACACCGTTAGCTTGGGCAGAAGCAGGTGAATCCAACCTGTATAGGCATGAAGAAGTCAATGAAGCTAACTCGACGATACGCGCTATTCGGAAGCGGCTACTGATAGCCTAGGATCGACAAGAAAAGTACTACAACACCAAGCACAGGAACGTGGAGTTCGCAGTGGATGATTGGGTATATTTGAAGATCAAACCATTCAAAGGTGTGTCCCGGATTCGACGTCTGAAAAAGTTGAGTCCGAGATATCTTGGGCCATTTGAAGTGGTGGAGCGCATTGGAGAGCTGCATATCGGGTAGCTCTTTAGGCAGACTTGGGTAGCTTACATGATGTATTTCACATCTCTGTGCTTCGAAAAGCCATCAAAGATCCAGCTCAAGTGATCGAGAATGAATGTGTGCCGGTTAAGTATGGGCTAACGACGAAGATTAGGCCCATTCGGATCGAGGATCGCGCTAATAAACAGTTGCGGAACAAGTCAATCGGGATGGTCAAAGTCCGATGGGACAATTGTGGCCGTGAGGAACTAACATGAGAGCGAGAGCAGACCATGCGAGCCGAATTTCCCGAGTTATTTGTGTAAACTGTTATGCAGTGCGTATCGCGGTGTATCAAACTTTGATGAAGTTATAACTTCTTGTTTTTGGTTTTCCTTACTGTGTACAAATTTCGAGACGAAATTTATTGTAAGGAGGGGAGGGTTGTAACACCCCAAAATCCCAGGTTGAGTTTTAGTTGGGTGACACGACCTGAGACATGGGAGTCTCTCAGGGTGTGTGCTACTCAGTATGAGTGAACTGCCTGGCGAGTGGTCGACGAAATGGGTTCGACGAAATTTTGAGAGGGAACACGCCCTCCGACACGGGCGTGTCAGAAGCCATGTCCCCCTCTGGTCGACGAGCTTCACTCGATGAAGCACACACGGGAGGCATGTCTACTGTCGTGTAAGGGCACACGGCAGGTGACACGGGTGTGTCATAGGCCGTGTCCTTTTCTGGACTTGGTCAGGGCAGTGAGGCCTGGTGAACACGGGCAGGACACAGGTGTGTCTCTGGGCACACGGCCTGTGACACGGGTGTGTCACATGGTCGTGTCTTGCTCGGGTTGAGATGGGTGTGTACCACCTGAGATACACGGCCATAGACATGGGCGTGTATGAAGGCATGTCAGGTCACACGGCCTGTGATACGGGCATGTAGAATGAACGTGTACTGGTCTGGAGGAGTCGGTTGTATGCCGCTTAAGGTCATGGGCGTGTCACAGGCCATGTCAGCCAAAATTCAGACTTTTGTGGCAAAATTGTGGCCGTCCATTTTCTTTAGTTGGGATCTGATGGCCCAGGCTTCTTCCCCCTGCTTTAAGGCCGAGAATGAGAAGGAAAATCGCATTTGTATCTTGGCCATCCTCATTATAAGAACTAGAGAGAGAGGAAGAAGGAGGAGGAGAGCGGAGCCAGCCACCGGTGGAGCTGCGGATTTCTGATTTAAGATCCGAGGCTAGCATTGTGGAGGCAAGGCCGCTGCGGTGTTTTCCAGCTAGCTAGGATTCCATGGCTCCAAAGCGATCCTCAAGGGTAACGATCTTCCTTCTTGGCCATGTGAAGGTATCCTTTTTGGCATGTGCATGGGATTCCCCCACCAGAGGGTGGCGTGTGAAGGGATTTCCCTTGGCTTGATTCTAGGAATCCCCAATAATTTGGCATATAGATCCGGAAATGGAGTACGGAATAGACATGCTGTGTGAAGCCCATCTGCACAGGTTGGTCTGGATTGGTGATGTTGCATATACGCACCGGAGAAGACTCCATGGTTAAACGTGTAGTTTATGGAGTCGAGGGGTTGGACCTGTGAAGGGAAGTAGCAGGAAGTACTAGAGTGGTAGTCCAGGAATAGACCCTTGTGATGCTTGTGATGCTTGATGGGTTGTGCCCGTGAAGGGTAGTAGCAGGAAGTACTGGTATGGGAGCCCAGGAAAATACTCGCAAGTGTTTGTGATGTATACTGAAGACCAGAGTGTCTGGCACTACAAATGGCTGCAGGGATGGCTGGTCGAGTGAACCAGCTAAGGTTTGGGCTAGGGATGGAAAGTGAGTTTTATCGCTACTGGGAGTGGCTCCTAGCTAGCCTATTATTGTGAAGCCAGTCCGTAGTGGACATTGTGGCTATTGTGAAGCTAGTCCTTGGTGGACATTGTGGCTATTGTGAGCTTGATGAGCTGTCGGAAAAGGCCTCGCGCCGAAGAGGAAATGTGAAACCGACCCGTGCCTTATACTTAGCATCGGGTACGCTGTACTCGGTGATGGCACGACGACTTGAGCAATGGGAGGGTGCCTGATCCGTACCCGCATTATGTCCTTCCGACTCGAAGACCTGAAATTGCAGTCAGTTGGAGCGCATAATGAGAGTCTTAGGCCTGCGCGCTGGAAAGACTAAATGCTCAATTTTACTGTTGGGTTTCGACCATGATATGGTGGTGGGACCTTGGTTTGCCGGTACACCAAGAATGTGCCCTGAGTGTACGTATCGTTGGGCCGCGTGGCTGACTGTTGCAATGGAATTTTTGTGCGTGAAAGCACAATATGTGATATGTATATATCTGCATATGAATTGTTATGCCTGCATGGAAGGAATACCACTACCCCAGGAAAGGGGTATGGTCATTATGAATTGGTCAGCTGAATGCTGACTATTGCCTTATTTGCCACCGTTGGGTGGGCTGTCCTTATACAGGTGCTGGAGAGCCGAGCGGGACATTTAAAGGCTAAAGTCCCTACTGCTGCTGCTGCTAGCCCTTAAAGGCTAAAATGAGAATCTTGTGTGTTGTTCATGTGTGGTCGGCCTGCGCGCCGATATTTGGAAGCCACTTTTATAAAGATCAACTATAAGGCCCTATGGTCAAATGACATTGTATTTGATACATTCCTATATAAATGTGGGTGTTTATAGTAGTGGACATTCATGGTTGGAGTTCTGTTTTATATTAGAGGCTTCCGCTAGAATGTTATGAGTTAGGATGCGCAACTCTGATATCAACCAGTGACTTCTCTGCCTGTTTTGTAACATATGGTGTGCACCAGCCGGACCTTCTATTATATAATATACGAACGGATGGAGTCATTACAAATATACCCTAGTATTGCACATGTATTATGTTGAATATGTTTTAAGTTATCTTACATAAATCACCTAGAGGGGGTGGGGGAGGGGGTGAATAGGTGAGTTGTGAGCCTTTTGTGGAATAAACAATTTAACGATCTATGCACAGAATAACAACCAAGCAATCACAGACGACAACAAGAATTATAGTGGTTCTCCAACCTTGGGTACATCCACTTTCCACTCACCGATCTAGCAAAGCACTAGACTCGGCTACTCTACTAATCTCAGATTGAAAACAATCCTATATCTCGGAGTAACGTTCCTATAACTCAATCCGAAAACTTGGATCTACACTCAGAAGATAAAAACTTCCTACAAAAACTCGGAGAAAACAACTCCTACAACTCGGAGAAAGATCTCCTACAAGAATAGAATTAAATGAATAACTACAAACAGTGATATATTCTCAGATCTGAAATTCTTCTGCCTGTTCTTCTTTCTTTGAGCTTTGCGGCTTTATCAAAATTGTTGAAGAAGAATCAGCAATTTCTGGATCTAAAAATCTCTGGACTCACACAATCAAGTAGATGATCTGTCGTTGACAATAATCTCGATCTGTGAATCAATCTTATCTGAATCAATCTGAATCGAAAGCCCTTAGATGATGAAGAAGAAGATCCACGGCTCTCGATTTGGAAAGAAAGAACGGATTCAGAAAACTTAGAAAATACTTCTTGCGGCTGCTGAATTCTTCTTAAAACTTCTTAGGGTTGGTCGAAAATGACAAGACTTTATATAGGATTACCATAACGGTCATAATTATCATTAATGACATTCACGTGGACCAATCATGCGTTAATGATGTTTGAAATATACATCTATCTAGACTTTTAGATTTTCAGAAAAATAGACCAGGGTGTTCTCTAGAAGAAGGTTTTTACTCGAGAACTAATGAATTCTGTTACTCGAGAACAATAAGGAAGTTCCCGAGAAGAAGATTTAGAGAAAAATGATATAGCGGAAGAAAACAGTTTTATCGGGAATAACTACAGTACTCGAGAAAAATAGTTGATTGTTCTGGAGAAGAAAATATATTGTACTCGAGAGCCAAAGGCTGTCTCGAGACATGTACTTAGAAAAAATATGTGGAGGTGGAAATCTGTAGTGTCGAGAATGAAAAGAAGTACTTGAGAAAAATCATCCTGTTAATCGAGAACAAATAGTCATCCTGAGAACAAAAGTATGGCTCTCGAGAAAAGTACTCTGGGTCTCGACAAATGCCTTCTGTATCCCAAGAACAGAAGATAGTCTTCTCGAGAATAATATTGGCCTTCTCGAGAAAAATACTTAGAAACATTATTTATCTGGGAAATAAACATCCCGAGAAGAAATGTCATATATTACTCGAGAACAAAAGCCCTTCTCTAGAACAACATGAAGCTTTCTCGAGAACAACTTCTCTTACTCGAAATGAAGATAAGTCTTACTCGAGAATAATCATAAGTCCTTCTCGAGTACAAATATAGTACTCGAGAAAAAGACTTAGACTTTTTCTGAAAAACTTAAAATCTTCATTCTTCATAAAATCTAGCATCCATCTTTTCTCTTGCCCTTAGTGCTTGAAAAGGAAGTGTGTCTCAATAGAGAGGCTACACATGAGTCAACACTATGGATCACACAATGAGGGATTACATTGTATGGTCTTGTGTTTGGTGACTCATTGTAGACTGACATTGGTTTACACTTAGCAATTAAGTCTTGTAAACACTTAACAAAAAGAGCATCAAATACAAACATAATTCATCTTGGTTTAATGGTGACTTCATACAAATCTGGCCTATTGTGGATGTAATACCGAACAATCTCCCCCTATTTGTAGAAATCAGAACCACGAGTTAACAGAATTTATTCACCAAATATTTTTCAAGGAAAATACTCGTGTAGCCATATAGATACTCGAGTAGTTTATACCTTCCGTCTCGGGTTACAGAAGTCTGCACCTCGTGTAATTTCTATTTGCTCGAGTAGTTAAGTCATGTAGTCGAGTAGTTCATCTACTACTCGAGTAGTCCAGAGTTTATACTCGAGTAACCAGAATTTATTCCCTCAAAATTTCTCCAAGTCAATTACTCAAGTAGCTAGTTCCATATACTCGAGTAGTTCTTATTCACTCGAGTAGTTCAGCATTACTACTCGAGTAGCCCAGAATTTCATTCCAGAAGATATTCTAAGTCCTTGACTCGTGTAGTTCCTCTATCTCTCTAGTATTTCAGCCCTAATTACTCAAGTAGTATTTCTTCTACTCGGGTAGTCCAACTCCACTACCCGTGTAACTGCTTAAGCACTCGAGTAAGTCATTTTGATACTCGAGTAGCTGGTTATCATTTCCAATTTCGTCTTCAAGTATATACTCGAGTAGTTATCTTCAGCTTACTCGAGTAGTTTTCTATAGTACTCGAGTAGTTATCTTCAGCTCACTCGAGTAGTCCTATAAAGTACTCGAGTAGTCATTTCTTCACTCGAGTATGTCACTCCACTCTTTTTCAGAAAAATTTCGTTAAGTCCAGAATTGACAAATTTCATAATGAAACTTGACAAGATTGGTCCACGTGTACCTCATTAAGATTTTATTATGACTGCTATCACAAATCCTATATAAGGTCTTGTCTAACCGACAAACCCTAAGAATAATTTTTGCAGCCGATTACTTTCTAAGTTCTCTAAATTTATCTCTCTCCAAGAAGCGAAAGCCGCCGTCGCCGATCTTCATCATTCACATCCGGGTAGGGTTTTCATTTTCAGAGGATTCAGATCAAGAAGGCTTACAGATCGAGATCGCCGCTTAATCCTGATTCTCTATCCGATCGTGTGAGTCCAAGGATATCCAAATCTGTTTTTACCGAGATTTTCTTCACCACTTTGATAAAGCCGCAAAGTCTACAAGAGGAAGATCCAGGCCAATTGTTTGCAGATCTGATAAAAATTCATTGCTTGTATTTCTATATACACTCAATTTCATTCTTGTAGGAGAATTTTCTCAGAGTGTAGAAGCCTTTGTCTCCGAGAATGTCGGAAGTTTTATCTTCCGAGTGTAGATCCGTTTTGTGGATCGAGATTGTAGGAACTTTTTTCGAGACATAGGATTGGTTTTTAATTCGAGATAGTGGAGTAGCCGAGTCTAGTTTTTTGCTAGATCGTTGAGGGAAAGTGGATGTATCCAAGATTGGGGAACCACTATAAATCTTGCTTCGTCTATGATTGATTGGTAGATTGTTCTGTCCATAGATCAAATTTTTTATTCCCCTATAAGACGCACATCTCATCTTTTCACCCCCCTCTAGGTGATTTAGGAAGTCAACTAAACACTTTCAATTTGTATCAGAACCAGGTTTGTCACTAAAAGGTTAACACCTTGATCATATCCTTCTATAGTTATCTTTTGAGATCTACCAAACATGGACAAGGCTAAAGATTTTTCCAAGCTTCCTTCCTGCACCAAGAATAACTTTACCATGTGGAAAGAGAGAATCAAATTCTTTATGGAAGCTGTGGATCCGAGGATCTTCATGATAGTTGAAGAAGGTCCTTACATTCCCATGACAATCTCCACAATAGATCCAACTAAAAAGGTACCAAAGAAATTAATGGTTCTAGACAAAGAGGAGATAGCACTTGTATCCTTAGATAAAAAGACCAAGAACATAATAGCAACTGCAGTGGATGACTCCATGCTGCAAAACCTGATACACTGTTAGTCTGCAAAGGAGATGTGGCAGTCTCTAGTTACCTTGATGGAAGGTATAGAAGAAGTGAGGGATGATAGAAGATCCCTTCTAAATCAAAAGTATGAAGCCTTCTGACAAGGAAACAAGGACACCATAGCTAACACATTTGAGAATTTCTTCAAGATAGTAAATGGCCTAAGGGTCTATGACAGAGTCTTCATAAACGGAGAATTGAATGACAAGTTCTTGAGATCCCTAACCAAGGAATGGGATAACAAGGTCTATGCCATCAGGAAATTTAGAAAACTAGCCGAGACAGACCCACAGAATCTCTTCAGGAATCTTATGTCATATGAGCTTCAAATCAAAACAAGAAAGGTTGAAGAAGAGAAGTGCAGGTCTGCATTCAAAGAGAAGTCTATTGCTTTAAAGGCAGACACCTCAAAGAAGTCAAAGGCTGCTGCTCTTGCCCCAGCACAAGAATAATGTGAAGAAGAAATGTCGGAGCCAAGTACCTCAGGCTCTGAGCTATCTGAAGCAGAGTTCTCACTACTCTCACGTCAGTTCAAGAAATTCTTGAACAATAAGAAGCAATAGAAAGACAAGGATGCCTCTTATAAAAGATCATGATGTGATGGTGATCGTCAAAGAAAAGGCTCAAGTAGCCACGACAGGTATACTCCTAAACAGAATAAACATATTTCTACTGACATTATTTGCTACTGCTGTAATAAGCTAGGACACTTCATTGCTGACTGCCCCCATAAGAAGAAGGAGGGTGGAAGAAGATAGGAAAAGAAGTCCTCATACAATAAGAAGAGGACAAAGAAGAGCCTAATAGACAAAAAGGGCAAGACTCTTAGTGACTCTGAATCATCAGAGTCGAGTGAAGAAGAATAAGCCTATTTTGGGCTCATGGCTCAGACAGATGACGAACAAGAGCCCCAGTTCACTAGGAAGGTAAACTCTCACACTCCTCTTTCAAATCTTAAGATTCTGAGCATGATTATGAGGATAGCTCTTTTGATGATGAGTTTGAACTCATGGCCCAGTACAAGGAGTTGATCATGGCTTATGATAAATGTCGCCGAATCATGAAAACTCAGGCTAAAGAGATAAAGTCTCTAAAAGCTGAAGAGAGCATATTGAGAGAGGAAGTCGCCAAGACCGACTCACTCTAGGAGAACTTCAATAAAGCTATTGAATAATAAACCAAGGCTCTTGAGCACCTTGAACTAAAAGAGAAGATCAACAAAGAGTTAGAAGAATAACTCACTGTTGAGAGGAAACTTGTTGAAAGTTTCTCAAAGCCTAAAACTGTTCTTCCACTCATTGCTGAATTCTCAGCGAATTCCAAGGGTGCTGGGCTAGGCCATGAAGAAGCTCCTAGCAAATCTTCTAGGAGAAATAAGGCCCAACGGAAAAATAAGGCCGCCAAGAAGGTGTAACATCCTGATTCGCACTAGGCCCCTCGTGCGCATTTTTGAGTTAGGAGAGCTGACTTGGGCTCAAGGGAGTGCTGGCAACTGGGCTGTACTTGTAAATAAGAGGAGAAATCAGTCAAGTATAGGACACGGGAAGAGATACGGGCGTGTCCTTACCCGTGTGGGAGAGCCCAGCTCTCGAGTCGACGACTCGAGTATGTCCAGAGAAGGACACGGGTAGTGACACAGGCGTGTCACTAACCGTGTGACGTGACACGGGTAGAGACACGGTCGTGTCCCTACCCGTGTGTGTATGTCGAGATCGCGAAACTAGTCAAGATCGACAAAGTGTATCCTGTGTAGTGACACGGGTAGAGACACTGGTGTGTCCCTACCCGTGTGTATCGAGTTGAACTCGACGAAGCGTGTCGAGATCGACGAAGTGTGTCGAGATCGACGAAGTGTGTCGAGATCGATGAAGTGTATGACACGGGTAGAGACACGAGCATGTCCCTACCCGTGTGTGTGTGTGTGTCGAGTTGGAATCGACGAAGCATGTCGAGATCGATGAAGTGTGTCGAGATCTACAAAATGTATGACACGGTTAGAGACACGGCCATGTCCCTACCCGTGTGTCTGTGTGTCGAGTTGAGTTCGTAGAGATGTATCCAGGAAGGACACAGCCTGGGAACACAGCCATGTCATGTAGACACGGGTCGGGACACGGGCGTGTCCCTACCCGTGTCGAGTATTGAACCGACATTAAAACCGTCGTTGACGTTTTGCCCGAAGCAGGACACGAGTAAGGACATGGGCATGTCCCTACCCATGTTACTTTTCATATATAAGGGTTTTGAAAACCCTAGCCATTTTCACTCCTTATTCCACCCATTTTACTGAGAGAAACTTCTGTGGAGAGGGAAAACTGCTGGAGCAAGTCTTGGAGGAGAAGATCCGCCACCGCCGTGAAGGAGAAGATGCTGCCGAGGAGAGTTACACGATCCATGACTGGAAATAGTGGAAATGCCGAAAATGAGGTGAGCTTCCTCCCATCTCCCTTGGTGCTAGATCTATAGTTATCTAGGTGAGATGTCGAATCAAAAGGGTCTAGACTTGCGAGATGGTGATTTCTCTAGGAAGAGGCCATTCTAGGGCTCGTGCTCTAAGGTTAGGGGTGTCTTCAACCTCTCCAACCTTCTATGTGAAGATGTGGGATGATTTTGTGAGGAGACATGACCTCATGAGGGTGAATAAGGGAGGAGGAATCTCTGGTGTGATTTGCAAAGATTGACTTGAGGAGGAAGATGAACCGATGTCGTTCATTCCGCCATTAAGTTGCGTGCAAAATCTGTCTTCAGTGAGCAGAGATCTTCTTGGACATTTTCAGGTGTGATATGACCAGATCTGGGCTTTCGACTAAACACGAAAGTTGAATTTCTTGAAAATACCTTTCCAACGAGTGGTTGCATGACTTCAGGCGAAGTCTGTAGCCATAGGAAAGTCTGAACAAAAATGATGTCTGAAAAATCCTGCATGCAGAAATTATGTTCTGTACGCAACAGACTTCAATGCTGATTTCAAGTATTATACTATTGAATCTGGGTTGTGGTATGAACAGAAATGTTGTAGCCCATGGAAATACCTTTCCATCGAACACCAGATTCCCTTAACTTCGGGAATCTCCGGTGGAAGTTGCTGTCCAGAATTATTCTGCACTTAAATTTTGGGTTTGGTATAGCATGGATTTGGATTTGGTGGATTCAATGTTGCATCTAACTTGAGTTTTGGGTGAACTCTTTTATGTTAATCATCTTAGATTTATAATTGATGAATTTTAATAATTGGATTCCATATAGTTGATTTGTGAAGTGAAGTATACTTAACTGAAACGATTTGATAGAAATTGGTAGACTATTATAAATGCGCATCATAATAATAACATGTTGAATCATTTGGGATGAAATGTAGGAGGTTAATCTATGGCCATGAGAATGTTTGATTAACGGAATGAATTTGGTTGTCCAATGCTTAGAGTGTCGTCTCCCTACGGGTAGTATTGTGGAAGGCTGTAAGTGCGGTGTTGACCGTCACTTGTTGAGTTTGTGTTGAGATGAACCAAGGTCGGACGGTTGGGCTTGGTCCTCGGTTTTCATTTCCCGGGGCTCCTTCCGTGCCGAGTGGATGGTTGGGCTTGGTCCTCGTGTTTTCTTCGAGGCTCATTCCATGCCAAGGTGATGTGGAATTGCATGCGGTGTGAGTCGACAAGCGGTGTCGAAGTCCTAGGTTGAGGATAGTGTGGCAGGTCTACGGGCTAGCCGATCGTCACACCGACGGGAGTTGACAGTTAGAAATCGGGCGGTTGGGCTTGGTCCTCGGTGTCCACATCACGGGGCACCTTCCGTGCCAAGTGAATGGTTGGGCTGTGTCCTCGTGCTTTCTTCCGAGGCCCCGTCCGTGTCACACCAGGCCAGTTCGGGCTGTGTTCTCGGTGCACATCTACCCGAGACCCCGCTGGGCCATAGTACGCGTGGGCTCTGCTGTTGTGTCCTTTCTCCTCCCGGTGCCGAGGAGTCACCGGGGGAGCGGATGTGAAGCCACTTAGTCTTTTCGACTAACGGTTGCTACATCTTCCTTTTTAGTAGGTCACCCCGCAGGTAGAGCAGCCGTAGACTTTACAGCAGGACAGCCAGGCCAGGACAACAGGGCCTGAAGGGGCAGTACCGTCGCTACCGTTAGTTACTGATGTGAGTGTTGAGCAACTCTGATGTAGCCCTTTTGGGCAATTACTAGCTATACTCTGATATGTTGTAGAAGCATGTTTTAGCTTCTCTTTGTCTGATGTACTTTGGACATATGTACTTGGTGTGGATTTGACTTCTCTCTTTATTATATTTCGGTTGGGTTGGCATATGTATTGGTATTGGTTGTAGCTGGCAGAATAGGTGTCTTGTGATACCGGTTAGCCCGTGCGCTAATGCTACCATAAGGCTATTGATTTGGGCATAAGTCCCCCCTTCATGTCGCATTTTGGGATCCGGGAGGAGGGAGGGGGGTCTTACAAATGGTATCAGTTTGCCATGATCCTCAACTAAAGAAGCCATTCAACAATGGTACCACCCCCGTTCGATTCGTCAGTTTGCGGACAAACTGACTTAGCGGAAGCAGTGGTGTGCCCAAATGTAATTCACACTAAGTTGGTCCAACTTTGACCTCAAGATTAGCCAACCTGATCATACGTTTGTGTTTTATGTGTAGATTCCAGCATAAGTTGAACCGATGGGGGGCACTCCTGCCCCTTCCATACCCACTCAGTTTCAATAATCTGAGTTGGGGCGGACGCTCACCGCCATCTTGGATGCCTTTAGGGCACAGCAGCCTCCCGTGTAACAACAGGCTCTGGGCTCTAACTAGTTGAGCACCTTTCGGGCCCTCTCCACTCCCACCTACCTCGGGACGGAGTCGGCCGTATGCATGGTGGAATGGCTTGACATGGTGCAGGACTTGTTGGCGGGGATCCGTTGCCCAGCCAACATGGCTGTGACGTTGGTGGTGTCCGTCTTGGGACTACATGCTAAGAGGTGGTGAAAGTCCATCATGGGCTGCACCTTCCAAGGCCGGGTCTATACAGAGATAAGTTGGAGCGAGTTCTCTGATGTATTCTTGGAGCACTTCATTCCCACAACCGCTCGAAATGAACTCGAAGAGAGGTTTCTTCTGCTGAAGCAAGGATCAAAATCAGTTACAGAATATCAGCGAGAGTTCCAGCACCTCGCGAGATTTGCGGATTCTTATGACTTGGATGATAGAGGATATGACAAGCGTTTCTACAAAGGGCTGCGAGATCCCCTAAGGCAGGCCCTTTTGTTTATAGTGGACGCTAGTTTGGCAGAGATTATTGACATGGCGAAGAGATTGGAGGTGGACCACTTGAGTAGTGGTAAGAGACCTGCGGAGGGCGTGATAGAAACTGGCCCAAGCAATAGAAGGAGGCAGGACTTTAAGAGAGGAAGGGGACATCAAAGAGGTGGAGGACGTTTCCAACGAGATTTTAGAGTGGAGCATCTGGTTCCGCAGCCGCCTGCGTTGCCTCCACCACCTCAGCATCAACAATTTCAGCAATCTGAAGGGCGTCGTGGGCTGGTGTGTTTTGAATGCAACCAGTCGGGCCACATTCAACTTTTTTGCCCGCGGTTGTTTGGGAATGTCCCTCCTGCTATCCCTCCGGCAGCTCCGCGGGGGCATGGTTATATGCGTGGTTGAGGACGAGGACCATGAGGAGGAAACCCCGGTCCTACCCGGGATCAAGTGTACGCGTTGGACATGGCCCAAGAACGGAATCCTCAAGATGTTATTTCAGGTATGTTTCAGTTAGCCTTCTCATTTTCAATGGTAAAATTAAGTTGCTTAAAACATACTAGAAACCTACTGTTGAGTTTTGGTTATTGGTACTTAGGCACCGTGGTAGTCGGCGGGAAGACGACATATACGCTATTCGATACCGGTGCCTCACACTCTTTCGTGTCTGAGGACTTCATTAAGGACATGGAAGGTGTACAATACTTTACTGGTATAGCTCGACGAGTACGTCTCCCGGACGGCTCTGAGATGATCGCAACCGCCAAGTGCGAATTCGAGATACTTATTGAGGGAAAGGACTTTGATATGCCTGCCACAGTGTTGAGGATGCCAGAGTTTGATCTCATTCTGGGTATGGCGTGGTTGGACTGGCACTTCACAAGGATTAATTGCGCGGAGAAACGAATCTACTTGAGGCATGGAGACACCGACGTCATCTTTCAAGGTATTAGCCTTGCACCTATATGTTGTTATCTTCAGGTCAGGCTGTAAAAGCCCATATGTCGGGGTATGAAGTCTTCATGATCTGTTTTGAGTTGAAGGAGGTGGCGTTGGATATGAAAGATGTGCGGGTAGTGCGGGACTTCCCCGAGGTATTTCCTGAGAAACTGCTAGGATTACCCCAACATAGAGAAGTTTATTTTCAAATTAATTTAGTACCGGGCGCCAAGCCTGTATCCAAGGCCCTTACCGAATGGCCCCAAAGGAACTCGCAGAGTTTAGAGTTCAACTGCAGGAACTGGTGTAGTTAGGGTTCATTCGCCCCAGTTCGTCACCCTGGGGAGCCCCTGTATTATTCGTCAAGAAGAAGGACGGAACCTTGCGGTTATGCATAGACTATCGGGAACTCAATCGTCTAACGGTGTGAAACACCTATCCGCTACCCCGGATCGACGAGTTGTTCGATCAACTAGTGGGAGCGTATTGGTTTTCTAAGTTGGATTTGCACTCGAGATATTATCAGTTGATGATACAAGAGGAGGACATCCAGAAAACGGCCTGTAGTTCAAGATATGGACTGTACGAGTTCACTGTAATGCCGTTTGGGCTGACAAAGCCCCTTCGGGCTTCATGAGCAGATGAACAAGGTGCTTGAACCTTACTTGGATATCTTTGTTATTGTTTTCATCGACGACATCCTGTTCTACTCAAATACGGAGGAGGAGCATGTTGAGCACTTGACCTTGGTATTGAAGAAATTAAAAGAGCACGCTTTGTTCGCCAAGTTTAGCAAGTGCGAATTCTGGCTTAAAGAGGTTGCTTTCTTGGGGCATGTGATCAGTGGAGCAGGACTAGCGGTGGATCCGGCCAAGGTGCGTGCCATGAAGGAGTGGTCGCACTTAAAGTCGGTGTTGGAGTTACCATGGTGATCTAGAAGTGGTCAAACATGTAATCTCACTGCCAACGCGATATGAGCCTGCAGGGTCGCACATAAGAGATGTGGAGAAGTTGGATGATTGACTGTTTTGGTAAAGGTTACCAATCACCGACCTGAATGGGGTTATGGGCAAAGTGTTGCCTTAAAGGATCGTCGGGTTGGACAAATGTTTCCTTGAAGGATTGGTAAGAATAGTCGACCGCGGGTCGACGATCGTCGACCGCGGGTCGACGATATCGTCGACCGCGGGTCGACGAGTATCGTCGACCGCGGGTCGACGAGTATCGTCGACCGCGGGTCGACTATCGTCGACCGCAAGGTCGACGATCGTCGACCGCGGGTCGACTATCGTCGACCGCAAGGTCGACGATCGTCGACCACAGATCGACGATCGTCGACCGCAGATCGATGATTATCGTCAACCCATGTTCGACGTAAATCGTCGAGTATTGTACTCTGATTCTCGCCAATTGATACTCGCCGACTGATTCTCGACGATCCTAGGTGATTCTCGCCGATCCTAGGTGATTCTCGACGATTGATTCTCACCGAATCTGCTAGGTGATTCTCGCCGATTCTGGAACCCTAATTTTCTGGGTGGTCTGCAGATGGCGATATTCCTAAGTCTGTTTATGCCTTTGGTATAAATGGATACTTAGGGTTTTCGGGAATTATATATCTCTGATCGAATCGGATTGACCGAGAAAAAAAGCGACGAAAGAATCCCGCCGTTCTTCGTTCGTTCCGCCGATCCTGAATCCCGCCGACGGAAGGGTTCCGCCGCCGTGCTCGCTCCGTCGACCTCCTCCTCTCCGGCGATTGTCGCTGGTGTTGCTGTTCCTGGCGCAGACCTAGCAGTCCGTGGAAAATCAAGGTGTGGTCATTCTCCTTCCTGATTATCCGTGCGACGGAAAAGTCGGTGTTCTCCCGCTCGTGTGGATTTCTGCAGAGACGTGGATATCATTTCACGTAGAACTCGCCACCAGCAAGAACACGAAGCTTGGAGCATCTCCGTTGAGTTGTGACTCAACGCCACCGAGGTAATTTTTGCCTAGTTGTATGTTAACTTCTTGATTCAACTACCATGGCCCGATCCCATCTCTTTTGGGTTTTTCTTGATGTTTTTATTCTTCCGCTGCGTGCACAAGTGTTGTGCCATCCTCATAGAGAAAACCCAACAGTGGTATCAGAGCCAGGTTTCGACTATGATTGTTGTATTGGAAGTTTTGTTATTCTAGTGCGTGTAAACCTAGGGATTTAGAAGTGTTCTAAATGTCTAGATTTAGTCTTGGTACCCCGCCAAGAACTTCTGGGATTTCGTGGAAATTTCTAATCGTTAGAAATTGTAGTCTCCTTAGCAGTAACCATCCCTCGAGTTTGTTTTGGATTTTGAATCCAACATAGAGAGATGAGCTTGTCTACTGCTTTAAGTTGAGTTGTCTTTGCTTTTGTCCAATGCATGTAAATCTGAGGATTTGGAAGTTTCCGGATGTTCAGATTTAGCCCTTCCTTCTATCAAATATTGATGGTGTCAGGTTGTGCACATAAGGGATGCATGTGGTTTTAGAAAAATTGTTTTTCTTTGGATGTGCACATTGATCAAATGTTGATCATGGTTAACTGTTAACCTATAATAAAAATCCCTTCATCAAATATTAAGTATTCGGATGCCTTCCGATGGATGACACTCTTCCTGCCTCGATCGATGAAGTGTGGGCTTGCCAAAGCAAGGTGCATTAATCTATCTTGGTAAGGGTGCGAGCGGATAATTGTGATATCCCACTGTCGACATCGGGTCCAGCTTAACTAGGTGACCTCAAAGGTTGAGTGCCTAGAGGCATAGGGTTGGCATGCACGATATGATGGATGCGAGTAAGGAGTTATTCACCAACCATACAAGAATTGCATGAGGATGAAATTGGCAAGCGTTGCCTACCTAAATAACCGCATCGTGAGAGAAAAGCCAAAGCTGACTCATTGTGTTGGTGAAATACGGATCTTGTCCACTAAGAGAGTAGCTCGCATGAACTCTCCGAATTGTTAGTGAGGGCTATCATTTCGAATAAAATAGTGGGAGTGTTTTAATTGAAGTCCAAATTAAAATAAATTGTATTTGAAATTTTAGTACTGATTTTATTCTACATAAATTCTTGTAGAATTCCATGGCAAGTGTTTCACACTCCACGTTGTCTCTGAGATCCATCCTTGAGAAGGATAAGCTCAGTGGGACTAATTACATGGACTGGTACAGGAACCTGAGAATTATTCTCAGGCAAGAGCGAAAGCTCTATGTCTTGGAAGAAGAAAACCCCGAGGTGCCGACCGGGAACTCTTCCCGTGCTAAGAAGGATGCTTATAAGAAGTATACTGATGATGCTTTAGATGTTGAATGCCTTATGCTTGCCACTATGAACTCTGAGCTTCAGAAGCAACATGAGATCATGGGGTGCAAGGAGATTGACGAGCATCTCAAGAAAATGTTTCAAGGGCAGGCTCGTCAAGAGAGGTTCGACGTCACAAAAGCATTGTTTCAGTGCAAGATGGGAGTTCGAGACTCAGTAGGGACTCACGTACTCAAGATGATTGTGTATATAGAGAACCTTGAAAGGCTAGGTTTTCCTCTTGGTCAAGAGTTGGCCACAGATCTGATCCTGCAATCGTTGCCGGACAGTTATGAGCAGTTCGTCTTGAACTACAACATGAATGAAATAGACAAGACACTGCCCGAACTCCTAGGCATGTTGAGAACTGCCGAAATCAATATGAAGAAGGCCAAGCCTGCCAGCCCCATACTGATGGTGCATAAGGGCAAGGGCAAGGCCAAGGGCTCTAAGAAGACGAAGGTGGGACCTAAGTCATATCTTGAGCCCAAGTCTTCTGCACTGATGAAAAAGAAAAGCACGGTGAAGGAAGGGAAATGCCACCACTGTGACAAGGCTGGTCATTGGGGGAGGAACTGTCCTTCGTACATTGAAGGTCTGCAGAAAATGAAGGGAGGTATGACTTTCGCTTCAAATGTTCACGTTATAGAGATAAACCTTTCTGCTCCTTCGTCTTGGGTATTGATACCGGATGTGGTTCTCACATTTGTACAAATGTGCAGGAACTGGGAAGGAGAAGATTGCTGAGTAAAGGGGAGGTGGACCTCCGCGTCGGCAATGGAGCAAGAGTTGCTGCTGTAGCCGTAGGGGTTTACCGTCTTTCTTTGCCCAGTGGGCTTGTAATAGAACTAGATAATTGTTATTTTGTTCCGGCCATAACTAGAAACATTATATCTATTTCATGTTTGGACATGATTGGATTTTCTTTTATAATTAAGAACAACTGTTGTTCTATATTAAAGAATGATGTTTGTTATGTTGTACCCCAATTGTTTACCATATGATCTGTAATGTAGAAAATAATAAAAGACTAAGAACAAATGACTCGAACCCTACATTTCTCTGGCATTGTCGTCTGGGCCATATCAACGAGAAGCGCATATCCAAGCTCCATAGAGATGGACTTTTGGACTCATTTGATTATGAATCATTTGAGCGATGCGAATCTTGTTTGTTAGGCAAGATGACTAAAGCTCCTTTCACTGGTTATACTGAGAGGGTTGAGGACCTCTTGGGTGTTGTACATAGTGATGTTTGCGCACCCATGAGTTCCATGGCTAGAGGTGGGTATTTCTACTTTGTTACATTTACTGATGATTTCAGTAGATACGGATATGTGTATCTTATGAAGTGCAAATCCGAGACCTTTGAAAAGTTCAAAGATTTCAAGAATGAAGTAGAAAACCAGTTGGGTAAAAGGGTTAAAGCACTCCGATCTGATCGAGGTGGCGAATACCTGAGTCATGAGTTCCGTGATCATCTGAAAGAGTGTGGTATTGTATCACAGCTCACTCCACCTAGAACACCATAACATAATGGTGTGTCTGAGAGGAGAAATCGTACTCTGTTAGACATGGTACGTTCGATGATGAGTCATGCAGACTTGCCGTTTCCTTTTGGGGTTTTGCTTTAGAGACTGCTGCAATGACATTGAATCACGCTCCAATGAAAAACGGTTCTGAAGACACCATATGAAATATGGAGTGGGAAGCGTCCTAGTATGTCGTTCATTAAAATTTGGGGCTGTGAGGCATACGTGAGACGTCAAATGCCTGACAAGCTGGAACCCAAATCGGATAAATGTTATCTGGTGGGATATCCTAAGGAAACAAAAGGGTATTACTTTTACCTACCGTCTGAGGGCAAAGTGTTTGTCGCAAGGACTGGTGTCCTTCTTGGAGAAAGAGTTCTTATCAAGAAAGACTGAAAAGGTAGAGCTTGAAGAAGTTCAAGAACCACATGTAGTGAATGAACCGGAATTGGATTCTGAGACAGGACTACAAGATGTTGTAGCTAGAGAACCTGCTCAAGGAACACAAGTCCTACGTAGATCTGGTAGACCGAGGTTTGAGCCTGAGAGATATGGATTTCTCGTGTCTCAAATAGGTAATGTGTTGATTATGGATCATGATGATGAACCAGCAACCTACCAAGAGGCTATGAATGGACCGGACTCCGACAAATGGCTTGAGGCTATGAAATCCGAAATGGACTCCATGTATGCAAACTAAGTTTGGAACTTGGTGGAACCACCTGAAGGGGTACGACCCATAGGGTGCAAGTGGGTCTTCAAGAAGAAGACCGACATGGATGGGAATGTACATACATTCAAAGGGCGACTGGTGGCTAAGGGTTTCAAGCAAATTCATGGTATTGACTATGATGAGACCTTTTCCCCTGTTGCCATGGTAAAGTCCATAAGGATATTGCTTGCTGTTGCTGCGTATTATGACTACGAGATCTGGCAGATGGATGTCAAAACGGCTTTCCTTAATGGAAACCTCCTTGAGGAAGTGTATATGACACAACTCGAGGGTTTTGTCTCCCTAGATGAAGCCACTAAAATATGCAAGCTGAATAAGTCCATCTATGGACTGAAACAGGCCTCTCGAAGTTGGAATCTTCGTTTTGATGAGAAAATCAAAGAGTTTGGTTTCATCAAGAATGAAGATGAGCCTTGTGTTTACAAGCGAATCAGTGGGAGCATTGTTGTCTTCCTGATATTGTATGTAGATGACATACTGTTGATTGGGAATGACATTCCTACCCTGAAAGTTGTTAAGAACAACCTAGGGAACTGCTTTTCAATGAAGGATTTGGGTGAAGCGACTTACATACTCGGTATTAAGATGTATAGAGATAGATCGAAGAAGTTGCTGGGTTTGACCCAGAGTACGTACATTGAAAAGGTGTTGAAGCGGTTCAACATGCTTGAGTCCAAGAAAGGATTTTTGCCCATGTCTCATGGTGTGAATCTCTCTAAGGACCAGTGTCCAAAGTATTGTGAAGATAAGGACCGCATGAAGTTGATTCCATATGCTTTGGTAATTGGATCAATCATGTACGCGATGTTATGTACTCGACCCGACGTCTCCTTTGCTTTGAGCATGACTAGCAGGTATCAGTCAGACCCCGGTGAGTGTCACTGGATTGCAGTCAAGAATGCCCTGAAGTACTTGAGAAGGAATAAGGATGTGTTCTTGGTGTATGGTGGAGAGGAAGAGCTCGTTGTAAGTGGTTACACAGATGCTAGCTTCCAAACTGATAGAGACGACTCCAAGTCTCAGTCAGGTTTTGTGTTTTGCCTGAATGAAGGAGCTGTGAGCTGGAAGAGTTCCAAGCAAGAGATAGTTGCTGATTCTACAACAGAGGCCGAGTATATCGCCGCAGCTAATGCGGCGAAGGAGGCTGTATGGATTAGGATATTCATCGGTGAGCTTGATGTAGTTCCTAGAATTGTTGGTCCCGTAGTTCTCTACTGTGATAACAATGGTGCAATTGCACAATCTAAGGAACCTAGATCCCATCAGCGCTCCAAGCACATACTTCGGCGGTTTCATCTTATTCGTGAGATTGTCGAACGAGGAGATGTGAACATTTGCAGAGTGCCGACTGAGGAGAATATTGCGGATCCACTGACAAAGCCTCTCGCGCAGAGAAAGCATGATGGTCATACTAGATCGATGGGTATACGATACCTAAATGATCAACTCTAGTGAGAATCTTGTGGATTGCATGTTAACATGTATTTTGTTGGCCATTTGTTCATATGATGAACAGTGTACCTAGTTTTTCTCTTACAATTAATGGCAAGTTCTTTTATTATGAGTTTTTTTTCTATATGATAGTTAAATGTTAACATAATAGATACCCTTAGAATGTTCGCTTCCATGGGACATCAAGTACGTGACTTGAATGTGAGAGCCTATGATTTATTTGAAGCTTCATTCTTAAAAGGTCCCTGGTCGAGTATCATCATAGAAGCTAAGGGTGATGATGGTACATGAAGTCTAGCACGTGCGTTTACTGATGACCGGTTCTCAGAGGTCATGATATTGTGATATCAAGTCATCACGTGGGTACTTGTTAGTGAACAAGTTGTACTGGACAGACCCAACCTGAGACTACTCTGTGGATTGTCATCCAATCGTGTCACGAGTAGGTCTCAATTGACAATGGTGTTGTGGTCCTTTGACCTGAAGTCACAGCATTCATCAAGTGAGGAAGAGCGTGCTTTGATGCCATATAAAGTTTTCCTTGAGAAAGGTTGATGATAAGGGTGGTTGTTGGGCATGTAACGAATCATTTGGGTGTTTGTATGTGAGCAGATATGGGATTTGTCCTCCTGTATGACAGGAGTTGCATCCATGGGCCCCTTGATGGAATTGGACTGAGAAATGCATGGCCATGCTTGGTTGAGTCAATGTGTGATATTGGACTCACCATTCTCTGGAAGTCCGTCCTGGATCAAGAAACTTGGATTGAGCTATTACGAGGGTGACACGGTCCATGCCTCTAGTTCTTTCCGGATGTAAGGGACAAAGGGACAAAGACAACGCTGATACATTGGTCATAAAGGCTTATGAGTTATAAACTCTAATTGCTTGGGGAGCAATGATGAATTGTTAGATGCCGCTCATTGTTTGTGAGGTTTTTGGTTTGATACTTTCAAGATCAAGTGGGAGACTGTTGGAGTTACCATGGTGATCTAGAAGTGGTCAAACATGTAATCTCACTGCCAACGCGATATGAGCCTGCAGGGTCGCACATAAGAGATGTGGAGAAGTTGGATGATTGACTGTGTTGGTAAAGGTTACCAATCACCGACCTGAATGGGGTTATGGGCAAAGTGTTGCCTTAAAGGATCGTCGGGTTGGGCAAATGTTGCCTTGAAGGATTGGTAAGAATAGTCGACCGATGGTCGACGATAGTAAACCGAGGGTCGACGATAGTCGACCGAAGGTGGACGATCGTCGACCGCGGGTCGACGTGTATCGTCGACCGCGGGTCGATGAGTATCGTCGACCGCGGGTCGACTATCGTCGACCGCAAGGTCGACGATCGTCGACCGCAGCTCGATGATTATCGTCAACCCACGTTCGACGTGAATCGTCGAGTATTGTACTCTGATTCTCGCCGACTGATACTCGCCGAATGATTCTCGCTGATCCTAGGTGATTCTTGCCGATCCTAGGTGATTCTCGCTGATTGATTCTCACCGAATCTGCTAGGTGATTCTCGCCGATTCTGGAACCCTAATTTTCTGGGTGGTCTGCGGATGGCGATATTCCTAAGTCTGTTTATGCCTTTGGTATAAATGGATACTTAGAGTTTTCGGGAATTATATATCTCTGATCGAATCGGATTGACCGAGAAAAAAAGCGACGGAAGAATCCCGCCGTTCTTCGTTCGTTCCGCCGATCCCGAATCCTGCCGACGGAAGGGTTCCGCCGCCGTGCTCGCTCCGTCGACCTCCTCCTCTCCGGCGATTATCGCTGGTGTTGCTGTTCCTGGCGCGGACCTAGCAGTCCGTGGAAAAGCAAGGTGTGGTCATTCTCCTTCCCGATTATCCGTGCGATGGAAAAGTCGGTGTTCTCCCGCTCGTGTGGATTTCTGCAGAGACGTGGATATCATTCCACGTAGAACTCGCCACCAGCAAGAACACGAAGCTTGGAGCATCTCCGTTGAGTTGTGACTCAACGCCACCGAGGTAATTTTTGCCTAGTTGTATGTTAACTTCTTGATTCAACTACCATGGCCCGATCCCATCTCTTTTGGGTTTTTCTTGATGTTTTTATTCTTCAGCTGCGTGCACAAGTGTTATGCCATCCTCATAGAGAAAACCCAACAGTCGGCGGCCGATGTGAGGAGCTTCCTTGGACTTGCCGGTTATTACCGCATGTTCGTAAAAGGATTCTCCAATATTTCCCTCCCTCTTACTTCCTTGACAAAGAAAAGTGTGCCATTTGAGTGGACACCCAAGTGTGAAGCAACATTCCAAGAGCTGAAGGATAGACTTACCTCCGCCCCCATCCTAGCACTTCCATTTGGGAAGGAAGGATTTCAAGTTTACACTAACGCGTCATATCAGGGGATGGGAGCGGTATTGATGCAGCACAGCCATGTAATTGACTATGCCTCAAGACAGCTGAAGAAGCATAAGATCAATTATCCGGTTCATGATTTGTAATTGGGAGTAGTGGTGTTCACCTTGAAGGTTTGGAGGCATAATCTATACGGCATCCACTGCGAGATCTATTCAGACCATAAAAACATAAAGTATGTTCACACACAGAATGAATTGAACCCGAGACAACAGTGATGGTTAGAGTTCCTGTGCGATTACGAGTTCACTTTGAACTATCATCCTGGAAAGGCAAACTCGGTGGTCGATGCATTGAGTAGAAAGGTACCAGACTCGATCCCAGAGTCTCGGTTGATGAGTATGGAGTTGGCTCAGATGATTGAAGAGATGGATATTACTTTAGTATATAAGGATCCTTCGGCAGAGTATACAGAGTACTTGGCAACCTTGAGCATAGTTTGTGATATCCGGGACCGAATCTGGGCGGAGCAAGGAATGGATGCGGCTCTGGTCTCGGCAATCAAGGCAATCGAAGATGGGACTACTGATGAGTATACACTAAAAGGCGGCCTCGTTTATTTCCGCGGCCGGCTCTACATTCCCAAGGGTGGTAAAATCCAGGAGGATATTTTGTGAGGGGCACATTGCTCTCAGTATTCAGTGCACCCGGGTACCCTCAACATGTGCGCTGGCCTACAAAAGACCATGTGTTGGTCGGGAATGAAAAAGGATGTCAGATATTTTGTTACACACTGCGAAGCCTATCAAAGGGTGAAGGAGGAATGCAAGAGTCCGTGTTGTATGTTACAATCGTTGCCCATCCCCGAGTGAAAGTTGGAGGATATCTCCATGGACTTTATCCATGGGTTACCTTGCTCATGCTCAGGGAATGATTCGGTGTGGGTGATTGTTTATCGGCTAACGAAAGTAGCCCGATTCATCCCTATAAAGAAAGAGGCTCGCGTGCATGTTTTGGAACGCCTCTTTGTGGAGCAGTTCGTACGGTATCATGGCGTGACTAAGACAATTGTTTCTGACCGGGATGGTCATTTCACCTCAAGGGAATGGAAGGCGGCACAGGCATATTTGGGTTCACGCCTTACCTTTAGCACCGCATTTCATCCTCAGACGGACGGGCAGTCTGAGATGACCATCAGAACTCTGGAGGATCTATTGAGCTTATGTGTGTTGGATAGAGGAGAGCCATGGGAAAGGCTCTTACCACAAGTAGAATTCTCTTACAACAATAGTCATCAAGCTAGCATCGGCATGGCGCCCCATGAAGCTCTTTACGGAAGAAGATGTAGAACCCCCTTGTCTTGGGTGCAAGATGAAGACCCGAAGGCGTTAGGAATTGAGTATATTGATGATATGGATTCGGTGGTTAGATTGATACGGGATCGCATGTTGGAGGATCAAAGTTGGCAGGCGAAATATTACAATGCAAGACACCGGATAGTGGAATTTCAAGTGGGTGATAAAGCATTTCTAAAGATTCGGCCGATGCATGGATTTTCACGGGTGAGTGGTGTGAAAAAGCTCAGACAAAGGTACGTTAGGCCATACACTGTATTGGAAAGGATTGGCTTGTTGGCCTATCAGTTGGAGTTACCGCCAGAGATAGAGAATCTCCACGACGTGTTCCATATGTCGTCGCTTCGAAAGGCGTTGTTACGGCCAGATCAATATATCCCCACTACTGATGGTGCAGTGGCGACTGATAGGTCTATGCAACTAGAGCCGGTGCGGATCGTAGACAATGAGACAAGAATATTGTGCGGCAAAAGTGTTCCTTTGGTAAAGGTGATATGGTCTAATCATGGGAAGAAGGAGTAGACATGGGAGCCGGTGGACTTGATGCAAAAATGCTATCTGGAATTATTTCCTTGAGGTAATTTTGTTTAAAAGCATATTTTATTTTCTGTTATGCTTTTCTCCCATATCCTTAGCCTGATTTCGGGGATGAAATCTTTTATTTTGTTTATAGGATTTGTAACATCCCAATTCGCACTAAGCCCCTCGTGCACATTTTTGAGTCAGGAGAGCTAACTTAGGCTCAGGGGAGTGCTGACAACTGGGCTGTGTAACACCCCCATCTGTCGCATGGCATATAACAGAAGGTCCAGCTGGAACCCGACGCCATATACCACAGACAGTCGGAAGGATTACAAAATGAATACTCAAACTATCCAATTAAGACTACTCGTCCTACACAAAGCATTCTAGCGAAAGTTTTTAAAAGTTGAAAGAACCCAGAACTTAAATCCATTAAATATGAATGTCCACAACACACTGTAGGAATGAAGCCCAAAATACACTGAAAAGTTACATGACCTTATGGCCTTACAAATGTTCACTTAATAAAACATGTCTTACATACATCGGCTCGCAGGCCGGCCACACATGATAAAAGTAAAAAACAACTATTCTACGGCCTTCTAGGGCTAGCACAGCAACATGGGCTCCAGCCCGCTATTTGGCACTTGGCTCCGCAGCACCTGCAAGCACATACCACCGCACGGTGGCAAACAAAGCAATGATCAGCTAAAAGCCGACCAAATTATAACGACCCCGCCCCTAACTCGGGACGGCGGTGCTCTTTCCCTGCATAACATTAACCCAATAAAATAATAAAGCGCAACTATACTATGCCACAGGTGTAGGCTCGCACGGCCAAACACCCCGTGCACTCAGGGCACATTAACGGTGAATCCTGACATATCAGTGTCTTCACCACCATCCAAAAGATGGCAACTAAGTGAGCATTCAGCCAATCTAACCACCGTCTAAGGCTCCGACTATGCCTACGGCCAGTGCCCATTTTCGGATTTCTCGCACCGTACCACATAGCCTAGGTCCAATTCCACTTGTTCGTTGCTCACGTCGCATATACAATTTAAGTCCTACGCGCGGGCCAAGCTTCTCTCGGATCCCAAAATTTTCCAAAACAATCTCATAACCCAGTTATGATCAAGGCCAGTTCCCAGACCGCCAAGTTAGCATAACACGTTTCCGCTCAGTTTTCCGGGTGCGCCTTGAAGCTAACCCCCAAGGATCCCTACTGCAATCTACCGTGTAGAAACCCGAAAAACCCAAAACACGGAGTCTTCTCCAGCAAATCATAGCAAATGCAACCTCACCGATCAAGACGATACACGTCCGGTAGGCTTCATACACAATGCATATGCCCGTACTTATGATTCCGGACTCTATATGCAACATAAGGGGGACTATTCACATCAACCCCAAGGAACACCACGCACTCACCGCACACTCGTGGGAGCGGGATTCCCTATGCAGAAAGAAAGAGCTTCAAACGCTCAAGTGGAGAATCGTTACCCTTGTAGTCCGTTTTGGCGCCATGGAAAAACTACGCAGACAGAACTCTTCGCAACGACCTTCCCTCCACGGATCCACTCTCAGACTTCAAAACGGTGCTCCGGTGCTCCGTCGGCGGCCAGAAATCTCCTTCTTCTTCCTCTTCTCTCTCACCTTGGAAGGAGAAAGCTTTGGAGAGAAAAATGAGGGATTAACCCCCCTATTCCCGGCCTTAACAGAGCATGATCTCATATGGGCCATCGGATCTTAATTAAAGAAAACGAATGGCTCAGATCTGCACAAAATTCTCCAGACCTTGGCCGAACATGGCTTGGCACACGGCCGTGTCCCAGGCCGTGTGCCTCGATCCAGGCACGATCGTCGAACTGAGAGACGCACACGGGCCAAGACACGCCCGTGTCTCACCTGACACGCCCATGTCTGGTTCCTCGACACGCCCGTGTTCGGGGGCATGTCACGCATAACCGCCACGACAACGGACACGACCCAAGTACACACGGGTAGGGACACGGGTTGGCACACGCCTGTGTCAGATGACACGCCCGTGTCATCCGGCCGTGTTCCTGGCCGTGTCGTTCTCGGGATGAAAATGGCCAAAAATCACCAGCCAGACACGTCCTTGGGCACGCCCGTGTCCTAGGCCGTGTACCCCTATACAGGCACCAAAAACCCTTTTTCGTGACCGACTCACACACAATATTCGGGGCGTTACAAATCTCCCCCACTTAAGGAATTTCGTCCCGAAATTAAACAAAGGTACACAAAATCTAACTGATACCTGAGTGGAACAACTCGGGGTATTCCTCCAACATAGCTTTCTCTCGCTCCCAAGAAAGCTCCTCACGTCCGCAATTATCCCAATGGACTTTAACCATTCGGACCTCCTTGTTGCGGAGTCGTTTGACTGCAACATCTTCAATTCGTACTGGCCTGACCCTTGTTGTTAACTCATAATCAACCGGTACCTGATTGTCCGCAACGATCTGCGAAGGCTCTTGCACTACCTTACGCAACACCGATACGTGGAACACGTCATGCAGCCCGCTCAACTCTGTCGACAGCTTCAACCTATACGTCGCCTCGCCAACACGCTCCAGGATTACAAATGGTCCAAGGTATCTCGGACTCAGCTTCTTCAAGCGTCGAACCCGCGATACACCCTTGAACGGCTTGATTTTTAGATATACCATGTCTCCAACATTGAGCTCCACATTTCTATGTTTGGCGTTGTAATACTTTGACTGTCTATCCTGAGTAATCTTCAGCCTTTCCTGAATTGTCTGGATCATTGAAGTGGCGTCTTCCACCTCTTGACATTTATACAACTTCGATTCACCTGCCTCCAACCAAGACAGCGTCGTACGACACTTCCTCCCGTACAAGGCTTTGAAAGGCGCCATTCCAATAGTTGCCTAAAAGCTGTTGTTGTACGCAAACTCCACCATGTACAAGTGATCCTCCCAATTCTTCCCGAAATCTAGGACGCACATGCGAAGCATGTCCTCCATAGTCATGTTGACTCTCTCGGTTTGGCCATCTGTCTGCGGGTGAAAGGTTGTGTTGAACTTTAGCTTAGTACCCAACAGACCATGCACCAACCTCCAGTCATTCGACGTGAAGCGTACATCACGATCACTTACAATACTGCGAGGCACACCATGCAATTGTACAATATTATCCACGTATAGTTTGGCTAACTTTTCCACCGGATCTTCCTTCCTGACTGGGATAAAGTGCGACACCTTTGACAACCTATCTACGACCACCCAAATGGCGTCGTTTCTCTTCTGCGACTTCGGCAAACCGTGCACAAAATCCATAGATATGTCATCAAACTTACATTCTGGGATAGGAAGGGATTTCAAGTAACCTCCGGGCTTCTGGAATTCCTCTTTCACCAATGCACAAGTACGACACTTGGCCACATAAAGTGCCACATCCTTCTTCAAACCCGGCCACCAGAATAATTTCTTCATGTCTCTATACATTTTTGTGCTTCCCGGGTGGATTGAGTACTTGGTATGATGAGCCTCATACATCAATTCCTCCCGAAGATTATCCGCACTAGGAACGCACAGACGACCGTCCTTCCTTAGCAACCCATCTTCAACCACAAACTGGGAATTTGACCCATCCAAAGATTCATCCAAGATCTGCTTCATACTGCTATCCTGAACCAAAGCCCGTCGAACTCTATCCGCTAGGTCACACTGCACCTCTGTCCAAAACAGTTTCACCTCGGCACTAGACTGCTTATCGACACAAGATATCTCCAATGCCTCCAACTCTTGGACCAATCTCTCATCATGTACCGATGACCAGTTGGCTTATGCGGGAATCTTAAGACTCAACGTATCCGCCACTGTATTTCCCTTCCCAGGTACATAATGTATCTTGAAGGTGTAGTCCCCTAAGAACTCCATCCACCTCCGCTGCCTCATGTTCAGATCCTTTTGGTCCAACAGGTACTTCAAACTCTTATGATCGGTGTAAATATTGACCTTCACACTGTACAGATAGTGCCTCCAAAGCTTTAGAGAAAATATCATGGCCGCTAACTCTAAGTCGTGGACCAGATAATTCCTCTCGTGAACCTTCAGTTGTCGTGAACCATAAGCTATCACTCTCCCATGCTGTAGCAGAACACAGCCCAAACCACTGCCCAAAGCATCACTATAGATCTCGAACCCTTCGGTTCCACTTGGCGAACATAAAATAGGCGCCGTGGTCAACCGCCTCTTCAACTCTTCAAAAGCTTGTTCGCACTCCGGAGACCACACAAACTTATGATCCTTTCTTGTCAACGTCGTGAGTGGTAGTGCTATCCGCGAGAAGTTCTCTACGAAGCGCTTGTAGTAGCCAGCAAGCCCCAGAAAACTCCGGACCTCTGCCACCGTAGTCAAAGTAGGCCACTCCCGTATCGCCACTATCTTCGCCGGATCTACAGCTATTCCTTCTCCTCTGACAACATGACCAAGGAATGCTATCAAGGATAACCAGAATTCACACTTGGAGAACATTGCATACAACTGAGTTTTCCTCAATGTCTCCAACACCATGTGTAAATGCTTGTAGTGATCCTCCTCGCACCGCGAATACACCAGGATATCATCGATAAATACTATCACGAAATGATCCAGGTATTCTCTGAACGTCCTATTCATCAGATCCATAAACACGGATGGCGCATTCGTCAACCCAAACGGCATGACCGTGAACTCGTAATGCCCAAAGCGCGTACTGAATGTTGTCTTTGGGATGTCGCTCTCCCTTATGCTCAACTGATAGTAACCGGACTTCAAATTTAACTTCGAATATACTGTTGATCCAACCAACTGATCAAACAGATCATCAATCCTCTGGATTGGATATTTGTTCTTCTACGTAAGTTTGTTCAATTCCCGATAATTGATACAAAGTCGCAAGCTCCCATCTTTCTTCTTGACAAAGAAAACTGGTGCGCTCCAAGGCGACGAACTTGGACGCACATAACCTTGCTCTAGCAACTCTTGCAATTGCACCTTCAACTCCGCCATATCTCTCTTGGCGCTATCCGATATGGAGAGCATGAAACCGGTTTGGCGCCCGGTACCAGCTCAATGGTAAAATCAATCTCCCGCTGAGGAGGGGATACTGGGAGATCACCTGGGAACACATCAGGATACTCGGACACAACTGGGATGGTGTCCAAACTAGGCTTAGGCGTCGAAGTCTGCACTAGAGTGACATACAGTTCTGCCCCAGACCGAACTGCCTTGAACATTTGAAGGGCTGACATCAGAACTTTCCCTGACCCCTTCATGCCCGCAAAAGTAGTCTCCCGATCAGTGTCCAGACCCAACTTGACTTCTTTACGGTTGAAATCAATGCATGCACTCTGCTCCGAGAGCCAATCCATACCGAAGATTACGTCGAACTCGACTAATGGTAGAATCAACGCCCGCAAATCAAACTCCCGTTCTCCAATCCGAATCTTCACAAAGGCAAATCCTATCCGCACGCATTGAGCACCCATTAGGCAACAACACATCCAACTTTTTTTTCTGCCATCGAGAACGGAACTCCTATGCGCGATATGAATTTTTCGGACAAGAAGGAATGTGATGCTCCCGTATCAAAAAGGGCTCTCGCCGGAAACCAAAAGATTAACACAAAGCCTATCACCACGTCCGCTTGCTTTATGGCCTCTTGCAGACCAAGGTTGTAGACTCTAGGCTGGGCTAGAGCATGATGGGACGCGGTTGACTCCACCGCCTTCCCTTTCTCTTCAAAGTCTCTCCAGGTCTCCTCTCGGACTTTGAACGTCCGCTCCAACACTCCCGAGCAAAATGCCCCGTCTTCCCGCAGTTGTAGAAAGCTCCGGGGACTCGAATTGTAGTTTCCCCCGATGTATCAGCCGAAGGGGCTGAGTTCGAAGTCCTCCGCTTCTTGTTCCACCTGCGGAAACTTGACTTATTATTTGGCACCTTGAACTCGGACTTCTTTTCTCCTGGGTCCTTCTTCTCTTGAACTTTCTTCGCAACCTTTTCCAACGATCGGGCTGAATTGACCAAGGATAGGAAGCCCTGTGCCTTAGGCCCAGCAAGGAGTAACTGTAAATCGCCGTGAAGTCCCTCATAGAATCGGTTGGTCTTCCTCTCTTGTTCTGTAAACATAGCACCAGCATAACGACCCAACCGTGTGAACTCATGCAGATATTCATCCACGCTTCTGGATCCCTGAATCAACCCAAGAAATTGATTCTCCATCTCCAACATCGGAGCAGAGGGTACAAATCTGGCTAGGAACAATCTTGAAAATTCGTCCATCGGCACATCCGCAAGTTGCCTTCCCACTAGAAGATGAAACTCCATCTCGTCCCACCACAGCCTCGCTTCACCTTCCAAAAGAAAAGTCGCTATGGTGGTCTTCTGCCACTCCTCAGTTATTGTGGCCGTCAAGACCCTCTTTATGGAAGAGAGACAGTCCTCACCTTGAGTTGGCGTTCCAACCCCATTAAACCTCGGAGGATTAAAGCCCATCACATTCTTGAGCCGCCTCTCCATAGTTCTTCTCGGCTCTACCAACTCCACTGTTGCGCGTTCCACCCCTCTCGGCTCTGCCGCCCTAACCGGTTCTTGCTCATTCACAGGAGGTGCACGATGCATTTGCCCTGTAGGTTGGTCATTTATCATTGCGAATATGTCCTCAGCCACCATCCTGATGGTTTCCGCTGAAGGAGGTGTGGTAGACACGTCCCTTGGTGCACTACTTTCCGCTGATTGCGGACGCTCTGACCGACCAGCACCGCTCCTAGCTGCCTATAGTAGCAAAGACACACGATTGGACGACAAACAAATTACTAAAAGCAATCATTGGAACACTCGGGTTCCACAAAATAAGTGTATTTTCCATTCCTAAGTGGACATTCATGGGTTCTTTTGATGTTATAACGATGACACACACATGTGCTCACCACCCCTTAAAAGAATTCGCCCACGAATTCATTTAAGCCTGACCGTAACCAGAAGTCTGATACCAAATTGTAACACCCCCATCTATCCCATGGCATATAACAGAAGGTCCAGCTAGAACTCGATGCCATATACCACAAACAGTCGGAAGGATTACCAAATGAATACTCAAACTATCCAATTAAGACTACTCGTCATACACAGAGCATTCTAGCAGAAGTTTTTAAAAGTTGAAAGAACCCAGAACTTAAATCCATTAAATATGAATGTCCACAACACACTGTAGGAATGAAACCCAAAATACACTGAAAAGGTACATGGCCTTATGGCCTTACAAATGTTCACTTAATAAAACATGTCTTACATACATCGGCTCGCAGGCCGGCGACACATGATAAAAGTAAAAAACAACTATTCTACGGCCTTCTAGGGCCAGCACAGCAACATGAGCTCCAGCCCGCTATTTGGCACTTGGCTCCGCAGCACCTGCAAGCACATACCACCGCACGATGGCAAACAAAGCAACGGTCAGCTAAAAGCCGACCAAATTATAACGACCCCGCCCCTAACTCGGGACGGCGATGCTCTTTCCCTGTATAGCATTAACCCAAAAAAATAATAAAGCACAACTATACTATGCCACAGGTGTATGCTCGCACGGCCAAACACCGCGTGCACTCAGGGCACATTAACGGTGAATCCTGAAATATCAGTGTCTTCACCACCATCCCAAAGATGACAACCAAGTGAGCATTTAGCCTATCTGACCACCGTCTAAGGCTCCGACTATGCCTACGGCCAGTGCCCGTTTTCGGATTTCTCGTACCGTACCACATAGCCTAGGTCCAATTCCACTTGCTTGTTACTCACGCCGCATATACAATTTAAGTCCTACGCGTGGGCCAAGCTTCTCTCGGATCCCAAAATTTTCCAAAACAATCTCATATCCCAGTTATGATCAAGGCCGGTTCCCAGACCGCCAAGTTAGCAGAACACGTTTCCGCTCAGTTTTTCAGGTGCGCCTTGAAGCTAACCCCCAAGGATCACTGCTGCAATCTACTGCATAGAAACCCAAAAAACCCAAAGCACGGAGTCTTCTCCGGCAAATCATAGCAAATGAAATATCACCGATCGAGATGATACACGTCCGAGTAGGCTTCACACACAATTCCTATGCCCGTATTTACGATTCCGGAGTCTATATGCAACACAAGGGGGACTATTCACATCAACCCCAAGGAACACCACACACTCATCGCACACTCGCGGGAGCGGGATTCCCTATGCAGAAAGAAGGAGCTTTAAACGCTCAAGTTGAGAATCGTTACCCTTGTAGTCCGTTTTGGCGCCATGGAAAAACTATGCGGACATAACTCTTCGCAACGACCTTCCCTCCACGGATCCGCTCTCAGACTTCGAAACGGTGCTCCGGTGCTCCGCCGGCAGCGGGAAATCTCCTTCTTCTTCCTCTTCTCTCTCACCTTGGAAGGAGAAAGCTTTGGAGAGACAAATGAGGGATTAACCCCCCTATTCCCGGTCTTAACAGAGCAGGATCTCATCTGGGCCATTGGATCATAATTAAAGAAAACGAATAGCTCAGATCTGCACAAAATTCTCCAGACCTAGGCCGAACACGGCTTGACACACGGCCGTGTCCCAGGCCGTGTGCCTCGATCCAGGCATGATCGTCGAACTGAGAGACGCACATCGGTCAAGACACGCCTGTGTCTCACCTGACACGCCCGTGTCTGCTTCCTCGACACACCCGTGTTCGGGGGCATGTCACGCATAACCGCCATGACAACGTACACGACCCAACTGCACACGGGTAGGGACACGGGTTGGCACACACCCGTGTCGGATGACACACCCGTGTCATCCGGCCGTGTTCCTGGCTGTGTCCTCGGGACGAAAACGACCAAAAATCACCAGCTAGACACGGCCTTGGACACGCCCGTGTACTAGGCCGTGTACCCCTATACAGGCACCAAAAACCCTTTTTCGCGACTGACTTGCACACAATATTCGGTGCATTACAGGCTGTACTTGTAAATAGGATGAGAAATCAGTCAAGCAAAGGACACGGGTAGAGATACAGGCGTGTCCTTACCCGTGTGGGAGAGCACAGCTCTCGAGTCGACGACTCGAGTATGTCCAGAGAAGGACACAGGTAATGACACGGGCGTGTCACTAACCGTGTGACGTGACACTGGTAGAGACACGGGCATGTCCCTACTCGTGTGGGTGTGTCGAGATCGACGAAACTAGTCGAGATCAATGAAGTGTATCCTGTGCAGTGACACGGGTAGAGACACGGGCATGTCCCTACCCGTGTGTGTCGAGTTGAACTCAACGAAGCGTGTCGAGATCGACGAAGTTTGTCGAGATCGATGAAGTGTATGACATGGTTAGAGACACTAGCGTGTCCCTACCCGTATGTGTGTGTGTGTCGAGTTAGACTCGACGAAGCGTGTCGAGATCGACGAAGTGCGTCGAGATCGACGAAATGTATGACACGGGTAGAGACACGGGCGTGTCACTACCCGTGTGTCTGTGTGTCGAGTTCAGTTTGTCGAGTTATATCTAGAGAAGGACACGGCCAGGGAACATGACCGTGTCATGTGGACACGGGTCAGGACACGGGCGTGTCCCTACCCGTGCCGAGTATTGAACCGACACTAAAACCGTCGTTAACGTTTCTCCCGTAGCAGGACACGGGTAAGGACACGGGCGTGTCCCTAACCGTGTCACTTTTCATATATAAGGGTTGTGAAAACCCTAGCCGTTTTCACTCCTCATTCCAGCCATTTTCCTGAGAGAAACTTCTGTAGAGAGGGAAATTTGCTGGAGCAAGACTTGGAGGTGAAGATCTGCCGCCGCTGTGAAGGAGAAGATGCCGCTGAGGAGAGTTACACGATCCATGGCTGGAAATTATGGAAATGCTGGAAATGAGGTAAGATTCCTCCCTTCTCCCTTGGTGCTAGATCTGTAGTTATCTAGGTAAGTTGTCGACTCAAAAGAGTCTAGACTTGCGAGATTGTGATTTCTCTAGGAAGAGGCCGTTCCAGGGCTTGAGCTCTAAGGTTAGTGGTGTCTTCAACCTCTCCAACCTTCTATATGAAGATGGGGGATGGTTTCGTGAGGAGTCATGGCCTCATGAGGGTGAATAAGGGAGGAGGAATCTCTGGTGTGATTTGCAAAGATCGACTTGAGGAGGAAGGTGAACCGATGACGTTCATTCCGTGTTAAGATGCATGCAGAATCTGTGTTCAGTGCGCAGCGATCTTCTTGGCCATTTTCAGGTATGATATGTCTAGATCTGGGCTTTTGACTAAACACAAACGTTGAATTCCTTGAAAATACCTTTCCAACGAGTGGTTGCACGACTTCAGACGAAGTCTGTAGCCACAGGAAAGTCTGAATGAAAATGACATCCGAAAAATCCTGCATGCAGAAATTATGTTTTGTACGCAGCGGACTTCAAGGCTGATTTCAAGTATGATACTATTGAATCTGGGTTGTGGTATGATCATAAACGTTGTAGACCATGGAAAGTCCTTTGCATTGAGTGCTTACACGTATTCACCGGATTCCTTTAACTTCGGGAATCTCTGGTTGAATTTGCTGTCCAGATTTATTCTGCACTTAAATTCTGGTTTGGTATAACATTTATTTGGATTTGGTGGATTCAATGTTGCAACTAACTTGAGGTTTGGGTGGACTCTTTTATGTTAATCATCTTAGTTCTATAATTGATGAAGTTTAATAATTGGATTCCACATAGTTGATTTGTGAAGTGAAGCATACTTAAACAAAACGATTTGATAGAAATTGGTAGACTATTATAAATGTGCATCATAATAATAACATGTTGAATCATTTGGGATGAAATGTAGGAGGTTAATCTATGGCCATGAGAATGTTCGATTAACAGAATGAATTTGGTTGTCCAAATGCTTAGAGTGTTGTCTCCCTACGGGTAGCATTGTGGAAGGGTGTAAGTGCGGTGTTGACCGTCACTTGTTGAGTTTGTTTTGAGATGAACCAAGGTCGGACAGTTGGGCTTGGTTCTCGGTGTTCATTTCCCGGGGCTCCTTCCGTGACGAGTGGATGGTTGGGCTTGGTCCTCATGTTTTCTCTGAGGCTCCTTCCATACCACGGTGATGTAGAATTGCATGCAGTATGAGTCGACATGCTGTGTCAAAATCCTGGGTTGAGGATAGTGTGGCAGGTCTACGGGCTCGCCGATCATCACACCGATGGGAGTTGACAGTTAGACTTTGGGCGGTTGGGCTTGGTCCTCGGTGTCCACATCCCGGAGCTCCTTCCATGCCAAGTGAACGGTTGGGCTGTGTCCTCGTGCTTTCTTCCGAGGCCCCTTCCGGGTCACAACAGGCCAGTTCGGGTTGTGTTCTCGGTGCACATCTACCTGATACCCTGCTGGGCCATAGTACGCATGGGCTCCGCTGTTGTGTTATTAGCATTGAGGCTTATATAGGCCTAGGTGAAGTAGTGTGGATACCTGCCTAGTAGTAGAGATGCCCGCTCTACTATCACCGCATGGCCACGACAGTTGATGCCTGAGAGGTTAGCTACCAGCTCGAATAGTGGGAACTATAGTCTGTGTCGGCATAGCAATTACATCTGTGTGATCATGGGTGAGTCATTTCATAGCATACATACCATCTCATAACATTGCACAGCAAGATCCTCATCATATAAGTTTGTATGAGCACTCCTATACGATGAGTTACTTTATGAAAACTGATCCTTAACTTATAAGCTTGTATGTGCATCCTTATAAGTTATGTTACTTTCTTACTGTAGTTACTTGTATATGATGATGGTTATATCTCTTGTAGAACTGCTAGATTAAAATGTTGTTAATCTTATTATACTATTACTAACTGCTTGTACCTGTTACCTTACTTGATATATATTGTACCCTTGTTCCTTTCTCCGCCCGGTGCCGAGGAGTCGTCGGCGGAGCGGATGTGAAGCCACTTAGTCTTTTCGACTAACGGTTTCTACGTCTTCCTTTTTAGGAGGTCACCCCGCAGGTAGATTAGTCGCAGACTTTACAACAGGACAGCTAGGCCAGGACAACAGGGCCTGAAGGGACAGTACCTTCGCTACTGTCAGTTACTGATGTGAGTGTTGAGCGACTCTGATGTAGCCCTTTTGGGCAATTACTAGCTGTACTCTGATATCTTGTAGAAGCATGTTTTAGCTTCTCTTTATTTGATGTACTTTGGACATATATGCTTTGTGTGGATTTGACTTCTCTCTTTATTATATTTTGGTTGGGTTGGCATATGTATTGGTATTGGTTGTAGTCGACATAATAGGTGTCTTGTGATACAAGTTAGCCCGTGCACTAATGCTACCACAAGGTGGCTGTTCTGGGCATAAGGCCCCCCTTCGTGTCGCGTTTTGGGATCCAGGCGGGGGGGGGGGGGGGGTGGGGGTGCTCTTACAGAAGGCCTTGGCCAAAGAGAAGGGGAAAGCCCCTAAAGATAAGACCTCTTTCAAAAAAGTCATATTTCCTTCAAATGAGTTTGATTTAACTCATCATACGGACACTTTGCTAGGCCTACCTATGTAGAGCAAAAGTCTCGTTATCAAGAATGGACTCGCCCCAGAAACTTTGGTGAAAGTGTCTTTAAGGCACCTTATGAAGAAGTGATTCTTCAGAGCTATGGCCCTTTCAATCATGGTCATAACTTCAAGAAAGCACCAAAGGCAAAGCCCGTTGTGGAAAAGCCAATAAAGGTGACGAAATCATGTGATTGCCATCATCATGAAGCTTCTTCTTCCAAGAATGCTACCCCTGCCAGACCACAACTTCAAAAGGTCAAGCAGGAGAATATAAGGAAAAGATACAACAGATTTGACTGTTGGTGCTGTGTCAAAAATTGGTCACTTTGTCATAGATTGCTGGTTTAATCCCATAAATGCTGCAACCCCTCATGTTGGTAATATGAGAAAGACCACTCCTAATGCTAATATTCGTAGGGGGAATGTTCTAACCCGAGACCAAGGACCCAAATGTATTTGGGTAACTAAGGTAACTTGATTGTGATTGCAGGTATGTTCAAAGACCACCAAAACGCTAATCTGGTATTTGGACAGTGGATTCTCTCGGCATATGACCGGGACTAGAAGCCTATTTCAGAACTTCTCTCTATTCTTGAACGGACCCAAGGTTATCTTTGGATGTTTAGACCGTGGAATCACTAAAGGCTACGGTATGATTACGAACGGTAGTGTATCCTTCTCAGATGTAGCTTATGTTAAAGGTCTAGAACATAACCTTATAAGCATAAGCCAGCTCTACGATAAAGGATACATAGTTAAGCTTCATGCTGATACTGCTTATCTGTTGACAATATGGAAATGATTCTATCCAGCACTCAAAGCAAAAACATATTTTATTTAAATTTCATTTGTATAGACTCTTCTACACCAGTGTGTTTTTTAGCAAAAGATAGTGCATCTCTTGGTGACCAATGAAACAATAGACTAGTATATATTAATTCCAAAACTTTTAATAAATTATTTTCAATGAAGTTAGTACGTGATGCCGCAACTGTCAAGTACGTCAAAGATAGATCTTGTCATGCATGTGTAAAAGGCAAGCAAACAAGGGCTAACTTTAAAAGCATTATCGGCAAAGATTTTAGTAGATGTTTACATCTGCTGCATATGGACTTGTTTGGTCCACTGCAAATTAGAAGTTTCGGAGGTAAGGATTATACGTTAGTAATTCTTGATCATTACTTGCGCTTTGCGTGGGTGTTCTTTCTGAAACATAAGTCAGATACCTTCGACATCTTTACTAATTTTGTCAGGCAAGTACAGAATGAATACAACTGCTCCATAGTTAAAATCAGAAGTGAAAATGGAACAGAGTTCAAGCCTGGGGCCATGATATAATTTTGTGAAAGCTTGGGTATCTTTCATGAGTTTTCCTCTCCTCGTACTCCACAACAGAACAGAGTGGCCGAGAGAAGCAATAGGACACTGATAGAGGTCTGTAGGACCGTGTTGAGTGATGCCTCACTACCAGAATATTTTTGGGCTGAAGCCTTCAACACTGCATGCCATGTGCAAAATTTAGCGCTCATAAACAAGAACCACGATAAGACACCTTACGAACTTCTAAAGGGCAGGAAACCAACTGTCTCATATTTTAGAATTTTTGGTTGTAAATGCTTCGTGCTTAACAATGGTAAGTATCATACTACTAAGTTCAGCAAAAAGAGCTTTGAAGGTATTTTGTAGGATATAGTAGCCATAGTAAGGCATACAGGATATTCAATAGAAAAACCCTGGTCATAGAAGAATCAATACATGTTGTATTTGATGAGACGAGCTTGCTGCAAGGCAAGTCTTCTAGTTTGCTTACTGAAGATGCCGGTACAAAGTTGAAAGAACTTAGCTTGGATGAACCGTTTGAAGATAAAGGTGAAAGGTTCATCAAGATCACCACTACAACCCCTATTTGAGAGGTTGATGATCAAGATGAAGAAATTGCGCAAGATGATGAAGTCACTCCAGTGATTGAAGAGAATCCAGATGCAAGGAATCTAGAGCTCAGACATCTCAAGGATCACCCAATGGACCAGATCATAGGTGATCTCCGGGATGGTGTCAGAACTCGTAGTGGTATAACTAATGTGAATTTATATTTAAGCTTTCTCTCACAGGTTGAATCGAAGAAGTTCGAGGAAGCAAACTCAGACGCATCTTGGATAATAGCAATGGAAGAAGAACTAAATCAGTTCAAGCGCTGCCAAGTATGGAAACTTGTCCCAAGACCCAAAGGTAAGAACGTCATCGGCATAAAATGGGTCTACAGGAACAAGCTAGACGAGGATGGAATGATGATAAAGAACAAGACCAGACTCGTTGATAAAGGATATCGTCAAGAAGAAGGAATCGATTTTGGCCAGGCTGGAGGCAATAAGGTTATTCCTAGCATTTGCTGCACTCAAAGGCTTCACTGTCAATCAGATGGACGTGAAGTCTGCCTTCCTAATGGTGACATAAAGGAAGCGGTGTATGTGGAACAACCTCCAGGTTTCGTTGATTCTAACTTTCCTGATTACGTTTATTTATTATATAAAGCTTTATATGGTCTGAAACAAGCTCCTCGAGCTTGGTATGAGACGCTGTCTAGCTTTCTACTTGAGAATAAGTTCACATAGGGAAAGATAGACAAGACATTATTTCTTAGGGAAATAAAAGGCAAGATTTTGCTAGTGCAAATCTATGTCGGCAACATTATTTTTGGTTCTACTGACGACAACCTCTGTAAGAAGTTTTCAAAACTTATGCAGGGGAAGTTTGAAATGAGCAGTATGGGCGAGCTGAAGTATTTCTTAGGGCTTCAGGTGAAACAATCTGAAGATGGAATTTTAATCTCGCAGACCAAGTTCACCAAAGAGATAATTAAGAAATTCGGAATGAAGAACGCAACCTCGATGAGGACTCCAATGGGTTCAACAATGTCTCAGGATAAGGATGAAAAAGGGAAACCTTTTGATGAAACTAAGTACAGAAGTATAATTGGATCCTTGGTCTACCTTACTGCCAGTAGACCTAACATAATATTTTCAACATGTGTATGTGCTAGATTTTAGGTGAACTCTAAGGAATCTCAGTATGCTGCTGAAAGCGGATTTTGAGATATCTTAAAGGAACGCCAAATCTTGGCTTACTGTACCGAAGAAGTAATGATACCGAACTAATAGGTTTTTCAGATGTAGATTTTGTAGGAAGCAAAGACGACAGGAAAAGCACTTCCAGGACTTGCCAATTCCTAGGAAGAAGGCTTATCTCCTGGAGTAGCAAGAAACAGAACTGTGTAACAATCTCAACAGCTGAGTCAGAGTACATCTCTGCAGGCAGTTGTTGTGCACAACTGCTATGGATAAAGAATTAATTTGAAGATTATAATATGAAGTTCTAGAAGATTCCATTGTTTTGCAACTCATCCAGTGCAATTGCAATAGCCAACAACCCCGTCTCTCACAGCTGGACAAAGCATATAGAGCTGAGGTATCACTTCATCCAGGAGCATGTGGAGCATGGGGACATAGATCTCCAATATGTCACTATAGACAGGCAGATTGCAGACATTTTCACGAAGCTGTTGGACGAGACTAAGTTCTCATTCTTCAAAACAGAACTTGGAATGCTCAACAAAAAAGATTATAGAAGATGGACCCCCAAGAAGGCTCAGAGATCAAGAATCGGTCAAAATTGGAATTCCACAAATTTCTAACTTATTGATTCGAGTAAGTAGTAAAGTACATGAGTAGTTCAAAATGACCTAATCGAGTGGTAAGATTGACCTACTCGAGTACCCCATAAGCCACTCGAGTCACTTACTCGAGTAGCAGAATGACTTACTCGAGTAGTCAAATCACCTACACGAGTAGAAAAACTTCACTAGAGTACCTTAATAAAACTACTTGAGTACATCTGCACAACTACTCGAGTACATCAGCTCAACTACTCGAGTACTTCAACCCAATTAATCGAGTACTTCCAGCCTATCTACTCGAGTATCTCAAATACTTCAGTCGAGTAATATCAAGTCTCTCTAGTATGTGACAGTAAATTTTTTATTCCTTGATTCAAATTCTCTTATTCGCAACCCGAGGCTTATGCCGCCACTTCTAAGGTATGATTCCATCATTTCTATTTTCATTAGACATAAACCTAGGGTTATATAAATAGGAAATTCCATAATCTTTCTACACAAAATCATTTCCGCTCTCGAGTACCCCGACTGTCTCTTTGCCTTCCGTCCAAAAGTTGCAGAGCCGCGTCTTCTTCATCACTACCGCAGTTTTTCCAAGAGTTTCTAAATCATGTCCGCCTCTTCAAAGATTGGCATAGGTTTCAAACTGGTTGCCTCGGGAATTGCAGAACTTTCAGATGATTTTCATAACCTTATGATCCTACTCAACACCGCCTGACTTACCTTCATTCTCCAAGAACCCTGTAAAATCCTCTTTCCAGAAGTTACCAAGTTCTTCAGAAATGTCAAGGTTAAGCGCCATGGTGCCATTCTCAAATCAAATGTCAGAGGTATCAAAATCAAACTTACTAAAACATCTGTTTCTCAACTTCTTCGAATGCCGATTGTAGATGAAGAAGATCATCTAGGGCCTGCTGAGTCTGACAGAACATGTCTGTTCTATGGCATTTATCCAGAGGAAAAATACATCAAACGGTCTCAAATGAATCCTGAAGGAAAATTACTCTTGGATATTATGGGGAAGGTCCTTCTTTGCAAAACTCATTCCATCAAAGATATCTCTCTCTCGTTCTTTGATATAATGCAAGCCATAGTCTGTAGGAAGAAATTCCAATTTGGTATGATGATCTTGGATAAGATCAGAGACAGCGTTAAAGCCCCAAATTTTGCCATAATTATTTCTTTGCTCCTCCATGAAATCAATCTAGAAGTGTTCAATTTCTCAAAAGGGACTGTTCTTCATCACATGAAGAAAGTTTCCATATCTTCCATTCAAAGGTGGGAATTGAAACTACAGAATCACACTCAGGCTGCCAAAGCTCTAGAGATTCCAGCCACAGAGGTCAGGACCCATCTCATTCTCCACATCAGATTGTCAGCTCCTCTGGTGCATCTATTGAGTTGGAGCCCGCCCCTTCTGTCCCAGCAAGGATTCCTACACCTCCAGTAGTAACTCCTCCACCTCCTTAGACTCGAGAAGAAACATCATCTGAACAGCAACTTTAAGAAGCCCTACTCTCCTCAGAAGCTACAATCAGTGAAATCATTGAAGAGCTAACAGAAGATTTACCTCCTCCTCCTCCTCCTCCACTCTATACAAAGGAAACCACCACTGAAATACCCAAGGAATCCACTCCAGTACAATCTCCAGTTCATATTCCTTCTCCAGCAAATTATGCTACTGCACACAAAGAGGAGGTTGAGACCATTTTCATTGTAGATGAGCAGTCTCCTGAGCCAGCTGAAGCTCCTTTAAGAAAACTAGACTTCTCCATACCCACAATCACTAATGAAGGGAATGCCCTGATTCACACTACTAGAGCAAAAATTTCTATCTCCATTATTGAAATACCTCCATGGGTCGCTCCTCCTCCTCTAGTTCCCTCTACTAGTGCTCCTCCAACTGCTGCTCCTACCAATGATTTGATGACTCAAGTTGTCCTTCTGCTTCAAGAACAGAGAACCTACTTTGATGCTTCCCTCAATGCTTTTGGTGATAAAGTCACTGCTATAGAGATTGAAATGAGCAGGGGATTTGCAGAAATTTAGCATAAGACTGATCAGCTGAGACACATCTTCCAAATTGGTGGAAAGGCTCTAGATCACACTATTACTAGTATTGGTCATGTTATGGAGCAAGGGGTGACTCTTGCTAACAATCATATTGAATTGGATAAAAGAGCTGAATCTACCAAGATGAATATCTGTGAAGAAGTTGGAACATTCAAACAAGATGCTATCAGTAAGCAGACTGTAGAAGTCAGAAAGGGGGAGAGTTTGGTGAAAGAATATTTAGAAAAATCAAATATCCTCTAGCAAGATCTTTGGGAAGCCAAAATGAAAGAGATCCATGATGATGTCTTAGCACAAATTCAGAGTGTCAAATTCCATACATATGACACTGCTGTCTGGATGCACAATCAAATCCTTCCTGAGTTTGTTGCTGATCCAAATATCATTCCTCATCATCTCAACCCCCTAGCTGCTGCTGCTCCTGCTCCTCCTCTGCAACCTACCTTCCCTCCAAGGCCTGGAGACTCAGTTGCTCCTCTAGATTCATATACTCAGGATTGGGAAGATGACCCAGCTGATATCTTTCTCAAGGCCCCTCCAAAAATTCACATTCCCAAGAGAAGAAAATATGGTGATGGTGCCTCTGCTAGCAGATCTATCCCAGTTCCAGATTCAGAAAAGTGAAAAGCCCCAGAATTTGCAGAAATCTGGTATCCTTCCTCTAAGTCCCTCATTTTGGATACTCTCAAACTTGTTATGGACTTCCATGAAAGCATGAATGCTTACTCTATCATAGGCTTTCTCCAGGTAAACTTTCACGGAAAAGAAGCCAGTCTTCATAAACCGCATAGAATGAATGATTTCTTGTGCAACAAGAATGTTGTACAAAAGAAGTTGATGTTGGACAACAACTTTCTAGCTTCCTCTGCTCCACTAAGAGTATTAGTTACTCGAGAAAGACTGAATCTTATTCAAGTGAAGAAGACCGGGAACCCCTCTACGCGAATGTCTAGTCATTCATTACAACTCCCAAGAATGGGAACTATATGAGAAGTATATGACTAAGAGGAGACTGTATGACAGAGAATTTGGGAGGAACAACCCTGCTGCACCTCCAAGACCTCCTAAATACTACCCCAAACCATACAGCTACCAGAGGAGACAGCAAGAGAAGCAAGACAGGCAGCACCACCAAGTCTAAGCTACAAGGACATACGAGGATGTGGAAATGATCTTTTCTAGAAATGATACTTTGGAAATCACATTTATATAATTCTATGTTTTTGATCATATAATCTTGTTTCTAGTCTTATGCTTGCTTACACTACTTTACCTATTTAGCACTTTTTATGTCTATAATTCACCTTAGTGTAAAGGGTTCTGACTTCTACAAATAGGGGGATATTGTTAGGTATTGTATCCATATTAACCCAGATTTGATGAAGTCACCCTTAAACTAAGATGAATTAAGTTGTATTTGATGCTTTGGTTGAGTTATGTGTTTGCAGGATTCTAATGCCAAGTGTAGACCAATGTCAGTCTATAATAGATCACCAAACACAGGACCATACAATGTAATCCCTCATTGTGTGATCCAAGGTGTTGACTAATGTGTAACCTGTCTATTGGGATGCACTTCATATTCAAGCATTAGGACCAATTGGAAAATACTTGATGCAGGTTTCACCAAAGAAGAAGATGTTTTTGTTTAGAGAATTTCACTAAGTAATTTACTCGAGTAGATCCCTACCTACCCGAGTGAAACACCTAGTCTATACTCGAGTAAGAGTCTTCACACTCGAGTAAGAAAGTTACCTCTCGTGTAGTTAAGCTTTTGCTCACGTGTAGTTGAGTTAACTACTCGAGTAGATTTCCTCTCATTCTCGAGTTAACCGAGTTTATTCACCAAATATTTTTCAAGTAAAACAATCGAGTAGCCATATAGATACTCAAGTAGTTTATACCTTCTGTCTCGGGATACATAAGTCTGCACCTCATGTAATTTCTATTTACTTGAGTAGTTAAGTCATGTACTCGAGTAGTTAATCTACTACTCGAGTAGTCCATAGTTTATACTCGAGTAACCAGAATTTTTTCCATCAGAATTTCTCCAAGTCAATTACTCGAGTAACTAGTTCCATATACTTGAGTAGTTCTTATTCACTCGAGTAGTTCAGCTTTACTACTCGAGTAGCCCAGATTTCCATTCCAGAAGATATTCCAAGTCCATGACTCGTGTAGTTCCTCTATCTCTCTAGTAGTTCATCCCTTATTACTCGAGTAGTATTTCTTCTACTCGAGTAGTCTAAATCCACTACCTGTGTAACTGCTTAAGCACTCGAGTAAGTCATTTTGGTACTAGAGTAGCTGGTTATCATTTCTAATTTTTTCTTCAAGTATATACTCGAGTAGTTATCTTCAGCTTACTCTAGTAGTTTTCTATAGTACTCGAGCAGTTATCTTCAGCTCACTCGAGTAGTCCTATAAAGTACTCGAGTAGTCATTTCTTCACTCGAGTATGTAACTCCACTCTTTTTCAGAAAAATTTCGTTAAGTCCAGAATTGACAGATTTCTTAATGAACCTTGACATGATTGGTCCACGTGTACCTCATTAGGATTTTATTATGACTGCTATAGCAAATCCTATATAAGGTCTTGTCTAACTGACAAACCCTAAGAATAATTTTTGCAGCCGATTACTTTCTAAGTTCTCTGAATTTCTCTCTCTCTCCAAGAAGTGAAAGCCGCCGCCGCCGATCTTCATCGTTCACATCCGGCTAGGGTTTTTGTTTTCAGAGGATTCAGATCAAGAAGACTTACAGATCGAGATCGCCACTTAATTCCTGATTCTCTATCTGATCGTATGAGGCCTAGGATATCCAGATCTATTTTTGCCGAGATTTTCTTCACTCTCTGATAAAGCCGCAAAGTCTACAAGAGGAAGATCCATGCGAATTGTTTGCAGATCTGATAAAAATTCATTGCCTGTATTTCTATATACGCTCAATTTCATTCTTGTAGGAGAATATTCTCCGAGTGTAGGAGCCTTTGTCTCCGAGATTGTAGGAAGTTTTATCTTCCGAGTGTAGATCAGTTTTTTGGAACGAGATTGTAGGAACTTTGTTCCGAGACGTAGGATTGGTTTTCAATCCGAGATAGTGGAGTAGCCGAGTCTAGTTTATTGCTAGATCGTTGAGGGAAAGTGGATGTACCCAAGATTGGGGAACCACTATAAATCTTGCTTCGTCTGTGATTGATTGGTAGATTGTTTTTTGCATAGATCAAATTTTTTATTCCGCTATAAGACGCACATCTCACCTATTCACCACCACCCCCCCGCTCTAGGTGATTTAGGAAGGAAACTAAACACTTCATCTATCCACACTTTTCCCTACCTTGATCTTTTCCCACATAAACTTTTCTATAAATAGACGCCTCACCTACAGCATTAACCGCCGCCTATAAGAGCTTGAAACACTTTTCCTTGTTTTTCCTTTCTTTGCACTCGCACTTCCGCGCTTTCCAATTCTTGAGATATGGTAGGAGACACTGACGATAGGACCAAATGCATAGCCGCATTCACCGACTACCCATTAATGAATTGCAACCTGTCTGAAGATGAGAACCAATAACTCAACAACCTCTACATCCCGTCTGGTTTCACTGCACAACACCCATGGAAGGATGAATCAATCTACCATTTCTCGTCATACGGACTCACCATTCTTGTCGAACGCTTCAAGGTGGGATTGTGCCTACCTATCTGGTCAGAAGTACTCCAGGCCCAGTGCTACTTCGGCGTAGTTCCCACGCAACTCAACTCCAACTCCGTCCCCTTGCTAGTAGCATTCTCTTGTTACTTTTGAGAAGAGCATATGGAGTTCAGCCTTCCTGTATTCCGCAAGCTATTCAAATTCCGCGATAAGAGGGATGTGATTGCGTTCTTCTCCGACAACAACCTCAAGGCCAAGGATCTCGCCAAAAAAAACCATCACTGGATTCGGAAATTTGTTTTCATCTCTGGTGATTTCGGCAACCTCCCCCTTTTGCCAATCTAGCAGGATGAATCAACATACCTCCCTCCATCTCTCGGCGGCCATGAGTCAAAGCTTCATCAATTCCTTTTTGGAAAGTATTTTGACGTTCCCAACCTAAGATTGATCATCGACTCACACCTTCCTGTACTCACAGGGTAACGTAGTTCTCGCTGTATGTTACTTTTTAAGAAAATGCAATTTTGCGAACTTGTGTCGTATGTGCAGGGGAGAGGGATCTTCCCCCCAACCAACCCTTCGTGAGTAGCGTATCATTTTCTACCGAGAAGGAAAGCATGTAGGCTACCTCCGCAGCATGTAAGACAGAGCTGAAGTCGCTGCCAAAATCATGTAGCCAAAAGCGGAAGCCCGAGACACTTCCTCCTCCACCGCTTCAAAAGAAGCCCGCAACCGCCGATCCCTCCAAAGGCAAGGAAGTCATCTCCGGCCATCCTGCGAGTGTCTTGATTTTTGGCGACACTGCTTGGAAGAAGACAGGCAAGGTCTGTGGGAGCTCGGTGGTGACAGAGAAATCGGATCCCAGATGTCATAGGTGTTGGGTTTTGTTATACGTCACAATAGTTGTGCACATCGGAAATTAGGAACAAGAAAACCCAAAATGGTTCGAATATAGTGATGAAAAATAATTGAGAACTAAGTGCGGTAAATAAAATAACTTACATTTGTTGGATTGAGTATATACTCAACCTAGACGCTGTAGAAGATTTGTCAATCACTTAACGGCTAGAGTTCTTTGTGTTGAATTGTATTCACACCTCTACAGATGTTCCTCATGAATGGGAGAAACCGAAGATTCTTGTAAAACAAGATCTTGGTCGGAAGAGAGCACTCTGCATCTTCACAGACTGCTAGATCTGTTACAGAAGAGGCGGCAACGAGACTCGCCAGAATCGGTCTTAGCGATGGAGACGGGATCAGTGAAGGCAGAAATAGTTTTCGTCAGCCTTTTTGGTCTCGTGTTTTCGCACAGTGCAGCGCGTGTGCTTATATAGAATGATTAGTTATTTGTGAAATCCTAAGACCTTCTATTTATACCCAATGGAATAAATAGAACAACGCATCGTTATTCGTAGACCCAAGACTTGAAATACATAATTTCAACCAGTCAGCTCTTGTCTTGACGATCATCGAGTATCCATGAAATATTAGACAAATCATCGAGTATACATAAGACACTCGACGAATAGCCGAATATCCAAAGGATACATGACGAACTCAGTGCAAGGCTTCCCGAATCAACATTTAACTCGACGAAGGCATTGAGTGAACTCAACACTCTCAATGCATACAGTGCCAAACTTGTCGAATCAACATTCGACTCGATGAAGGCAAAGAGTGAACTCAACGCACTCAACCCCTAAGTGCCATACTCATCGAATCAACACTTTGACTCGACGAATCGTTGAGTAAATTAAACAGACTCAACGACACCATTCGACGAGTCAGCACTTGACTCGACGAAAGATTTGAGTTGTCTCAATGAACTAGATGCTTTCAAAGCCTGGATTAGTTAAGTCATATCCACTCATCATAGGAGTAACGCAAAACTGATCCAATCTTCCAATTTCTCAAAACATTCTTATGTGCGACCCTGATAGGCACATATTGCCTTGGTAGTGAGGCTACATACTTCATCACTGCTAGATCATAATTGTAACACCAACAATAGGAACTTTGTCCTGGGCGAGAAGTATCTGGATGACGCTGGTGAGCGCTTGCTGACTTAGGACCGGGAGGTCAATAGGCCCATGTCTCCACCGTCCTCCCCTACTGGCAGGATGGAAAAATAGTCTGCGACCAGGGCGACTCACTAGCCTTTGTGCTATATGGGCGAGACAACGCCGCCAAATTCGACGACACTAATGCAATCTCTGGCCTATGATAGGTCACATGCTCAACTTCACGTGATCAAGCTCTCTCACATGACGACTCTCTATGGCATCTGCCTATCACAATAAGTGGGGGATGTCATTGTCGTGCGATCCGCTGTATCTAAGGAAGTGGCAATCCTGAAGGGGAAGCTCACCGTTTCTGAAAATGATCTCGCCTTGTGAGTAGGAGGAGTGGTAAGTTGTCTCGCATCTCGTTCATTCATTGAACATCTTTATCACTCTAACATTGATTATTTTGCAAGATGGCTCGATTATTTCCACAAAGGACTCACACATAGCCCAACCCGAGGCGGAGAATCGGTGGATGAATGCTGAGAACCTGTATTGGATCGGCTCACTAATTCCCCCACTCCCAGCTGAGAAGAAAGCTCTGTTATATATGCAGCATGAGCTGAAGCTGACGATAAAAGAAAATTTCATCGTGGCAACAAGGCACTCGTTCAAGACGTTGAAGAGAGCCTGATTCCTGAAGTCCTATTGCAAGAATGTGACTGTCGAGATCATGTTCTAGAGCTTTTTCTACCCATTCCTGATCCCGAGGATAGAGCTGACGATTCCACCGGAGTGACCGAGCATTTGTCATCATTGTCTTGAAAATCTCACTGTAGATTTTGTATTTATTATTTTTTTCTTTTTGGGCCTGACCCTCCTTTTTTTTATATATATAGCACTTGACATGAATAAAAATCATTAAGCTCTTTGAAATTTTACTATCTCCTTTTCCTTTGTTTTGATCTTGAATGCCCTTTTATGCAAAAACATACTATATTCATGCTTCAGATTTGGTGGCCCAAGGTCGAGACACCTCGCGAATCCGTAGATCAACCTCTTTTTGTATCAACTCGTATGTTTGATTTTACTACCTCGACATAAAGAACTAAGTCTAGCGTCTCTCTTGCCATATTAGCTTGCACATGCTGATAGGATTCACCTCAGCTTTTATTGTTCTTTAGGATAATTCCTTGCGCCGTTATAGTCTCATAGGATCACAGGCGCTTAGAACGTTCGTCTTGCGAGATCCACCCCCAAGAACCTGCATTCTCTTGCACCCTCTACATTGGCCTTGGTACTCGCCCCAAAATTACCCTTGAGAGTCTACCCTGTCGATTAATGAGATCCTAAACAACGAGATCTCCTTGAAGACTTTTATTACCCCCCCCCCCCCCCCCCCAAATTCCCTAAACTACAAGCCTAATTGACTGACAAGAGCAGCCAGCTCTGCTAGCTAGATGAAAGCGTCACAGCAAGAGTAGCTCTTGACCTAGCTCTAGAGCAACAACCAAGTCAACCGAGGGCCCCTGCCCTATGAGCTACGAGATAGCCCGACAGCGGGAGCACCTAGGGACTTAACTCTAGAGAAATAACAACGTCAGTCGAGGGCCCATACCCTGCCAGCAAGATGAAATCTTCACAATGGGAGCAGCTCGGGACTTAGCTCCAGATTAACAACAATGTCCTCCGAGGGTGTCTGCCCTGCCAGCTAGGTGAAATCTTGACAGTGGGAGCATCTTGGGGTATGGGAGATTCTCTCGAGTTATATCTTGCCCTGCCAGCTAGTTAGAGCCTGACAACTGGATCTGCTCGGGATATGGGAGATTCTCTTGAGTGACGTCCAACCCTGCAAACTAGTGGGGGCCTAACAGTGCGATCTGCTCGTAGTTTGGGAGAATCTCACGAGTGACATCCAACCGTACCAGCTAGTGGGAGCCTGGCAGCGGGACCTGTTCGGGGTCTGGGAGACTCTCTCGAGTGACATCTAGCCCTGCCAGCTAGTGGAAGCCTGGTAGCGGGATCTGCATGGGGTCTGGGAGACTCTCTCGAGTGATATCCAACCCTGCCAGCTAGTAGGAGCCTGGTAGCGGGATCTTCTCGGGGTCTGGGTTGACTCTCTCGAGTGACATCCATCCCTGCCAACTAGTGGGAGTCTAGCATCAGAATCTGCTTGGGGCCTAGGAGACTCTCTCTTGTGACATCCAGACCTGCCAGCTAGTGGTAGCTTGGCAGTGGGATCTGCTCGGGGTCTAGGGGACTCTCTCGAGTGACATCCAGCCCTGCCAGCTAGTGGAAGACTAACAACATGATATGTTGGGGGTCTAGGTAGACTCTCGAGAGTTATATACATCCATGTTAGCGAGTGGAAGCTAAGCAGCGGGATCTGCTCGGAGTCTAGGAGACTCTCTCTAGTGAGATACAGCCCTGCCAGCTAGTGGGAGCCTCTCAGCGGGATTTTCTCACTGTTTGGGAGACTCTCTCGAGTGATATCTAGCCCTTACAGCTAGAGGGATCCTTGCAGTGAGATTTACTCAAGATCTGGGTAAACTCTCTCGAGTAACATCCATCCCTGCCAGCGGGATCGGCTCGAGGTGTACTCGGTGAACTCTTCATCCATTCAAATTAATCATTGCAGAAGAAAACTGGAATATCAAGAAGCTTCATATTAGAAGAAAGAAGTTGCCTATATGGTTTAAGGATAAAAACGGTTCAGTTCATCACCATTCAATGTCTAACATATTGTCTCGCCCTCCACATTCCGGAGGCGATACCTGTAACACACATAATTTTTTTCGCTGATTATTTTAATTCCTTTAGTGGCATATTTTAACGTCAGGTCATTATGTTGATGCAAATTTGATAGGTACAGATGCTGGAGCGTGGATTTTTCTCATTTGGTATTTGATGTTTTGACTTAGAATATTAGCTTGACTAATTTCTACTATGTTTTTGGAGTTTTCCCTTGGGAGCCATGTTTGTTTTGGAACATGGTGGAGCCTTTTCGGATGTTTTGGAGTTTTGGACATCATGGAGATTTTACCCGACTTTGGTTTGTCGTAATTTGATTTTTACTTCATCGTTGGATTCGTAGCATCGATATTTAGCTACAATGTAATTTTCGTAGAATTCTGAGTTTGTTTGAGTTTTGGGTCATTTGGACGTTTATTTAGTAATTAATTATAATACAATATTATATTACTTATGTAAATATAAATAGTTAATGATGTGACAGAAACCCTATTCATCTTCTTCCCGAGTCGACGAACTGTTTCACAAAGGGAGAAAGCGGCAGACAACGCAAAGCTTTTGTCCGTCGATTGTCGGAGCTCTGGTGGTCGAAATCGTCACCGGAGGGTAGATTCGGATTGTTCTCGCCGAGATCTACATTTTTATAGTGTGTTTTTCCCGTTTCTTGAATTTTTGGGCATTAGGTTGTTCGATTTTGACCCTCGTTTGCCCCAAAAAGTTTCAGGAATTGTTGCCTAGGTGTTCTTCCGGCCAGATCCGTGAGGAGGAGCGCTTGCGTGGCCGGATTTCGGGCGATTTGAGGCATGTGGTTATTTCTTCCCCTTGCCAAGTTTGTCTCTTTTGTGTGTTCATTTTTGTTTTTCTTCCCTTCTCACCTTAGAAAAATGGAGCAGTGTAGGGTTCGACCGATCTGCTGGGTCGTGTATGTTGGGTGTATCCACAATTACCTGGATTTGAGGAAGCCACCTGTCAAGCTAAGATGAATTCACAATGTATTTGATGAAACCTCTCAAGTTGTGCTTGCAGTTATTCCACGCTAAGTGCACACCAATGTCAGGGTGCAGTAGGTCAATATACACGGGTCTGCACGACGTAATCCCTCGTTGAGCAGATCAGTGTGTTGGCCTACGTGTACTCTCTCTATTGGAGTGCACTTACTTTCAAGTACAGGGCCGTGTTTATACAAGAGCAGACAAGGAGCAAGGATGGGTCAAGGAGCAGCTCTTGGGTGGAAAGACGAAAATTCGTCTAAGTACAATTCGACGAGAATCACCAAGTGATTCTCGCCGATTCGCTTCTCGCCGAATCATCGAGAATCATTAGTGATTCTCGCCGACTCTATCCGGCTACCTCAAAACGGTGCCAAGTAAGATTCGGCGAGAATCACTAGTGATTCTCGCTGAACCCATCGTTGAGCAGAACATGAATACCAAGTATTATTCGTTGAGAATCAACAAGTGATTCGGCGAGAATCACTAGTGATTCTCGACGAATCGTCGAGAATCACTAACTGATTCTCGCCGATTCGTCGAGAATCACCTGCGATTCTCAACGAATTTTACTTAGCATTTTCTCGGGATGCTGCTGGACCGGATTCTGCCGCTGGACTATTTTGAACCGGATTTCGGGTTTCTACGTGTGGGACCCACAACGGTCATATTGTAAGTGTCTACAGTGTATAAATACACAAGTATTTTTGAACAGTAAAGCAGCGAAGAAGAAACGAAATACGCGAGCCGCGACGTGACCTAGATCGCCGTTTCCGCTCCGCCGCCGCCACCGCCGCTCGCGCCAAGTTGTTCGCCGGTTGTTCTCCTGTACATTCTAGTTTTTCTTTTGTTGTAAAGGAACGTTTGTTCCGAGTTGTAAGGGTTGGGTGCAACCCGGGTTGTGGGAGTGTTGACTCCTACGTGTGGAAGGGTTCCTTCTGATAGTGCATGGATTGGATTTCAATCCTGTTGGAGAAGAGACCGAGTCGTCCCTTGGTGGGAGATAGGTCGAAGGGGGAAAGTGGATGTACCCAAATCGGGGAACCACTATAAATAGCTTGTGTATTCTGTGTGCTGTGCTGTTTGTTTTTATTGTGCAGGTACCATTTTAAATTTCGCAAAAACGCTGCACGTCACCTATCCCCCCCCATAGGTGAAGACAGTGGACACTAGGTGAACTTTCAAGTGGTATCAGAGCCAGGTTACTCATCAAAAAGGTTTACACCTTGAGTAGTATCCTGCCACCGGTGTCAGAAGCATGGAGCTGGATTATGAGATATCGCCACAAAGACTTTCCGCATGTACAAAGGAGTATTATCCCGTCTGGAGGATGAGGGTGTCATATCACTTGGAGGCCATCGATCCTCGAGCATCTTTCATCCTGGAAGAGGGTCCTTTTATTCCTATGAAGACCTCTTGCTCTGGAAAGAATATCGAAGTGCCCAAGTGCATTGCAGAGATGTAGAGACGGAACTGTCACTATTTAACTTGGACAAGAGGATTCGTCAAATTATCTTGGATATCTGGTCTGGAGCTTCTCGCTCTAGATTAGAAAAATGTAGGACGGCTAAATCTATGTGGGTGATGATCTCATAGTTGATGGGGGGGGGGGTCATAGAAAGCTGAAATCTTCTGTCAACCAGAGGATGAAGCCTATGTGGGGGTCCTCACCTCTGAAGATGAAGGCAAGGATCTCTCGGACAACATCAGAGCTCCAGTGTCCGTGTCAGAGACTAAAGAGGCCAGTGAGTAAAGCAGCTCTGATGAGGATGAGACAATGGTCACTGGCTCTAATGACAATAACACAGAAGAGCAGGTAACTTCTTCATCCTGCCCTGTATCTCTTGAAATTTCTGAAGACAGGAACTGCTTTCCTTCAGAAGATTCTGATTCCCTGAAGAGAGCCCTTCAGAAAAGCAACCTACTTGCTGAGGAGCAAGCTCAAGAGATTGCTCGACTGATGATCTTGTTGGTTCTCCAATTGGCGTCCAACAAGGTCAAGGACTCTAAGATCTCAGCTCTAGAGAGTAGTCTAGAGAATGAGAAAAGAATAGTATCAAACTTTTCCAAGGTTGATACTATAAAGAGAAAGCAAGAAAATGGGTGGATCTCCCGGATTATCAATTCGTGGAGAAATGGGGAAACGGTATTCCGACCCCCCACTCTAAGCAGGAAGGAAACTCATTATGCCTTCAGGTATGACCACAGGAACAATCGTGGTCACTGCAAGGGTGATCTGTCCTCATGTGGAGACACCCGTAGTGCAAGGGCCGTCGTGGCCACCCATGAGAGAATACCTAAGGCTCATTCTGAGCCCTTTGTATTCACTGCCACTGCCTCAACTCGGTGTGAATCTGCATGTACCAGCTCACAGAACCCTTCTCAGCACCCGAGGACACAGGATAGGGAAGTTACAAGTCATGGCGTAAGTTTTCATGGGGCCTCAGGAAGGGGGATGCCTGAAAGGAAGGCACCACCTCCCCGGCCTCATGACGCTCGCAACATGCATTCCTTCCACCCTTCCACGTGTCACGGTGGAAGAGGAAATTTTGTTAGGAGATCATGCCCTATCCTGTTGAGACCTAGGACCGTGACTACCTCAGTCACTAGATCAGGTCAGAAACGGCGATACAACATTCACTCGTGTTGGTGCTGTGGTAAAGTGGGACACTTTGCCATCGACTGTTGGCACAACCCCTCTGTGACAAGGGCAAGGGCCTATCCACATTTTCTGAGCAGAGGTAGCCTTCCTGACAGGTTTTCTGAAGGAAGGCAGTCGAGTGCTTATGCTAACAGGAACCTAGGACCCAATATGATTTGGGTTCCTAAGTTAAGGTAATTCTTTCTTGCAGGGTAGTCTAGGTTCCCTTAAATATGATGGGAACTAGACAGTAGGTGGCTCAAGACTAAATTGGAACAAGCGTCTGGAATAACAGATGTGATATCTACTTGAGCTTGCTCACATTGAGCTCCTAATATGTTTTACCTGAGGGAATATGAAAATACATTTGATTCCAAGTCTACCATATATATCTTTAACTGAATCTTTGTGATCTTCAAGTGCAGTTCTTCATAAAGAATCGTTGACATTTAGGGGTCCATTCTTAACTGTCGACATGACCAATTTGATGGTAATTGGTACGTTTGATCAGTTCCAGGACTTGAGTCATAGTGTATCCACATTTATATATATATATATATATATATATATATATATATATATATATATATATATATATATATATATATATATTTATTTATACTTATACTTCACTTGTATGTGAGTACATCTAAGGATAGGTCAACACGGTGAATATAAAGATCAGATACATCATTAAAGAGTTATCGGCAATTCCACTGGTAGACTCGAGATCTAACATCTACAGGCTTAAATTAGTTCACTAAAAACTAGCGAAGATTGTCATCAAGAAATGTATGGAAAAGCTCTTTCAAACCCCAAATAGTGGCTTTAAGAAGTATTCACATATTTAGAAGATTTTTAAATTAACTTATATGGAAAACCCGGAAACCCGTTAAATTCATTCTAAATCCCGTCAATCTCACGTAGTCTCCCGCCGAACTCACCTTTATATATTTAGAATCTCGCCGACCATTCACCTTCCATAGGAATCCCGCCGAAGGAGCAAACTCTCCGAATCCCGCCGAACTTCGCAGGAAACACGCCAAATCCCGCAAAGATCTTCGCCGAATTGTCTTCCCGTAGGGTTCTCGCCAAATCCCGCAGGACTCCGCAGGACTCCGTAGGAAACTCACCAGGAATCGCGCAGGCATCCGTCGAATCCCGCCGAATCCCGTCGAATCACCGAAGGTTTCCCGCAAGAATCCCGCCGAAGTTCTCACCGACGATCTCTCCCGGTTTCAATTCCTCCTTCCAGGAATTTCTCCGCGTGCACTCATCGGGTGTCCCTCGTCTTCATCGAACTAACTCACCGTCTACACCTTTAGGTAACCACCCCCTCACCCTTACTTGGACTTGATCACTAGTGTCGCTTCCTTTTTGATTTTTGATTAAGCGTATAGTAGGGCTTCTCTCCCTAGATCTGCAATGGCTCCAAGGACAACCGCTGGGCTGGTCACTGGTTGCGAGCTAGTTCGAACAGGGTTCTCTCATGCCTCTGACGAATTCCGAAACATCATTCTGATGCTGGAAGAGGCTGGGCTCTCATTCGTCCTCGAGCACCCGTGCAAAATCTTGGACAAAGAGGTGCTGGAGTTCTTCGCTACCGCAAAACTCCGGAATGGCGACTCTCTTATCAAAAGCAAGGTGGCTGGGGCAAAGATAAAGATGTACGCCAGCAAGCTGACCCAGTTCCTGCAGCTCTCTAGCTCAGAGCTTGAGGACCATTTTGAGGAAGAAGATAAAGCCAGGACTCTCTTATTTTGTGGTCTCCCACGAGGAACTCGGTCAATAAAGCGCAAGGATATGAATGAAGAAGGGAAGCTTTTGTCAGACATAATCGGAAAAGTACTCATCTGCAAGCTAGGCTCTCATGATCATATCTCTGCAGACATGTTCAAGATCCTGGTGGCCATTGTCTGCAGAAAAAGGTTCAACTGGGGGGAGTTGCTGTTTGAGAAGATAAAGGACACCCTGCGATCTCTGAGCTTTGGCCGAATCATAAGTCTGTATCTCAATCAGCTGAATGGAGACAAGTATGACATGAGCAAAGGTGTTCCTCTACACTACTTAAAGAAAATGGACTCAAGTGTGTTTGACAGATGGGAGAGGCGAATTGGGCAGGCTGCCATGGAAGAACAACTGGAAGTATCTCCAGCCATAATCCCCAGTGAAATTCCTGAGACTTTGACTGCAGGAATTGAGGGGGAGACTCTACCCACTCATGCTGATATAGTATCTGACATCTCCCAGATGGCCAAGGATGCTGTGGCAGAAATACAAGAAGAAAGTGAAACTGTGCTGGAGCATGAGGAGGCCCTGAACTGGAACGATCAAGGAGCTGAAGCTGCTATACAGGAGAATGCTGACAAAGAGTTGGAAGAGGATGCTGATGAAGATGATTTCATGGATGATGAAGGAGAGGAAGACAGTAATGAGGGACAAGAGGCATTGGAGACTCAGGATCTCATTGAACCTCCATCTGACAAGCACGCACCTGAAATCGTTCCTGAAAACATTGGTGCACGAGTGGAGGGGGAGTCCGAGAAATCTACAGATGCTGCCGGTACTCCACCCTTAGAGGCAGTGCTCCTGTCCATCTCTACAGATGGATCTGATGATGTGCAAGGCCAAGAAGTGCCTTCGGATCTTCCACTATAAATAATCTAGCTACTCATACAGTGAATGTCATTCAGGGCATAGTGAATGAGCTTAAGGCCTCTTTTGATAAAGCTCAAAATAAAATGCTGAAAAGGATTAAGAAATCTGAAAATCTCATGCTCAAGAATATGGTGGAGATCAGTCATAAACTTGACCTGATGGAAAAGAAATTTGAAGATAAGTATTCAGCGGCCGGCCAAGCTGTTACTCTTCTCATGGCCGGATTGAAAAAGAACACCGATACTCTTGCGCTAGTGAATCAGAATGCTCATGTTGTAGCAAACAACATTCAAAAGTTTGACGGTAATATGGTAACTCTCAACGCCAATCAGCAGGCCTTGGTCACTGAATTCTCCAGGACTACCAAGCATATTGATGACTCACTGCACTCCTATGCAAACTCCATCGCAGTTGAAGCCAAAAAGGGGGAGAAGGAACACATAGCTAAGATGGCTGAGCTCCGAGAAGTCATGATCAACAACTTCGAACAGTCAAACAAATATGTCTATGACAGCTGCTGGTGGATGCTCCAACAGGCGTTAGGCGTCGTGTTGCCTGAAAATCCTGCGGGTATTCATGCTCCTGAGACTTCTACGGCCGCTGAGGGAGTAAGTGCTGCTGAGGGAGTAAGTGCTGCAGATGTTCCCATGAGTGAAACTGATGCTAGGGTTGTTTCCAAAGATAAACTGATGAGCATGTTTGACCAAGAGGCCCTAGCAAAAGCCAGGGGCAAGAGAAAAGCTCAAGAAGGGACCTCCAAGGAGACACTAGCTGAGAAGAGAATAAGACTGAGTGAGGAGGAAGTACGAAATGAAAAGTGGAGTCCAGTTTCAAAGAATATCATCTTAGACACCTTCTGGCTACAAGAAAAAGGAGAACTCAATCGAAACGAAGTATACAGCCAGTATGAGTGGGAAATGCACAAGACGTATGAAGCGAAACGAAACATCTTCTTCAGGACCAACACGGCAGCAGATAAAGTTCCTCTTCCCAGATATTATCCGAAGCCCAAAGAGTATATGGAGAGGCATAGAAAGAATTATTTGGCGCAAAAACTCAAGGATGACTTAGCCAAAGAAAAATAGTCAAAACTTTATAGCTTGTCATTCTCTCTTAAGAACGATTAATGGTTATTGTTATTATTTAAACAATCTTGAGATTATGTATATATATATATATATATATATATATGCATTTGAAATTATGAATGACTCAAGTCTTGATTTGTCTGCCTATATTATCTTGTGCTGCATATTTAAATTCTGAATGCTGTTTATATTATTTGATTGGTGTTATTCATCTTAGCTAGTATGGTTTTGGCTTCGTCAAATAGGGGGAGATTGTTGGGTATTGTATCCACAATTACCTGGATTTGAGGAAGCCACCTGTCAAGCTAAGATGAATTTACAATGTATTTGATGAAACCTCTCAAGTTGTGCTTGCAGTTATTCCATGCTAAGTGCACACTAATGTCAGGGTGCAGTAGGTCAATATACACGGGTCTGCACGACGTAATCCCTCGTTGAGCAGATCAGTGTGTTGGCCTACGTGTACTCTCTCTATTGGAGTGCACTTACTTTCAAGTACAGGGCCGTGTTTATACAAGAGCAGACAAGGAGCAAGGATGGGTCAAGGAGCAGCTCTTGGGTGGAAAGACGAAAATTCGTCTAAGTACAATTCGACGAGAATCACTAGTGATTCTCGCCGAATCGTCGAGAATCACTAGTGATTCTCGCCGACTCTATCCAGCTACCTCAAAACGGTGCCAAGTAAGATTCGGCGAGAATTACTAGTGATTCTCGCCGAACCCATCGTTGAGTAGAACATGAATACCAAGTATTATTCATTGAGAATCAACAAGTGATTCGGCGAGAATCACTAGTGATTCTCGACGAATCGTCGAGAATCACTAACTGATTCTCGCCGATTCGTCGAGAATCACCTGCGATTCTCAACGAATTTTACTTAGCGTTTTCTCGGGATGCTGCTGGACCGGATTCTGCCGCTGAACTATTTTGAACCGGATTTCAGGTTTCTACGTGTGGGACCCACAACGGTCATATTGTAAGTGTCTATAGTGTATAAATACACGGGTATTTTTGAACAGTAAAGCAGCGAAGAAGAAACGAAATACGCGAGCCGCGACGTGACCTAGATCGCCATTTCCGCTCCGCCGCTGCCACCGCCGCTCGCGCCAAGTTGTTCGCCGGTTGATCGTGGTTTCGCCCTGATCCTCCTGCGAAAGAAGCCTAGCTAAGCTCAGCGTCTCACGTGTCTAACCGGAGATTTCTTGTCTCTCGATTTGTAGATCGGGAAAATCTTCCCCATCCGTATCGATCGAGACGATTGATCCTAGTGTGACCGTTGGTAGACCTAGCTAGCTTCGCTATGAAGTTTGGATCTCTAAAGAAGTACAGCCACACATCATTGTTGCCGCCGATCCCGTGAATCTTGCCGCCGCCGGTTCCGGGGAGATCCTCTCCAAGAGAGATCTAGGGTTGTGGACTCTTTGTGGACTTCAAGAACACGTCGTCAACAAAGAGGGACACCTTAGTCTCCATACGTAGTTTGTATCTCTTGTACATTCTAGTTTTTCTTTTGTTGTAAAGGAACGTTTGTTCCGAGTTGTAAGGGTTGGGTGCAACCCGGGTTGTGAGAGTGTTGACTCCTACGTGTGGAAGGGTTCATTCTGATAGTACAGGGATTGGATTTCAATCCTGTTGGAGAAGAGACCGAGTCGTCCCTTGGTGGGAGATAGGTCGAAGGGGGAAAGTGGATGTACCCAAATCGGGGAACCACTATAAATAGCTTGTGTATTCTGTGTGTTGTGCTGTTTGTTTTTATTGTGCAGGTACCATTTTAAATTCCGCAAAAACGCTGCACGTCACCTATTCCCCCCCCCCTATAGGTGAAGACAGTGGACACTAGGTGAACTTTCAATGTAGGTTTTCCGGACAATTTTAACTTTGTTGTTTTTGTAGGACACAACCCGAGTATTATTTGTCGAATAAGGATTTAATCTGGTTAGGTTAATATGTCAAGTAGATTACTGTTAGTCTAGGATAATTTGTCAAGTATAAGACAGTTAACTTCAGTCAAGTTTTCGTAGTGTATAAAAGTCCGCCTAAGTCTAAGTTCGTCTTATAAAAGTGAATAGAATTCATCGGGTGAAGGTTGATTTGATTTAAGTAAAATTCGGCGAGTATTAACTGGAGTAGACTCAGAATCATAGAGTATCCTCAAAATCGACGAGTATCTGCCCCTAGCATTGAGTGTTTCTATATTCATCGAGTATTATGCATCAAGTTCGTCGAGTAACATGCTTGACGTTGAGTGTAGTTAACTTGGAGTTGAGTGCATTGAGTGATCTGTGAGACTTGTTCAAAAGCAGTGTCGCCTTTGGCATTGAGTGTAACCTTTGGCGTTTAGTGTTGCCTTTGGCATTGAGTGTAGCCTTTGGCATTAAGTGTAGCCTTTGGCTTTCAGTGTAGCCTTTGATGTTGAGTGTGTTGAATGAATCATTCTTAACGTCGAGTGTGCCGAGTGTACTCATCTAGGCGTCGAGTGAAGGCGTTGAGTGAAGTAAAACCGTGGAGTTAATTCCAGGCGTCGAGCGCGACTTCCTTTGGTATCGAGTACACCGAGTGAACTCGGCTAAGCATCGAGTATACTCGACTAATTTCCATGGACTTGGGTTATTTTCTTCGATTCGTCGTGTATCAAGTTAACCAATTTTTCTAAGTATATTTCGTCGAGTGTCTACTATATTCGTCGGGTATACTCAACAAATCTGTGTGAACATAACTTTTTCTTCCCGAATTGAGTCCAATTCAGGGAGTATGGCCTTAGTGTATTTTTTGTATTTCTTCTTCATTATTTCCATAGGAGTATACCCGTGTTTTCAATGGGGTTTTATTAGTGTTTTATGGATGTTATTTCGGTGTGGTCCATGGTTGGTAGTGGATAATGGCCCACCAAACTAAGGCCAGCTTATGGATCTTTGCCCTGGTGGTTTTACTCGGTGTGAGTTTGTGACTCATGGTGTGTTGGGTAGGTTCCCACCACCTCAAGTGCCAGTTTTCCCAAGTTATGGAAGTGCCAGTTTTCCCCAGTTTTCCCCAGTTAGGTTCCCACCACCTCAAGTGCCAGTTTTCCCCAGTTTTCACCGTCAATAAATAAGACCGTCTTTCCTTGGGCCCTTGTGAAGCATTTACTGTTGGAATATGGAGGTGGAGACCACCACTACAGGTGCCGGATTTTGCCGGTGTTCATGCTCATTCTATGATGAGCTTGCAACTTCTATATATGTACTTACTAATGTATATGTTTTTAAAGCTTATATTTTACAGCACCTGGTGCAACTTGGGATGTCTAACCCTTGTGAGTTCTTTCTTATTGTTTACCTTATGGTTGGTGTTTTCCAGTTTATCTATTCCTGTTTGGGATGGTAACCCTTTGACTCCTTTATTTTTAATTAAAACTGATCATTCCTTGTCACTTGTATATTCTTGCTGAGGTGCTCTTTTCTTTAAAATGCCTCAGGTTTGGAGCAGTAGCCAGTTGAGCGGCTAGGGTTGGTGGTTGCTGGTGTTGTGCAGCTATTGCAGTAGTCTTTTCCTCACATCTGTGAGGTATTGTTGTTATTTTGTTATTTAGTTAAGACATACATGTCCTTTTGGTGGGTTCGTGTCAGGTTGTTGACGCCAACTGGAGTTATTATTTTGTTAAGTTACTTGCTAGCTACTTAGTCTCTTCTTGTTGTCTGGTTGGTTTTTCTTGCTCTCAGTGAACGTTTTATGCTAGAATTGCATGTTAGTTTTATTAAGTATAAAAGTATCATTTTAACTAGCTCATTCATAGAATGGTTTTAAACCAAAGTCACCATATTTGAATGAACGTAACAACTATTTCTATACTTATATTAAATCTAGAGGTATGCATACCATGAGTTGTCCTGTTTGGATAGTTATGCTCATGTAGGATGTTAATCTATATAAGCAACATATTTTCAGCAGCGTATATTCATGTTTTTGCTGGTGGACTAGTTGATCCGCTAAAGCTGAGCGATACAACAATCAAAACTTAACTTAAATTATAGTTTTCTTCAGAATTAACTTGAGTATTTCTTATAAGGTGTTAGGTTTTTGTTTTTTCCCGAGCGCCCGCAGTTATCCCCTGCACGGTGTGACATCATGATGCATGTTTTCTCTTACTCTGATATATTATTTAAATATGGAGAAAATGCAAGTTGTGACTGTGGGTATCAGAGGGAGGTTGCTTGACAATTGGTCGAACAACTATCTCTGGTTAGTTTTAGATTATCTTATTCCATTTCTTACACACATTGATGTGTCATTAGTAAATCTTGGCTGAAGCATGAACACTACACTCATAAGCATGATAAGAAGTATACGGGGCATATTATATAGTATGAGATGTATAATATGTGTTTGTATATGAATCCTCATAGGAAGCAACATGTGACTGTTTTATAGTATGATATGCATAACAATCATCACATGAATGCACATTAGATTTTTCTTTTTGTTACATGTGATATTATGTAGTATGAGATGCATAATATTTCATGTGTACCCCGCTCATAACATGCATTAAGTCTTTTGTTAGAATGCATACGATGGAGATGACAACCACCGACATGTTGATGTTGGTGCAGCATGCTTACGGAAGATCCATTGCCCTCTCCAATCAAAGACTAGCGGCACCGTGGAAACATTGTTGATCAACGCTACAATCTCCGCCCTCGGTGCAAGACTTTATCTTGATGCTTTTATTTCTTATGTTAATATTATTGTGTATTTGCTATAAAATTTGGACAGTTGAAAGATATTAACTTAAGGTTAGCTAATCACCTAGAGGGGGGAATAGGTCTTTGAAATTTCTTTGTCTTTTAGCTGTTTTTTAAAGTGATCTAGAGCTTATGCTTAGAACCTACAATGTAAAAGAAAAACAAGCAGCACAGCCAAGCACACAGTTGTTTTTTGTGGTTTCCCAATTGGGTACATCTACTTTTCCTCAAACCTATCCAACTAACTAGTTGGACTAGGCACAAACTCCCCCAAAATGCTCCTCAGAGCTTACACCTCAGGACCTCAGCCTTATACTCAGGTTCTCTTCAGAACCCTGCCTCAGAATTGTTGCAGTATGGAGACCGGGCGGTCTGGCGTTCTGACTCTGGCGGATTGGTGACCGGGAAATCTAACGATTTATCTCAAGCGACTTGGATTCCGATTTATCTCAAGCGACTTGGATTCCTGGCGGTCTGGCGCTCTCCTATGGTGGCTTCTACTATCCTTCTGGTGGTTATCGGGCCGTTAGACTATTCGTCTAACCTCGAGGCCTGTTCGGTTTGTTTTCTTGTTAAACAGCTTATACTTGCAATTAGTTAGTCCCACATTTCGTATTAGTAATATCTCTCATCTCCTCCATTCTATAAAAGTGAGGTTATACCTTTGTAATACACACCTTTTTGGATAATAAAAGTGAAAGTGCAAGTTAGATCTGATATACTCTAGGGGGGTGAATAGAGTATGGTGCTTGCTAAAAACTTTTTACAACTGTTGTTGTATTCCTAAGTGAACAGGGAAGCAAATAACATAAGGTAAACCTAAACACAGAATAATCACAGAGCAATCACAAAGCAATCACAAAGCAATCACAAAACACAGCCAGAAACAAACGAAAGTTATGCAAGCAAATGACACAAGGAGCTATAGTGGTTCCCCAACCAATCTGGGTACATCCTGTAACACCCCCTATCCGTCGCATAGCATATAGCAGTAGGTCCGGCCGTGGCCCGACGCCATATACCACAGACAGACCGGGTGGTTACGTATGGAAACCATCCAACCAATCTCAACGTCCTACACAGAGCATTCTAGCGGAAGTAGTTTATATAGGTTGTAAACAAGAACCCAGCATTAGAGCACGAATGTCCACTATTACAATATTAGGAATGTATACAAAATGCCCAAAAATCGGCCTTAAGGCCTTACAGAATGTTTCACTTGACTGTTACATGATTTACAAATCTCGGCACGCAGGCCGGTCATACATGATTAAAATAGAAAACATTTCCACTTGGGCCTTCGAGGGCCAGCTTCGCAAAAAGGGCTTTAGCCCGATATTGACCGCTTGGTCCAGCTACACCTGCAAGCAACAAACCACCGCACGGTGGCAAACAAGGCAACGGTCAGCAATGCTGACCAAATTATAACGATCCCGCCCCCAACTCGGGGTGGCGATGCTCCTTCCCTGCATTTCATTAGCACAAGCGAGCAATGCATATAACCATAGCCATTTCAACACAGACATTGGCTCATACGGCCACACGTCCCATGCACTCAGGGCACATTCTCGGTGAACCGGTCGATGTTACGTCAATTAAAGCCATTAACATTCCGGACTCACCACCGCCACTTAGACGGCCATTCCTATGAGCAATTTATCTTCCTGGCCTGGGTCACGTCAATTTAAGCCATTGACCGCCGAAGACTCACATCTATGCCAACGGCGAGTGCCACGTAACCTTAGGTCTCTCTAACCGAACGACATAAAGCGGGTACGGTTCCATCTAACCCGTGCTCACATCGCAACGACAATTTAAGCCATTTGCGCGGGTCAAACTTCCACCGAGTCCCATTCTACCGCAAATCACATAACCACGTTATGTTCAAGTTGGCTCTCAGGCCACCAAGTTGGCAAGATCTCGTATCCGCCCAGTTTTCCGGGTGCACCTTTGGGTTAGTCCCCAAGGCTCCCTGCTGCAATCTACCGCGTAGAAAACCTGAAAAACACCCAATAGCACGGAGTCTTCTCCGGCCTTAAGCAATGCAACATCACCGATCCGGACTAACATGTCCGGGTAGGCTTCAACCAAAATGCCTACGTCCGTTCTCGCATACGGACTCTAAACAACGGGGACTTTACATATCTACCCGAAGGAACGCCTCCAACTCTCCGCAAACTCGCGAGAGCGGGCTTCCTATGCTAAGAAAAGGAGCGATTCATGCTCAAGATGAGGATCGTTACCCTTGAGTTCCTCTTTGGCGCCATCGAAAAGTAATCGGATAGAAATCACCGCACTTGCGTTGCCTCCGTGGATCCGGAGTCGGCTTGCGATTCGGAGCTCCGAAGCTCCTCCAATGGCGGATCTAGCTCTTCTTCCTCTTGCCTTAGCTCTTCTTTCTCCAAGGGTTTAGAAAGAGGATAAGTGAAGAAAAGTGATGGATTTTCTAAGTCAAACCCGGGTATATCCTCTCAGGAACCATCCCCAGCCGTCGGATCTCAACCTAAGAAAACGAACGGCTTTGATTCGGGGCTGAAATGCCCAATCTGGACCGAACACGGCCTGCCACACGCCCGTGTCCAGGGCCGTGTGCCGCATTCGCCGTCAAAATCGAATCTCCTGGACCCTCACACGGGTATCGAACACGCCCGTGTTCGAGCTGACACGCCCGTGTTCCAGCTGACACGGCCGTGTAGCCGGCCGTGTACACCATGATTTTCCCCCGTTTTCAACCCGAGCACTGCACGGGTCCTAGGACACGCCCGTGTCCTTGCCCGTGTCACATTGACACGCCTGGACCCCAGGTCGTGTACACGGGACATTTCGTCGAGGGGAGAACTTCGACTGGATGACACGGCCTTGGACACGCCCGTGTCCTAGGCCGTGTGCCTTGTCTCGACGATCGTCGAGTGAATCTCGACGATCGTCGAGTGAATCTCGACGATTTCACCTGGACGATCGTCGACACGGGTCGACACACCCTGCGACACGCCCGTGTCGCAGGCCGTGTGCCCATTCTCGACGAATCGTCGAGAATAATTCGACGATTTCACGGCTAAGTGTCGACACGGGTCGACACGCCCTGCGACCAGAAACCGAAACTGGCCCAAAACGTCCCCCTTTGCTCCTTTGAGTTTCGGGGCGTTACAACTCTACCCCTCTTAAAAGAATTTCGCCCACGAAATTACATAAAGGGAAAAAAAACATGTACAAAACAAAATTTGTACCTGAGCGGAACAACTCCGGATATTCGTCAAGCATCGTCTGCTCTCGCTCCCAAGAGAGCTCCTCACGACCACAATTGTCCCACCGGACTTTGACCATCCTGATCTCTTTATTGCGTAGCCGCTTGACCTCCGAGTCCTCAATCCGCACGGGCTTGACCTTTGTCGTTAGCCCACTTTCCACCGGCACTTGATCGACTGCGATCACTTGCGTAGGCTCTTGCACCGCCTTCCGAAGCACCGAAATATGGAATACATCGTGTAAACCACTTAGCTCCACTGAAAGCTTCAATCTATAGGCCGCTTCTCCAACTCGCTCCAGAACCTCAAACGGTCCAAGGTACCTCGCGCTTAGCTTTTTCAATCGTCGCACCCGCGAGACACCCTTGAACGGCTTGATCTTTAGGTACACATAATCACCCACAGCGAACTCCACGTTCCTGTGCTTGGCATTATAGTATTTTGCTTGCCGGTCCTGAGCGATGAGCAACCTCTCCCGAATGGTTCTCACCAAAGAAGTATCACCCTCTACTTCCGATCGCTTATACAACTTTGACTCACCCATTTCTATCCAAGACAACGGCGTGCGACATCTTCTACCATATAGGGCCTCGAAGGGCGCCATCTGAATACTTGCTTGGTAGCTGTTGTTGTATGCGAACTCCACCAAATAAAGGTGGTCTTCCCATTGCTTTCCGAAATCCAAGACACACATGCGAAGCATGTCTTCCATGGTTCTATTGACCCTCTCGGTCTGCCCATCCGTTTGCGGATGGAAGGCTGTGCTAAACTTCAGCTTTGTTCCCAACATTTGCTGCACCAGCCTCCAATCATTGGACGTGAACCGCCCATCTCGGTCACTCACGATGCTGCGGGGCACACCATGAAGCCGTACTATGTTATCCACATATAGCTTTGCCAGCTTCTCCACCGGATCATCCTTCCTATGCGGAATAAAATGCGACACCTTCGTTAATCGATCCACGACCACCCAAATGGCGTCGTTCCCCTTTTGCGACCTTGGCAAACCGTGCACAAAGTCCATAGAGATGTCGTCAAATTTCCACTCCGGAATAGGCAAGGACTTAAGAAATCCTCCCGGCTTTTGGCACTCCGCCTTTACCAAGGCGCAGGTTTGGCACTTCGCTACGTATAGCGCCACATCCTTTTTCAAACCCGGCCACCAAAATAGCTTCTTGACATCACGGTACATCTTCGTGCTCCCCGGGTGAATCGAGTACTTGGTATGGTGTGCCTCGTACAACAACTCCACCCGTAAATTGCCCACACAAGGGACGCACAGACGACCGTCTTTCCAAAGCAATCCGTCCTCCACGACGAATTGGGAATTTGACCCATCCAGAGCCTCTATCATGAACTGCTTCATATGAGCATCCATATCCAAAGCCTGCCGAATCTGATCAGCCAGGTCATATTGGACTTCAGTCCAATTCAGAAATGCTTCAGCACTTGCTTGCTTATCCACACAAACAATCTCCAACGTCTCCAACTCCCGCACTAACCGCTCATCATGCACCGATAGCCAATTGGCTTGAGCTGGGGCTCGGCGACTCAACGCGTCCGCAACTGCATTCCCTTTGCCAGGCACGTAGTGGATCTTGAATGTATAGTCCCCCAGGAACTCCATCCACCTACGCTGTCGCATATTCAGATCCTTCTGATCTATCAGGTACTTTAGGCTCTTGTGATCGGTGTAGATATCAATCTTCACACCGTACAAATAGTGTCTCCACAGCTTCAAGGCAAAAATCACGGCCGCTAACTCCAAGTCATGGACCGGATAATTCCTCTCGTGCACTTTTAGCTGTCTCGAGCCATAAGCTATCACGCTTCCGTGCTGCAGTAGCACGCAACCCAAACCGCTGCCCGAAGCATCGCTATATATCTCGTAGCCTTCGGTCCCAACCGGCGAACTCAGCACAGGCGCCGTGGTCAACCGACACTTCAGTTCCTCAAAAGCTCGCGCGCACTCCGGCGTCCAAACGAACTTATGCTCCTTCCTCGTCAAAGTAGTGAGAGGTAGCGCTATCCGCGAGAAGTTCTCTACGAAGCGCCTATAATAACCGGCAAGCCCAAAAAGCTCCGGACTTCTGCTACCGTAGCAAGCTCAGGCCACTCCCGTATCGCAACAATCTTCGCCGGATCCACAGCAATACCCTCTCTACTCACTATATGCCCGAGGAACGCCACTGAGGATAGCCAAAACTCATACTTCGAGAACTTGGTATATAACTGATTTCTCCTTAGCGTCTCCAACACCAAATGAAGATGCTTGAAGTGATCTTCCTCACTTTGAGAGTACACCAAAATATCGTCGATGAAGACGATCACGAAATGGTCCAAGTACTCCCTGGACGTCCTGTTCATCAAATCCATGAATACTGACGGCGCATTAGTCAGCCCAAACGGCATGACCGTAAACTCATAATGCCCGTATCTCGTACTAAACGCTGTCTTCGGGATATCACTCTCCCTTATCCGCAGCTGATAGTACCCAGACTTGAGATCTAACTTCGAGTACACCGTCGACCCGACTAACTGATCGAAGAGATCATCAATCCTAGGGATCGGGTACTTGTTCTTCTCAGTCAGCTTGTTTAGCTCCCGATAATCAATACATAACCTCAAGCTTTAGTCCTTCTTCTTAACAAAGAGGACCGGTGCGCTCCAAGGCGAAGAACTCGGGCGCACATACCCTTGCTCCAACAACTCTTACAGTTGAACTTTCAGCTCCGCCATTTCCTTAGGCGCTAGCCGATACGGAGATCGTAACACAGGCTTTGCACCTGGCACTAGCTCGATCATAAAATTTATCTCCCGCTGAGGCGGGGCTCCAGGAAGATCTGCGGGGAACACATCAGGGTATTCCGATACCACTGAAATACAATCCAAAGCGGGCTTCGGCTTTGCAACCTCCACTAGTGTAAAGAACAGTTCTGCTCCAGCACGAACCGCCTTCACCACCTGAAGAGCAGACATCAACGTCTTGCTCGACCCCTTTAAGCCCGTAAACGTCGTCTCACGACTCGCTCCCAACTTAACTTCCTTGCTACCGCAATCTATATGGGCCTGCTGCTCCGAGAGCCAGTCCATGCCAAATATGACGTCGAACCCACTAACGGAAGTAAAGACGCTCGCAGGTCGAACTCCTGCTCCCCAATACGAATCTTAACATCGCAGATCCTATCCGCTCGCATCGAACACCCATTGGGCAACAACACATCCAACTTATCCTTCGCCATCGAAGAAGGGACTCCGATGCGTGATATAAATCCTTCGGACAAGAAGGAGTGTGAAGCTCCCGTATCGAAGAGTGCTCGTGCCGGATTTTCGCAAATCAATACAAATCCTAAACAAGTAGTGGTAAGGTAACATGTGCATAACAAGTATTTAAAGAAATTAAAATGCTATAAATTAAACCGTGCCTGTCACCACATCAGCTTGTTTAATGGCCTCCTGTTGGCCAAGATTGTAGACCCTTGGTTGGGCCGGAGCATAGTGGGATGCGGTCGACTCCACCGCCTTTCCCTTCTCTTCATAAGTGGCTCCCGGCCTCCTCTCGGACTTAGGACGTCCGCTCCAACAATCACGGGCAAAGTGCCCCATCTTTCCACATGTAAAACACGCACCCGGGGTCCGACCCGTAGTCGCCCCAGAAGCGCCAGAAGGAGCTGGACCCGAAGTCCTATGCTTCTTGAAAGCCCTCCGATAGCCGGACTTTGAAGTAGTCAGCACTCTGAACTCAGATTTCTTTTCACCCAAGCTTTTCTTCGCTTGTACATTCTTCATGTCCTTCTCCAAGGACCGGGCAGTATTGACCAAGGTTAAGAAACCCTGCGTCATCGGCCCCGACAGTAAAAGTCTCAGCTCATCCCTCAAGCCTTCATAAAAACGATTGGTCTTGCGCTCCTCATCCATGATGGTGGAGCTAGCATAACGACTCAACCGCGTAAACTCGTGGAGATATTCATCCACGCTCCTCTCACCCTGCACCAACTTCAGGAACTCATTCTCCATTGAAATCCTCTGAGTAGAAGGGAGGTATCTTGCTAAGAACAATCCCGAGAATGCTTCCATCGGAACGTCTATCAGTTGTCTACCTCTCAAATGATGCAGCTCCAATCCTTCCCACCACATCCTCGCTTCACCGTCCAGCAGGAACGTAGCGATGGTGGTCATTTGCCACTCCTCCGTCTCCATCGCCGTCATGACTCTCTTCACCCTAGAGAGCCAGTCTTCAGCCTGAGATGGGGTTCCCAACCCCGAGAATAACGGAGGGTTAAAGCTCATTACATGCTTCAACTGCCTCTCAGTTGCCCTCCTTGGCACTATCGGTTCCGCAACCACTTGCTCCACCCTCCTCGGCTCAGCCTCTTGCAGAGGTACTTGCTCCATCACGGGAGCGGGCTGCTGCGCTTGCCTTCCAGGCTGCGCATTAATCACGGCCAACACCGCTTCAGCCACCAAACGTATATTCTCAGCCGACAGAGGTGTTGCGGGAGCAACATCCGGTGCGCTTCTAGCCTCAGAAACTCGGCGTTCTGATGGCCCAACACCACTTCTGGTCACCTATAGTGGTACAAAACACCGTTAAGCGACCACATAACATTGCAAACAGCAATTATAGGAACACACAGGTTCCTCAAACACGAGTATTTTCATTCCTAAGTGGACATTCATGGGTTCTTTTACCATTATAACGATGACGCACACAATGTGCTCACCACCCCTTAAAAAGAATTCGCCCATGAATTCACTTTAAGCCCGACCAAAACCAGTAGTCTGATACCAAATGTAACACCCCCTATCCGTCGCATAGCATATAGTAGTAGGTCCGGCCGGGGCCCGACGCCATATACCACAGACAGACCGGGTGGTTACGTATGGAAACCATCCAACCAATCTCAACGTCCTACACAGAGCATTCTAGCGGAAGCAGTTTATATAGGTTGTAAACAAGAACCCAGCATTAGAGCATGAATGTCCACTATTACAATATTAGGAATGTATACAAAATGCCCAAAAATCGGCCTTAAGGCCTTACAGAATATTTCACTTGACTGTTACATGATTTACAAACCTCGGCACGCACGCCGGTCATACATGATTAAAACAGAAAACATTTCCACTTGGGCCTTCGAGGGCCAGCTTCGCAAAAAGGGCTTTAGCCCGCTATTGACCGCTTGGTCCAGCTGCACCTGCAAGCAACAAATCACCGCACGGTGGCAAACAAGGCAACGGTCAGCAATGCTGACCAAATTATAACGATCCCGCCCCCAACTCGGGGCGGCGATGCTCATTCCCTGCATTTCATTAGCACAAGCGAGCAATACATATAACCATAGCCATTTCAACACAGATGTTGGCTCATACGGCCACACGTCCCGTGCACTTAGGGCACATTCTCGGTGAACCGGTCGATGTTACGTCAATTAAAGCCATTAACATTCCGGACTCACCACCGCCACTTAGACGGCCATTCCTATGAGCAATTTGTCTTCCTGGCCTGGGTCACGTCAATTTAAGCCATTGACCGCCGAAGACTCACATCTATGCCAACGGCGAGTGCCACGTAACCTTAGGTCTCTCTAACCGAATGACATAAAGCGGGTACGGTTCCATCTAACCCGTGCTCACATCGCAACGATAATTTAAGCCATTTGCGCGGGTCAAACTTCCACCGAGTCCCATTCTACCGCAAATCACATAACCACGTTATGTTCAAGTTGGCTCTCAGGCCACCAAGTTGGCAAGATCTCGTATCCGCCCAGTTTTTCGGGTGCACCTTTGGGTTAGTCCCCAAGGCTCCCTGCTGCAATCTACCGCGTAGAAAACCCGAAAAACACCCAATAGCACGGAGTCTTCTCCGGCCTTATGCAATGCAACATCACCGATCCGGACTAACATGTCCGGGTAGGCTTCAACCAAAATGCCTACGTCCGTTCTCGCATACGGACTCTAAACAACGGGGACTTTACATATCTACCCGAAGGAACGCCTCCAACTCTCCGCAAACTCGCGAGAGCGGGCTTCCTATGCTAAGAAAAGGAGTGATTCATGCTCAAGATGAGGATCGTTACCCTTGAGTTCCTCTTTGGCGCCATCGAAAAGTAATCGGATAGAAATCACCGCACTTGCGTTGCCTCCGTGGATCCGGAGTCGGCTTGCGATTCGGAGCTCCGAAGCTCCTCCAATGGCGGATCTAGCTCTTCTTCCTCTTGCCTTAGCTCTTCTTTCTCCAAGGGTTTAGAAAGAGGATAAGTGAAGAAAAGTGATGGATTTTCTAAGTCAAACCCGGGTATATCCTCTCAGGAACCATCCCCAGCCGTCGGATCTCAACCTAAGAAAACGAATGGCTTTGATTCGGGGCTGAAATGCCCAATCTGGACCGAACACGGCCTGGCACACGCCCGTGTCCAGGGCCGTGTGCCGCATTCGCCGTCAAAATCGAATCTCCTGGACCCTCACACGGGTATCGAACACGCCCGTGTTCGAGCTGACACGCCCGTGTTCCAGCTGACACGGCCGTGTAGCCGGCCATGTACACCATGATTTTCCCCCGTTTTCAACCCGAGCACTGCACGGGTCCTAAGACACGCCCGTGTCCTTGCCCGTGTCACATTGACACGCTTGGACCCCAGGCCGTGTACACGGGACATTTCGTCAAGGGGAGAACGACGACTGGATGACACGGCCTTGGACACGCCCGTGTCCTAGGCCGTGTGCCTTGTCTCGATGATCGTCGAGTGAATCTCGACGATTTCACCTGGTCGATCGTCGACACGGGTCGACACGCCCTGCGACACGCCCGTATCGCAGGCCGTGTGCCCATTCTCGACGAATCGTCGAGAATAACTCGACGATTTCACGGCTAAGTGTCGACACGGGTCGACACGCCCTGCGACACGCCCGTGTCGCAGGCCGTGTGCCCACTCTCGACGAATCGTCGAGTATAACTCGACGACTTCGCGGCTAAGTGCCGACACACGCTTGACACGCCCTGGGACACGCCCGTGTCCCAGGCCGTGTGCCCTCAGCCAGAAACTGAAACTGGCCCAAAACGTCCCCCTTTGCTCCATTGAGTTTCGGGGCGTTACACATCCACTCTTCTACCACCCTAGGTAGGAATCCACTGCAGGATGAGTTGATCAGGTGTCCTGGGCACCAATGAGCTTTTGATAAGGTGCTCAAAAACCAAACCGGATTTTTTGATCAGGTGTCTTGCCACCACTGAGTTTTGATAAGGTCTCAGAAACCAATCACAAACTTTTGAAGGGAGTTTGAAAAACCCTTTACAGCAGAGAGAGAGAGAAAGGGATGAGATGATCTTCTCTGTCAACAGTCAGAGAGAAGATAGTGGATGTTGTCAAAGCTCCCTCTGAGATCTTGAGTTGTTCAGGAAGTGAAGCTTTGCAGTAGGGTGATAGGCCTTCAGATGATTTGATCTCCAACAAAAGATGATTTCAGCAACAGCTGAAATGTGAGGTGTCTGGAGTCTTGAATGATGATGGCCTTTGAACACTTGAATCAAGAGATATCTGAAAATTTCAGTTAGTTGATCTCCTTTTGTGATGTGTGTTCTTGTATGAATTTTGAGACTGAGAATGTCTGCAACTCTCTTTCTTTCTCTTGTGTAATTGTTGTTTTAAGAGCTGTAATTCTTGTTGTTGCAGAGAATTGTTGTTGCAGAAGTTGTGTGTCTAACTCTCTGAAAAGAGAATGAAAAATTGATCTTTTATTCCTTTTTTCTGAATAGAAGTGATCCTCTGTCCAAGATAGCCGTTAGACTGTCATAAATGACTTCCTTAACTGTATTTGTCTTCTGGAGGAAAGTCCAATAAAACATTCCTTGAAAATTCCTTGAAACTTGCTCCAGATTAATTAAAAACGGCTACAGGATCTCTGACATAAATGCTGAGAATAATTCCACAACTGTCTGAATTTGAATCTTGAAAATCATCTAACTCTTCAGAAAAACGTCGAACTGAGCTCCACTATCGTTAAACTGAGCTCAGAGACTGAACTTAGATAGAAACAGAGATCGTCGATCTGAGCTCAACTATCGTCGAACTGAGCTCAGAGATAGAGAATCAACCTGGAGTCAAGATCGTCGATCTGAGCTCGAAGATCGTCGAATGGAGTTCGACGACTCGTTGAAGTGAGCTCAACGATCGTTGAATGGAGTTCGACGATTCGTCGTACTGAGCTCGACGAAATGACTTAGTCTCGTAAACTGAAAACTCTGGTCTTAAGGGCAGCTTCCAAACCTAACTACTAACCCTTAGAATCAATTCTAATTGACCTTTAGATCTATACAATGAGGTCAAGACAGGTTTCCTAAGAGACATAGTGATCCTTGCCCAAATTAGTAATAGTGTGTTCCAACAAAAAGTTTTTTTATTCCAATTTTCGGTTTCTAGTTTTCTGTTCACTTATGGTATCAGAGGAGTCGATCTTTTCCTCCTAATTCTATGAGCCCTCTCTGTCCGCGTGGCTTGTTTCTTCTTCTCGCGACCTGTCTTCGCGACTTGTTTCTTCCTCATGCTTTCGCCCTGTTCGCATGGTTTCTTTCTCTCCTTGTCATTGACCTTTCGGTGCGCGGCCTCTTTAATTCCTCTTTCTTCTCGCCGCACCCTGTTATTAAGTCATCGTGACCTGTTCTTCTTATAGTGACCTACCCTTAGTCGCCACACCCTCCTTTTCTTGCCTCTCCTCTTCCTACATCGCTGCGACCAGTCCTTAAGTCACCGCGACCAGTCCTTAAGTCGTCGCGACCTCTTCTTATAGTACTCTAAATTTTCTACCGCTCCATCTTTCTATCTGCGACCTGTTTTCGCGGTTTCTCTACCTCTTTTCTCCTCGCGAACTCCTTCCAGTTCGCGCGGTCTTCTCTATCTCCTATTCCTGCGGCCTAATTTTTAGCCGCACGACTTATTTCCCACTGCTTTGTTATGCATCGTGGTCGTGATCTTCATTGTCATTGGTGTATTGACACCGTGACTGTTGCATAACCACGTCTTGTGTCCGCTAAAGCCTTCCTAGCCGCATGACCTGCTTGCGGGTCGCGCCGTGTACGCTGTATGCTGTTCGTGCGGCCTATCCCTACTCGTGCGTCTTCTCTTCCTTTGATGTTTCTGGAGCCTCTACTTACTCCAATCTGTCCGCCTCGGTGGTTACATCATCTGGTAGTGCCCATATGGTTACTCAAGGTAAATGACAGATAGACTCTAGTGCGACTAATCACATGACTGACAATCCTCAGTGCTTTCCTCTCCTAGAAACACATGATCAGTTGCCCGGGTCCTTGTTCCAGACGACACTCCCTCCCCGGTCCATGGGACGGGAGTGGTTCATGTCACTCCATCTCTTCGCTTTGCGGACACTATCTATGTTCCCAAGTTTCTGTGCTATTTATTGTCTGTTACCTCTTTATGCAAGCAATTTCAGTGATCCGTCACATTCACTCCAACTTATTGTTCTTTTCTGCATTCGAGCTCCCAACGGACGATTACTACTGGGACTGAGAGCGGTGGCGTCTACTTCCTCAACAACGTTTCCGCCCTGTCCGCCTTCTCCTCCTCCTTTACAAATCTTCTACAGTGGCAAATCCACCTTGGTCATCCTCCTCCATGCCTTCTTCATCAGCTTCCGCCCCACCTCCCTCTACACAGTTCTCCTCTTAACTAAGACTCTTGTCAGCTTGGCAAGCATCACCGTTACTCCTTCCTGCCAAAGCAAGGTCGTGACTCTACCCATCCATTTGATCTCATTAACTCTGATGTCTGGGGTCCTGCTCCTACCATTGTCGTTGGTCGGGGTAGTTCTTATTTTGTTACCTTTATTGATGAATTTTCTAGATGTACTTGGGTGTATCTCTTGCGAGATCGCTCTGAATTATTTAATGTATGGACATCTTTTTATCATTTTATTCAAAATCATTTTGGTGTTTCAATTAAAATCCTTCGCTCTGATAATGCTAAGGAGTATATTAGTCAAGCCTTTCATCTTTATGTATGCAACATGAGATTGTTTATCAAACTAGTTGTGTATATACATCACAACAAAATGGAGTGGCGGAATGCAAAAACCATCACCTTCTTGATGTCACTCGCACTCTGATGATGCAGATGCATGTCCCTCGCTCCTATTGGGGCTATACAGTTCTCATTTCCTTTTATCTCATCAATCGCATTCCCTCCACGGTTCTCCAAGGTAAAACCCAATTCTTCGTTTTCTATCTGGACAAGGATCCTTTTACTCTCCCTCTCCGTATCAATGGGTACACAACTTTAGTGCATGCTCCCTCCGCCACCCGGGACAAACTCTTCCCTCGCTCCACCAAATGTGTCTTTTTGGGGTACTCTACCACTCAAAAAGGATATTGTTGTTTTGACCCATTCTTCGAAAATAGTTCGTCTCCGCCGAAATTACCTTCTTCGCGAATGCTCCCTATTTCTCCAACGACTCCTCTCTCTTCACTATCGAGCATGTTCCCACGGCATATGATTCTCCTACTGTTCCCTCCAACCTATCTATCCCTACTGAGGTTTTTCCACCTCCACCATCTCTGTCATGTCCTCCTCTCTCTTCACCCCCTCTATCGCCCTCTTCTTCGCTATCACCCTCTTCTCCGCTGTACTATCTCTCTACTCCCCGGCCAGCCCTCTCAGCCACGGATGCTCCGGATGCTGAGGAACCTAATGACCTGGATCTTCCCATTGCTCTTATCATAGGGGTTTGGGCGTGTACCCAGCACTCGCTTACTGCTGTTATTTCCTATGATCGTCTTACCCCTTCTCGCAGGGCTTCTGTACTGGCTATCTTTGCCACTGCCACCCCCCGTTCCAACCAGGAGGCCCTTACTTGTTCATGCCCGAAAATGGATGATGGGAGAAGTAAAGGGTTAATGATGTGGGAAACAGAAACTAACGGGGTGTGTTTGGTCTCACGGGATAAGTGATGAGGTTGATGGTTGTGGGGATAGAGGAGAGGAGGAAGCTTTTGAGTGCTCGAGAGTGGAGCAAACACCTATTCAAGGGTTATGGAGATAGAGGAGAGAAGGGTGTTGATCCGAATGTGGAGTTGGTTGGGAAGGTTCATCAGGAGCTGTCAAGCATACGGTTACTCTGACAGTTGTGCTTGCAGGTTGATGCCGAGAGAGTTGAGCTGAGAAGAAAAAGGGGCCACTAGTAGTGCCAACAACAGACTTCGCGTGCCGCAACTTAAATGCCACTCTTGCAACGGGCATTCCTTTGATTAATATTGAGTATTATAACTTGTGTTACACCTTTTCAAGGAAAGCAAATAAAGGGTATATTGTGGGAAGCTGGTGGCTAAGGAAAGAAAGTGCCAGAAAGGAAGCTGTGCGGACTTAGGAATCAGGCCGGCAGGCCGCACGGTTAGGTGAAGAGAAGGCGCGGACTGGGAAATGGAGTCCGCAAAGATGATGACTTGAGCTTGTCGATGGCTGTCCTCGAGCATAAGGCGATGTTCATCTTGAGCATGTGCCTGTCTCCAATGAGAGGTATGGGGGTCTATTTATAGGCCAGGGGAGGTAATGACTTTCGGTGATGTTACCCCCGGTGAGTCGGTATCTTGTGCGAGTAGAGAACTGAGTCCGCCGAGTCTGCAATAGTCCGCGCGGTCTGGGACTGCGTTTTGGAACTGGTTTTGAAAGAAATTGTACCTAATCACCTAGGGGGGGGTGAATAGGTGACTAAATCTTTTTACACTTTTAGGCAGATTATGACAGTTATATAACTGCTTCTTCACAGCAATCAATTAGCAATCACAGAATAAAGCATGCACACAGTGAACACACAGATTTATAGTGGTTCCCCAAGGTTTGGGTACATCCACTTTCCCCCTTCGCCTATCTAGTAGTGTACTAGATTCGGCCAAACTCCTCCACTATTCCTCAGATCCTCAGATCTTACACTCAGAACCCCAAATGGTTCCTACAGCTCAGGCCCAAGGCCCTATAACTCAGTCTTCACAAAGACCTACACTCAGCCTTCAACAAGGCCTACACTCAGCCACAAGGCCTACACTCAGAGATATGAATCTCCTACACTCAGGCACACAGTCCCTACCACTCAGCCTTTATAATTGCAGGCTTACAACTCAGATCCCTAAGGATCCTACAAGAAATTAAGAATATAATGTATATAACTACAACTCAGAATAAGAGAGAAGAGTTGATAGGTTCTTGATGAGTTCTTGAATGAACTCTGCTGAGATCAACCACACTTGGCTTTCTTCAAAGCTTCTTGAATGTAGAACACAATAGGATTGATTCTCTGCAGCTGATCTTCAATCACTGCTGACTTAAGATCCAGATCTTAATCTGAACCCTTCTTTACATCCTGGTTTCAACAGCTGTCTTCTTGGAAGGAGCTCTCTCTATCCAAGAAATTTTGTTAAATATTTCTTGTCATTGTTATGTATGTAGCAAATACAACCAAAAACTCTAAAATAATCAACTTTAGGTTTCTTCCCTTTGAGTAATTCATAGGGAGTCTTTCCCTTTAGTTTATGTATCAAACTTATATTCAGTACATAGTTGGAGGTGTTCACTGCCTCTGCCCAAAAGGATAGAGGAAGGTGAGCATCTGACAACAATGTAGTGGCAGATTCAATAAGGGTTCTATTTTTCCTTTCAGCTACCCCATTTTGTTGAGGAGTTCTAGGAGCTGAGAAAGTGTGCCTGATCCCTTCACTCTGACAGAACTCTTGCATAAGAAGAGAATCAAACTCTGTCCCATGATCACTTCTAATCAGGGCAATGTGAGTATTGAACTCAATCTGTATACATTTGAGAAACTCTGCCAGACACTTAAAGTTATCAGACTTCTTCCTTAGAAAGAACACCTAAGTAAATCTAGAGAAGTCATCTACAACTACTAAAGTGTAAGATTTTCCTCCTAGGCTTTGTACTATGATGGGTCCAAAAAGATCCATGTGTAACAGATAAAATATCCTAGGTGAATCACTCTTATTAAGTGACTTAAAGCTGTTTTTAGTTTGCTTGCCTAATTTACAAGCCCTGCAGAGTCCTTCCTTCTTGTAGGGGCCAGAAGGTAGTCCTCTAACAAGGTTGTCCTTGGATAGCCTAGCAATAGTTCTAAGGTTTAGGTGTCCTATTCTCTTATGCCATAACATATTTGGTCTACAAACAGAATTAAACAGGCAAATATCTACATCAGTTGAAAGAAAATCTACTAGAATAATGTTACCTTTCCTTTTACCTGTCAACACAGTTGTGTTGTCCTCTGACTTGATTTTGCATAAGGCTTTGCTGAAGGTCACCTGATAGCCTTCATCACACAGCTGACTGATGCTTATTAAGTTGTACTTCAGTCCTTCCACATAAGCTACCTTCTTGAATGTTACTGATCCAATTTGGACTGCACAATATCCTTTAGTCTGTCCAAAGTTTGAGTCACCAAAGATAACTTTGGGTCCAAGCTTGGCTCTAAAGGAAGTGAGGTTGTCCTTGTTCCCTGTCATGTGATTAGAGCACCCACTATCCAAGTACCATTGCTGGTTAGATGTTGGATAGGTCTTCACCTGATCTTCTTCAAGCTGAGTCTCTGAGTCTGACTCTGACTCTTCTTCATCTGAGTTATGTTGTGAGACATTGATTGCCATCATGCACAATTCTTTTTCTTCTGCACCATCTTCATCATCACTGGAGCTGGATGAGGCTTCTGACTCCTCTTCAGTCTCACTCCAGGATTCAGCAACAAACCCCTTTCTTGTGTGTTTGTTTTTGCTTGATGAGGGTTTGCCATTGTCATTCCTCTTGGAGTCTTTCTCCTTTCTTCTTTCTTTCTTGTCCCTTCTGTCCTTATTTTTGTTTTCTGGACAGTCAGGAAATATGTGCCCTGCTATCCTGCAACCAAAGCAAACAATTTCTTTATTATTAATTGACTTGTCATACCTTGGCTTATCATGCTCCTTGTATGATCTCCTTCTGAAGTCCTTTCTGGCCATCTTGTAAAATCTTTTGGCCAATAGACTGAGCAGTTCATCATTGCCTGTGACTTTGTCTTCAGGCTGATCTTCAGTTGCCTTGAAGGCTATTATTTTCTCTTTTCTTGTGGCTGGTGAGGCAGCCTTCTGTTCTTCTTCTCTATTATTGATGAGTAGCTCATAAGATTTGAGCTTACCCAATAGAGCTTCAGTGGTGATCTCATTCAAACTTCTGACATCCTTAATTGGCCAGATTCTTGAATCCCAAGTGCTAGGGAAGCACATTAGAATTTTGTCATTGAGTTCAGTTAGTGAGATCTCTTTATCCAATTTCCTGAGTTCACTGACTATTAGACTGAGCCTGTTGTACATATCTCCCACTGACTCAGTTTCTCCTTTCTTGAAATTCTCATATTGAGATATGAGGTGGGATCTCCTATCCCTTCTCTCATCAACTGAGCCTGAGACTATTTCCGAGAGTTTGTCCCAAATTTCCTTTGCTGAATTGCATTCAACCACCTTTTGAAATATGTCATCAGACATTGTCTGGGCTAAGATGTTCATAGCCTTGGCATCAGCTACCTTCCATTTCTTGATGTCAGCATCTGTTCCTGATGGAGGTGGGACAGCATTTGTACTTGAGTTCTCTGGAGGTCTTGGACTGTAACGCCCCGGCTTTTTGTTGTGATTACGTACGCATGACGGGCGTTACGTTGGCTTTGACTGTTGTTCGAGCATGGTTTTCACGCGGGCTTGCGAGTGGCTGTTTTGGTAGCCGAGTTGCACGATTCCCCAGCAAACCGGAGTCCAAATAAGGGACTCGGTGAGGCCTCTTAGGGAATGGTTGCACTTTTCGCGCCCGGGGAAATGTTGCTCAAAGCAAGTTGCTGGTCCAGGAAAACCAAAAAAAAGGGGTAAAAAGTGCTTAAGTCAAAAATGGTCTGGGACGAGACAGAAACATTTTTCAAAATAGGAATTTTTTTGGGTGACACGGCCTGGGACACGGGTGTGTCCCAGGGCGTGTCAGTTGACACGGCCTGCGACACGGACGTGTCGCAGGGCGTGTCGAGGTTGTGTCGACGATCGGGTTTTGTCTCGACGAATTTTTTTGAGCTCGACGATGTGTAGAGAGGAGGCACACGGCCGAGGACACGGCCGTGTCAAAGGCCGTGTCGTGTACTCGACGACTTTTACTCGACGATCGTCGAGACTGGGTGTCGAGTGTCGAGAAGTTACACACGGCCTGTGACACGGGCGTGTCACAGGGCGTGTCCTGGGAACACGGCCTGGGACACGGGCGTGTCCAAGGCCTTGTGAAGTCTCGGGATGTTTTGGGATTTTTTTTCACCAGGCACACGGCCACAGACACGGGCGTGTCTGAGGGCGTGTTGGTGACACGGCCCATGACACGAGCGTGTCCCATGGGCGTGTCACTGGTTTGGATAAGTCGGTTGACCACCGCTTGGGGCACACGGCCTGGCACACGGCCGTGTTCGAGGCCGTGTCACGTCAAATTTAGTGTTTTTGGCCGAATCGTGGCCATCCATTCCTTCAGCTGGGATCCAAGGGCTGAAGCCTCTTCTTCTTTTTCTTATAGGCCGAAATCAGAGCAAGCAATCCTTCTTCTCCTTTTACCTTCATCTTCCCTTCTTCTTCTTCATTCCCAAAGAGAAAGCAAGAGAGCAAGGGAGCAAGCAAGGCAAGGAAAGAAAGAGCAGCCATCGCGGCATCGCCTCGGTTCAGGCAAGCGGTGTCCTCCACCCTTGCCAATCTTCGTACTTGATTCAATTCTCCATTTTTCTAGCTTGAGATCTTGTGTTGAATTTTTCTTTATTAGCCTTAGTCTTTCCAATTCCCCTATGCTTAGGTTGATCTTCTTGATTCAAATTATGATGCCTCCTCTTGTTTGTTCTATGCTAAATACCTTAGGCTAAATTCCTTAGGCTAAATTCAAATTAGCTAATTCCCTATGCTAAAATCCCCTATGCTAAATTCAAAGTAGCTAATTCCTTACGTTAATTATGCTAAACGACTTTGCTCTCCCATGTTTAGGTTTGTGATTCATGTACTTATCAATTTGCCCTATGCTAGCTTAATTCATGTAGCTAATTTGCCCTATCAAGAGAGGTGATTTTCCTTGATCAAAAGCATATGATTGTGTTCAAAATATGTGGTCTATGTACTCATGTTAATCAAATCCTATCATGTGATTTTATTTTGATACAAAGCGTGTGATTCTTTTTATGTGATGAAGCTCATCATGCTATACGTTGGCAATTGATAGTCGTGTGTAAGGGCGATGAAAGGAAACGTGTTACCTTGGGTTATAGGGCGTTTTGCGAGGCGAATTTGTGAACCATGGCAGGAGCGTTTGTGTGAGAATTTTGCAAGGGGTGGTGTGGTTTCAGCCTGTGGCCACCGGTTTTGTTTTTGTGGTTAGAGAGACCACTTTGGCCCCAATTTGGGCTGGTTTTGTTTGGTGCGTTCCACTTTAGGGCCGCCACCGGTAAGACCCTTGCGAAATTGAACTTAACCGCTGCTTATGCTTCACTAGTATCGTAATTTCTTGGCCTATGAATGATGGAATGGACATGTGTTTTGCCTTTTGCTCCTGCGGTTTGAGCAGGACATGATGAACTTGTACGCACTTGGTGCGTTTGGCATGGATTGTGGTGTGTTTTCCACTTGTTTTGTTCACTCATGTTACTTGATGAAACATCTCTGTGGGGTCGGTAAGCCCCTTCATTAAAACTTATGACATTTATGCTCTCTTTTTGTATAGTTTGGTTGATTGCTGAGGTATTCTTTCTTGAATCCCTCAGGTGTAGGTTGTAGCCGGTTGAGCGGCTAGGTTGGTTGGTAGTTTTCCTGGGAGCTAGCCGAGCATCATAGCGAGGTAGTTCTTCTTTTTGTGTACAGACATACATGTGCCCCAATGGGTTATTGCCCCGTGCAGCTTGTTGGCGCCCATTGGTGGTTTTCCTTTGTGTAAATATGAACTAGACTGCTAATGTACCTCACTGGATGAACGATATGTACTTTGCTTTTGGGATGGTTTTCTAGTAGGTTGCATTAGCTATTTTGACTAATGATATGTACTATTGTATATCATGCATTCATGTTTTGTTTAACGAAAACATATGTTCCAAATGACGTAAACAAAGAGGAGTTCTTATAGTTAGTATCACTATAGCTGCATATAGGAGCTCATCGTAAGTAAACTAACCTATTTTCCGCAGCGTACAAAGACAATTTTACTATCTAAGGCCGAGGGATACGACCATTTAATCCAAAGTTTTCCTGCATGTAACGGTTGAATTTCATCTTATAATGTGAGCGTCAAGAGTTTGCCTGAGCGTGTGCAGTTATCCCTGCACGACGTGGCATCATAACCGTAAGTCCTCTTGCTCTGATACGATGTACTCGTTGAGGAAATGCGGGTTGTGACAGTTGGTATCAGAGGGAGGTTTGCTTGACTATTGGTCGGGCAAACTCAGCATCATTTCATACACAGACCGAGGTGCCATCAGTATGTCTTGGCCGAAGCACGTACACTACACTCATGGCATGAACAAAAGTATACGGGGCATATTATGTAGTATGGGATGCATAATATATGGTTGTATATGGATCCACCATAGGGGCAACATGTGAGGGTTATGTAGTATGGGATGCATAACCTCACCACATGGTTGCGACTAGCACGTTTTCTTTTCTTCGTTGCATGCAATGCTATGTAGTATGGGATGCATAGCATTGTGATGCGTACGACCGCTCATGGCATGCATTAAGGCCTTTTCTAGAATGCATACCAAGCACGCATAACATAAACATTGCATGAGCACAACGTGCCAAGCTAAGACGTACATGATGACACCTGTACACACATGGTTTTGGGTCAACGATAGTCATGCATTCATGGTTTAGGCACAAGTTAGTGGGATGACGGTGAGTCATCTTTAGGTTAGGCATACCATCATCCTCAAACGCCCAAAGCAAGTTAGCAGTTGATGTTCATATTTCTTGATGTATGGTCTGTACATAACCGTTGTGTGTTTTGTTGGGCTTGAGCTTGATAAGAGTGAACGTGTTATAGGATGTCGAAGCGTCCAGTGACAAGGCAAACTCCCCAATCCGAGGGTGAGTCTTCAGGCGCGCAGAATAATGCGCTGATAGATAGTCTTCGCAAAGTAATGAGGCTTTGACGAGGCCAGGTGCAGGAAGTGCAGTCCCAACTTCAAGCTATGTCATCTGCTATGTCTGGGCTGGCACCAAGAGGACAAGAGACGGTTAGAGGCCCACGAGTTCGACTCCTTCAGTGGCAGTGACACCCCAGTTGTGGTTCCTCCTGCGATGACTTTCATCTCGCAGTTTCAGCAACTTGGACCACCGACGTATGATGGAAAAGCAGACTTCGTGATCTTGGATGATTGGGTGATTACATTGGAAGAAATGTTTGTGTATACTGGTGTGACTGAGGACCAGAAGGTGATGCTTGCTGCTATCAACTGAAAGGAGTTGGCGAATGGTTGGTGGTTACGCGAAAAGGAAGGACTAGGGGCGGGCTGTTCGTGGGAGTGTTTAAAGAACTAGTACGGCGCAAGTTTCTACCGGCAGTGGAACGGGACCGCCTGATGAATGACTCTTGTACTTGAAGCAGAGGAAACTCACAGTGAGTGAGTATGAAATCGAGTATAGCAAGTTAAGTCGGTTCGCTCCGAGCTTGGTGACTACAGAAGCTGACCGAGTAAAGAGATTTCTTGGCGGCCTTCGTAGCGACGTTCAGCAGTTCGCAAGTGCTTATGGAGCGACAAGTTACACCACGGTGGTTGAGGAGGCGTTGAAGGTAGAAGCTATCGAAAATGCCAAACAAAGAGGGCAGCAGATGAGGCAGGGCAAGAGACAGCTTGTGGGAGAGAAAATGTCCCACGAATCAGACGTATAAGAAGAAGAAGGAACTATGTAGCTTCTGTGGCCGAGCCGGTCACCCGTTTGAAAATGTTTCAAGCAGTTGGGAATGCAAAAGAAGGAGCAGGTGCACGCCATTCAAGGTGCGCCAACCAGAGACTTGGAGTGTATATTTTGTGGGAGAAGAGGTCATGATGTGCGCGCTGCTGGGCCAAAGACAAGGTATGCTTCCAGTGTTGGCAGACCAGGACATCTTCGCGCAAGGTGCCCACAGGTTTCAAGCTGTGTTGCAACCCGCACCACTCCAGGCTTTGCCTCCGCCTCCGCGCTTGGACAAAGGCAAAGGAAAGTTGAATGTGGTCTCTTCAGAGGAAGCGCAGACATCACCTCAGGTTTATTTCAGGTTCGATTCATTCCTCTGGTTCTCGTTTTGTGTATGCCTTTTATGTGTCGTTCTTAGCTTAGCATACATACCTTATAGGAAACCCTTAAGGTAAAGAACCGTTGGGGCGGGGTGTTCTCTTTGATTCTGGCACGACCCATTCATTTGTGGCTCGAACCTTTCTGGATCGATATCATTTGACACCCGAGCGAGTGGGGAATGCGTTTTTGGTGAAATTTCCTTCCGGCGCTTCTGTGGTGGCTAACTGGGGTCTTCTTGATTGTCCCATTTTGTTGGGGGATTTCATAGCAAGAGTTGATTGCAAGGTGATCGATTTGGACGATTTTGACGTCATTCTGGGCATGGACTGGTTAGCCCGTTATGATGCCGTCATCCAGTGCAGAGGAAAGCGCTTGGATTTCATCAAGGATGATGGTCAGCCAGGAAGTGTGTATGGTGATTCGTGTCAGGATTCTCCAGGAATTTCGGCGGTATGTGTTCGGACGTTGTGTTTCGACTGTTTTGCTTGTTTTGTCTCCGTTGTGGGGACTAGTGCTGTTTTGCCGCGTGTAGAGGAGATTCCTGTTGTGTGTGAATTTCCAGATGTGTTTCCTACTGACCTTCCTGGTCTACCCCCTAATCGTGATGTCGAGTTTGTTATTAATTTGGAACCGGGTACGCGACCGATTGCGAAAGCGCCGTATAGAATGGCCCCGCGTGAGCTAGCAGAGTTGCGTACACAGCTGGATGACTTATTGGCAAAAGGGTTATCAGGCCGAGTTCATCACCTTGGGGTGCACCGGTGTTATTTGTGAAGAAGAAAGATGGGTCGATGCGGCTTTGCATCGATTACCGGGAGTTGAACAAGGTGACGATTAAAACATGTACCCACTGCCAAGAATCGATGATTTGTTTGATCAACTACGTGGCAGTTCCGTATTTTCGAAGATTGATCTCCGCTCGGGCTATCATCAGCTCAGGGTCCGGGAGTCGGATATTCCGCGGACTGCATTTCGCTCACGACATGGTCATTTTGAATTTCTGGTGATGTCGTTTGGTTTGACCAACGCACCATCAGCCTTCATGGATATGATGAACAGGGTGTTCAAGGACTACTTGGATAAATTTGTGGTGGTTTTTATTGATGACGTTCTTGTCTACTCCCGCAGTGCTGAGGAGCATGAACAACATCTACGATTGGTATTGGCCACATTGCGAGACCAACGATTATTCGCCAAACTAAGCAAATGTGAATTTTGGTTGCCGCAAGTTGCTTTTCTGGGTCATGTCATTAATCACCATGGTATTTCAGTGGATCCCGAAAAGATTTCTGCGGTCATGGAATGGAGAAGACCGGAAACACCCAAGGAAATTCGAAGCTTCTTGGGCTTAGCCGGCTATTATCGCAGATTTGTCGAAGGTTTTGCGACGTTGGCCGCACCTTTGACTCGCTTAACCCAGAATAATGTAGCATTTGAATGGAATGACAAGTGTGAGACCTCCTGAAAGTCCACCTAGTGTCAGCTATGTGCACCTATGGGGGGGGGGGGAATAGGTGATGTGTGGTCTTTTGCGGAATTTACGGATGTCCTGCACAATAACAAACAACAAGCACAGCACACAGAATACACAGCAAATTTATAGTGGGTCCCCGACTTGGGTACATCCACTTTCCCCCTTCGACCTATCTCCCCAACAAGGGAAAACTCGGTCACTTCTCCAACGGGATTGAAATCCAATCCCTTCACTAACGGAAGGAGCCCTTCCACACGTGAGAGTCAACACTCCCACAAAAACGGGTTGCACCCAACCTTACAACACGGAACAAAAGTTCCCTTACAACAAAATTAAATATAGAGTGTAAACGTGATACAAACTTCTTTTGGAGACTACAGTGTTCCTCTTTGTTCGACGACGTGTTCTTGAAGTCGATGAAGAGTCTACGACCTTGGTCTCACTTGGAGAGGATCTCCCAGAACCGGCGGCGGCACACGAGCGGCGGCTAGCTTCGGGGATCGGCGGCTACGATGAAGAGCGGCTGCTGAACTTGGAGATCCAAACTTCGTAGCGAAGCAAACTAGGTCTACCAACGGTCACTCTAGGAATCGGTCGTCTCGATCGATTCGGACGGAGGAGTTTTTCCCGGTCAACAAATCGAGAGACAAGAGATCTCTGGATAGACCACGTGAGACACAAGCTTTGCTAAGCGTCTGTCGCCGGAGATCACGAAGGAATCTCGATTGTTGACGGCGACCTACGTTCCCGAGCGCGACGGCGGCGGCGGAGAGGAGTCGCGGTTTTAGGGTTTCGTTGCGGCTCGGTTTCTGTTTCTTTTCTCCGTCGTTTTTACTGTTCAAAATACTGGAGATCAACCACACTTGGTGATTCTCGTCGAATTTGCCTTGGACGAATTTTCGTCTTCCACCCAGGAGCTGCTCCTTGACCCATCCTTGCTCCTTGTCTGCTCCTGCATGTTTACAGCCCTGTGCTTGGAAAATAAGTGCACTCCAATAGAGAGAGTACAAGTAGGCCAACACACTGATCTGCTCAACGAGGGATTACGTCGTGCAGACCCGTGTTATTGACCTACTGCACCTGACATTGGTGTGCACTTAGCGTGGAAAAAAACTGCAAGCACAACTAGAAGGATTTTTTCAAATACATTGTGAATTCATATTAGCTTGACAGGTGACTTCCTCAAATTAGGTAATCGTGAGTACAATACCCACACATCTCCCCCTATTTGACGAAGCCAAAACTCTACTAGCTAAGATGAATAACACTAATCAAATAATAATCATAGCATTCAGAAATTAAACATGCAGCACAAGAGATATATGCAATCAGATAAGACTTGAGTCATTCACAATTTCAAATGATATATACAAAGATAAATATATTCACATATAATCCAAGAATTGTTTATATGACAATAATAACCATTAAAATGTTCTTAAGACACAGTGACAAGCTATATAAGTGTTGACTATTTGTCCTTAGCTACGTCAACCCTAAGATTTTGGCCAAGTACTTCTTGCTTTGCCTCTCCATGTATTCTTTGGGCTTCGGGTAGTTACTAGGAGGAGCAACTTTATCTGGATCCGTGTTGTTTCTGAAAAAGATGTTGCGTTTTGCTTCAAACGTTGTGTGTGTTTCCCACTCATACTGGCTATATACTTCGTTTCGATTGATCTCTCCTCTTTCTTGCAGCCAGAGGTGTCTAAGATTATGTTCCTTGAAACTGGACTCCACCTTTCATTTCGTACCTCCTCCTCATTCATTCGAGTTCTCATTGCAGCCTGTGTTTCTGAAAGATATGGTACCTAAACACCTAGAGGGGGGGGGGGGGGGTGAATAGGTGACCTAATCCTTTTTGACTTTTGTTTGGCAGCACAACAGCTATTTCAGAGAATTCTACAGCTAACAGCAATTACAGCATATAAACAGTAATTCCACACAGCACAGCACAGCACAGAAGACACACTAATAATTATAGTGGTTCCCCAATCTTTGGGTACATCCACTTTCCTCCTTCGCCTATCTAGCAGTGTACTAGATTCGGCCAAACTTCTCCACTAACTCAGAACCCAACTAGGTTCCTACCTCAGGCCCAAAGCCTTACACTCAGCCAAAAGTCCTACACTCAGCCACCCAGGCCTACACTCAACCAATTAAGGCCTACACTCAGAGTTCTCTCAACTCCTACACTCAGGCAAGCAAGCCCTACCCTCAGCCTTTATAATATAGGCTTACAATTCTCTCTCAGATCCAATGGATCCTACAAGTTAAAATAGAAAGTACAATAGCTAACTCTACAACTCAGAAAATAAGAGAGGAGTTGAGAGATTCTTGAAGAGTTCTTGGAAGAACTCAGTTAGATCCAAACTGACTTAGCTTCCTTCAAAGCTTCTTGATTAGAACTGAATTAGTCTGAATCTTCTGCAGTTGTTCCTTGACCTCTGCTTCTTGAATTCCAGATGACTCTGAATTCTTCTTCTCAGCCTTAGTTCCAAAGACTGAATACTTGGTTGGAGCTCTCTCTCTCCAACTTCTTAGATCTGCCGATGCACAGCAAGATCTTCTTGTGTTGATACTCAATATACCACTTTTACAAAGATCTGAACTCTCTCTATCAAAAACTTTTTCACACTACTTCTATATCACTTCATTAATCTTGGTCTGTAAACTATGGGTGCCTATTTATAGGCTTCCTTCATGGTAACCGGCTGGTCCGGTTCATAACAGACTTCTGATATCTCTGACAGTTGATGTAGACCGGCTGGATCGGCAGCTGTCATGTCAACCAGTCACTTCTTGAAATTCCCTAACTGTCAGATAGTGTCGAGACTTTCTGTTCTTAAGTGTCGACACTTATAGGCAAGTGTCGACACATGTTGTGTAAGTGTCGACACAAGTCTACAAGGTGTCGACACAATTCCTTGTATGTCTCGACACAGATTTTTCTGCATGTGTCGACACTGAAATTGAGTGTCGACACAAATACTTGTACTTCATTCTTTAACTGTATTCTTCTAAGTGTCGACGCATGTTCTTTGTGTCGACACATCTTCATGTGTTGAAACTGTCAAGTGTCGACACTACTTCTTGGTGTCGACACAAGTCTTCACTTTTGTTTCTTCAGCTGAGTGTCGACACATTCCTTTAGTGTCGACACTTGTACTTAGAATATTTTGTAACTTTTCTGTTCTTTGCTAAGTGTCGACACAGCTCCTTGTGTCGACACTTTCTTCAAGTGTAGAGTCTTCAACTAAGTGTCGACACATTGTGCTGAGTGTCGACACTTTCTTCAAGTGTTGACTCTCCTGGTTGTGTGTCGACACATTGTGCTGAGTGTCGACACATTCCTTAAATGCTGACTCTTCTGCATAGTGTCGACACATTGTGTTGAGTGTCGACACTTTACTTCAAATACTGACTCTTCAGCATAGTGTCGCACATTGTGTTGAATGTCGACACTTACTTCAAATACTGAGTCTTTAGCTAAGTGTCGACACATTGTGCTGGGTGTCGAAACTTTCTTTAAGTGTTGACTCTTCTGCATAGTGTCGACACATTGTGTTGAGTGTCGACACTTGTACTTAGATTCTGCAGACTTTTGCTGAGTGTCGACACAACTCCAAGTGTCGACACTTTCTGGTGTTGACTCAGCTCTTCTAGGTGTCGACACTTCTGCTAAGTGTCGACACAGCTTTTCTGCATTCTTCTACACTGAGTGTCGACACAGCTCCAAGTGTCGACACTTTCTGACTGGTGTCGACTCTTCTTCCCAGGTGTCGACACAATGACTCCAAGTGTCGACCACTGCTTGTCTGGGTGTCGACACAAGCTTTCTCAAGTGTCGACACTTTCCCTCTGGGTGTCGACACATGGACTTAGAAACTTTTAGCTTCAGTCTAGTGAATACCTAACCTGCACAAGTAACTCAAACAAAACATCAAATACATTATGATGTATATCATTGAGTTAGGTGAGGCTTCTTCAAATCAGGTACATTTGACCAATGTACCCAACAATCCCCCCTATTTGGAGAAGTCATAACCCTTAGTCAATGATATACACCACTTATAATTAAAAATCATAAAATGATGTAAAACAGGTATATGTCAACAGAGTTAAACTTAAACATGTAATAAAGCACACATGTATACTCATTCAGCATTACAGAACAAACAAGAATTAGACACATTCATCTGAACAATCATGAAATTTATTTAACAAAAATTGTTCAAACATTGTTGTTAATACATTTTCAATGATTTACACAAAATGTTTGATGTAACAGATTACAACATTCTTCAGTTTAATCTTAGTCTAATTCTGCTCTGGTTCTTTTATGACTATGCCTTTTCCAGCTTGCACTTTGGCCTTTACAGCAGCAGCAGCAGTAGCAGGCTCAGCTTCAGCAGTCTTCTTCCCTTTGGAGTCCTTCTTCTTCTGTTCTTCAGCCTTGATTTTTTGCCTCTCAAAGTAATGATAGGGCTTAGGAAAGTACTTGCTAGGCTCCACAGCTGTTGGAGGTAGCTTTCCTAACTTAGCCTTCCTTCTATGTTGGACAATGGCTTCCTGCCTACTCTCATGCTTCCTCCATTCTGCCTCTGAGAACCACTTGTTCCTCTCATGTGCATTGTCCTTGGCTGCTTTCCAGGCTGTGAGAATGATGTTCCTAGAAGTAGGGCTCCACTGTTCAAAATCTGGTTTTTGCTCAGCAGTTCCCTGAACTTCTTCTTTGACAGCCTTGTCTCTTCTTCTTTGTCCATAGCCTCTTGCATGGCAGCTGTAATAGGTTGAACAACCTTTTCCAGAATAACATTTGGCTTGCCAGCAGTTGGGCTATACATTGTGCTTATCTCAGCATGAACCATGTCAAAATCTGGAGGTGGATAGATCACCTGAGCTACTTCCTGTTGCTCACCTCCAAGATATGCACTTTGAATACCAGATTCAGCTACATTGTCATCATCACACAGGGGAGGATAGCCAGTGTAGCTCTGATGGAATTAGAAATCCATTTTGCATGGTCAGAGCTAGCTTTGACTAACACCCTCTCCCCCTTTATGACTTCTTGTGCTACATGATCTCTCACATCATCTTTTTGAAACCTGATTTGGCTGTCCAAATACCTTATTCCATCCTTTAAAGAAAGGTCTAAGCTTGGTAAGCTGTTCAGAAATGACCTTCTGTGAATCTTTATGGCAGTCTTTAACAGCAGCAATTTCTTCCTGAAATACTTTATCAAATTCAGCCTTGGCAGCAGCAGAGGAGGTTGAAGGTTCATCAGACTTATTCTTGAGTTCAGTGACTATTGCATTGTGAGATGCAGTCAAATTATCATTCATCCTCAATTGATTCTCCAGCACATAGCCTTGCTTCTGTGCTATATCATCTACCTGAGACTTTATTTTCTCTTGATGGGTTCCAGATAGACCACTGCATTACCACCCTTGTGGAAGCAGTCAGTCATTTCCTTCTTATTCAAATTCATTTCAAACCTTATTGATTTGATATCTTGAGCTAGATCAAATTGTAGGGACTTGTGGCCTTCATCAATATATGTCTCGATAGCCCTCCTTTGCTCATCTAGCTTAACTTGCATTACTACCATTAAGCTACTATAATCAGTTGATGGAGCTTGTTGGACTAGTGAGTGTTGAGCAACAGTTTGTAGAGCTTTCTTATAGCTCTTACTCCTTCTTTTGAATACAAAGAATTGTTTCTTCTTAGCTTGCTCAGTTTCATCATCCTCAGACTCTGATGTACTGGCTATATCCACCCTATCCTTAGGGCTTGATGGTTTTTCAGTTTGCACATCTTGTGCCTTCTCAGTATCTAGCCTTATAGGCTCTTCCTGAACATCCAAGTTCTCCCCCTCAATAGCAGCACTCTTCTCTTCATCAGCAGCAGTCTTGTCCATGTCAAAATCCTCTTGATCTAGATTCAGAAAGAGGTCTTCCATTGTATATTCTGGGGGTGACTGTGCAGGAGATGTACTGTGTTCATCAGCTACAACAGATGTGTCTTGGAGAACAACATCTGGTTCTTGAGTTGCTTGCTGATTTTGCTGATGGACATCAGACAAATCAGAATCTATTATAGAAAAATCTAAAGTATTGAGGTCAGAAAGTACCTCTTGGATAATGAGAGTAGCTTGCTCACTCTCCAGTGCAGAGGGATGTTCTACACTTGGAAGCTCCCCCTGGCTTAGATCCCTAGGGATGGGACTAGTGTGAGGCAACTCCCCCTGAGTCTCAGCCACATCTTTAGCAGCAGGGGTCTTTTCTACTATCTCCTCCTCTTGCTCATCAGGTGTAAACACCACCTGTTCTTCACTCTCAGAACTGTTTGAGGACACTTGGGCCACAACAGCAGTTTTTCTCTTCTTCCTTGGAGGGGAATCCTTCTTAGAAGCTTGTTTCTCAGGGGTGGTCAATTCCTTTGACAGCACCCTTTCCCACCTGGAGAATATCCTTGAATCCATTCTCCTCATGTGATTGATTTTAGTTCCAGCAGCAGTACTCATTACCTCTGGAATTGATCCAGCCAGGTAGAGACTTAGTATCCTGCCCAGATTGGGCTTCTTCAGACTTTCCTTCACTTTCTCAAATACAATCAGAGACCAGTCTGTTTTGAGGTTGAAGATGATTCTGGTCATAATACTGAACATAGAGGCTAACACCCTGTCATGTCCTCCTGGTTTGCTTAGTATAACTTTGCCTACAACTTCAGACAGGAATTTGCCTTGATTATTCATTCCCTTCCTGTTGAAAACTGAACCTATTTTCATCTTAGGATCAAGACCACACCAGGTAAGTGCTTCTCTGGTCTTAGATGTGGCACTTCCTCTTCTGCTTGAACTTTAGGTAGCTGAAGTACCTTTCTCAAAGACTTGGGTGAAATCTTGACCTTGGTGCCATGCACCCTTGACTTAATTCTGTAGCCTGAGTCATCTACAGAAGCTCCAGTAAGAAATTCTATAACTTCCTTCTTCCATATCTTGGTTTGTTCTGAAACCAAGAACTCCAATCCTGAATCGGTGACTAGGGTTACCACCGACTTGATTTCTTGATCGCCATCGTCAAAAGCACCTCGCACGAGCTCATACCCTTCGTTAACATTCTCCTCGAGCTTGGGAGCCATTTAGGGTTTGAAGATTTAGTCTTGAGAAGAGAGAAATGTCGACACAAGAGTTTTGGTCTCGAAACTTTTGAAAGCGTGTCGACAAACAAAGACAGAATCCTATTTATACCTTTCTGGTTTGAAGACGAACAGGCGGGATGGATTACTAAAGATGTGTCGACACTGTCAATAAGTGTCGACACTGACTTATAATGTCTCGACACACATGTGTCGACACAAGTTTAGTCAACAGATTTTATGTGTCGACACTTGGTTAAGTGTCGACACCACTCTACTCGACATGTAGTCGAGACTTTACTTAGAAAATTCTGAGTAAAACTTAAGTGTCGACACCTTATTGGATGTGTCGACACCTACTCGACATGTGTCGACACTAACATTCTGAAGTGTCGACACCAACTCCCTAGATGTGTCGACACCATTTTCCTGAAGTGTCGGCACTTACTATTCTGTGTCGACATAGACTTGTCTATGTGTCGACACCTTTTTACTTAGCCAATTTTTAGTTCTGTAAACTTAGTCTAAGTTTATCATTCCTAGTTCAATTTTGAACCTATTGAACTTAGCTTCTTCTAAGGGCTTAGTAAACATATCAGCTATCTGATTATCAGTTTTAACATATTCAAGTGCAATATCATTTCTTTCTACATGCTCCCTAAGAAAGTGATATTTAATCTCAATATGTTTAGTTCTACTATGTGATACAGGATTGTTAGCTATTGAAATAGCACTAGTAGAATCACAGTAAAGTGGAGTTCTACTTACCTGAAATCCATAGTCTTCTAGCTGATGTTGAATCCACAGAAGTTGAGCACAGCAACTTCCTGCAGCTACATATTCTGACTCAGCTGTGGAAATAGCCACACTGGTTTGCTTCTTACTGCTCCATGAAATGAGTCTTCTACCTAGGAATTGACAGGATCCAGTTGTGCTCTTTCTATCTTCTTTGCATCCTGCAAAGTCTGCATCTGAATATCCTGTTAGATCAAAATCTCCATTCCTAGGGTACCAGAGGCCTAGATAGGGAGTGCCCTTTAGATATCTCAAGATTCTCTTGACTACAGTCAAGTGAGACTCTTTAGGGCAGGCTTGATACCTGGCACAAACACATGTAGCATACATAATGTCAGGCCTACTTGTAGTCAAGTATAGTAGGGAGCCAACTATCCCTCTATACAAGGTTTCATCTACAGGTTTACCTGCATCATCCTTGCTCAGAGATATACTTGACCCCATAGGAGTCTTCATGGTACTGGATGAATCCATACCATACTTCCTTATGAGTTCTAGGGTGAACTTGGACTGACATATGGATAGACCACTTCCAGTCTGTTTAACTTGGAGACCAAGAAAAACTTCAGTTCTCCCATACTACTCATCTCAAATTGACTTTGCATAAGCTTTGCAAACTTTTTGCAAAGGCTACTTTCAGTAGACCCAAATATAATGTCATCTACATATATTTGGACAAGTATTACTTTGCCTCTAGATTCCCTAAGGAATAGAGTCTTATCTATTTTCCCCCTTGAGAACTTGTTCTCAATGAGGAAACTAGATAGGGTTTCATACCAAGCTCTAGGTGCTTGTTTTAACCCATATAATGCTTTTCTAAGTCTATACACATAATGAGGTAGAGTTGGATCAACAAAACCTGCAGGCTGCTCCACATAGACTTCTTCTTTCAAGTTACCATTTAGGAATGCTGACTTCACATCCATTTGGTATACCTTGAATCCTTGATAGGTTGCATAGGCCAAGAACATCCTTATGGCTTCCAGTCTGGCTACTGGAGCAAAGGTTTGATCAAAATCAATACCTTCTTCTTGCCTATATCCTTTTGCAACCAGTCTTGCTTTATTCTTTATGATGACCCCTTGTTCATCTAACTTATTTCTGTAGATCCACTTAGTTCCTATAACATTGTGGTCTTTAGGCTTTGGAACCAGCTCCCAAACCTTGCACCTTTTGAACTGATTAAGTTCTTCTTGCATAGCTTCAGTCCACTGTGGATCTTGTATAGCTTCTTCAAATTTCTTTGGTTCTATTTGAGACAGAAAACTTGAATATACTACAACATTCTGATTTCTGCTCCTTGTCTGAACACCTTGTCTTGGATCTCCAATTATCAGTTCTACTAGATGATCTCTTAGATGCCTGTTGACTGGAGGCATCCTTGCTTCTGGTTGTACTTCTACAGCATCTTCATCATGCTGAGTTCCTTGTACTTCTTCAGCTCCTGGTACATGTAGTTCTCCCCCTGGACATAAGCCATCTTCTTCTACTTGCTGTCTTGCAGCAGGTACATCTTCTATGGTTAGCTTGTCCATCTTCTTAGTAAGACCTGTGGGGCTGCATACATTGCTAGACAACTCATTATTAATTAGTTGTGTCTCATCAAAAACTACATGCACAGACTCCTCTACAACTTGAGTAGTCAAGTTGTAGACTCTATAAGCCTTACTATTATTGCTGTACCCAACAAACACTCCCTCTTGGGACTTGGCAGCAAACTTAGTTAGGTAAGACTTTCCATTGTTAAGTATGTAGCATTTACAACCAAAGATCCTAAAGTAGGATAAATTTGGTTTCCTGCCTTTCACAACTTCATAGGGGGTCTTTTTTAACCTTTTAGTGATGGTAGCCCTATTTATCACATGACATGCAGTGTTAACTGCTTCAGCCCAGAAATACTCTGGCAGTGATGAATCACTTAATAGGGTTCTACCAGCCTCTATCAAGGTCCTATTTTTCCTTTCAGCAATGCCATTTTGCTGAGGTGTTCTAGGTGAAGAGAATTCTTGAAATATCCCATAGTCTTCACACAGCTTTGTCATGCTTTCAGACTGAAACTCAGTACCATGGTCACTTCTAATTTTGACCACTGTACAGTTCAATTCATTCTGAATTTGCTTAACAAAACTATAGAAGACACTAGGTGTTTCAGATTTCTGCTTTAAGAAGAACACCCAGGAGAACCTTGAGTAGTCATCAACAACTACAAAGGTGTAGACCTTTGTAACACCCCCATCCGTCGCATGGCATATAACAGAAGGTCCAGCTGGAACCCGACGCCATATACCACAGACAGTCGGAAGGGTTACTAAATGAATAAATCAAACCATCTAATTAAGACTACTCGTCCTAATCACAGAGCATTCTAGCGGAAGATTTTAAAGTTGAAAGAACCCAAAATTAATTCCATCAATATGAATGTCCACAGCTACAACAACAGGAATGAAACCTCAAATACACAGAAACAGGTACATGGCCTTAAGGCCTTACAAATGTTCACTTCATGAATAGTGTTTTACATACATCGGCTCGCAGGCCGGCCACACATGAAATAAATAAATAAAACTATTCTACGGCCTTCTAGGGCCAGCACAGCAACATGGGCTCCAGCCCGCTATTTGGCGCTCGGCTCCGCAGCACCTGCAAGCACATACCACCGCACGGTGGCAAATAAAGCAACGGTCAGCTAAAAGCCGACCAAATTATAACGACCCCGCCCCTTACTCGGGACGGCGGTGCTCTTTCCCTGCAAAGCATTAGCCAACAATATATATATAGCGCAATTATAATTCGCCACAGGTGTAGGCTCGCACGGCCAAACACCCCGTGCACTCTGGGCACATTCATGGTGGACCCTGACCCATCAGTGCATCCACCACCACCCCCAGGATGGCAACAACATGTGAGCATTTAGCCTTTCTGACCACCGTCTAAGGCTCCGACTATGCCAACGGCCAGTCCCCGTCTTCGGGTCTCTCGCACCGAACCACATAGCCTAGGTCCAATTCCACTTGCCCGTTGCTCACGCCGCATGTCCAATTTAAGGAACTTTGCGCGGGCCAAGCTTCTCTCGGATCCCAAATTTTCCAAAACAGTCTCATAACCCAGTTATGATCAAGGCCGGTTCCCAGACCGCCAAGTTAGCAGAACACGTTTCCGCTCAATTTTCCGGGTGCGCCTTGAAGCTAACCTTCAAGGATCCCTGCTGCAATCTACCGCATGGAAACCCGAAAAAATCCAAAGCACGGAGTCTTCTCCGGCAAAACCACATCAAATGCAACATCACCGATCCAGACAAAACACGTCCGGGTAGGCTTCACACACAATGCCTATGCCCGTACTTACGATTCCGGGCTCTACATGCAACACAAGGGGGACTATTCCCGTCAACCCCAAGGAACACCACGCACTCACCGCATACTCGCGGGAGCGGGATTCCCTATGCAGAAAGAAAGAGATTCAAGCGCTCGAGTTGAGAATCGTTACCCTTGTAGTCCGTTTTGGCGCCATGGAAAAACTATGCGGTTAGAACTCTTCGCAATGACCTTCCCTCCACGGATCCGCTCTCCGATTTCGAAACGGTGCTCCGATGCTCCGCCGGCGGCCGGAAACCTCCTTCTTCTTCCTCTTCTCTCTCACTTTGGAAGGGGAGAACTTTGGAGAGAAAAATGAGGGAATAACTCCGTATTCCCGGCCTTAACAGAGCATAATTTAATCTGGGCCGTCGGATCTAAATTAAAGGAATTGAATGGCTCGGATCTGCACAAAATTCCCCTGACCTGGGCCACACACGGCTTGGCACACGGCCGTGTCCAAGGCCGTGTGCCTCGATCCAGGCACGATCGTCGAACTGAGAAACGCACACGGGCCAAGACACGCCCGTGTCTGACCTGACACGCCCGTGTCGGGTTCCTCGACACGCCCGTGTTCGAGGGCGTGTCACGCATAACCGCCACGGCAACGGACACGACCCCTCAGGACACGGGTCGGGACACGGGTTGGCACACGCCCGTGTCGGATGACACGCCCGTGTCATCCGGCCGTGTTTCTGGCCGTGTCCTTCTCGGGTTGGAAACGACCAAAAAAATCACCAGCCAGACACGGCCTTGGACACGCCCGTGTCCTAGGCCGTGTACCCCTACAGGAACCAAAAACTCTTTTTCCGCGACCGACTCGCACACAAAATTCGGGGCGTTACAAATCTCCCCCACTTAAGGAATTTCGTCCCGAAATTAAGCAAAGGTACACAAAAGCTAAATGATACCTGAGTGGAATAACTCGGGGTATTCCTCCAACATAGCTTGCTCTCGCTCCCAAGAAAGCTCCTCACGTCCGCAATTATCCCAACGGACTTTAACCATTCTGACCTCCTTGTTGCGGAGTCGTTTGACTGCAACATCTTCAATTCGTACTGGTCTGACCCTTGTTGTTAACTCATAATCAACCGGTACCTGATCGTCTGCAATGATCTGCGAAGCCTCCTGAACTGCCTTACGCAACACTGATACGTGGAATACATCATGCAGCCCACTCAACTCCGTCGACAGCTTTAATCTATACGCCGCCTCGCCGACACGCTCCAGGATTTCAAATGGTCCAAGGTATCTCGGACTCAGCTTCTTCAAGCGTCGAACCCGCGATACACCCTTGAACGGCTTGATTTTTAAATACACCATGTCGCCAACGTTGAACTCTACATTTCTATGTTTGGCATTGTAGTACTTTGACTGTCTATCCTGAGCAATCTTCAGCCTTTCCTGAATTGTCCGTATCATTGAAGTGGCATCTTCCACCGCTTGACGTTTATACAACTTTGATTCGCCTGCCTCCAACCAAGACAACGGCGTACGGCACTTCCTCCCATACAAAGCTTCAAAAGGCGCCATTCCAATGCTTGCCTGAAAGCTATTGTTGTACGCAAACTCCACCATGTACAGGTGATCCTCCCAATGCTTCCCGAAATCTAGGACGCACATGCGAAGCATGTCCTCCATAGTTCTGTTGACTCTCTCGGTTTGGCCATCTGTCTGCGGGTGAAAGGCTATGCTGAACTTTAGCTTAGTACCCAACAGACCATGCACCAACCTCCAGTCATTTGACGTGAAGCGTCCATCACGATCACTAACAATACTGCGAGGCACACCATGCAGTCGTACAATATTATCCACGTAGAGTTTGGCTAACTTTTCCACTGGATCCTCCTTTCTCACTGGGATAAAGTGCGACACCTTTGTCAATCTATCAACGACCACCCAAATGGCGTCATTTCCTTTCTGCGACTTCGGCAAACCGTGCACAAAATCCATAGATATGTCGTCAAACTTCCATTCTGGGATAGGAAGTGATTTCAAGAAACCTCCGGGCTTCTGGCATTCCGCCTTCACTAATGCACAAGTACGACACTTGGCCACATAAAGCGCCACATCCTTCTTCAAACCCGGCCACCAGAATAATTTCTTCATGTCTCTATACATCTTCGTGCTTCCCGGGTGGATTGAGTATTTGGTATGATGAGCCTCATACATCAACTCCTCCCGAATATTATCCGCACTAGGAACGCATAGACGACCGTCCTTCCTTAGCAACCCATCTTTCTTCTTAACAAAGAGAACTGGTGCGCTCCAAGGCGACGAACTTGGACGCACATAACCTTGCTCTAGCAACTCCTGCAGTTGCACCTTCAACTCCGCCATTTCTCTTGGGGCTATCCGATAGGGGGAGCGTGACACCGGTTTGGCACCCGGTACCAGCTCTATAGTAAAGTCTATCTCCCGCTGAGGAGGGGCTCCTGGGAGATCATCTGGAAACACATCAGGATACTCGGACACAACTGGGATGTTGCCCACACTAGGTTTAGGCATCGAAGTCTGCACTAGAGTGACATACAGTTCTGCCCCAGACCGAACTGCCTTAAACGCCTGAAGGGCCGATATCAGAACTTTCCCTGACCCCTTCATGCCCGCAAAAGTAGCCTCTACACCAGTGTCCAGACCCAACTTGACTTCTTTACGGTTGCAATCAATACATGCACTCTGCTCCGAGAGCCAATCCATACCGAAAATTACGTCGAACTCCACTAATGGTAGAACCAACGCCCGCAAATCAAACTCCCGGTCTCCAATCTGAATCTTCACAACACAAATCCTATCCGCACGCATTGAGCACCCATTAGGCAACAACACATCCAACTTGTTTTCTGCCATCGAGAACGGAACTCCGATGCGCGATAAAAACTTTTCAGACAAGAAGGAATGTGATGCCCCCGTATCAAAAAGGGCTCTCGCCGGAAACCCAAAGATTAACACAAAGCCTAGCATTAACAAACGTAAGCTAACAAATACGAAGGTAACAACTATAAAAGTTAAACCACTGTAATTTAATTCATACCTGTCACCACGTCTGCTTGCTTAATGGCCTCCTGTAGACCAAGGTTGTAGACTCTAGGCTGGGCTGGAGCATGATGGGATGCGGTTGACTCCACCACCTTCCCTTTCTCCTCATAAGTCGCTCCAGGTCTCCTCTCGGACTTTGGACGTCCGCTCCAACACTCCCGAGCAAAATGCCCCATCTTCCCGCAGTTGTAGCAAGCTCCGGGGACTCGACTTGTAGTTGCCCCCGATGCATCAGCCGAAGGGGCTGAGTTTGAAGTCCTCCGCTTCTTGTTCCATCTGCGGAAACCTGTCTTGTGACTTGGCACCTTGAACTCGGTCTTCCTTTCTCCTGGGTCCCTCTTCTCTTGAACTTTCTTTGCAACCTTTTCCAACGATCGGGCCGAATTGACCAAGGCTAGGAAGCCCTGCGCCTTAGGCCCAGCAAGGAGTAACTGTAAATCGCCACGAAGACCCTCATAGAATCGGTTGGTCTTCCTCTCTTCTTCAGAAAACATAGCACCAGCATAACGACCCAACCGTGTGAACTCATGCAGATATTCGTCCATGCTTCTAGATCCCTGAGTCAGCCCAAGAAATTGATTCTCCATCTCCAACCTCTGAGCAGAAGGTACAAATCTGGCTAGGAACAATCTTGAAAATTCTTCTATCGGCACATCCGCAAGTTGCCTTCCCACTAGAAGATGAAACTCCAACTCGTCCCACCACAGCCTCGCCTCACCTTCCAAAAGAAAAGTCGCTATGGTGGTCTTCTGCCACTCCTCAGTCATTGTGGCCGTCAACACCCTCTTTATGGAAGAGAGCCAGTCCTCAGCTTGAGTTGGTGTTCCAACCCCATTAAACCTCGGAGGATTAAAGCCCATCACATGCTTTAGCTGCCTCTCCGTAGTTCTCCTCGGCTCTACTAACTCAACTACTGCGCGTTCCACCACTCTCGGCTCTGCCGCCCTAACCGGTTCTTGCTCATCCGCAGGAGGTGCGCGATACATTTGCCCTGCAGGTTGGGCATTTATCATTGCGAACACGGCTTCAGCCACCATCCTGATGGTTTCCGCTGAAGGAGGTGTAGCAGGCACGTCCCTTGGTGCACTACTTTCCGCTGATTGCGGACGCTCTGACTGACCAGCATCGCTCCTAGCTGCCTATAAAAGCAAAGACACACGATTAGGCGACAAACAAATTGCTAAAAGCAATCATTGGAACACTCAGGTTCCACAGAACAAGTGTATTTTCATTCCTAAGTGGACATTCATGGGTTCTTTTTAATGTTATAACGATGACGCACACATGTGCTCACCACCCCTTAAAAGAATTCGCCCACCAATTCATTTATGCTTGACCGTAACCTGCCTCTGATACCAAATTGTAACACCCTCATCCGTCGCATGGCATATAACAGAAGGTCCAGCTGGAACCCGACGCCATATACCACAGACAGTCGGAAGGGTTACTAAATGAATAAATCAAACCATCTAATTAAGACTACTCGTCCTAATCACAGAGCATTCTAGCGGAAGATTTTAAAGTTGAAAGAACCCAAAATTAATTCCATCAATATGAATGTCCACAGCTACAACAACAGGAATGAAACCTCAAATACACAGAAACAGGTACATGGCCTTAAGGCCTTACAAATGTTCACTTCATGAATAGTGTTTTACATACATCGGCTCGCAGGCCGGCCACACATGAAATAAATAAATAAAACTATTCTACGGCCTTCTAGGGCCAGCACAGCAACATGGGCTCCAGCCCGCTATTTGGCGCTCGGCTCCGCAGCACCTGCAAGCACATACCACCGCACGGTGGCAAATAAAGCAACGGTCAGCTAAAAGCTGACCAAATTATAACGACCCCGCCCCTTACTCGGGACGGCGGTGCTCTTTCCCTGCAAAGCATTAGCCAACAATATATATATAGCGCAATTATAATTCGCCACAGGTGTAGGCTCGCACGGCCAAACACCCCGTGCACTCAGGGCACATTCATGGTGGACCCTGACCCATCAGTGCATCCACCACCACCCCCAGGATGGCAACAACATGTGAGCATTTAGCCTTTCTGACCACCGTCTAAGGCTCCGACTATGCCAACGGCCAGTCCCCGTCTTCGGGTCTCTTGCACCGAACCACATAGCCTAGGTCCAATTCCACTTGCCCGTTGCTCACGCCGCATGTCCAATTTAAGGAACTTTGCGCGGGCCAAGCTTCTCTCGGATCCCAAATTTTCCAAAACAGTCTCATAACCCAGTTATGATCAAGGCCGGTTCCCAGACCGCCAAGTTAGCAGAACACGTTTCCGCTCAATTTTCCGGGTGCGCCTTGAAGCTAACCTTCAAGGATCCCTGCTGCAATCTACCGCATGGAAACCCGAAAAAATCCAAAGCACGGAGTCTTCTCCGGCAAAACCACATCAAATGCAACATCACCGATCCAGACAAAACACGTCCGGGTAGGCTTCACACACAATGCCTATGCCCGTACTTACGATTCCGGGCTCTACATGCAACACAAGGGGGACTATTCCCGTCAACCCCAAGGAACACCACGCACTCACCGCATACTCGCGGGAGCGGGATTCCCTATGCAGAAAGAAAGAGATTCAAGCGCTCGAGTTGAGAATCGTTACCCTTGTAGTCCGTTTTGGCGCCATGGAAAAACTATGCGGTTAGAACTCTTCGCAATGACCTTCCCTCCACGGATCCGCTCTCCGATTTCGAAACGGTGCTCCGATGCTCCGCCGGCGGCCGGAAACCTCCTTCTTCTTCCTCTTCTCTCTCACTTTGGAAGGGGAGAACTTTGGAGAGAAAAATGAGGGAATAACTCCCTATTCCGGCCTTAACAGAGCATAATTTAATCTGGGCCGTCGGATCTAAATTAAAGGAATTGAATGGCTCGGATCTGCACAAAATTCCCCTGACCTGGGCCGCACACGGCTTGGCGCACGGCCGTGTCCAAGGTCGTGTGCCTCGATCCGAAACGCACACGGGCCAAGACACGCCCGTGTCTGACCTGACACGCCCGTGTCGGGTTCCTCGACACGCCCGTGTTCGAGGTCGTGTCACGCATAACCGCCACGGCAACGGACACGACCCCTCAGGACACGGGTCGGGACACGGGTTGGCACACGCCCGTGTCGGATGACACGCCCGTGTCATCCGGCCGTGTTTCTGGCCGTGTCCTTCTCGGGTTGGAAACGGCCAAAAAAATCACCAGCCAGACACGGCCTTGGACACGCCCGTGTCCTAGGCCGTGTACCCCTACAGGCACCAAAAACTCTTTTTCCGCGACCGACTCGCACACAAAATTCGGGGCGTTACAACCTTCCTACCTAAGCTGTGAACTGGCATTGGACCAAAGAGATCCATATGCAAGAGGTATAAGCACCTCACAGCATCTTTGTTCTCAATGCTTTTAAAGGTGGATTTGGTCTGCTTGCCCTTTTGACAAGCTGAGCAAATGCCATCTTTGACACACTTAACTTGAGGACCATTCCTCACTAACTCTTTGCTAAAGAGTTTGCTAATAGTCTTGTAGTTAAGATGGGCAAGCCTCTTGTGCCATTTGACACATTGAGAGACTGTCTCATCAGCTACAAGACACACAGGAGAACCATTGTTCTCAATCATAATGTCTAAATAATAGACATTTCTCTTTCTATATCCTGTCAAAATGATCTCTTGATCACTTGACCTCTTGATATGACAACCATTTTTAACAAATGAGATGTCATACCCTACATCACTTAATTGGCTTATACTTATAAGATTGTGTTTCAAACCTTTAACATAAGCCACTTGAGTAATGGTAACAAGGTTTGAAGAGATGTTACCAAACCCTTTGATGATTCCTTTTTCAGAACCACCAAAGGTCACTTTAGGACCATTTTTGATTGGAATGAAGTCCTTCAGTAGTCCCCTAGTTCCAGTCATGTGTCTGGAACATCCACTATCCAAGTACCATGTAGGGGTATGGCCACTTGGATTCACCTGCAAAACAAATTACTTAACCTTAGAACCCAAAGTAAACTTGGGTCCTTGGTGATTGTTAGTTTGCAACTTGACAAAGCCACCTGCTGGCTTTCCAGCAGGTAACTTGCTACTCCCAATGACACTTGCATTGTGCCAACAGTCCAAGGCAAAGTGGCCAACCTTGCCACAACACCAGCATTCAAACTTGTTGTACCTTTGCTTAGGTACAACCTTTGCTGTCTTGACTACAGCAGGCTTGTTGAATGTTGGGGCTTTGCCCTTGGACTTGGACTGATCCTGAACAGTCCTAGCTGGTTTAATAAAACCCAATCCAGCCTTTCCTTTATGATGAACAAATTCATCAATCAAGGGTAGCACTGATTTAGGTTTTGAAAACCTAGCAACTAGCTCTCTTTCCTTTTGGAGATTTGTCTCCAGTCTCTTAATTTGATCATTCTTAAATGTAATAGTACCCATCTGAATCACAGTAATGTGTTTCAGCCTGGCTACTTCATTCAGTTTTTGATCATACTGCTTCTCAAAATCTGTTGCAGCTGCCTTGAGATCAGCAATCTCCTTTGCCTGACTTTTGGCTAGGATCTTGCTTTTCTTATAGGCTTGCAACAGTACTTGGTATTCATCTAAGAGCTGATGAATATCTCCCTCAGATTCAGAAACACTTCCATCACTTGATGAAGATGATTCTGACTCTGAACTAGAACTGGAATCTGAACTTAAGGTTAGACTTTGTACCTGACTAGGTCCTGGCTGCTCCGGGATTTTGGTACTTTCAGTCAATGCCATCAGTCCTTGGCACTGACACTCTTCTTGTTCATAGATTGATTCCATGATCTGCATAAACTCTTCTTCTTCTTCAGCAAATAGCCCTATATAGGCTTCAACATCTGTCTCAGTGTCTGAAGAAGAAATGTCTGAAAGAGTCTTCTCATTCTTTACAACAAAGGACTTCTCCTTCTTTCCTTTGAAGTGAGTCTTCTTTTTGTCACTGGATTCTTTCCTTCTTTCAGGACAATCAGCAATAACATGACCCTGTCTATTGCAGCAGTAACACACAATCTTAGACTCAGTTGCCTTACTAGTCTTTGTCTTTTTCTTATCCTTCATTGAAGGCTTCTTCTCCTGATACTGGACTTCTTTCCCTTTGGAATATGAAGGTCTGGACCTCCACTGTTTCTTCTTAAGGAATTTCTGAAAATGTCTGGTGAATGCAGCAAAATCTTCATCACTTTCACTGCTTGTAGATTTAGTGCTAACAGACTCATCAGATTCTGATTCAACTACCTCTGGAGGAGGAGTTGATGACTTAGTCCTGTTCTTTCTAGGTACTTCTGACTTAAAGGCAACAGTCCTTTCCCTGTGTTCAGTCCTTGTTGACTTTTCCTCCTCTTTTCTTACTGACAATTGCATCTCATAAGATAACAACTTGCCAAACAGTGTGGGAGGAGGAATTTCTCCCAACTTTGCCATTTCTCTGATGGCACAGATCTTAGTGTCCCAATCTTTAGTTAGGGACCTTAAGAACTTATCATTTAATTCATAGTTAGTGAACTCTCTTCCATAGGACATGAGTTCATTAACAATTCTATAAAACTTCTTGTAGCATTCAGTGATGCTATCTCCTCTTCCTTGCCTAAAGCTCTCATATTCTTGATTAAGCAAGGACTTCCTATCTTGTCTTACTACTTCAGAACCTTCCATGTAGACAATGAGGGTATCCCACATTTCTTTTGCTGTTTTACAGTGAATAAGGTTCTGGAAGGTGGCATCATCAATTGCACTAACTATGATGTTCTGTGCCCTTTTGTCCATTGTAGCTAGGACAATCTCATCCTTGGTCATCTCAGAAAAATCCTTTGGAGTTCTCTGTGTAGCATCCAAGACTGAAATCTTCATGGGCACATAAGGCCCTTCTTTGACTGTGATGTAGATCCTAGGGTCAGAGGCCTCCATGAACAGCCTTTCCCTTTCTTTCCAGATTCCAAAAATCTCCTTTCTGCATATGGGCAGTTTCATTGAACCCAATTCCTTGTGATTCTCTGAAGAGCCCATGTTTCTTGATTTTCTTGAAACTGTTTCCTGACTTATACTGAATCTGCCAAACTGGATCTCCTCAGACAGTTAGTCCTTTTTGAAAAACCTCCCTCTGATACCACTTGAAAGATATGGTACCTAAACACCTAGAGGGGGGGGGGGGTGAATAGGTGACCTAATCCTTTTTGACTTTTGTTTGGCAGCACAACAGCTATTTCAGAGAATTCTACAGCTAACAGCAATTACAGCATATAAACAGTAATTCCACAGCACAGCACAGCACAGAAGACACACTAATTTATAGTGGTTCCCCAATCTTTGGGTACATCCACTTTCCCCCTTCGCCTATCTAGCAGTGTACTAGATTCGGCCAAACTTCTCCACTAACTCAGAACCCAACTAGGTTCCTACCTCAGGCCCAAAGCCTTACACTTAGCCAAAAGGCCTACACTCAGCCACCCAGGCCTACACTCAGCCAATTAAGGCCTACACTCAGAGTTCTTCAACTCCTACACTCAGGCAAGCAAGCCCTACCCTCAGCCTTTATAATATAGGCTTACAATTCTCTCAGATCCAATGGATCCTACAAGTTAAAATAGAAAGTACAATAGCTAACTCTACAACTCAGAAAATAAGAGAGGAGTTGAGAGATTCTTGAAGAGTTCTTGGAAGAACTCAGTTAGATCCAAACTGACTTAGCTTCCTTCAAAGCTTCTTGATTAGAACTGAATTAGTCTAAATCTTCTGCAGTTGTTCCTTGACCTCTGCTTCTTGAATTCCAGATGACACTGAATTCTTCTTCTCAGCCTTAGTTCCAAAGACTGAATACTTGGTTGGAGCTCTCTCTCTCTCCAACTTCTTAGATCTGCCGATGCACAGCAAGATCTTCTTGTGTTGATACTCAATATACCACTTTTACAAAGATCTGAACTCTCTCTATCAAAAACTTTTTCAACTACTTCTATATCACTTCATTAATCTTGGTCTGTAAACTATGGGTGCTTATTTATAGGCTTCCTTCATGGTAACCGGCTGGTCCGGTTCATAACAGACTTCTGATATCTCTGACAGTTGATGTAGACCGGCTGGATCGGCAGCTGTCATGTCAACCAGTCACTTCTTGAAATTCCCTAACTGTCAGATAGTGTCGAGACTTTCTGTTCTTAAGTGTCGACACTTATAGGCCAAGTGTCGACACATGTTGTGTAAGTGTCGACACAAGTCTACAAGGTGTCGACACAATTCCTTGTATGTCTCGACACAGATTCTTCTGCATGTGTCGACACTGAAATTGAGTGTCGACACAAATACTTGTACTTCATTCTTTAACTGTATTCTTCTAAGTGTCGACACATGTTCTTTGTGTCGACACATCTTCATGTGTTGAAACTGTCAAGTGTCGACACTGCTTCTTGGTGTCGACACAAGTCTTCAGTTTTGTTTCTTCAGCTGAGTGTCGACACATTCCTTTAGTGTCGACACTTGTACTTAGAATATTTTGTAACTTTTTTGTTCTTTGCTAAGTGTCGACACAGCTCCTTGTGTCGACACTTTCTTCAAGTGTAGAGTCTTCAACTAAGTGTCGACACATTGTGCTGGGTGTCGACACTTTCTTCAAGTGTTGACTCTCCTGGTTGTGTGTCGACACATTGTGCTGAGTGTCGACACATTCCTTAAATGCTGACTCTTCTGCATAGTGTCGACACATTGTGTTGAGTGTCGACACTTACTTCAAATACTGACTCTTCAGCATAGTGTCGACACATTGTGTTGAATGTCGACACTTACTTCAAATACTGAGTCTTTAGCTAAGTGTCGACACATTGTGCTGGGTGTCGACACTTTCTTTAAGTGTTGACTCTTCTGCATAGTGTCGACACATTGTGTTGAGTGTCGACACTTGTACTTAGATTCTGCAGACTTTTGCTGAGTGTCGACACAACTCCAAGTGTCGACACTTTCTGGTGTTGACTCAGCTCTTCTAGGTGTCGACACTTCTGCTAAGTGTCGACACAGCTTTTCTGCATTCTTCTACACTGAGTGTCGACACAGCTCCAAGTGTCGACACTTTCTGACTGGTGTCGACTCTTCTTCCCAGGTGTCGACACAATGACTCCAAGTGTCGACACTGCTTGTCTGGGTGTCGACACAAGCTTTCTCAAGTGTCGACACTTTCCCTCTGGGTGTCGACACATGGACTTAGAAACTTTTAGCTTCAGTCTAGTGAATACCTAACCTGCACAAGTAACTCAAACACACATCAAATACATTATGATGTATATCATTGAGTTAGGTGAGGCTTCTTCAAATCAGCTACATTTGACCAATGTACCCAACAGTTTCCTTGGATGTCCCTTCTTGAACTTTTCTCTTTCCCCTGGCTTTTGCTAAGGCCTCTTGGTCAAACATGCTCCTCAGTTTTGCTTTGGAGAGAGCCCTAGCATCAGCGTCATTTGTGGGAACATCTGCAGTACTTGTACTTAAGTCCTCAGCAACACATACTCCTTCAGCGGCCGTAGATGTCTCGGGAATACCTGCAGGAACATGAATACCTGCAGGATTGTCAGGAAGAACGACGCCTAACGTACCCAGTGCCTGTTGGAGCATCCACCAGCAGCTCTCATAGACATATTTGCTTGATTGTGCGAAGTGTGTGCTCAGTTCTTCTTGAAGCTCGGCCATCTTAGCTAGATACTCTTTCTCCCCCTTTTTGGCTTCGACCGCTATGGAATTGGCATATGAGTGCAGCGAGTCATCAATATGCTTGGTGGTTCTGGTGAATTCATTGACCAAGGTCTGCTGATTTGCGTTTAGAGTTACCATATTACCATCAAACTTCTGAATGTTGTTGGCGACAACATGAGCGTTCTGATTGACGACGGCAAGAGTATCTGTATTCTTTTTCAAACCGGCCATTAGGAGTGTGACAGCTGTGCCAGCCGCGGTATACTTTTCGTCCAATTTCTTCTCCATCACATCCAGTTTATGGTTGATCTCTACCATATTTTTAAGCATGAGATCTTCAGAAGTCTTAATCTTTTTCAGCAGTGTTTTCTGAGCTGTATCAAAAGAGCCTTTAAGCTCGTTCACTATTCCTTGAATGACATTGATAGTGTGAGTGGCCAGCTCATCTCGTAACGGGATGGTCGGAGGCACTTGTGGGCCTTGCATTTCTGCAGACGCATCTGTGGAGCTGGATACCATCACAGTCTCTACAGGAGGAGTGTGGGCGGCCTCTGTAGATTTATTTAACTCCCCCTCCACTGGTGCAGACTTATCAGAAGGAGGTTCAACAGTATCTGGAGACTCCAACACTTCATGGCCCTCAGTTACATCGTCCTCTCCGTCCTCATCCAAGAATTCATCAATATCAGCAGGTTCTTCCACTTCTTGGTCAGCAGTCTCCAGCACACGGTCACATTCTTCTTAAATATTGGCCACAGCATCCCTGGCCACCTGGGCGATTTGAGATATTCCATCCGTATGAGGGGGTAGAGTCTCCCCCTCGATTCCTGCAGTCACAATATCAGGAATTTCACCGGGGGAGACTGCTGGAAATACTTCCTCGTGCTCTTCCACAGCAGGCTGCCCGATGCGCCGCTCCTATCGATCAAACACACTTGCATCCATCCTTTTCAAGTAGTGGAGAGGGACGCCTTTGCTCATGTCGAACTTGTCTCCGTTGAGCTGGTTGAGATATAGACTTATGATGCGGCCGAAACTCGGAGTGCCTAGAGTGTCCTTGATCTTTTGGAACAGCAACTCTCCCCAGTTGAACCTCTTGCGGCAGACCACAGCGATGAGGATTTTGAACATATCTCCGGAGATATGATCATGGGAGCCCGGCTTGCAGATGAGCACTTTTCCAATAATGTCAGATAGGAGCTTCCCTTCTTCATTCATCTCTTTTCTTTTTATTGATCGAGTTCCTCTTGGAAGACCGCAGAACAAGAGAGTTCTGGCTTTGTTCTCGTCCTCCAGATAGTCCTCCTGCTCCGAACTTGAAAGCTGCAGGTAGTGAGTTAGCTTACTGGCAGACATCTTTACTTTTGTCCCAGCCACCTTGCTCTTGATTATGGAGTCTCTATCTCGGAGTCTTGCGGTAGAGAAGAACTCCAGCACTTCTTTGTCCAGGACTTTGCAAGGGTGCTCCAAGACAAAGGTTAGCCCTGCCTCTTCCAGCATTAGAATGATATTCCGGAATTCGTCCGAGGCATGAGAAAATCCAGTGCGAACCAGCTCGCAGCCAGAGACCAATCCTGCAGTCGTGCTTGGGGCCATTGTAGATCTAGAGAGAAGCCCTACTCAAAATGTTAATGAACTTTCAAGAAGAACCTTCATAAGTGGATGCTTCGGGTGAGGGGATACCTAGAGGTGGAGTCGGTGAGGTAGTATGAGCGGAGCAAAATCGAGACTTGGGGAGATCGACGGTGCGGGCTTCGGCGGGAGTCGTCGGGAGCCTTTCGACGAGAACGTTGCGAGACCCTTGCGGGAGCTTAGGGGGAGACTTCACGAGCTGCGGGTTTCGGCGAATCGGCGGAAGAACTCCTACGGGTTGCGGAGAATCGGCGAATTGTCGGAGGGAGAGCTCCTGCGGGTTTCGGGAAACTTGCTGCGAAGTGAGGCGGGAGTCGTGAGGAAGGCGAAGGGTTTTGCGGGATTTAAGTGATTCGGCGAGATTTGTCAACCTTTCGTGAAGAATGCGAAGGGTCGGCGGGATTCAGGAGATTTGGTTGATTCGGTCTCTGATACTATTTATCTAATTCGAAATTGAAGGGTCTCTTGTCTAGAAATTGAAAAGTTTCTGATACTATTGATTTGGTTAATTCGGATTCAGGAGATTTGGTTAATTCGTGAAGAAGCTTGCAATATTTTTGAGATTTTCCGATGTCAAGTTAATATAAGATTAATAAGTACATGTTTATTGTAACGACAATCTATTTGGATTTGAGCGAGACTTCTCCAGACGCTTCTTGATGTCAATTGTGATTTGTCGAAATTCACAATGACATATCTTTGTTAACCTTTTATTGATGTGTAAAGGTTTGCATGCCTCGAGTTAATCTCTCCATAAAGGTGCACACATACGTGATAATCATGAGTATACGTATACACAAGGATAGAAATATATATATTTATTTTGAATGAGGATGCATCATGACACAAGTCCTTGAACTGATCAAAATTACCTGGGATTTTGAGAGTTATCGTTTTAGTTCCACAGGTAGAACACATTAGAGGCTCAAGGTGAATATGCTCAAACAGGTAGCACATCCGTTATTGCAGACGCTTGTTCCATGTTAGCCTTGAGCCACCTACTGTCCAGTCCCCTTCGTATTCACAGGGACCTGGACTGCCCTGCAAGACAGAATTACTTTACCTTAGGAACCCAAATCATATTGGGTCCTAGGTTTCTATTAGCATATGCACGCAACTGCCTTCCTTCCGAAAACCTGTCTGGAAGACTACCTCTGTCCCTAGAATGTGGATAAGCCCTTGCTGTGGGCACAGAGGGGTTGTGTCAACAGTCAATGGCAAAGTGCCCCACTTTGCCGCAGCACCAACAAGGGTGAATGTTGTATCGCCGTTTTTGACCTGATCTAGTGACTGACGTAGTCACGGTCCTAGGTCTAAATGGGATAGGGCATGTTCTTGTCACACAAATTCCTCTTCCATCGTGACACGAGGAAGGGTGGAACGAATGCATGATGTGAGCGTTATGAGGCCGAGAAGGTGGTGCCATTCTTTCAGGCATCTCCCTTGCTGAGGCCCCATGAAGCCTGACATCATGACTTCTATCCTCCTTATCCCGTGTCCTCGAATGGTGAGAAGTCTCCTGTGAACTGGGACATGCAGATCCACACTTTGTTGTGGCAGTGGCCGTGAATACAAAGGGCTCAGAATGAGCCTTAGGTATTCTCTCGTGGGTGCCCATGCCGGCCCTTGCACTCCGGGTGTCTCCACATGGGGACAGATCACCCTTGCAGTGACCACGATTATTCCTGTGGTCATACCTGAAGGCATGATGAGTTGCCTTCCTGCTTGGAGTGGGGGGTCGGAATACTGTTTCCCCATTTCTCCATCCCTGAATAATCCGGGAGATCCACCCGGTTTCTTGCTTTCTCTTTATAGCATCAACTTTGGAAAAGTTTGATACTATACGTTTCTCATTATCTAGACTATTCTCTAGAGCTGAGATCTTAGAGTCCTTGACCTTGTTGGACGCCAATTGGAGAACCAACAAGATCTTCAGTCGAGCAATCTCTCGATCTTGCTCCTCAGCAAGTAGATTGCTTTCCTGAAGTGCTCTCTTCAGGGAATCAGTATTTTCTGGAGGAGAGCAGTTTCTGTCTTTAGAAAAGTCAAAAGATATGGAGCAGGGTAAAGATGTTACCTGCTCAGCTGAGTTATTGTCATTAGAATCAGTGACCATTGTTTCGTCCTCGTCAGAGCTGCTTTCCTCACTGGTCTCGTCAGTCTCTGACACGGACACGGGAGCTCTGATGCAATCCGAGGGATCCTTGCATTCATCTTCAGAAGTGATGACCCCCACATACGCTTCATCCTCTGATTGGCAGCATATTTCAGCTTTCTCTGACCCCCCATCAGCTCTGAGATCATCATCCACAGAGATTTAGCCGTTCGACATTTTTCCAATCTAGAGCGAGAGGCTCCGGACCAGACATCCATGATAATTTGTCGAATCCTCTCGTCCAAGTGAAATAGAGATAGTTCCGTCTCAGACATCTCAGCAACGTCCATGGGCACTAGGATCCCAGAGTCGGAGGTCTTCGTGGGGATAAACGGACCCTCTTCCAGGATGAAGGATGCTCGAGGATCGATGGCATCAAGGTGAAAGGATACTCTCATTCTCCAGATGGGATAATAATCCTTTGTGCATGCGGGGAGTTTGAGTGGCGGAATCTCATAATCCAGATCCATGCTTCTGACACTGGTGGCAGGATTCTACTCAAGGTGTTAACCTTTTTGATGAGTAACCTGGCTCTGATACCACTTGAAAGTCCACCTAGTGTCAGCTATGTGCACCTATGGGGGGGGGGGGGGAATAGGTGACGTGTGGTTCTTTTGCGGAATTTACGGATGTACCTGCATAATAAAAACAACAAGCACAGCACACAGAATACACAGCAAATTTATAGTGGTTCCCCGACTTGGGTACATCCACTTTCCCCCTTCGACCTATCTCCCCAACAAGGGACGACTCGGTCACTTCTCCAACGGGATTGAAATCCAATCCCTTCACTAACGGAAGGAGCCCTTCCACACGTGAGAGTCAACACTCCCACAAAACGGGTTGCACCCAACCCTTACAACACGGAACAAAAGTTCCCTTACAACAAAATTAAATATAGAGTGTAAACGTGATACAAACTTCTTTTGGAGACTACGGTGTTCCTCTTTGTTCGACGACGTGTTCTTGAAGTCGATGAAGAGTCTACGACCTTGGTCTCACTTGGAGAGGATCTCCCCGGAACCGGTGGCGGCACACGAGCGGCGGCTAGCTTCGGGATCAGCGGCTACGATGAAGAGCGGCTGCTGAACTTGGAGATCCAAACTTCGTAGAGAAGCAAACTAGGTCTACCAACGGTCACTCTAGGATCGGTCGTCTCGATCGATTCGGACGGAGGAGTTTTTCCCGGTCAACAAATCGAGAGACAAGAGATCTCTGGATAGACACGTGAGACACAAGCTTTGCTAAGCGTCTGTCGCCGGAGATCACGAAGGAATCTCGATTGTTGACGGCGACCTACGTTCCCGAGCGCGACGGCGGCGGCGGAGAGGAGTCGCGGTTTTAGGGTTTCGTTGCGGCTCGGTTTCTGTTTCTTTTCTCCGTCGTTTTTACTGTTCAAAATACTGGAGTATATATACTGTAGATGCTTTCCAATATGACCGTTTGTGGGACCCACACTTGAAATCCCTAAGTCCGGTTCAAGCTAGTATGAAGGCAGAATCCGGTTCAGGAAATTCCAGAGAAAATGCCAAGGAAAAATCGGCGAGAATCGCATACGATTCTCGACGAATCGGCGAGAATCACCAAGTGATTCTCGACGATTCGTCGAGAATCGTCAGTGATTCTCGCCGAATCACTTATTGATTCTCAACGAATTTCACTTGGTATACATGAGCTCCTTGGCCACTGGTTCGGCGAGAATCACTAGTGATTCTCGCCGAATCTTACTTGGCACCATTTAGAGGTGGCCAGAAGGAGTCGGCGAGAATCACTAGTGATTCTCGACGATTCGGCGAGAATCACTAGTGATTCTCGACGATTCGGCGAGAATCACTAGTGATTCTCGCCGAATCGGCGAGAATCACTTGGTGATTCTCGTCGAATTTGCCTTGGACGAATTTTCGTCTTCCACCCAGGAGCTGCTCCTTGACCCATCCTTGCTCCTTGTCTGCTCCTGCATGTTTACAGCCCTGTGCTTGAAAATAAGTGCACTCCAATAGAGAGAGTACAAGTAGGCCAACACACTGATCTGCTCAACGAGGGATTACGTCGTGCAGACCCGTGTATATTGACCTACTGCACCCTGATATTGGTGTGCACTTAGCGTGGAAAAAACTGCAAGCACAACTAGAAGGATTTTATCAAATACATTGTGAATTCATCTTAGCTTGACAGGTGGCTTCCTCAAATCTAGGTAATCGTGAGTACAATACCCAACACCTCCTTCCTGGAACTCAAACACAGGTTATGTACCGCTCCTGTGTTAATCTTGCCAACAGAAGGAAAAGATTATGAAGTGTTTGTGGATGCGTCGCACGTTGGACTTGGATGTGTGTTAATGCAAGACAAAAAGGTGATTGCGTATGGGTCTCGGCAGTTGAAAATTCATGAAAAGAATGACCCAACGCATGATTTGGAGTTTGCAGCGGTGATATTTGCATTGAAGTTGTGGAGACACTTGCTATATGGTGCACAGTGTAAAATCTTTACAGATCATAAAAGTTTAAAGTACGTCTTCACGCAGAAAGAACTTAATTTGCGCCAACGGTGATGGCTTGAGTATGTAGCTGATTATGATGTGGACATTCAATATCATCCGGGGAAAGCGAATGTCGTAGCCGATGCTTTGAGTCGGAAGACGGGGAAATTATTTCATCTTTCCGTCGACCGCCTTGTAGAGGAATTTCTGTTGATGGATATTGCGGTGGGCAAATATGATCCACAAAGTCATTCGGCAATAAAAGAACCGTCATGGCTGGTGCTTGCAAGACAACATCAAAAAGATGATCCTGATCTGTTACATTTATTTCTTCGGACGGAAAAGGATGACTTACCAGATTTTGCGATTGATGGTGCAGGCACGTTAAAGTATCGTGGATGATTTTGTATTCCCGTGGTTGGGGATATTCGCGAGATGGTGTGTAAGGAAGCACACGGCGCAAGTATGGCCTACCATCCAGGCTCAACAGAAATGTACCGTGATTTGAAACAAATTGTCTAGTGGTATGGAATGAAAAGAGATATAGCGCAATTTGTCTCAGAATGTCATACCTGCAAGCGGGTGAAAGCTGATCATGGGAAGCCTGGTGGCAAGTTGACACCATTGGAGATTCCAACCTGGAAGTGGGAAAGCATCTCAATGGATTTTATTACCGGTTTTCCAAGATCTCCCCGAGGACATGACTCCGTGTTGGTGATCGTGGATAGGTTGACCAAGTGTGCTCATTTCATACCCTTTAAGGTCAACTACCCGATGAAAACAATAGCGGAGCTCTATTTGAACGAGATCATCCGACTGCATGGTGTGCCAGTTAATATCATATCAGAAAGAGATTCCTGATTTACTTCTCGTTTCTGGAAGAGTCTACAAGAGGGTTTGGGAACAGATTTACGGTATTCCACTGCTTACCACCCTCAAACGAATGGCCAAACAGAATGAGTAAACCAAATTGTAGAAGACATGATTCGATGTTACATTCTTGAATATGGCGGAGCATGGGATGAACGTTTGCGGCTTATAGAGTTCGCGTATAATAATAGCTATCAAGAAAGCTTGCAAATGGCTCCGTTCAAAGCGTTATATGGGCGTCGATGTCGGACTCCCCTCTTTTGGACTGAGGTTGGCGAGCGGCCTTTGTTGGGCCCAGAAGCGCTTGAGGATATGGAAGTTGCAGTACGACTTATTCGGGAGAAACTCCGAATCGCCCAAGAGCGGTATGAAAAGTATGCCAACCGACGAAGGTCGGAATTAGAATTTGCGGTGGGGGATGTTGTTTTCTTGAAAGTCTCCCCAATGGTTGGGATTAAAAGATTTGGAAAAGAGCGCAAATTAGACCCAAGATTTGTGGGTCCCTTCAAGATTCTTGCGCGAGTCGGTGCATCCGCTTACAAACTGGAATTACCCGTGAACTTTCCTGGTGTTCACAATATGTTTCATGTTAGCCAACTGCGCAAGTCTGTGCGGAATGACAAGCAAGTGTTGGACGTTGTGCCGCAATTAGCGCCCAACCTTTCTTATGAGGAGATGCCCATTCGGATATTGGACTCCCAAGATCGTGTGTTGCGGAAAAAGAAGATTCCTATGGTAAAGGTGTTATGGAAAAATCAGGAGGTGGAAAGCGCGACATGGGAGCTCGAGTCAACGATGAGGGCGGCTCACCCTCATTTGTTCCCGTAAGCTGGTATGTGATTTAGTGTTTGATTGGCTTCATGTTTTGGGTTTGCTGGTGTGTTTGGTTTTTGTGAAACGTTTCGAGGCGAAACTTTTTGTTAGGGGGAGTGATTGTAACGCCCCGGCTTTTTGTTGTGATTACGTACGCATGACGGGCGTTACGTTGGCTTTGATTGTTGTTCGAGCATGGTTTTCCCGCGGGCTTGCGAGTGGCTGTTTTGGTAGCCGAGTTGCACGATTCCCCAGCAAACCGGAGTCCAAATAAGGGACTCGGTGAGGCCTCTTAGGCAATGGTTGCACTTTTCGCGCCCGGGGAAATGTTGCTCAAAGCAAGTTGCTGGTCCAGGAAAACCAAAAAAAAAGGGAAAAAGTGCTTAAGGCAAAACTGGTCTAGGACGAGACAGAAACATTTTTCAAAACAGGAATTTTTTTGGGTGACACGGCCTGGGACACGGGTGTGTCCCAGGGCGTGTCAGATGACACGGCCTGCGACACGGCCGTGTCGCAGGGCGTGTCGAGGTTGTGTCGACGATCGGGATTTGTCTCGACGAATTTTTTTGAGCTCGACGATGTGTGGAGAGGAGGCACACGGCCGAGGACACGGCCGTGTCCAAGGCCGTGTCGTGTACTCGACGACTTTTACTCGACGATCGTCGAGACTGGGTGTCGAGTGTCGAGAAGTTGCACACGGCCTGTGACACGGGCGTGTCACAGGGCGTGTCCTGGGCACACGGCCTGGGACACGGGCGTGTCCCAGGCCGTGTGAAGTCTCGGGATGTTTTGGGATTTTTTTTCACCAGGCACACGGCCACAGACACGGGCGTGTCTGAGGGCATGTTGGTGACACGGCCCATGACACGGGCGTGTCCCATGGGCGTGTCACTGGTTTGGATAAGTCGGTTGACCACCGCTTGGGGCACACGGTCCTGGCACACGGTCCGTGTTCGAGGCCGTGTCAAGTCAAATTTAGTGTTTTTGGCCGAATCGTGGCCATCCATTCCTTCAGCTGGGATCCAAGGGCTGAAGCCTCTTCTTCTTTTTCTTATAGGCCGAAATCAGAGCAAGCAATCCTTCTTCTCCTTTTACCTTCATCTTCCCTTCTTCTTCTTCATTCCCAAAGAGAAAGCAAGAGAGCAAGGGAGCAAGCAAGGCAAGGAAAGAAAGAGCAGCCGTCGCGGCATCGCCTCGGTTCAGGCAAGCGGTGTCCTCCACCCTTGCCAATCTTCGTACTTGATTCAATTCTCCATTTTTCTAGCTTGAGATCTTGTGTTGAATTTTTCTTTATTAGTCCTTAGTCTTTCCAATTCCCCTATGCTTAGGTTGATCTTGATTCAAATTATGATGCCTCCTCTTGTTTGTTCTATGCTAAATACCTTAGGCTAAATTCCTTAGGCTAAATTCAAATTAGCTAATTACCTATGCTAAAATCCCCTATGCTAAATTCAAAGTAGCTAATTCCTTACGTTAATTATGCTAAACGACTTTGCTCTCCCATGTTTAGGTTTGTGATTCATGTACTTATCAATTTGCCCTATGCTAGCTTAATTTATGTAGCTAATTTGCCGTATCAAGAGAGGTGATTTTCCTTGATCAAAAGCATATGATTGTGTTCAAAATATGTGGTCTATGTACTCATGTTAATCAAATCCTATCATGTGATTTTATTTTGATACAAAGCGTGTGATTCTTTTTATGTGATGAAGCTCATCATGCTATACGTTGGCAATTGATAGTCGTGTGTAAGGGCGATGAAAGGAAACGTGTTACCTTGGGTTATGGGGCGTTTTGCGAGGCGAATTTGTGAACCATGGCAGGAGCGTTTGTGTGAGAATTTTGCAAGGGGTGGTGTGGTTTCAGCCTGTGGCCACCGGGTTTTGTTTTTGTGGTTAGAGAGACCACTTTGGCCCCAATTTGGGCTGGTTTTGTTTGGTGCGTTCCACTTTAGGGCCGCCACCGGTAAGACCCTTGCGAAATTGAACTTAACCGCTGCTTATGCTTCACTAGTATCGTAATTTCTTGGCCTATGAATGATGGAATGGACATGTGTTTTGCCTTTTGCTCCTGCGGTTTGAGCAGGACATGATGAACTTGTACGCACTTGGTGCGTTTGGCATGGATTGTGGTGTGTTTTCCACTTGTTTTGTTCACTCATGTTACTTGATGAAACATCTCTGTGGGGTCGGTAAGCCCCTTCGTTAAAACTTATGACATTTATGCTCTCTTTTTGTATAGTTTGGTTGATTGCTGAGGTATTCTTTCTTGAATGCCTCAGGTTGCAGGTTGTAGCCGGTTGAGCGGCTAGGTTGGTTGGTGGCGATTCCTGGGAGCTAGCCGAGCATTCATAGCGAAGGTAGTTCTTCTTTTTGTTGTACAGACATACATGTGCCCCAATGGGTTCGTGTCAGCTTGTTGGCGCCCATTGGTGGTTTTCCTTTGTGTAAATATGAACTAGACTGCTAATGTACCTCACTTGGATGGAACGATATGTACTTGCTTTTGGGATGGTTTTCTAGTAGGTTGCATTAGCTATTTTGACTAATGATATGTACTATTGTATATCATGCATCCATGTTTTGTTTAACGAAAACATATGTTCCAAATGATGTAAACAAAGAGGAGTTCTTATAGTAGTATCACTATAGACTGCATATAGGAGCTCATCGTAAGTAAACTAACCTATTTTCCGCAGCGTACAAAGACAATTTTACTATCTAAGGCCGAGGGATACGGCCATTTAATCCAAAAGTTTTCCTGCATGTAACGGTTGAATTTCATCTTATAATGTGAGCGTCAAGAGTTGCCTGAGCGTGTGCAGTTATCCCCTGCACGACGTGGCATCATAACCCGTAATTCCTCTTGCTCTGATATGATGTACTCGTTGAGGAAATGCGGGTTGTGACATGGACACACTGTCAAAACAGAGTTAAAAATATCCTCATCAATAGAATTCATGTATAATCTGATCCTTGCTTTCCAAAGTGCAAACTTGGATAGATTGCACACTACAGGTTTGGTGCTAGCATAATCTTTGTTTTGGGCCATGATTTGTGAAAACAAAAACTAATAATAAACTCAAAAGAAAACAGATCTAACTAGGGATCTTTGGGTTCAGGTGTTAGCCTGTGCAACCACCAAGGTGTGGTAGGTTTAACCAACCTCTCTCTGATACCAATTGAAAGTGCAGCTAGATCTGATATACTCTAGAGGGGGTGAATAGAGTATATGGTGCTTGAAAACTTTTTACAACAATTGTTGCAATGTGAGTAAGCAGGGAAGCAATGAATAAATCTAATCACAGAACTAAACTAATCAAAAGCTAATCACAGAACAATCACAGCCAGAAACAAAAATAAAGACAAGCAAAACCAGATGACACAAAGAAATATAGTGGTTCCCCTAAACTTGGGTACATCCACTCTTCTACCACCCTAGGTAGGAATCCACTGCAGGATGAGTTGATCAGGTGTCCTGGGCACCAATGAGCGTTTGATAAGGTGCTCAAAAACCAAAGCAGATTTTTTGATCAGGTGTCTTGCCACCAATGAGATTTTGACAAGGTGCTCAAAAACCAAGTTCAAACTTTTGAAGGGAGTTTGAGAAACCCTTTACAGAGATGGGGGTGAGAGAGTGATGAAAGTCTTCTCTTTCTCAAACAGCTAAGAAGACTATGTGGATTGATGGTGTCAAAGCTCCCCCTGAGTCCTTGAGATCTTCAGGAAAAGAAGCTTTGTTGTAGGGTGATAGGCCTTCAGAAGTTGAGCTCCAGAAAGAGATGATTTCAGCAACAGCTGAAATGTTAGGTGTCTGGAGTCTTGAAATATGTTGGCCTTGAACACTGAGACAAGGGAGATCTGAAGATTTCAGAAAATTTGATCCCCTTGGATGTTTGTTCTTGAGAATTCTTTGAGACAGAGAATATTCTGTTCTTGTTCTGAAGATTACTAATGTCTGTGTTTTCTATCTATCTGTCTATCTGTGTGAGAGATTCAAAAATTCTTTTCTTTTATTCTCTGGTACTGAATAGAAAAACATCCTCTGTCAAGAATAGCCATTGGCCTGCATTAATTGCATCCTTAATTGTGAAATGTCTTCTAGAGGAAAATCCATAGAAATATTCCTTGAAAATCCCTTGAAACTTGGTCCAGAAATAAATGAAAATGGCTAGAAAATCTTCTGAATTAATTGCAGAATAACTCCTTAACTGATCTTAATTTGAATCTTGAAACATCCTTGAAGTTATCTGAAAACGTCGAACTGAGCTCTGCTATCGTCGAACTGAGCTTAGCGATATGGATTTCTACTGCAATAAAATATCGTCGATCTGAGCTCCAAGATCGTCGAATTGAGCTCAGAGATAGAGATCCAAAGCTGAGTCAAGATCGTCGAACTGAGCTCACCGATCGTCGAATGGAGTTTGACGATTTGATGAAGTTGAGCTCAGCGATCGTCGAATGGAGTTCGACGATCTGTCGAAGTTGAGCTAGACGATCGTCGATCGGAGTTCGACGAATCGTCGTGCTGAGCTCGACGATATGACTTAGTCTCAAACTGAAAAAGTCTTGGTCTTGAGGGCAGCTCCCAAACTTAGACTTCTAACCCTTAGACTCAATTCTAATTGACATTTTGAGCTATACAGGAGGTCAAACATTGGTTTCTTAGAGACATAGTGATCCTGACCCAAATTAGTAATAGGGTGTTCCAACACTCTGCAACAACAATTCTCTGTAACAACAAGAATTACAACTCTTACAATAACAATTACACAAGAGAAAGAAAGAGAGTTGCAGACATTCTCACTCTCAAAAATTCATACAAGAACACACATCACAAAAGCAGATCAACTAACTGAAATTTTTAGATCTCTCTTGATTCAAGTGTTCAAAGGCCATCATCATTCAAGACTTCAGACACCTCACATTTCAGCTGTTGCTGAAATCATCTTTTGCTGGAGATCAAATCATCTGAAGGCCTATCACCCTACTACAAAGCTTCACTTCCGGAACAACACAAAATCTCAGGGGGAGCTTTGACAACATCCACTATCTTCTCTCTAATTGTTGACAGAGAAGATCATCTCATCCCTTTCTCTCTCTCTCTGTTGTAAAGGGTTTTTCAAACTCCCTTCAAAAGTTTGTGATTGGTTTCTGAGACCTTATCAAAACTCAGTGGTGGCAAGACACCTGATCAAAAAATCTTATTTGGTTTTTGAGCACCTTATCAAAAGCTCATTGGTGCCCAGGACACCTGATCAACACATCCTGTAGTGGATTCCTACTTAGGGTGGTAGAAGAGTGGATGTACCCAGATTGGTTGGGGAACCACTATAGCTCCTTGTGTCTTCTAGTTGCGTGTTTTTCTTTTATTTTCTGGCTGTGCTTTATGATTGATCTGTGATTGTTCTGTGTTTAGATTTACTTTATGTTATTTGCTTCCCTGTTCACTTAGGAATACAACAACAGTTGTAAAACATTTTTAGCAAGCATCATACTCTATTCACCCCCCTCTAGAGTATATAAAATCTAACCTGCACTTTCACTGAGAAAATCTGTAAGAACCTTGAATGTATCTGACTTAGTTCTCAGAAAGGCAACCCAACTGAATTTAGAGAAGTCATCAACAATCACTAAAGTATAAGACTTCCATCCTAGACTTTGTACTGCAATGGGTCCAAATAGATCCACATGAAGCAAATACAATATCCTAGGTGAATCACTTTTATTAATGGATTTAAAACTAGTTTTGGTTTGCTTGCCTAACTGACAAGCCCTGCATAGGCTTTCCTTCTTGTAGGGGTCATAATGTAAGCATCTAACAAGGTTGTCTTTAGATAACCTAGATATATTCTTAAGGTTGACATGTCCTAGTCTTTTATGTCATAACTCATTTTGATTACTAATAACATTCAGTAAGCAGATATCAGTTGTGGCAGAGATAAAATATACTAATTATATGTTGCCTTATCTAAGTCCAATTAAAATGGTTTTGTTATCATTATCAATAATAGAACAGGAAGAAGAGTTAAAGTGTACCTGATAACCTTCATCACATAATTGACTTATGAATATAAGGTTATGTTTAAGTCCTCTTACATATGTCTCTTTCTTGAAGGTCACTGATCCAATCTTCACTATCCCATATCCTTCTGATTGACCACTGTTGGAATCTCCAAAAATCACCTTTGGTCCTAGCTTGGGCTTGTAATTGGATAGATTGCACTTGCTGCATGTCATGTGTTTGGAGCAACCACTATCTAAGTACCAAGTTTGACTGACCCTTGGACAGCTCTTCACCTGTACGTCCAAAGAAAAACAAAATTAAATTGTTCTTGACCCAGGTTACCTTGGGTCCTTTATTTAGTTGAAAAGTAAAGCTGGAAATAACAGATAAAGTAGGTTGAGACTTATAACCTAAGGGGTGATATCTCCTAAGTGGAATTACCCAATCAACTACTGGATTAAATGTCTTATTAGTTGGTTTAAAATTTTTGTAAAAGAAATAGTTTATGTTTGGTCTTTCTGGGTTCGATGAATTGTTGTAAGTTTGTCGACCAGAGTTCGACGAATAGGTATGAGATCATCGATCTCCGCTCAGAGAATGACAGTAGTCATTTTCTGTGCCCCAAGTTCGTCCACCTCTGCTCGACAAACCATACAAAGTTCGTCCATCGCAGTTAGACGGATTGTTATATCTGAAGTTTGCGTTCAGCGTTCGTCGATCTGGGTTCGACGATCTGGCCACATTTCGTCAATCTGAGTTCGACGAATGCTGCTGAACTTTGTTTTTATTTGCTGTTTTCAGATTTCTGTTTCTCTTGTCTATGGGTCTAGGATTGTTTTCTGACATTGGTTTGTCTATTAACTTTTCTTTTCCCTTTGCGATATAAACTTGATGGGGGTTGAAAGAATATTTTTCTTAATTATGAGGGGTAAACTTGATGAAGCACCCAAGCCCAGCTTGTCATTTAATCTGGCATTCACTATGCTTGTAATGTCCATCAGCTTGAGGCTTCTCCCATTGAGAGATTGCTCAAGTTGTTTGGCCTCACATAATTCAGATTTTAGTTTAATTATTTGTTCATTAGCTAAGGTTGGTTGGTATGTTAGCTTTATATTTTCTGAATTAACTGATTCAAGATTTCCTAATCTTTCTCTAAGAGTTTTTAATTCCTTTTCTGAGCTAATTAAGTCTAAACACATGGCTTTGAAATCAATTTTGAATGAATCAGAATTAAAATCAAAATTAGAAAGAACCTGATCTGCCTCTGAGTCTGAGGCTGCTTCTTCTTCTGATTCTTCTTCTGATCTAGAACAACTCCTGGAGGCATCAATTGCCATTAGGCACACCTCCTTGGATCTTGCTTCTTCCTCTTCAACACTTGAACTGGAAGAAGATGTTTCTTCTTCTGTGTCACTCTATGTCTCAGCAACAAATCCTTAGTCCTTCTTTTTATATTTGCTGGAGGAGGGTCTGCTGCTGTGCTTTCTCCTGGAATCCTTATCTCTGCTCTTGTCCTTCTTCTGGTTATCTGGACATTCTGAAATGTAATGTCCAGTCTTTCTGCAAACAAAGCACACAACCTCCTTGGTTGGTGTCTTGTCATATTTGGGCTTATCATCCTGTCTGGATGATTTCCTTCTGAAGTCCTTCGTTGCCATCTTGTAGAACCTTTTGGAAAAGAGGCTCATGAGTTCTTCATTTGAAGTTGATGTCTCACTTTCCTCAGATGCTTTGAAGGCTATAATGTGCTCCTTTCTAACTAGAGTTGTTGCCTTCTGTTCTGTTGCCTCTCTTGATTTGATCAGCTGCTCATAGGATTTCAATTTGCCTAGTAGAGACTCAGTTGAGATCTCATTGAGGCTTCTAGCTTCTTTGATTGGCCAGATTCTGAAATCCCAAGAGCTAGGGAAGCACATCAATATCTTGGCATTCACCTATATCAAGGTGATGTCCTTGTCCAATGTTTTGAGCTCATTGATGATTGAACTCAGTCTGTTGTACATGTCAGCCACTGATTCTGTCTCATCCTTTTTTAAGTTTTCATACAGTGAAACGAGACTAGATCTCCTATCTTTTCTCTCATCTGCTGAGCCTGCTACCATTTGGTTGAGGGAGTCCCAAATGGCCTTGGCTGAGGTGCACTCAGCCACTTTTTGGAATATGTCATCTGACATAGTCTGGGCTGAGATATTCATTGCCTTAGCATCAGCCACCTTGTCTTTCTTGTAGGCTTCATTATTCTCTGGAGGAGGAACTGTAGTCAAGTTGGTAGAAGTGCTGGTAGAAGCTGCAGGTGCTGGAGGTACACCTGTCAAGATGACAGAAAAAATATCCATATCAATAGAATTCATGTATAACCTGATTCTTGCCTTCCAGATGGAAAACTTGTTAAGATTGCAAACTGGAGGTCTGATGCTTGTATAATCTTTGTTTTGGGCCATGTCTTGTGAAGAGATAAATCTAATAACAAAAACAAATAAACAGATCTAACTAGAGGGATCTTTGTGATTCAGGTGTTAGCCTGTACAACCACTAAGGTGTGGTATTTTAACCAACCTCGCCTCTGATACCAATTGAAAGTGCAGGTTAGATCTGAAATACTATAGAGGGGGGGGGAATAGAGTATTTTGCTCACAAAAAACTTTTTACAACTTTTGTTGTATACCTAAGTGAACAAGTCAGTAAGTAAATAAAACTAAGCACAACAAACTAAGCAATCACAAAGCACAGCCAAAACACAAAGAAAAGGGCAACCGGACGACACAAGAAATTTTATAGTGGTTCCCCAACCTGAGTACATCCACTCTTCTACCACCCTGGTAGGAATCCACTCAGGTTTTTGATCAGGTGTCTGACACCAATGAGCTTTTGTTCAGGTGCTCAAAAACCAACACCTCAAGTCTTTTGGAAGGAGACTTGTAACCAGAATAATTTTAAAGGGAATTAAAACCCTGTACAGGAATTGGAAATAAAGTGATGGTGTCTTCTCTGTCAACAGTCAGAGAGAAGACTTGTGGATTGATGGTAGCAGCTTTTGCTTCCCCTGAGATCTTGAATTAATCAGGAATGCTGGAGCACTGCTTCAGTGTGATAGGTCTTCAAAGACCTAGAATGCCTGGACCAGGATTAGCTTCAGGAACTTCTTTGACATATAGAAATTTGTTGTCCTTTGAAGTTGTCCTGTGAATTGGAAGGAAGAAGACTCTTGATAATGTTTGATTGTTCTTCTTCTCCTTCTTGAATATCTTCTCTGGTCAGGCTGATTGCAGTAGAACTTTCGATTTCTGAGAGGTTGTTCTTCTTTTCAATCGAAGTGTGTCAACCTGATTGTCTGTATTGCTTGCAGCGTGTGTGTCTGTATGACTGACTGATTCTATTCTCTACTGTCCTGTGTCTTCTGACTGAGGAACATTCAAAAATTTGAATGTTTGAGCAGTAATTGCAGTCGGCCTTGGAAAGAAGCGACAATCAATGATTTCCCCAACTGTCCCATAAAAAAAACGGCATGTAATCGTCCATATTTAATGCGCGTTCTAACGGTAACATTCCGAGAAGATCTGGCATTAATTGTTCCGGATTCATCGCCAAGAAACGGGATGGGAAACTGAAGATGACCTAGTCTGGATTCGTCGAACGAAGAACGCAATTCGTCGAGCTGAGTTTGAGTTCGTCGAGCTGAGCTGGCGTTCGTCGAGCTGAATTGGAGAGAGTTCGTCGACCAGACAATCTTCATTAGTCGAACAGACAATCTTCATTTGTTGAGCTGAGAATCAAATTCGTCGAGCGAAGAAAGGTTGTGGACTTAGCCAAAATATTCTGCATCTACTGCTATTCAGTGTTGACATAAGCTGGTGTCGACTGATTGATCTTGGTGTCGACTGAAATCTTCTGGTGTCGACATGAATTGGTGTTGACTAAAATCCTGGTGTCGACATAAATCCTCTGGTGTCGACATAAGTCCTCTGGTATCGACATGAATTGACTGGTGTCGACACATTCCCTAAGTGTCGACACAAATACTCTGAGTTCAGAATTCGTCGAGTTGAGTACTACATTCGTCGACCTGAGAAGCTGACTTCGTCGACCTGAGAAGCTGAGAACTTGAGGTCCAAGTTCGTCGAGCTCAGAATCTAATTCGTCGACCAAGGCTTGAAGCTGGACTTAGAAAAATTCTGAAGTTGTCCTGAATTTGGCTTGATGTAGAAACTCAATCTTGGTCGAACAGAGAACCAAGATCGTCGAGCTCAGCACTAAGAAATGTCTCATGATCGTCGAGCGCAGAACTCCTTTCGTCGAGCTGAGTTCGACGAACGTCGAACTCATTTAACTTAGTCTTAAAAACCTCTAAGTCTGAAGTCTCTGATGGTCTTGATGATGGCTGCTCCATCTGAAGTTGAACCTAATGACTTGACCTAGACTCTAGGACACAAAATGACCCTTGCTATACATGATGGGTCACACCCTAAGTCAGTGAACCTAGGCCAAATCAACTAGGGATCCAACAATCTATACTCCCTTGACAGAGCAAAAAGGGAGACATGCACAAAATCCTAAGAAGGAAGCGGCAGATGCACTGCTCTCTTGCTTCGGGTACAACATCATTGATCAATGAGACTAGTTTCGCCAAATGGCGTATATCATTGCTTGTCTGTGTAAAGAATAGTGGAGTTGTGGATCACGTGAAAGCACGGATTGAGAGTACCATAGAATGTTCAGCCATACAGTTGTGAGATGATCGAAAAGACAAGGCTACGTGTGATCGCCATTGCTTGTCAAGCGAAGATCATCGTAACTGTAATGTATCCTCAACGAAGCACAACATAGCTAACATATGGGACCTCCCTTGATGCACACTTTGTGTTAGATGTTGGACAGGATCCGAAGTCCCATATTCCACCGCATGAGAGTTGGATAGCTCCCACTACACATGTAACACCCCCTATCTGTCGCATAGCATATAGCAGTAGGTCCGGCCGGGGCCCGACGCCATATACCACAGACAGACCAGGTGGTTACTCAATGGAAACCATCAAACCAATGTAACGTCCTACACAGAGCATTCTAGCGGAAGCAGTTTTAAGTTGCAAATAAAGAACCCAGCACCAAGCATGAATGTCCACTAAACAACAAATAGGAATGTAGTACATATACAAGTACATGCCTTAAGGCCTTACAAAATGGCTTACTCAATATTACATGTTTTCCATTCCACGGCACGCAGGCCGGTCATACATGAATAAAAGCAAGTAAACACTCCAATTCGGCCTTCGAGTGCCGGCTTCGCAATTTGGGCTTTAGCCCGCTATTGACTGCTTGGTCCAGCAGCACATGCAAGCAACAAACCACCACACGGTGGCAAAAAAAAGCAACGGTCAGCAATGCTGACCAAATTATAGCGATCCCACCCCCAATACGGGGCGGCGATGCTCCTTCCCTGCACTTATTAGCATAACCAAGCAGTATATAAATATACATTGCATCACAGGCGTTGGCACGCACGGCCCCATGCCTCGTGCTCTCAGGGCACATTCTCGGCGAACCGGCCAATGTCACGTCAATTTAATCCATAGACATTCCGGACTCACCGCCGCAACTTTGACGGCCAAACATATGAGCAATTTGTCTTCTTGGTATGGGTCACGTGAATTTAAGCCATAGACCGCCGAAGACCCTCATCTACGCCAACTGCTCTAACCGAACGACATAGAACGGGTACGGTTCCATCTAACCCGTGCACACATCGCAACGACAATTTAAGCCATATGCGCGGGTCAAACTTCTCCCGAGTCTCGTTTCCATTACAACTTACATAACCCGGTTATGTTCGAGTCGGCTCCCAGGCCACCAAGTTGACAAGATCACGCATCCGCCCAGTTTTCCGGGTGCACCTTAGGGTTAATCCCCAAGGCTCCCTGTTGCAATCTACCACGTAGAAACCCGAAAAAAAAACAATCGCATGGAGTCTTTTCCGGCATTTATGCAATGCAACATCACTGATCCAGACCAACATGTCCGTGTAGGCTTCACACATCATACCTCTGTCCGTTCTCGAATGCAGACTCTAAACAACGTGGACTTTACATATCTACCCGAAGGAAAGCCTCCAACTCACCGCAAACTCGGGAGAGCCGGCTTCCTATGCAAAGAAGGAGAGCTTCACATGCTCAAGAAGAGAATCGTTACCCTAGAGTTATTCCTTAGTACCATGGAAATGTAAGCAGATGAAAAGCACCGCACTCTCTTTGCATCCGTAGATCCGAGGTCGGCTCACGATTTGGAGCTTCGAAGCTCCTCCAATGGCCGGATCTAGCTCCTTCTTCCTCCTTTGCTCTCACCTCTCTCTTGACTTAGAAAGAGAACCACTCAAGTAAAAATGAGGGTTTCAAAGGCCCAATCCCGGGTATATCCTAGTAGGAACAACCCCCAATCGTCGGATCCCAAAATAAGGAAACTAATGGCTACGATTCGTAGCTGAAAAGTAAAACCTGGGCCGAACACGACCTGTGACACGCCCGTGTCCAGGGCCGTGCCCCCCATTCGCCGTCAAAATCGACGCATCTTGAAAAGCAAACGGGCATCCCACATGCCCGTGTTCGACCTGACAAGCCCGCGTTCCAACTGACACGGCCGTGTGGTCGACCGTGTACCACAATGGACACAGCACCGAAAACAACCCGAGACTCACACGGGTATTGGACACGCCCGTGTCCTAGCCCGTGTCTAACTCGAACACGCCTGGGATCCAGGCCGTGTTCACTGTCACGACACTTCGTCGAGCGAAGTTCATCGACTACCTGACACGGCCTTGGACACGCCCGTGTCCTAGGCCGTGTGCTTTGTCTCGACTAATCGTCGAGCGAAATTCGTCGACTCTCCGGGCCGATGGTCGACACGGGCTCGACACGCCCTAAGACACGCCCGTGTCTCAGGCCATGTTCTCTGCTCGACGATCATCGACTCCAAAATTGTCGACCTCTCGACCAAATCGTCGACTCCAGCATGACATGCCCTGGGACACGCCTGTGTCCCAGGCCGTGTGCCCCCTGCCAGATTCCAAATTTGGCCTAAAATGCCTCCCGTCGCTCTTTTTGAGTTTTGGGGCATTACAACTCTCCCCCTCTTAAAAGAATTTCGCCCACGAAATTACATAAAGGAAAGACAAGTACCAAAATTAAAATTGTACCTGAGCGGAACAACTCTGGATATTCGTCAAGCATAGTCTTCTCTCTCTCCCAAGAGAGCTCCTCACGACCGCAATTGTCCCATCGGACCTTGACCATCCTGATCTCTTTATTACGCAGCCACTTGACCTCCGAGTCCTCAATCCGCACGGGTTTGACCTTTATCGTCAACCCACTATCCACCGGCACTTGATCAATCATGATCACTTGCGAAGGCTCTTGCATCGCCTTCCGTAACACCGATATATGGAATACATCATGTAAACCACTAAGCTCCACTGAAAGCTTCAACCGATAGGCTTCTTCACCAACTCGCTCCAGAACCTCAAATGACCCAAGGTATCTCGTGCTTAGCTTTTTCAATCGCCATACCCGAGAGACACCTTTGAACGGCTTGATCTTTAAGTACACCAAGTCGCCCACAGCGAACTCCACGTTCCTGTGCTTGGCATAATAGTACTTCGCTTGCCGGTCCTGAGCGATAAGCAACCTCTCCCGAATGGTACGAACCAAAGACGTAGCATCTTCCACCTCTTCGCGCTTGTACAACTTTGACTCACCCGTTTCTAAATAAGACAATGGCGTGCGACATTTTCTACCATATACGGTTTCGAAGTGCGCCATTTGAATACTCGCTTGTTAGCTATTGTTGTACGTAAACTCCACCAAATAAAGATGGTCTTCCCATTGCTTTCCAATGTCCAAGACACACATGCGGAGCATGTCTTCCATAGTTCTATTGACCCTCTCGGTCTGCCCATCTGTTTGAGGATGGAAGGTTGTGCTGAATTTCAACTTTGTTCCCAACATTTACTGCACTAGCCTCCAATCATTGTACGTGAACCGCCCATCTCGGTCACTCATGATGCTGCGGGGCACACCATGAAGCCGTACAATATTATCCACATATAGTTTTGCCAACTTCTCCACCGGATCATCATTCCTATGTGAAATGAAATGCGACACCTTCGTTAGCCGATCTACGACCACCCAAATGGCGTCGTTCCCCTTTTGCGACCTTGGCAAAGAGTGCACAAAGTTCATAGAGATGTCGTCGAATTTCCACTCCGGAATAGGCAAGGAATTCAGAAACCTTCCCGACTTTTGGCATTCCACCTTCACCAAGGCGCAAGTTTGGCACTTCGCTACGTACAGTGCCACATCCTTCTTCAAACCCGACCACCAAAACAGTTTATTTACATCGCGGTACATCTTCGTGCTCCCCGGGTGAATTGAGTACTTGGTGTGATGTGCCTCATACAACAATTCCACCCACAAATAGCCCACACTTGGGACGCACAGAAGACCATCTTTCCAAAGCAATACGTCTGCCACAACGAATTGGGAATTTGACCCATCCAGAGCCTCTACCATGAACTGCTTAATATGTACATCCATATCCAAAGCCTGCCAAATCCGATCAGCCAGGTGATGGCGACGGCCACCACGACGGCCAACTGGGTGAAGATGACGACGACCATGGCGGTGTTGCCGTTGAAGAAGATGACGACCATGGCGGTGTTGCCGTGGCAGAAGATGATGACGATGCTCCTCCAACAAAAGACTTGCGGCGCCGTAGCGGGCACGGCTACAATCTTCGCCCACGCAACAGAAATTAAGATTTAAATTTATTTTTGGTCTGCATTTATCTTTTATTTGTGGTATTTGAAACTATGTTGTTTTCTATCATTTCATTTCGGAACAATATTTTATTTTGGGCTGCTAATAGCCACATGATTGTAAGCCTTATATAAGGCCAAGTTTTCATTTGTTATGAGATTATTATTGAGATCAAAAAGAATTGCTTGCCTAACCCTAATCCTCTTCCCTCCTCCTCGTGGCCGCCTCCCCCCTCAAGGCTCCCTCTCAAGGAGTTCGGCCGCCCCCTCTTCCCCTTTGCTTGGCCGCCCCTTCTACTCCTCGCTCCCACTAACAACCCCTCGTTCCTCCACCCCTCTACCTTTCTCCACCGAAATCATATTCCCCTCTGTCATTTTCGGCCGCCTTGGAGGAAAAAGGATCAAGTGTAAGGAAGAACCAAGGTCTTTGGGGTAATCTACCGCGGCGTGAAAGCGAAGGAGACGAGCAAGGTCTTCATCCGTGGTGCATTTCCCGTGGATCCAAAGGAAGAGCGGTCAATTTGGTGGATCCAAACATCTCGGATCTACACTTCCGAGCGGGGTAACGAAAATTCCTACACAAGAGAATTTCCCTCTTGATTATTTCTTTTGGTGGACGACTTTTGCGTGATCTTCTCGAATCGTTAATTTTCGCGGTGTTTCTAATAGTAGATCTGGATTTTCATTTTGGTTTTTCCGAAAGATCTAACGAGAGGATTGGCGCTCCTCGCTTTTGTTTTGTTGGGATAGATCCTAGCACTTTTTGAATCGTGTTTTATTTTGGGAGGATCTATTTTGGTTCAACTCCAAGCTCGACCGGAATCAATATTATTCCATTTAGTCGGAAGGGATTTTGGCCTATAGCCATTCTCCGTTCCACTTGCGGATCGGCTACCCGTATGTTAGCGCGAACGATAAATAAAATCAATTGTGGTCGCTGCGTTTCGTTTGTGTACGGGTTAGGGAGCGTTAACGTTGTAAGGGTCGTAGTTCACGCCCTCCGTGTAGGATCCCTAAGGCTTAGCCTACATCAAATTTGGTATCAAAGCGAGGTTTGTGTTGATTTCCCAATCGACACCGTCCTTACGCTTCCGGTCTTAGGACATCGACCCACACTTGGTCGTGCACGTTTCGTAGACACAAAATCTGAAACAAAAAAAAAAAAATTTCCACCATCTGGTCTGCATATAACAAAAGTCAAAAAAATTTCTGCAAAAAAAAATTTGCCAAAAAATTCTGAATTTTTCTACTTTTTTTTCTAAGCATAAAAGTCAAAAAAAGTATTTTTATTCTCCAAGTCACTAAGCGTATAAAAATCTTGATTTATAAAATTCCTGTCCAAACAATCTCTTATCTAGGTGAGACACCTTGTATCTGTGTTGTTTATGCGCACGAGGCTTGGCACGGAGTATCCTCCATCCACATCACACATGGCCGACCATCATGATGATGGTGAGCCCGCTCCTGCTACAATTGCGGCGCTTAGGGAAGAGTTTAACACCAGGTTCGATGCACTCACTCAGTTAATACAAGGGTTGACTGTAAATCAGGCGGCGCCTCGAAATCCCGGCTTTGGGATAAATCGACCGGGGCAGCCACCCCATCCCGCCAACCAACGAGAAGAGCGACAAAATCTCCCGCGTGATCCGGATTATGAGTACGCACCCCGAGCCCCATATGAGTTCGACTTAACTAGGGCCGTTAAAATGGAATCACCCTCCTACGATGGCATGGGTGAACCCCAACTTTTTCTAAACTGGATCATAGATATTGAGTGCTATTTTGAGTGGCACAACCTGACAGACGTTGAGAAGGTACGAGTAGCACGAATGAAACTTCTGGGTAGAGCCAAAACGTTCTGGTTGAACGAAGAGAGGCGTTTAGGCACCGTGAATGGAGCACCCCCAATTGGGTGGGCTGCCATGAAGGCACTCCTGCATGACCAATATGTCCCGGCATATCACCGTACCCAAATGTTCGACGAGCTAGCCACCCTTCGTCAAGGGGGCCAATCGGTAGCGGAGTACATGGGACAACTCAAGGATATGATGGTGCGTTGTGATATTCGAGAAATGCCCGAGGTCACACTATCTCGTTTCCGTAAGGGACTTAATGCGGATATCTAAGGCAAGCTTTTGCGTTATGGTCACACGGACCTTAACACAACATTCAATGCGGCATTGGATATAGAAAAGAACAACGCCTACAAGTCCAAGGGTCGAGCATTCCAGAAAGGAAAATCCATCTTAGGACCCCCACCTTCGTCATCCATGCGAGACAAAGGAAAGTTCCGATCGACTGATGCAAGTTCCATAGTAATTACCGCTAGGAACAATAAAATTCCCAATTGTGAGAGAGATCCAATAGGACGAGTTAATAAGACTAATGCTACTTGTTATTCGTGCGGAATTCAAGGACACTACTCTAGTGAGTGTCCTACCAAGAGTAAGCCACTGACACTATTAGGGTCCACGTCTGAACCTGCCGAGCTCGTCTATGAAGCTGGCGGTGAATCAGATGCCGAGCCGAGTGATATCGAAGATGAGTCTTATATGATGGTTATGAGGTGTATCTTGGCCACACCACGTGCACCGGATGAGCACAATCGGACGAACATATTTTCTTTGAATTTTAAATGTGGTGAAAAGTGGTGCAAGTTAATAATAGACAGCGGAAGTTGCATGAATGTCATTTCGGAGAACGCCGTCACTCGTATGCACTTAGTCCCCGAACCACACCCCCAGCCATATAAAATAGCGTGGGTGAACAAAACGTCTATCGCGGTTTCTAAGCGTTGTTTAGTGCCACTTACGTTGAAGAGCTATGTCGATAAAGTGTGGTATGACGTCATCCCTATGGATGTATGTCATGTACTTCTAGGGCGCCCGTGGCTCTATGATTATGACGTGACCCATTTCGGGCGAGCCAACACTTACGAGTTCAAGTATAATGGTAAGACCATTGTACTGAAACCCACACCACCCAAGGATCCTTCGGTTGCCCCCAAGGACACCATCGTGCCGGCGGAAAGAAAAATTATAAGTTTGATAAGTAAGAAGGAGTTGGAACGCGAGACCTTCTTGACGGTGTTCTGTATGCGTTAGTATGCCTACAAGCTAAGGAAGACTCACCCACTTTAGAGAATATACCGCTATCTCTGCGCACTATATTGGAAGAGTATAAAGACGTCTATCCGGAGGACTTGCCATCTAAGTTGCCACCCATGAGAGATATTCAGCATGAGATAGATTTCGTCCCGGCTCTTCATTGCCTAACCATCCACATTATCGGCTCAACCCCTCCGCACATGAGGAGCTACAAGCTTTAATTTCGGATTTGCTAGCAAAAGGTTTTATCCGCCATAGTAAGAGCCCATGCGCCGTACCGGCCCTCTTGGTTCCAAAGAAAGATAAGTCTTGGCGATTGTGTGTAGACTACCGGGCCATAAATAAAATTACGGTCAAATATAGGTTCCCCATTCCCCGTTTGGACGATTTGTTAGATATGTTATCGGGCGCCGCCATGTTTTCAAAATTGGATCTCAAAAGTGGTTATCATCAAATACGGATACGGGAAGGAGATGAATGGAAGACGGATTTTAAATCTAAGGATGGGCTCTACGAGTGGTTGGTGCTTGGGGAACGGCTCACTAACGGACCGAGTACTTTCTCTCGATTGATGACCCAAGTTTTAAAGCCATACATGGGTAAATTCGTAGTCGTATACTTTGATGATATCTTAGTATTCAGCCGTTCACAAAAGGATCATGACACACATCTAAGGACAATCCTATCAACCTTGTGCCAAGAAAAGCTCTATATCAATCTAAAAAAATGCTCCTTTGGTGTGACATCCGTAGAGTTTCTCGGCTACATAGTGAGTTCCGAAGGCATTCATGTTGACCCAAAGAAGGTCCAAGTGAATAAAGAATGGCCTGAACCAACAAATATTCGGGAAGTTAGAAGTTTTCACGGCTTGGCCACATTTTATCGAAGGTTCATCCAAAACTTTAGTAGTATCATGGCACCGATCACCGAATGCCTGAAGAAAGGAGAATTTCATTGGACTAAAGCGGCCACTCGCGCGTTTCAAATGATTAAGGACCGGATGTCTGAAGCCTCATTATTACGCTTGCCGGATTTTAGTAAAGTGTTTGAATTATCATGCGACACATCGGGAATAGGGATCGGAGGAGTCTTGAGTCAAGATGGACATCCGATAGGATATTTTAGCGAAAAACTTGCCGGTCCATAGTTAAATTATTCCAATTATGATCGTGAGTTCTATGCCGTGATCCGTTGCCTCCAACATTGGCGACACTATCTTATCTCCAAGGAATTTGTCATCTTGTCCGATCATGAGGCATTAAGATTTGTAAACTCCCAAAGTAAGATCAGCCCACAGCACGCAAAATGAGTTTCGTACCTTCAAGAGTATACCTTCATTATCAAGCACCTCAAGGGTACGTTAAATCGTGTGGCGGACGCCCTTAGTCGCGTCACTCTATTACTATCTACCATGGAGGTATCGGTCATAGGATTTGAAAGAATCAAAGATGAGTATATGCAGTGTCCGGATTTTAAGGAGATATATTTCGCCGCTCAGGACAATTCCCCTTCCACTATTTCGGCGTACTACATCCGTTATGGGTACCTATTTAAGCATACACAACTATGCATTCCCCGCTCTTCGCTACGCCATTTTATTGTATGGGAGTTACATAGTGGAGGACTAGGAGGACATTTTGGTCGCGATAAAACGATCACACTTGTAGAGGATAAATTCTTTTGGCCAGGTCTCAAGCCAATGGTCAATAAAATTGTCGGGAGCTGCCGCGTTTGTCAATTAGCCAAGGGTAACAAGACCAATGTCGGTCTTTACACACCTCTTCCGATTCCGTCTGCCCCATGGGTGGATGTTAGCATGGACTTCATTTTGGGCCTTCCACCGACACTTAGGCGTCACGATTCCATCTTGGTCGTGTAACGACCCGAATCGCTCTAGGCCCCTAGTGTGTGAGTTTTTGAGTCAGGAGAGTTGACTCGAGGCCTGAGAAGTGCAGGGAATTGGGCTGCACTTGTGGAGAAGGGGAGAAATCAGTGCAGAGAGAAGTGACACGGGTAGCGACACGGGCGTGTCCCTACCCGTGTGCGTCGAGGTCCACTCGACAAGCCGTGTCGAGGCTGACGGGCTGTGTCGACACCAAGTGACACGGGTAGTGACACGGCCGTGTCCCTACCCGTGTGCGTCGAGATGATCTCGACGAGGCGTGTCGAGATCGTCGAGAGTCGTCGAGATCGTGACACGGGTAGTGACACGGCCGTGTCCCTACCCGTGTGCGTCGAGATGATCTCGACGAGGCGTGTCGAGATCGTCGAGCGGGGTCGACACTAAGTGACACGGGTAGTGACACGGGCGTGTCCCTACCCGTGTGCGTCGAGTTGAGCTCGACGAGAAGTGTCGAGATGTAACTCAAGAAGCACACGGCCAAGGACACGGCCAGGCACACGGCCGTGTCATGGGGACACGGGTCGGGACACGGGCGTGTCCCTACCCGTGTCAAACATTGAACCGACATGGAAACCGCCACGGCCGTTTTGCGGAAGCAGGACACGGGTACGGACACGGCCGTGTCCCTACCCGTGTCATATTTTGTATTTAAGGGGCAGAGAAACATTAGCCGTTTTTCATTCTCTTTTCCTTCCCCTATTTCCTGTGAGAGCTCCTGGTGAGAGGAAAACTGCAGGAGCAAGTTTTACCGAAGGAGATCCGCCATCGCCGCGAAAGAGAAGATGCCGCCGAGGAGAACTACGCGATCCATGGCAAGAAATGGTGGTACCGCTGGAGCCAATGTGAGTTTCCTACCCTCTCCCTTGGTGCTAGATCTTAGATATTTAGGAGAGACATCGGTTCAAGAGAGCTTGATGGAGAGTAGAAGATCTCTAGGTTAGGCCATGTTAGAACTTGTGTTCTAGACTTTAGATCTCTTCAACCCTTCCCCTTTTCTTCAATATGACGATGGGTGGATGGTCTCGTGAGGAGTTTATGGCCTTTGAGGTTGAATAAGGGAGGAGAATATTTCTGGAAAATTTAGGGACGATCGCCTTGAGGAGGAAGACGAACCGATGCCGTTCATTTTCCTTTAAGATGAGCGCAGAATCTGTAATCTGCGCGCAGCGATCTTCTAGGCAATTTTCTTGTAGGATATGGGCAGATCTGGGTTTTTGGCTAAACACGAAAGTTGTAGCCCTTGTAAATACCTTTCCAACGAGTGGTTGCACGACTTCAGGTGATGTCTGTGGCCCCGGGAAATCCTAATCGAGTTTGCTGTCCGGCAATTCCTGTACACAGAAATTGTGTTCTGTGCGCAGCGAACTTTGAAGCCGATTTCGAGTAAGTTATTGTCAGATCTGGGTTATGACCTGAGTATGAAAGTTGTAGATCATGAAAAGATCTTTCCATCGAGGGGTTACATGACTTCACCGGATTCCTGTAGCCTCAGGAATCTCCGGTCGAAGTTGCTGTCCAGTGCTAATCCTGCGCTGAAATTCTGGGTCTCTACATACATTGTGGATTTGAAATTGGTGGATCCAATGTCGCAATTAATTCGTGGTTTTGGTGAAATAATTTTATGTTAACCACCAAGTGTTATGGATGATAATATTTACTGTTTTAGAAATCAATTTATTATTGCAAGATAGCTTGAGGCTTGTTGATTTCCTTATGTTTAATTGGATTGATTTGATAATACTTCGGTAGGTTGTCGTAAGAACAAATCTTGTTTATATCATGTTGAAATCACTTGGGATGATATATAGATGGGTAACCCATGGCCATGCATATGTTTTATATCGGATTGAATTTAGGGGTCCAATACTTAGAGAGTCGTCTCCCTACGGGTAGTATTGTGAAGGGATGTAAGTGCGGTGTTGACCGTCACTTGTTTTGGTTGTGTTGAGATAAGGTGTGGATGGATGGTTGGGCTGTGCCCTCGTGTTTGCTTCCGAGGCCCCTTCCATGTTATGTTGATGTGGTATTTGCATGCGGTGTGAGTCGACACGCGGTATCGTAATCCTGGGTTAAGGATAGTGTGGCAGGTCTACGGGCTCGCCAGTCGTCACACCGACGGGAGTTGGCAGTTAGACTTGGTCGGTTTGGGCTGTGTCCTCGGTGTTCACGTCCCGAGGCCCCTCTGGCCATGTGAACGGTTGGGCTGTGTCCTCGTGCTTTCTTCCGAGGCCCCTTCCGGGTCACGCAAGGCCAGTTCGGGCTGTGTTCTTGGTGCACATCTACCCAAGACCCCGCTGGGCCATAGTACGCATGGGCTCCGCTGTTGTGTTCTTAGCGTTGAGGCGTACGGAGGCCTAGGTGAAGTAGTGTGATACCCGCCTAGTAGTAGAAGTGCCCGTTCTACTGTCACCGTCTGGCCACGGCGGCTGATGCCTGAGAGGTTAGCTACCTGCTCGAAAAGTGGGAACTATAGTCTGTGTCGACATAGCAATTGCATGGGTGAGTCATTGCATTGCATTCATAGCATTTCATATCATTGCACCACAAGATCCTCATCATATAAGTTTGTATGGGCACTCTTATACGATGAGTTACTTTTATGTAACCGATCCTTAACTTATAAGTTTGTATGGGCATTCTTATAAGTTAAGTTACTTTCCTGCTGTTACTTATACTTGCTAGTTTAGTGTAGCTCTTACTTAAATGTTGATTATGATGTTGTTACTCTTACATTACCTTGCCACCTGCTTGTACTTCCTTTACTTGCATACTTATTATATACTATACTCTTGTTCCTTTTCTCCGCCCGGTGCCGAGGATGCGCCGGGGGAGACGGATGTGAAACCACTTAGTCGTTTCGACTAACGGTTGCTACGTCTTCCTTTTTAGGAGGTCACGCCGCAGGTAGAGCAGCCGCAGACCACGCAGCAGGACAGCCAGGCCAGGACGACAGAGCCTGATGCGACGGTGCCGACGATACCGTCTGTTACAGATGTTAGTGTTTTGATTACTCTGATGTAGCCCGTTTGGGCAATGTTTAGCTGTACTCTGATATATTGTAGAAGCATGTTTTAGCTTCTCATTATTGATGTATTTGGACATTATAACTTAGTGTGGATTTTGACTTCTCTTGCTTATTTATTTGGTGGGTTGGCATGATATATTGATATTGTTGTAGCCGGCGGAATAGGCGTCTTGTGGTACAGGTTAGCCCGTGTGCTAATGCTACCCCAAGGCGGCCCTTCCGGGCATAAGACTCCCCCTTCGTGCCGTGTTTTGGAATCAGGGGAGGACGGGTCTTACAAATGGTATCAGTTTGCCACGATCCTCAACTACGAAGTCATTCAACAATGGTGCCACCCCCGTTTGGTTAGTCAGTTTGGGGACAAACTGACTTAGCGGAAGCAGTGGTGTGCCCATATGTAATTCACATTAAGTTTGTCCAACTTAGACCTTAAGTTTAGCCAACCTGACCACAATTTGTCGTGTACGTGTAGATTCCATTGCATGTTGAGCCGATGGGGGGTACTCCTACCCTCCCATACCCACTCAGTTCGAACAGTCTGAGTTGGGGCAGACGCTCACCGCCATTCTTGATGCTTTTAAGGCACAGCAGGCTCCGGTGCAACAACAGGCCCCGAGCTCCAACTGGCTGAGCACCTTCCGGGCTCTCTCCCCTCCCGTCTACCTTGGGACGGAGTCAGCCGTACGTACAGAGGAATGGCTAGACACGATACAGGAGTTGTTGGCCGGTATCCGTTGCCCAGCCAACATGGCAGTGACATTGGCAGTGTCCGTCTTGGACTTACATGCGAAGAGGTGGTGGAAGTCCCTCATGGGCTCTACCTTCCAAGGCCGGATCTACACAGAGATAAGTTGGAGTGAATTCTCGGGTGTTTTCTTGGAGCACTTTATCCCTACATCGGCCCGAGATGAGCTTGAGCAGAGGTTCCTTCTACTAAAGCAGGGATCAAAGTCGGTCACAGAATACCAGCGAGAATTCCAGCATCTCGCAAGGTTTGCGGACTCTTATGAGTTGGATGACAGAGGTTATGCCAAGCGCTTCTATAAAGGGCTGCGAGATCCCCTAAGGCAGTCCCTTTTATTTATAGCGGATGGTAGCTTGGCGGAGATCATTGATATGGCGAAAAGATTGGAGGCGGACCACATGGGATGTAGTAAGAGGCCTGCGGAGGACGTGATGGAAGCCGGCCCATGGAAATAGAAGGAGGCGAGACTTCAGAGGAGGAAGAGGTTATCAAAGAGGTGGCGGGCGTGTCCACCGAAACTATAGGGTGGAGCATCCAGTTCCGCAGCCGCCTGCGTTGCCTCCACCCCCACAGCCTCAGCGATTTCAACAACCTGAAGGGCGTCGTGGTCTGGTGTGCTTCGAGTGTAACCAGCCGGGCCACATCCGACGTTTTTGCCCGCAGCTATATGGGAACGTCCCTCCTGCTCTCCCTCCTACTCTCCCTCCACCAGCTCCACGAGGATGGGGATACATGCGTGGTCGAGGACGAGGACCGCCAAGAGGTAACCCCGGTCCTGCTAGGGATCAGGTGTACGCGCTTGACATGGCGCAGGAACGGAACCCATAAGATGTGATTGCAGGTATGATTTAATTAGTTTACATACTTGCATGGTTTAACATGAATTGCTTCGAACTTATTAGACACTAGCAATAAGTTTTGGTCGTTGGCACTTAGGCACCGTGATTATTGGCGGGAAGATGGCCTATGCGCTGTTCGATACCGGTGCCACACACTCTTTTGTGTCCGAGGATTTCATAAAATACGTGGGGGATGTTCAGTACTTCACGGGAATAGCCCGACGTGTACGCCTTCCGGATGGCTCGGAGATGATCACAACTGCCAAGTGTGAGTTGGAGTTATTTATTGATGGGAAGGCCTTTGATACGCCGGCCACGGTTCTGAGAATGTCGGAGTTTGACATCATTTTGGGCATGGCATGGCTGGACTGGCACTTCGCGAGGATCGACTGCGCGGAGAAGCGGATCTATTTGAGGCATGGAGACTCTGACGTCATCTTCCAAGGTATTAGATTCGCGCCACGTATGATATTATCTTCTATTCAGGCTGTAAAGGCTCATATGAAAGGGGATGAGGTCTTCATGATTTGGTTCGAGTTGAAGGAGGAAGCGTTGGAATTAAAGGATGTACGGGTTGTGCGGGACTTTCCCGAGGTATTTCCTGAGAAGCTACCAGGATTACCACCGCATAGAGAGGTCGATTTCCAGATTAATCTAGTACCAGGTGCCAAGCCTGTATCTAAGGCTCCGTACAGAATGGCCCCGAAAGAACTCGCGGAGTTTAGAGTTCAATTGCAAGAACTAGTAGATTCAGGGTTCGTTCGCCCCAATTCATCACCATGGGGTGCCCCTGTGCTGTTCGTAAAGAAGAAGGATGGAACCCTGCGATTGTGCATAGATTATCGGGAACTCAATCGATTAACGGTGCGGAACACTTATCCGCTACCTCGGATCGACGAGTTGTTCGATCAATTAGTGGGAGCACACTGGTTCTCTAAACTAGACTTGCGCTCTGGATACTATCAGTTGAGGATACAAGAGGGGGATATTCAGAAAACAGCCTTCAGTTCGAGATATGGTTTGTATGAGTTCACAGTGATGCCGTTTGGGCTCACAAATGCACCTTCGGCCTTCATGAGCCTGATGAACAAGGTGTTTGAACCATATCTGGACATCTTCGTCATTGTTTTCATCGACGACATCTTGGTCTACTCAAAGACGGAGGAGGAGCATGTCGAGCACCTGACCTTGGTTTTGGAAAAATTGAAGGAGCGCGCCTTGTATGCCAAGTTTAGCAAATGTGAATTCTGGCTTAAGGAGGTTGCCTTCTTGGGACATGTGATCAGTGGAGCAGGATTAGCTGTGGATCCAGCTAAGGTGCGGGCAGTGAAGGAGTGGTCGCCCTTGAAGTCGGCGGCCGATGTACGAAGCTTTCTTGGACTTGCTGGCTACTACCGCAAGTTCGTGAAAGGATTTTCCAAGATTGCCCTTCCTCTTACCTCCTTGACGAAGAAGGGTGTGCCATTTGAGTGGACACCTCAATGTGAAGCAGCATTTCAACAGTTGAACGATAGCTTACCTCCGCCCCCATCCTTGCACTTCCGTCGGGGAAGGAAGGATTTCAGGTTTACACGGACGCATCATATCAAGGGATGGGGTGCGGTGCTGATGCAGCACGGGCATGTGATCGCTTATGCTTCAAGGCAGTTAAAGAAACATGAAATCAATTACCCGGTTCATGATTTGGAGTTGGGAGCAGTGGTGTTCGCTTTGAAGGTCTGGAGGCATTATTTATATGGCGTCCACTGCGAGATCTTTTCCGATCACAAAAACTTGAAGTATGTTCACACCCAGAAGGAGTTGAACCTGAGACAACGGCGGTGGTTGGAATTTCTATGCGACTATGAGTTCACCATGAACTACCACCCCGGGAAAGCAAACTCGGTAGCGATGCCTTGAGTAGGAAAGCGCCAGGCTCTAGCCCAGAGTCTCGGCTGATGAGTATGGAGTTGGCTCGGATGGTCGAGGAGATGGAAATTACTCTAGTATTCAAGGCTCCTTCGACAGAGTATGCGGAGTATTTGGCCAACATGAGCATAGTTTGTGATATCCGAGATCGGATTCGGGTGGAGCAAGGTATGGATGCGGCCTTGGCCCCGGCAATCAAGGCAATTGAAGATGGGACCACCGATGAGTACACACTAAAAGACGGTCTCGTTTATTTTCGTGGCCGACTTTATATTCCAAGGGCGGCAAAATTCGGGAGGATATATTGAGAGAGGCGCATTCCTCTCAATATTCAGTGCACCCGGGTATTGCTAAGATGTACGCCGGACTGCGAAGACCATGTGTTGGCCGGGAATGAAGAAGGATGTTCGCTACTATGTTACACATTGCGAAGCTTGTCAAAGAGTGAAGGCTGAATGCAGGAGTCCCGGTGGTTTGTTGCAGTCATTGCCCATCCCGAATGGAAGTTCGAGGACATCTCCATGGACTTTGTTCATGGGTTACCTCGTTCCCGCTCCGGGAATGATTCAGTGTGGGTTATTGTTGATCGACTGACAAAGGTAGCCCGGTTCATACCATGAAGAAGGAAGCACACGTGGATGTTTTGGTACGCCTTTTTGTGGAGCAATTTGTACGGTATCATGGCGTGCCCAAGACAATTATTTCAGATCGGGATGGTCGGTTTACATCCAATGAGTGGAAGGCGGTACAGGCGTATTTGGGCTCACGCCTAACCTTTAGTACCGCATTTCATCCTCAGACTGACGGACAGTCAGAGCGGACCATCAGAACGCTGGAAGATTTGTTGAGGTTATGTGTGTTGGACAGAGGAGAGGCGTGGGAAAGACTCTTGCCCCTGGTGGAATTCTCCTACAACAATAGTCATCAAGCGAGCATCGGTATGGCGCCCCATGAAGCCCTTTACGGAAGAAGGTGTAGGACCCCCTTGTCTTGGGTGCAGGATGAAGATCCGAAGGCATTGGGAAATGAATTTATAGATGATACTGATGTGGCTGTCAGATTGATAAGAGACCGCATGTTGGAGGCTCAAAGTCGACAGACAAAATATTACAATAAAAAGCATCGGATGGTGGAATTCCAAGTGGGCGAAAAAGTGTTCCTTAAGATTCGGCCGATGCATGGAGTGTCGCGGGTGCGGGGAGTGAAAAAGCTTAGCCCAAGGTATGTTGGGCCTTATACTATACTAGAAAGGATCGGCCCGTTGGCCTATCGGTTGGAGTTACCACCAGAACTAGAAAACCTCCACGACGTGTTCCATGTGTCGTCGCTTCGAAAAGCATTGTTGCGGCCCGACCAGTATATTCCCACCACTGATGGTGCGGTGGCGTCAGATAGGTCTGTGCGACTAGAGCCGGTACGGATTGTGGACAGCGAGACAAGAACATTACGCCGCAAAAGTGTCCCCTTAGTGAAGGTGCAATGGATGAATCATGGAAGGAGGAGTACACCTGGGAGCCAATGGATTTGATGCAGCAACGCTACCCGGAGTTGTTTGCCCAAGGTAATCTTATTTAAAAACATATGATAAACTTCCTGTTGAGTTTTTCTCCACACAGCCTATGCCTGATTTCGGGGACGAAATCTTTTATTTTGTTTATAGGATTTGTAACGACCCGAATCGCTCTAGGCCCCTAGTGTGTGAGTTTTTGAGTCAGGAGGGTTGACTCGAGGCCTGAGAAGTGCAGGGAATTGGGCTGCACTTGTGGAGAAGGGGAGAAATCAGTGCAGAGAGAAGTGACACGGGTAGCGACACGGGCGTGTCCCTACCCGTGTGCGTCGAGGTCCACTCGACAAGCCGTGTCGAGGCTGACGGGCTGTGTCGACACCAAGTGACACGGGTAGTGACACGGCCGTGTCCCTACCCGTGTGCGTCGAGATGATCTCGACGAGGCATGTCGAGATCGTCGAGAGTCGTCGAGATCGTGACACGGGTAGTGACACGGCCGTGTCCCTACCCGTGTGCGTCGAGATGATCTCGACGAGGCGTGTCGAGATCGTCGAGCGGGGTCGACACTAAGTGACACGGGTAGTGACACGGGCGTGTCCCTACCCGTGTGCGTCGAGTTGAGCTCGACGAGAAGTGTCGAGATGTAACTCAAGAAGCACACGGCCAAGGACACGGCCAGGCACACGGCCGTGTCATGGGGACACGGGTCGGGACACGGGCGTGTCCCTACCCGTGTCAAACATTGAACCGACATGGAAACCGCCACGGCCGTTTCGCGGAAGCAGGACACGGGTACGGACACGGCCGTGTCCCTACCCGTGTTATATTTTGTATTTAAGGGGCAGAGAAACCCTAGCCATTTTTCATTCTCTTTTCCTTCCCTATTTCCTGTGAGAGCTCCTGGTGAGAGGAAAACTGCAGGAGCAAGTTTTACCGAAGGAGATCCGCCATCGCCGCGAAAGAGAAGATGCCGCCGAGGAGAACTACGCGATCCATGGCAAGAAATGGTGGTACCGCTGGAGCCAATGTGAGTTTCCTACCCTCTCCCTTGGTGCGAGATCTTAGATATTTAGGAGAGACATCGGTTCAAGAGAGCTTGATGGAGAGGAGAAGATCTCTAGGTTAGGCCATGTTAGAACTTGTGTTCTAGACTTTAGATCTCTTCAACCCTTCCCCTTTTCTTCAATATGACGATGGGTGGATGGTCTCGTGAGGAGTTTATGGCCTTTGAGATTGAATAAGGGAGGAGAATATTTCTGGAAAATTTAGGGACGATCGCCTTGAGGAGGAATACGAACCGATGCCGTTCATTTTCCTTTAAGATGCGCGCAGAATCTGTAATCTGCGCGCAGCGATCTTCTAGGCCATTTTCTTGTAGGATATGGGCAGATCTGGGTTTTTAGCTAAACACGAAAGTTGTAGCCCTTGGAAATACCTTTCCAACGAGTGGTTGCACGACTTCAGGTGATGTCTGTGGCCCCGGGAAATCCTTATCGAGTTTGCTGTCTGGCAATTCCTGTACACAGAAATTGTGTTCTGTGCGCAGCGAACTTTGAAGCCGATTTCGAGTAAGTTATTGTCAGATCTGGGTTATGACCTGAGTATGAAAGTTGTAGATCATGAAAAGATCTTTCCATCGATATATCATGTTGAAATCACTTGGGATGATATATAGATGGGTAACCCATGGCCATGCATATGTTTTATATCGGATTGAATTTAGGGGTCCAATACTTAGAGAGTCGTCTCCCTACGGGTAGTATTGTGAAGGGATGTAAGTGCGGTGTTGACCGTCACTTGTTTTGGTTGTGTTGAGATAAGGTGTGGATGGATGGTTGGGCTGTGCCCTCGTGTTTGCTTCCGAGGCCCCTTCCATGTTATGTTGATGTGGTATTTGCATGCGGCGTGAGTCGACACGCGGTGTCGTAATCCTGGGTTAAGGATAGTGTGGCAGGTCTACGGGCTCGCCAGTCGTCACACCGACGGGAGTTGGCAGTTAGACTTGGTCGGTTTGGGCTGTGTCCTCGGTGTTCACGTCCCGAGGCCCCTCTGGCCATGTGAACGGTTGGGCTGTGTCCTCGTGCTTTCTTCCGAGGCCCCTTCCGGGTCACGCAAGGCCAGTTCGGGCTGTGTTCTTGGTGCACATCTACCCAAGACCCCGCTGGGCCATAGTACGCATGGGCTCCGCTGTTGTGTTCTTAGCGTTGAGGCGTACGGAGGCCTAGGTGAAGTAGTGTGATACCCGCCTAGTAGCAGAAGTGCCCGTTCTACTGTCACCGCCTGGCCACGGCGGCTAATGCCTGAGAGGTTAGCTACCTGCTCGAAAAGTGGGAACTATAGTCTGTGTCGACATAGCAATTGCATGGGTGAGTCATTGCATTGCATTCATAGCATTTCATATCATTGCACCACAAGATCCTCATCATATAAGTTTGTATGGGCACTCTTATACGATGAGTTACTTTTATGTAACCCGATCCTTAACTTATAAGTTTGTATGGGCATTCTTATAAGTTAAGTTACTTTCCTGCAGTTACTTATACTTGCTAGTTTAGTGTAGCTCTTACTTAAATGCTGATTATGATGTTGTTACTCTTACATTACCTTGCCACCTGCTTGTACTTCCTTTACTTGCATACTTATTATATACTATACTCTTGTTCCTTTTCTCCGCCCGGTGCCGAGGAGTCGCCGGGGGAGCGGATGTGAAACCACTTAGTCGTTTCGACTAACGGTTGCTACGTCTTCCTTTTTAGGAGGTCACGCCGCAGGTAGAGCAGCCGCAGACCACGCAGCAGGACAGCCAGGCCAGGACGACAGGGCCTGATGCGACGGTGCCGACGATACCGTCTGTTACAGATGTTAGTGTTTTGATTACTCTGATGTAGCCCGTTTGGGCAATGTTTAGCTGTACTCTGATATATTGTAGAAGCATGTTTTAGCTTCTCATTATTGATGTATTTGGACATTATAACTTAGTGTGGATTTTGACTTCTCTTGCTTATTTATTTGGTTGGGTTGGCATGATATATTGATATTGTTGTAGCCGGCGGAATAGGCGTCTTGTGGTACAGGTTAGCCCGTGTGCTAATGCTACCCCAAGGCGGCCCTTCCGGGCATAAGACTCCCCCTTCGTGCCGTGTTTTGGAATCCGGGGAGGAGGGGTCTTACAGGTCGTAGTGGACCGATTCTCAAAAATGGCTTATTTTATCGCTTGTCATAGCACCAATGATGCCTCACACGTCGCTAAGTTGTATTTTAAGGAGGTCGTGGCACATTGGGGTGTCCCCAAAACCATCGTGACCGATAGAGATATTAAGTTTACTAGCTACTTTTGGAAAACACTTTGGAAGCTGTTGGGCACGCGACTTATGTTTTTCGTCGGCCTATCATCCACAAACGGATGGGCAAACGGAAGTTGTCAACCGGAGTTTGGGTGGGTTACTTCGTTGCTTAGTAGGTGATCATAAGGGTACATGGGACCTTATTCTTCCTCACGCTCAACTAGCCTACAATAATTCTAAGAATAGGTCCACCGGGTTATCGCCAAATGAGATAGTGCATGGATATAAGGCGCCCGTGCCTCTTGACTTGATTCCGTTACCACCATCATTTAAATCAAGTCAATTTGCACAGGACTTCGCCTCGCACGTTCGCACTCTCCACGAGCACATAGGCAAGACGTTGGCTAAACAATATGATATTTATCAATCGAATGCTAACATACATAAGCGAGCAGTCCCCTTCAATATTGGCGATTTGGTAATGGTACGTCTTATCCCTAAACGGATGCCTTCGGGCACCATAAAAAAATTAGCGAATAGGAGAGCCGGTCCTTTTCGGGTCTTGAAGAAGCTAGGTGAAAATGCATATTTATTACAGTTACCCGCTGATTGGGGAATCTCCCCTATTTTTAACATTTCGGATTTAACGCTCTATGTCGCTCCACCACCTGAACTGTCAGTCTCTTTGTTTCCTATTTCCACTATACCGTCTCAAGGGGTGGGGGGTGAAAATATTTCTGGACCGCTCTCCCTTTCGGATCCTTCGGGAGGTATGTTGTCTATTGATGCTACACCTTGTTTTTCTCTTGCGCCTAACGCTTTTCCAAGGTTCCCCCAGACCGATTTCTTGCCTGAAACGATTTTGCAGGATGCGGTGTTTTCTACTCCCGACGGCGACGTTCACAGGTTTTTGGTCAGATGGCGAGGTCGTCCAGCTTCGGACGACTCTTGGGTTTCTTCGGCAGAGCAGGCTCTTCTTGATGCAGATCTCCTCCACCGTTACCGTCCAGCCCACTTATCGGCGATGAGTCCTTTTGAGAGCGGGAGGATTGATAGCGACGGCCACCACGACGGCCAGCTGGGTGAAGATGACGACGACCATGGCGGTGTTGCCGTGGCAGAAGATGACGACCATGGCGGTGTTGCCGTGGCAGAAGATGACGACGATGCTCCTCCAACAAAAGACTTGCGGCGCCGTAGCGGGCACGGCTACAATCTTCGCCCACGCAACAGAAATTAAGATTTAAATTTATTTTTGGTCTGCATTTATCTTTTATTTGTGGTATTTGAAACTATGTTGTTTTCTATCATTTCATTTCGAAACAATATTTTATTTTGGGCTGCTAATAGCCACATGATTGTAAGCCTTATATAAGGCCAAGTATTCATTTGTTATGAGATTATTATTGAGATCAAAAAGAATTGCTTGCCTAACCCTAATCCTCTTCCCTCCTCCTCGTGGCCGCTGCCCCCCTCAAGGCTCCCTCTCAAGGAGTTCGGCCGCCCCCTCTTCCCCTTTGCTTGGCCGCCCCTTCTACTCCTCGCTCCCACTAACAACCCCTCGTTCCTCCACCCCTCTACCTTTCTCCACCGAAATCATATTCCCCTTTGTCATTTTCGGCTGCCTTGGAGGAAAAAGGATCAAGTGTAAGGAAGAACCAAGGTCTTTGGGGTAATCTACCGCGGCGTGAAAGCGAAGGAGACGAGCAAGGTCTTCATCCGTGGTGCGTTTCCCGTGGATCCAAAGGAAGAGCGGTCAATTTGGTGGATCCAAACATCTCGGATCTACACTTCTGAGTGGGGTAACGAAAATTCCTACACAAGAGAATTTCCCTCTTGATTAGTTCTTTTGGTCGACGACTTTTGCGTGATCTTCTCGAATCGTTAATTTTCGCGGTGTTTCTAATAGTAGATCTGGATTTTCATTTTGGTTTTTCCGAAAGATCTAACGAGAGGATTGGCGCTCCTCGCTTTTGTTTTGTTGGGATAGATCCTACCACTTTTTGAATCGTGTTTTATTTTGGGAGGATCTATTTTGGTTCAACTCCAAGCTCGACCGGAATCAATATTATTCCATTTAGCCAGAAGGGATTTTGGCCTATAGCCATTCTCCGTTCCACTTGCGGATCGGCTACCCGTATGTTAGCGCGAACGATAAATAAAATCAATTGTGGTCGCTGCGTTTCGTTTGTGTACGGGTTAGGGAGCATTAACGTTGTAAGGGTCGTAGTTCACGCCCTCCGTGTAGGATCCCTAAGGCTTAGCCTACATCACCAGGTCATATTGGACTTCAGTCCAATTCAATACTGCTTCAGCACATGATTGCTTATCCACACAAACAATCTCCAACACCTCCAACTCCCTAACCAACCGCTCATCATACATCGATAGCCAATTGGCTTGAGCTGGGGTTCGGTGACTCAACGCGTCCGCAACCGCATTGCCCTTACCAGGCACGTAGTGGATCTTGAATGTATAGTCCCCAGGAACTCCATCCATCTACGCTGCCGCATATTCAGATCTTTCTGATCAATCAAATACTTCACGCTCTTATGATCGGTGTAGATATCAATCTTCACACCATACAAATAAAGCCTCCACAGCTTCAAGGCAAAAATCACGGCCGCTAACTCCAAGTCATGGATCGGATAATTCCTCTCGTGCACCTTTAACTATCTCGAGCCATAAGCTATTACACTTCCGTGTTGTAGTAGAACGCAACCCAAACCGCTGCTCAAAGCATCGCTATAATTCTCATAACCTTCGGTCCCACTCGGCGAACTCAGCACAAACGCCGTGGTCAACTGACATTTCAACTCCTCAAAAGCTCGCGCGCACTCCGGCGTCCAAACGAACTTCTGCTCCTTCCTCGTCAAAGTAGTGAGAGGTAACACTATCCGCGAGAAGTTCTCTATGAAGCTCCTATAATAGCCGGCAAGCCACAGAAAGCTCCGGACTTCCTCTACCGTAGCAAGCTCATGCCACTCCCCTATCGCAACAATCTTTGTCGGATCCATTGCAATACCTTCTCCACTCACTATATGACCGAGGAACGCCACTAAGGGCAAACAAAACTCGCACTTCGATAACTTGGTGTACAATTGATTCCTCCTTAGCGTCTCCAAAACCAAATGAAGATGCTTGAAGTGATCTTCCTCACTCTGCGAGTACACCAAAATATCGTCGATGAAGATGATCATAAAATGGTCCAAGTACTCCCTGAAGGTCCTGTTATTAAAATCCATGAACACTGACGGCGCATTAGTCAGCCCAAACGGCATGACCGTAAACTCGTAATGCCCGTATCTAGTACTGAACGCTATCTTCAGGATATCACTCTCCCTTATTCGCAACTGATAGTACCCGGACTTGAGATCCAACTTTGAGTACACCGTCGACCCGACCAACTGATCAAAAATATCATCGATCCGGGGGATCAGGTACTTGTTCTTTTCCGTCAACTTGTTGAGCTCCCGATAATCAATACATAGCCTCAATCTTCCGTCCTTCTTCTTAAGAAAGAGGACTGACGCGCTCCAAGGCGAAGAACTTGGGCGCACATACCCTTGCTCGAACAACTCTTGCAGTCGAACGTTTAGCTCCGCCATTTCTTTAGGCGCTAGCTGATATGGAGAGCGTGACACAGGCTTTGCACCTGGTACGGGCTCTATCATAAAATCTATCACCCGCTGAGGTAGGGCTCCAGGAAGATCTGCGGGGAACACATCAGGGTACTCAGCTACCACTGATATACTATCCAACATAGGCTTTGGCTTTGCAACCTCCACTAGTGTAAAGAACAGCTCTGCACCAGCACGAACCGCCTTCACCACTTGAAGATCAAACATCAACGTCTTGCTCGACCATTTTAAGCCCGTAAAAGTCGTCCCACGACTTGCTCCCAGCTTGACTTCCTTGCGACCGCAATCAATATAGGCTTGCTGCTTTGAGAGCCAGTCCATGCCAAATATCACGTCGAACTCCACCAACGGAAGTAACGACGCTTGCAGATCAAACTCCTGATTCCCAATACGAATCTTAACACCGCATATTTTATCCGCGCGCATGGAACATCCATTGGCCAACAACACATCCAACTTGTCCTTCGCCATCAATGAAGGTACTCTGATGCGTGATATAAATCATTCAGACAAGAAGGAGTGTGAAGCTCCTGTATTGAAGAGTGCTCTTGCCGGATTTTCAATAATCAAAACAAAGCCTAAACAAGCATTGGTAAGGTAACATGTGCATAACAAATATTTAAAGGAATTAACTTGCTATAAATTAAACCGTACCTGGCACCACATCCGCCTATTTAATGGCCTCCTGTTGGCCAAGATTGTATACCCTCGGTTGGGCCGGAGCATAATGGGACGCAGTCGACTCCACCTCCTTGCCCTTCTCTTCATAAGTTGCTCCCGGCTTCCTTTCGGACTTGGGGCGTCCTCTCCAGCAATCGCGGGCAAAGTGCCCCGGCTTTCCATAAGTAAAACACGCACCCGGGGTCCGACCCGTGTTCGCCCCAGAAGCACCAAAAGGAGCTGGACCCGAAGTCCTAGACTTCTTAAAGAATCTCCGATAGCCGGACTTCCAAGTAGTCGGCACTTTGAATTCAGACTTCTTGTCACCCAAGCTTTTCTTTGCCTGAACAATCTTCATGTCCTTTTCCAAGGACCGGGCCATGTTGACCAAGGTCAAGAAACCCTGCATCATCGGCCCCGAGAGTAGTAACCTCAACTCATCTCTCAGCCCTTCGTAGAATCGATTCGTCTTTCAATGGTGGAGCTAGCATATCGACTCAATCGAGTAAACTCGTGGAGATATTCATCCACGCTGCTGTCTCCTTGAATCAACTTCAGGAACTCATTCTCTAACGCTATCCTCTGCGCTGAAGGGAGGTATCTAGCCAAGAACAGTCTTGAGAACTCCTCCATCGAGACATCTATAAATTTCCTACCTCTCAAAAGGTTCAGCTCCAATCCTTCCCACCACAATCTCGCTTCACCGTCCAAAAGGAACGTAACAATGGTGGTCATTTGCCACTCCTCCGTCTCTATTGCTGTCATGACTCGCTTCATCGTGGAGAGCCAGTCTTGAGCTTGACATGGGGTTCCCAACCCCGAGAATACCGGAGGATTAAAGCTCATGACATTCTTGAGCTGTCTCTCGGTTGCCCTCCTTGGCGCCAACGACTCCACCACTACCTGCTCCAACGCAGGAGCGGGCTGCTGCATTTGCCTTGCAGGCTGCGCATTCATCATGACCAACACTGCTTCGGACACCAAACGTATGGTCTCAGCCGATGGAGGTGTTGCAGGAGCTTCATTAGGTGCACTGCTAGCCTTAGAAACTCGACGTTCCGATGGCCCAGCACCACTTATGGTCACCTATAGTGGTACAAAACACCGTTAAGCGACCAAATAAAATTGCAAACAACAATTATAGGAACACACAGGTTCCCCAAACACATGTATTTTCATTCCTAAGTGGACATTCATGGGTTATTTTACTATTATAACGATGACGCACATACAGGTGCTCACCACCCCTTAAAACGAATTCGGCCACGAATTCATCTTAAGCCCGACCAAAACCAGTAGTCTGATACCAAATTATAACACCCCCTATCCGTCGCATAGCATATAACAGTAGGTCCGGCCGGGGCCCGATGCCATATACCAAAGACAGAACGGGTGGTTACTCAATGGAAAGCATCCAACCAATGTAAAGTCCTACACAGAGCATTCTAGCGGAAGAAGTTTTAAGTTGCAAATAAAGAACCCAGCACCAAGCATGAATGCCCACTAAACAACAAATAGGAATATAGTACATACACAAGTACAGGCCTTAAGGCCTTACAAAATGGTTTACTCAATATTACATGTTTTCCATACCACGGCACGCAGGCCGGTCATACATGAATAAAAGCAAATAAACACTCCAATTCGGCCTTCGAGGGCCGGCTTCGCAATTTGGACTTTTGCCCGCTATTGACCGCTTGGTCCAGCAGCACCTGCAAGCAACAAACCACCGCACGATGGCAAACAAAAGCAACGTTCAGCAATGCTGACCAAATTATAACGATCCCGCCCCCAATACGGGGTGGCAATGCTCCTTCCCTCCACTTATTAGCATAACCAAGCATTATATAAATATATATTGCATCACAGGCATTGGCACGCATGGCCCCACGCCCCGTGCTCTCAGGGCACATTCTCGGCGAACCAGCCAATGTCACGTCAATTTAAGCCATAGACTTTCCGGACTCACTGCCGCCACTTTGACGGCCAAACATATGAGCATTTTGTCTTCTTGGCATGGCTCACGTCAATTTAAGCCATAGACCGCCGAAGACCCTCATCTACGCCAACGGCTCTAACCGAATGACATAGAACGGGTACGGTTCAATCTAACCCGTGCTCACATCGCAACGACAATTTAAGCCATATGCGCGGGTCAAACTTCTCCCGAGTCCCGTTTCCATTACAACTTACATAACCCGGTTATGTTCGAGTCAGCTCCTAGGCCACCAAGTTGGCAAGATCATGCATAGGCCCAGTTTTTCGGATGCACCTTAGGGTTAATCCCCAAGGCTCCCTGTTGCAATCTACCACATAGAAACCCGAAAAACAAACAATCGCATGCAGTCTTTTCTGGCATTTATGCAATGCAACATCACCGATCCAGACCAACATGTCCGGGTAGGCGTCACACATCATGCCTATGTCTGTTCTTGAATGCGGACTCTAAACAACGGAGACTTTACATATCTACCCGAAGGAATGCCTCCAACTCACCGCAAACTCGTGAGAGCGGGCTTCCTATGCAAAGAAGGAGAGCTTCACATGCTCAAGAAGAGAATCATTACCCTAGCATTCTTCCTTGGCGCCATGGAAATGTAAGCGGATGAAAAGCAGCGCACTCTCTTTGCCTCCGTAGATCCAAAGTCGGCTCGCGATTTGGAGCTTCGAAGCTCCTCCAATGGCCGGATCTAGCTCCTTCTTCCTCCTTTGCTCTCACCTCTCTCTTGACTTAGAAAGAGAACCACCCAAGTAAAAATGAGGGTTTCAAAGGCCCAATCCCGAGTATATCCTAGTAGGAACAACCCCCAACCGTCGGATCCCAAAATAAGGAAACGAATGGCTACGATTCATAGCTAAAAAGTAAAACCAGGGCCGAACCCGGCCTGTGACACACCCGTGTCCAGGTCCGTGTCCCTCTTTCGCCGTCAAAATCGAAGCGTCTTGAAAAGCACACGGGCATCCCACATGCCCGTGTTCGACCTGACATGCCCGTGTTCTAACTGACACGGACGTGTGGTCGGCCGTGTACCCCCATTGACACAGCCCCGAAAACAACCCGAGACTCACACGGGTATTGGACACGCCCGTGTCCTAGCCCGTGTCTAACTCAAACATGCCTGGGCTCCTGGCCGTGTTCACTATCTCGACAATTCGTCGAGCGAAGTTCGTCGACTACCTGACACGGCCTTGGACACGCCCATGTCCTAGGTCGTGTGCCTTGTCTCGACACATCGTTGAGCGAAATTCGTCGACTCCCCGGGCTGATCGTCGACACGGGCTCGACACGGTGATGAGCTTTTATAAAGTTTTGAAAATGATCCAAACTAAACTCTCAACTAGGCAAGTGCACCTGTCGAAATTTAGTATAGGGAATATCGTATTTAAACTCGGGGACTGTTGAGTATTTGTACTCACAAGGAAGAGCTATTAATTTATCGATCGGAAAATTGGTTTTGCGAAAAACGAAAACGAACGTTAAATTAAGGTGAGAAATTCGATGAATAGAAGGCTAGCACTTGATCTGGAATCCCTTTGTGCTAGAATAAAATTCACGAAATTAAAGAGCACAAGCGTCTAAATTATTAACTTCGACCGCGGAGGTTCCAAAGCTACGAAGCGCCTCTCTCGAGAATACGCATTCGACTAACCTTAGGTAGATCGATTAAGACCTCTCGGCCAGTCGAAAGACCTAAGCTTGCTTTAGGCGGTGAACCTCACTAATGGAGTTGACTCCAAGGCGGAAGAATTTTGCGTTACTCTCTCGAGGGGTGCAAGAAATTCTCTTTATCCTTGAGTGATCTACTCGTATCTACAACCTCTCGGTAAATCTAGGATACGAATCTAAGCACGAATAAACATAATTTGCAACTTATGAATTCGAAGAGAATTTAAATCAAAGATAAATCAAAGTTTAGAAAATAGAATGCTTGCTAAATCGAGACAAAAATAAGAATTTTATTCCATTCGAAAGTTCATCATGATCAAGTGCTAATTGGGAAATTAGCTACTCATCATGATGGGAGAATTACATGAAAGCATAAAGAAAGACATGATTAAAGAACAACTTGAAAATAAAGGTTACACTATGAATGGAAAATGCAGGAAAAACAGTAAAGAAAATAGAATTAAGCTCCCCAAAAATCTCCTCTTGAGCATCTGAAGTTGTCTGGAATTTATAGAAAAAGTTGTTGGGTGGTCACGCCCCTAGGTCACGCCCGTGACCTAGGGCGTGTCGGTCGCGGAACCGTCGTCTTCAAGTCCTCTGAACGTTGGCGCGAAACTGCAAAAAGTCATTAATTAGCGGGTCACGCCCCTAGGTCACGCCCGTGACCTAGGGCGTGTCTTGACGGTTGTAGAAAAACGGCGGGAAGCAGAAACAGCGGGAATAACTCCGGCCGTTGTTGGAAGGTCACGCCCATGGTCACGCCCGTGACCTTGGGCGTGTCTTGAGAAAACTCCCAGCGCCTGAAACTGAAGCATTAAGTCGGCACGCCGGGCTGTCACGGGGTTCGTCACGCCCGTGCCAAATGTGTCACGCCCGTGACGTGTTCCTAGTAGAAACTGCCGTTGAATGGAAGACACGGCAAAGCACTGGATGTCACGCTTGGAGTACACGCCCGTGTGACGATGGTCATGCCCGTGACCTTAGGGCGTGTACTTTTAATTGACGTGGTAGATAGCTCTACCACGCGCCGGTTTCACGCCAGTATGTCACGCCCGTGACCTTGTCGGTCACGCCCTTGACTTTGGCGTGTATATTTGAAATTTTTCTGCTTTTGTCCAGTTTTGTCTCCTGGTCAACCATATAGACTCCAAATTGAAATTTGCAGCCCAGATTGCCCTAAAATAAGAAATTAGAAAAATTTAATAATAAAATTACAAAATATAATTATAAACTAATTAATTATTAAATAAAAATAATATAAAAACATGGACAAAATTAGAGTTATCAAATACCCCCATACTTACTCGTTTGCTCGTCCCGAGCAAACAACTTTACATGGAGAGTAGAAAAATTTTAATGCTAAAAACGAAAATTGAATATAAGGAGTAGAATGCGAAGTCTTATGCCTATGCTTGTATTTATTATTGTAGAAGAACCTACTCAGCATACAAATTAGTTTTTTTAATTTTCTAAAATGTGTTTCCACTTATTATTTTTACTTCAAAGATGGAAACACGATAAATCTTTGAATCACGTTTAGGGAGAAAGTAGCGTGTTTGCTAAGATAACATTGCACAAATCGAAGATCGGGATACCCTCCAAAGAAATCCATCAATGTCGATGGCCATAGGCTTGCCCTTTCACACTCTCACCACATCACTAGGTTAACTTATAAGCACAAATCAGTAGGACTTAAGTAGGTTGGAATGTAGGCTTAGGTTTTTGGTTTGGAAAAACAAAGATAAATGCGATGGGTAGACACACCAAAACCTAAAGAGAGGTTGCACAAAAGAAATAAATTGAAAAACTCCGTCAATTCCTTTTTTTTTCAATATGTTGAATATTTTTTCAACTTCCTCTTTTGTTTTTGTTTTTTTTTTGTTTTTTTCTTTTTTTCCCTTTTTTTTGTTTGTTTTTTTTAGAGGAGAAGTGAAAAATAGAACAACTCTTGTATATTTTTTCAAAATCCACCAAAATAAAATGGCTCCTAATCACACACAAACTGGTTTTATCTATAATTTTAAGCTCGGTTTTAGGTGTGTAATTAGGATGCTTTTTAGGCTTATGTAAAGTGTTGGTGGAGCTATAACAAAAGGAAGGGTATAAGCTCAAATTGGCTTAGCAAGGGTAAAACGTTAGGTACGGGTGCAAAGGCTCAAACTAGCCAAAAGAAATGCCTAAATCATTTTCATGCTAATGAGTTTAACCTATGCAAAGTCTTGAGAATAGCTAGAGGGCAAGTTCTAGACATCGAGAAAGAATACCTCTTTCTTGATCCGCGAAATATCTCTCTAGTAAACTTCTACACACTCTCCTAAAATATTTTTAGATTTTACCGGTTTCCAAGTAGAAGTAAAATAAACTATTTCTATGCATTCAGAAAAAGAAAAATCTAATTGTATGCTGAATATTTAATTCTACTCAAATTCTACTAACATGTGCACTTAACTAGAAACACAGCATGACCAACAGTTCTACTACAAAATTCAAAATTCAATTAAAGTATCAAAAATTTTCTAAACTTATGTAAAAGTTGAATACCTAGAATTTCGCATGTGAGTAAATAGAGAAATAAAGATCTCCCTAATTTTGAAAGTAATCCTATTTTTTTATTTTTGTATTTTTTTTTTGTATTGTTTTTTTGTATTTTTGTAAAGTAAGCAAAAAAAAATTGCACAAAAGAAATAAAATCCTTATTATTATTATTATTATTATTATTTTATATGTTTTACTTGAGAAATATCCCCCCATACTTAAACAAGATATTGTCCCCAATGAAAAATAAATAAGTAAAGAGAAAAGATAGGAGACTTCCCTGAAGCGGGTCATGCCGCACCAAAATGTACCTGGAAGACAAAGCTGAAGCAAAACATATTTTTTATTTTACGAAAAAGAAAAGATACAGGACAAAGGAAAAGAAAACGATAAAAAGAAAAGATACAATAGGGCGGTCTACAATCCCAAAGAAAAAGAAAGCAGGCTAATCCTCATCGCTATGCTGCCGCGGCTCCTGATAATGCGTCCGGAGGGCTGAAAACTCACGCTCAATATGTGCCATGGATGAGGCTTGATTTGTCGCTAGCGTGGTAAATCGACTGTCAAAACTCACAAATCGAGCATCAAAATCGGCCTGCATCGTATCTAAGCGTGTGTGAAGAGACGCAAACTGACGATCCCAATAGCTCTGAGGGCCGGGCTCGGAAGAAGGGTCCTGCGGTGGTGGAGGAATCTGGGGAGAGTGAACAGTGCCACTGGGGCCGACACCGTAATCAAGGTCAAGATCTCCACCACCGACTGCGGGGGGAATAGCCTCAAACTCTCCATCACGTCTCCGCGCTAAGCCGAGGGCCTGAAGGGTCTGGAACTGGATGACTTGCGGCGTCTGGACGCAGCTGAGGCGTGGAAGAGCATCCCAAATGCCGAGCTGCTTCACGAGGAAAGTGATGAAGTTCCCGCCGTCCACTGCTCCCAACCGCGCATTTTCGGACTGGTGCCGAAAGAAAATTGCGAGCAGATAACCAAGGTTGAGGGGGACCCGGTAAAACATACTATATAAATATAGTAAGTCTGCCCGAGTCACCACCCCGTGGCTATCGCTGCGACCAGAAATAGTGAAGGTAAGGAGGTTGTCGAGAATACGTAAGGCGGGAGAAATGAGTTGGCTGCCTTTGGATTTCTTTGGGGTGTAGGGGGCGGTGTCACTACTGATTTCTGCCCAAAAGGCGAGAAGGTTGACATCGGCCGGGAAATCAGTAATTAAATCGAGATAGGCGGGAGATTGGGAAAAAGCCTCCGAGCAGAAGCCCATGACGACATTGAGCTGGCGGATGGTGAGCTGATGCACCATCCCAGCTATGCGAAAGACGATGAAGTCGTCATTGGCCGCCCAGCGGAACTCGAATGAAGCCAAGAACTCAACGGTGAGTTCAAGAAAGGCATGCTCGGAAATAGAGAAGAGGGAACTCCATCCAGGGGTGGATAGAAATCCCCGTACCAAATCCGCAGCTCCAAATGTGGCGAGGATCGCCCAATCTAAAATACGGAACACGCCAAGGGGTTTGGCGCGTAGGGGCTCGCTGCGCTCCTGCTGGGTTTGGTTTTGAAATAGGAGCATGGCTTCCGCTGCGGCGGGATCCGCGGGGTGCTCGAAGGAGGAAGCGGTGGAGCGAGGGTGGTGGCGAGGCATTTTGGAAGAGGGGAGAAGAAGGAAGGATTCGGGTTAGCAAAGGCAGAAGAGAAGGGTGGATGGTGTGGAGGAAGAAGAGGGGGAAAGGCCCTATTTATAGGGTTTTCGGGTAAGTCACGCCCCCCTGTCACGCCCGTGACAGCGGGCGTGACAAGCACGGGACAAAAAAGAAAGAGGATCCAAGGCCTCCTGCCTCGAATTCCCTGGTCACGCCCAAGAGTCACGCCCGTGACTCTTGGCGTGTAAGGCGTGTCCGACGCAGGAATCCAATGCGCTGGCATTGGATTCCAAGGCCACGCCCCAGGTCACGCCCGTGACCTGGGGCGTGTCTCTTAAAAAATAAAGGCAAGGGAATCCGAGGCGTTGACCTGGGGTCACGCCTCGGATTCGATAACACGGCCCAGGGTCACGCCCGTGACCCTGGGGCGTGTATCTGAAAACGAGAATAAAAAAAAAACTTTTTTTTTATTTATTCCCTTTTGTTTTTGGGCGAGTCACGACCGTGACTTGCCAGCGTCACGGGCGTGACACTAACTGTCACGGCCATGACTGGGCAGGAAGAGAAGCTTCCCAGCTGCACTTCGTCGAACGAAGTTTCGGGATAGCCACGCCCGTGACCAATGATGGTCACGCCCATGATAGTACCGAAAGACGAAAGGAACGCTGCGCTCGACGAAACCACTCTCGGGTTTCGCTCGATGAAGTAAACACGTCTCTGTCATGCCCGTGACCAATAGGTCACGCCCGTGACAGAGGCGTGTACGAGCAGAAATTTTTTTTCTTTTGATTTTTTTTCCTTTATATATATATATATATATATATATATATATATATATATATATATATATATATATATATATATATCTATATATATATATATATATATATTTAAGATTCAACTGAACGATAATAAAACAAAAGTTACCGACTTGAAGAAACACGTAGACTTGACGTTCAACTCCGTCGATCGTCACGCCGAAAAAGATGTCCTTCAAACCTGCAAAAATTTTAAAAAAAAATAAAAAAAAGAGATAAGCATGCGGTGCCTCCCACAAGCGCTTTGTTTATGGTCGTTGAGCTCGACCTAAGTGGGGCACTCATTTATGGGTTCGGGAGGTTAATTTCCTCCCGGTACTCATTAGTAGTATCGCCGGCGAGAAATATCTTCAACAGGTGCCCATTCACTTTAAATTCGCCTTGTTCCAGGTGCGAGATAAGCACTGTTCCATAGGGCCACACCTCTTTTACAATAAAAGGGTCGGACCATCGGGACTTTAGTTTGCCCGGAAAAAGTCGGAGGCGCGAATTATAGAGGAGAACTTGGTCTCCCGGTTTGAAATCTTTAGGATGCTTAATTTTTTTATCATGAAAGAATTTTGTGAGCTCCTTATAAAGTTTATTACTTTCATAGGCTAAGGAGCGCCACTCATCGAGCTCGTTAATTTGGAATTTTCGAAGCTCGGAGGACAAATTTTCATCTAGATTTAAAAATTTAAGCGCCCAAAAGGCGCGGTGCTCAAGCTCAACCAGTAAGTGACATGCTTTCCCATAGACCAATCGGTACGGCGTACAACCGATAGCGGTCTTGTACGCGGTCCGATAAGCCCAAAGAGCATCATCAAGCTTGACTGACCAATCCTTCCGACTAGTAGAAACCGTTTTCTTTAAAATTCGTTTGATTTCACGGTTAACTACTTCTACCTGGCCACTTGTTTGAGGGTGATAGGGGGTGGCTAACCTATGCGTAACGCCGTATTTAGACAAAACCTTAGCGAATTGTGCGTTACAAAAGTGGGTGCCCCTATCACTAACTATTGCCCGCGGTGCTCCAAATCGTGAAAATAGTTTTTTGAGAAATTGGGTCACGACTCGGGCGTCATTAGTGGGGAAGGCTTGCGCTTCTGCCCACCTTGACACATAGTCGACCGCTACCAAAATATATTTATTTCCATAGGATGTTGGTAGCGGTCCAACAAAGTCGATCCCCCATAAATCAAAAACTTCTATTTCTAAAAATGTATTTAATGGCATTTCATCACGGCGGGAAATATTACCTGAGCGTTGGCATTGTTCACAACGACTTACATGTGCGTGAGCATCCTTGAAGATGCTTGGCCAATAGAAGCCCGCTTCAAGTACCTTCCGAGCTGTCTGATTAGCTTTATAGTGCCCACCGGCGGGTCCCTCATGGCAATGCTTTAGAATTTGTGCGCCTTCCTCATGAGAAACACACCTCCGCACTACTTGGTCCGCGCAAACATGAAAAAGGAAGGGATCCTCCCAAAAAAAATTTTTCAAATCAGAAAAGAATTTCTTCTTTTCTTGATAAGAAAAACCATTCGGGAGGAATCTCGCAACAAGATAATTTGCGAAATCGGCGAACCAAGGAGTGGGGAGGATGATTACCTTATGAATGGCGAGAAGGCGCTCCTCGGGGAAAGTATCGTCAATGTCCTCCTCCATGAGCTCCCCCGAATTGGGGTTCTCCAACCGCGAAAGATGGTCAGCCGCCAAGTTCTCCGCTCCTCTCTTGTCGCGAATCTCCAAATCAAATTCTTGGAGTAGTAAGATCCACCTAATTAATCGCGGCTTTGCATCTGTTTTTGCTAGTAAATATCTCAAAGCCGAATGATCAGTAAAAACAATAATTTTAGACAAGGTGAGATATGAGCGGAATTTATCAAATGCGAAAATTACGGCTAATAATTCTTTTTCGGTGGTCGTGTAATTTTCCTGTGCGGCGGTTAATGTTTTGCTTGCATAATAGATAGGATGAAAGTTTTTATTTATGCGTTGTCCTAACACCGCACCAACGGCAAAACTACTAGCGTCGCACATTATCTCAAATGGAAGCTCCCAATTGGGAGCGATCATGATAGGAGCGTTAATCAATTTTTCTTTAATAAGAGAAAAAGCACGTAAACAATTTTCGTCAAAAATGAACGGCGCGTCTTTTTCTAACAAGTGGGTTAGGGGCTTAGTTATTTTAGAAAAATCTTTAATAAACCGGCGATAGAAACCGACATGCCCCAAAAAACTACGAACGGCCTTAACATTTGAAGGGGGAGGTAGCTTTTCTATAGTTTCAATTTTTGCTTTATCTACCTCTATGCCCTTACTAGAAATTTTATGTCCTAAGACCAAACCCTCCCGTACCATAAAATGGCACTTCTCCCAGTTCAAAACTAGGTTCGTGTCCTCACATCTTTGGAGTACATGGGAAAGGTTTGCCAAACATAAATCAAACGAATCTCCAAAAACGGAGAAATCGTCCATGAAAACCTCCATGATATCCTCCACTAATTCGTCAAAGATCGCTAGCATACACCTTTGGAAGGTTGCCGACGCGTTGCACAAACCAAAAGGCATCCTTCGATAAGCGAAGGTGCCAAACAGACAAGTGAAAGTTGTTTTCTCTTGGTCCTCGGGCGCGATGGGGATTTGAAAATATCCCGAGAGACCATCAAGAAAACAATAAAATGAGTGTCCGGATAGCCGTTCAAGTATTTGGTCAATAAACGGCAAAGGAAAATGATCCTTACGGGTTGCATCATTTAATTTACGGTAATCGATGCACACCCGCCATCCGGTAACGGTTCGAGTAGGAACTAACTTGTTTTTATCATTAGGCACTACCGTTAACCCTCCTTTCTTGGGCACCACTTGGACCGGGCTCACCCAAGAGCTATCCGAAATTGAATAGATGATACCCGCATCTAATAATTTTATTACCTCGGCCTTGACTACCTCCTTCATGTTAGGATTTAGCCGGCGTTGAGGTTGAATGGTTTTATGAGCGTGTTCTTCTTAAAAAATTTTATGGGTGCAAAAGGAGGGATTAATCCCTCTCAAATCCGTGATCTTCCACGCAATTGCGCGGCGATGAAGTTTTAAAGTATGAGATAATTTAATTTTATCTTCATCGGTCAAGTAGGCCGACACAATAACCGGAAGTTTTGAATCTTCCGCCAAAAATAAATACTCTAAATGATTAGACAATTGTTTTAGTTTTAGCGTGGGAGGTTCATCATAAGAAGTTTTCAAACGATCACTACCAATTTCTAAAAGTTCAAAAAATAGGTGCGTGCGTGATCGAGAGATTATCACTATTTTCATGAGCAATTAATTCTAAATGTTCTAAATCGGCATCATGATCAATAGAAGATAAAGATTTTTTAGAAAAAAGAAAAGAGTCTTCTTCAAGAGAAGCCTCCAAATAATAACATGAGTCGTCATTTGAGAGCGAGTTTTTCATAGACGTGTCAATAGTAAAGTTAACTTCTTCATCTCAGACTCTAAGGAGAAGTTTCCCATTAGTAACGTCTATAATTGCGCGTGAGGTGGCAAGGAAAGGGCGACCGAGAATGAGTGGGACCTCGGTGTCCTCTTCGATGTCAAAGATGACGAAATCTACCGGAAAGATAAATTTGTCTACTTTGACAAGCACATCCTCTATGATCCCCATAGGGAGCTTGACAGACCGATCCGCCAATTGAATACACATTCTTGTGGGTTTAGGTTCTCCTAATCCCAACTTCTTAACTAAAGAATAAGGCATTAAATTGATTGAGGCGCCTAGATCGGCTAATGCACGTTTTACTAATAAATCACCAAACAAACAGGGAATGGAGAAACTACCCGGATCGGGTAATTTCTTAGGTAATTTATTAAGTAAAACTGTCGAACACTCCGCATTCAATTGAACCATGGAGATATCCTCAAGTTTCTTTTTATTGGATAAAAGATCCTTGAGGTACTTGGCGTATTTCGGCATTTGTGCTATTATTTCACAAAACGGTAGATTAATTTGGATTTGTTTAAACATGTCCAAAAATTTACCGTGATGTTCATCCACCCGGTCTTTTTGCATTCTAGATGGATAGGGAAGAGGTGGTTGATAAGCTTTTGGTTTATTAAAAGTAGAAGGCTTTGGCGGAGGAGAAGATGAAGAAATTATTACCTCCGTATCAACCGGAATTGGAGAAGTATCAACCGGATTTGGAGAAGTGGTTACCTCCTTCCCGCTCCGTAGGGTGATGGCTTTGGCATGCTCCTTTGGGTTGGGCTCTGTATTGCCCGGTAGCGCTCCTTGTTGACGATCGGAGGGCATTTTAGCGATTTGCCCAATTTGTGTCTCCAAACTTCGAAGAGATCCGGTGAGATTCCGGATGTTGGCATCATTTGTAGTTGTATATTTAGTGAACAATTCCTCGAGATTGGGAGCTTTGGGAGCTTGCGGTGGAAAATAGCCGGGTGGAATCGCGTTCGGCGGGCGAGCCGCGTTCCCCGGATTACTCCAAGAGAAGTTGGGGTGATTCCTTATACCCGGGTGATAGGTATTGCCAAAATTGTTACCCGGATTATAAGGTGGCTGATTCGGATTACCCATGTAATCCACATGCTCGGCAATAGTAGAAGGCTCCCAATATTGGGGCTCACAGGTAGATTTGGACGAGGAAGCAGACATCTCGTTCATCTGTTTTTGCAGTTGCTCAACCTGGAGAGACAAACTTGAAACCGTATTGATTTCATACATCCCGGCCGGTTTAGGTGGTTTAGATCGAGGTGTACTCCATTGATAGGTATTCAAAGCCATACCTTCTATAAGCTCTTGTGCGGTCGCCGGTGTTTTGTTATTAGCGTTCCACCGGCGGCGGCATCGATATGTTGCCTAGTTTGAGAATTTAGGCCGTTATAGAAGGTTTGGATTTGTAACCAATCCGGAATTGCATGATGAGGACATCGACGAAGCAATTCCTTGAAACGCTCCCAAGTATCATATAATATTTCCGAATCAAGTTGGGAGATATAAGTGATATCATTGCGCAATTTAGCCGTTTTAGCCGGCAGAAAGTATTTCGTAAGAAATCTTTCCGTCATTTGAGCCTATGTTGTGATGGAGCCTCTTGGTAGAGAACCCAACCACTGCTTGGCTTTAGTGCGCAATGTAAATGGGAATAACCTTAGCCAGATGCCATCATCGGATACACCATTAATTTTAAAAGTATCGCATATTTCTAGGAAATTTGAAATATGCGCGTTTGGATCTTCATCTTGAAGCCCATCAAATTGTACATATTGTTGTACCATTTGGATGATGCTTGACTTCAACTCAAAATTATTGGGGGCAATAGCGGGGCGAACAATACTAGATTGAGTCTCGTCCAAGTTTGGACGGGCATAATAGGACATAGTCCTTTGTTCAACCGCATTTGGCTCACCCATATTGGAAGAAGCAGAAGAAGGAGATCTAGGAGAATGGGAAGAAGAACTAAATGAAGAAGGAGAAGAAGAAGGCGGTGACGGAGAGAGGATTAATGAAGGATTAGGAGTGTCTCCTAAGGATTCCGTATCTTGAAAATTCGGAACTTGAAATCGTAAGCGGTGCTACAGGGTTCGCTCGATTTCCGGATCCAAATCAAAAAGCGGCGACGGATTCCCTCGGGTCATACACCAAAATAAGACAAAATAAATTTTTTTTTTATTTTGATATTTCTAAAACAAAAAGAAAATGATAAAATTAATAGATCCTTGCTTTCAAAATATCAACGAAAAGATAGTCCCCGGCAACGGCGCCAAAAACTTGATGAGCTTTTATAAAGTTTTGAAAATGATCCAAACTAAACTCTCAACTAGGCAAGTGCACCTGTCGAAATTTAGTATAGGGAATATCGTATTTAAACTCGGGGACCGTTGAGTATTTGTACTCACAAGGAAGAGCTATTAATTTATCGATCGGAAAATTGGTTTTGCGAAAAAAGAAAACGAACGTTAAATTAAGAGGAGAAATTCGATGAATAAAAGGCTAGCACTTGATCTGGAATCCCTTTGGGCTAGAATAAAATTCACGAAATTAAAGAGCACAAGCGTCTAAATTATTAACTTCGACCGCGGAGGTTCCAAAGCTACGAAGCACCTCTCTTGAGAATACGCATTCGACTAACCTTAGGTAGATCGATTAAGACCTCTCGGCCAGTCGAAAGACCTAAGCTTGCTTTAGGCGGTGAACCTCACTATTGGAGTTGACTCCAAGGCGGAAGAATTTTGCGTTCCACTCTCGAGGGGTGCAAGAAATTCTCTTTATCCTTGAGTGATCTACTCGTATCCACAACCTCTCGGTAAATCTAGGATACGAATCTAAGCACGAATAAACATAATTTGAAACTTATGAATTCGAAGAGAATTTAAATCAAAGATAAATCAAAGTTTAGAAAATAGAATGCTTGCTAAATCGAGACAAAAATAAGAATTTTATTCCATTCCAAAGTTCATCATGATCAAGTGCTAATTGGGAAATTAGCTACTCATCATGATGGGAGAATTACATGAAAGCATAAAGAAAGACATGATTAAAAAACAACTTGAAAATAAAGGTTACACTATGAATGGAAAATGCAGGAAAAACAGTAAAGAAAATAGAATTAAGCTCCCCAAAAATCTCCTCTTGAGCATCTGAAGCTGTCTGGAATTTATAGAAAAAGTTGTTGGGTGGTCACGCCCCAAGGTCACGCCCGTGACCTAGGGCGTGTCGGTCTCGGAACCGTCGTCTTCAAGTCCTTTGAACGTTGGCGCGAAACCGCAAAAAGTCGTTAATTGGCGGGTCACGCCCCTAGGACACGCCCGTGACCTAGGGCGTGTCTTGACGGTTGTAGAAAAATGGCGGGAAGCAGAAACAGCGGGAATAACTCCGACCATTGTTGGAAGGGTCACGCCCATGGTCACGCCCGTGACCTTGGGCGTGTCTTGAGAAAACTCCCAGCGCCTGAAACTGCAGCATTAAGTCGGCACGCCGGGATGTCACGGGGTTCGTCACGCCCGTGCCAAATGTGTCATGCCCGTGACGTGTTGCTAGTAGAAACTGTCGTTGACTGGAAGACAGGGCAAAGCACTGGATGTCACGCCTGGAGTACACGCCCGTGTGACGATGGTCACGCCCGTGACCTTAGGGCATGTACTTTTAATTGACGTGGCAGGTAGCTCTACCGCGCGCCGGTTTCACGCCAGTATGTCACGCCCGTGACCTTGTCGGTCACGCCCGTGACTTTGGCGTGTATATTTGAAATTTTTCTGCTTTTGTCCAGTTTTGTCTCCTGGTCAACCATATAGACTCCAAATTGAAATTTGCAGCCCAGATTGCCCTGAAATAAGAAATTAGAAAAATTCAATAATAAAATTACAAAATATAATTATAAACTAATTAATTATTAAATAAAAATAATATAAAAACATGGACAAAATTAGAGTTATCACACGGCCTGAGACACGCCCGTGTCTCAGGCCGTATTCTCTGCTCAACGATCGTCAACTCCAAAATCATCGACCTCTCAACCAAATTGTCGACTCCAGCCTGACACGCCCTGGGACACGCCCGTATCCCAGGCCGCGTGCCCCCTTCCAGATTCCAAATTTGGCCTAAAACGCCTCCCGTCGCTCTTTTTAAGTTTCGGGGCATTACAACACATATGCGAACACTCCCAGCGATATATGATCGTTGTGGCCTTATGCCGGAATCCAATCTCGAGGGGGCCTATGGCAAGACTTGACGATATCTTAGTGGTTTAGTGTTCTCTTTGGCAAAGAGAAAATGAAGGAGGAAGCACTCCAAAAAGGGAAATGTGTCAGTATGGAATCTCTGATGTAAACTTTATTGGAATTCAAGAATCAACACTTAGAAGTGCTTTGTAAAGAGAATGATTGAAACATGTAAAGTAGAGTAAGAGTAATCGATAACGGTTGCGAGGAGCTTTAAGGAGCTGTGATGTCCTTTTATTTTCAGAATAGTCTTCCAAGATTTCCCTCATCATCAACATCAAAGGTTTCAACGACATTGATAATAACAAGGCGAGGGTATTCGTAGACTTAGCTTACTCCTCTTGAGCAACAAGGAGTATCTGCAACTTTTTACCCTTTGAGATTGTTGGATCAGGGTGATCATCTTTGGGGAGCAGGTCACGCATCTTACCCTACTGAAGCATCTGCTGTACTAGTTGGCGAAGCGCTCGGCAGTTTTCAGTTAGGTGGCCTAGCTCTTTGTGGAATTCACAGTATGGATCTAAGTCTTTAGATCTTTGATCAGCTGGTCGATAATGCCTTTTGTAGTTAGCCCTATCTTTCATGACTTGGCTTACTTCTAGCATGGCCTCTTCGAGTTCGCATTCTTGCAAGTCATCATCTTGATGTTGATGAACAGTAGCTGTTTGTGAAGACGAAGCTGGTAGTAACAGCAATTGATCTCGAGTACGATCACGGTCTGGGAAGGAGTATTGATGACGCTGAAACCTTCATCCCTTCCTTGAGTGAGATGAGAAATCTTTGTGACGAGATCTCGGAGGCTGCTTGAGAGAAGGAGGATCTTTATCTGCTATAAGCCTGAAGACGAATCCTGGGTTGATTTTTTCGCCTCAGATGCATGAGTTGGTTAGGGCAATCAACTCTTGGTATGTTCTTGGTGCTCGGACATTGGGTTAAAACTTGAACGGCCCTTCACGAAGACCGTTGATAAGAGACACTCGGTACATTTCTTGATCAACAATCTCGATGTCCAAGATTTCTCGATGGAATCGATCAACGAACTGAGACCAAGTTTCGTTCTGATTTTGCATGATCTCAAAGAGGTCTTCTCATCCACCCTTTCTCTTTGTTGAAGTAGAGAATCCGAGCAAGAATTCCCTTCGCAAATCAGCAAAGGAAGTGATTGACTGATGGCGCAAGACATAGAACCAAGCCCTCACTTGCCCATCAAATGTTGTCATAAGGAGCTTGCACTCAGTATCATCTAAGAGAGTTTTGAGTGCAACGGCTGATTCAAAGGCTTGTTGATGCTTTACTAGATCATTCTCTCCTATGTAGATTGGTAACCGTGACTCTTTGAAATTAGCTGGAGTTGGTTCATGGCGAACGTTCTCTGAAAATTGCGCCGGCTCTTCCTGTTCTCCTACAATATAAGGATAGAATGGAGCATAAGTTGTAGCTGCAAAAGAAGCAGGGTAACAAGGAGAACCTACTATAGGAGGAGCAAAGGTAGGAGCTGATGTTTAAGGATGACCTCCCCGAAAGTTCAGGAATCTTGCTGGACTTCCACGGGCTGCTTCATGGAAGAAGTTTTGATGAGCTGCAAACTCATCATTCTGAGGTCGTAAGGGGGCGGCAGGCCCTTGCGGAAAGGTTGCTGTGTAATGAGGAGGATAAACCGATGGGTAAGATGGAGGATAAGCTTGTTGAATCTCCAATGTTCATGTTGGATTGATTGGAGCAGCTGGTGCAACTGGAGCTGCTGCAGATTATATGTCTAATCGCTGCATTATTGAAGCAAGAATTTGGTTGATTGCTTGAAATTGCTGTGCATTTTCACGACATGATTGCTCAAAGTCCTCCTAGATAGGATCATCACTAGGACTTGATTGAGCAAGGTTTTTGGCTCAACGATGATCTGATATGGCTAACTGTCGGTGTTCACCGTCTGTTTGGATCTGAAGGTCGCGTATGAACTATTGATGCCCGAAAACGGATGAGGGGAGAAGTAGAGTATAACGGTCCAGGCCCATCAACATGGGACCCAGCTGGAACCGCCGGCCTACCAGAGTCCAAACCTGAGCCCACTACTGGTTGTCAGCCTATCACATTCAAGCTTGCAGGTCATGCACCCAAACCCCTCTCCGGCCTGTTTATCAGCACGGCGGGTTGTTGCCACTGGGGATCGAACCTAGGACCAACTGAGCTACAGCTCAATGGTGATGAGGGAGTGGCGTAAAGCTCTCTTATCAAGGTCCTGGGTTTGATCCCCAATGGAAACAACCTGCTGTGCTGATAAACAGGCCGGAGAGGGGTTGGGGTGCATGGCCTGCAGACTTGAATGTGATAGGCTGACTACCAGTAGTGGGCCCGGGTCTGGACTCTGGTAGGCCACCAGTTCCAGCTGGGTTCCATATTGATGGGCCTGGACCGTTATAAAAAGTGGACTTTTGGTAACGACCTCCCCAGCACCACGCTCGCAAGGACGGCCGCCGACACCCCCAGCATCATGCTCGAAAGGGTTTAGCCTAACCAGGTCTGCAGACCATGCACCCCAACCCCTCTCCATCCACAGGCGGGTTGTTGAGGTCGGGGATCGAACCCGAGACATCCTTGATAAGGAGTTTTCAAACCACTCCTCATCACCAACTGAGCTACCTTGTAAGGCCCCATTTTTTTTCTTTTTGAAACACCGGGGTCTTAGGCCCAGAACCACAGCTTTACGGTGACACCTTCACGCCCTGAAGAGTCATCACCGCGAAACGCCTATCCTACCGGCCGATTCGATCACAAAAAAGCAACATAAGTAGAGTAAGCACAAGAGTGGTAAAACTCTAACCAAAAGTCCACAAAAATACAATCACATCAGAGTAATATAATCTCCACGAAGGGAGAGTCCACAAAATATAAAGTACTAAAAATAAGGGCTTAAGCCCGCTACATCAAATACTCACTACATCGTCACTCAAGCGGAAGCAAAATAAAACACAACTAAGGTCAGGGGCTTACAGTCCCTATCGTCTGAACTCCGGTACTAGACTGTCCCATCTCCAAGCGTGCCGACCTGCGGGGCTGCTCCTACATGCTGTGCTCCATGATCCCCTAAAATTTTAACCAGAGAACTATACTAATCATAAGGTCCTCTCCACAAAGTTTCAAGTCAATCCAAGGTCATTTGACCCTATGATCTTCAAATCCTAAAAATACCCATTAAGGAACCTACCCTAGGGTTCTAGGGATACCCTACACTTAACCACCCCAAATTCCACTAGAGGGTGAGTCATACTATAAAAAGTCAGTTGCCAAAATATCAACCTCTGTTGAGGTGATTTGACCACTCAAAACCCAAAGGGGATGCTTGACCTATTTAACCCTAAAAGGGGTCAACCTAGGGTTGGATCAATACCTAGCCAAAACATCTCCAAATCAGATGAAAATTTTATCAGAGCCCTAACATGCCCTCTAAGACCTCCCACTAAAATATGGGGGGATTTTGAGGTGTTTAGAACACCTAATAATTTATTCGAGGATTATTAAATATTTCTAAAAATTATAGAAAAAGTTTCACCAAAAATTTTCAATTTTGGACAGGCCATAGGTATTGCTATGGTAGACACCCTGCCCAAATCTCAGGTCATTTGGACAAGGGATGAAGGGTGGACATCCATTTGAATCTCAGGATAGCCCTAGGTATAGGGCCGACCAAAATGGGTGATGTGGTCTAACAAGGACTCCAAATTGAGCGAAATCAATTTTAAGCTAAACTACACATCAAGTGCTTCATTTTATATGTTGACCACTTTTCCGTTCTAGCTTCTATTTAGTTTTAAAAATTAAAACCATTAAATGCCAAATCTGTGACAGAATTAAATAACTAGGAATTTATATTCTATAGTTTAGAATTTAATATGGCACAAATCTTGGCGCAAGGTGGACGGGATCCGTTCATCGTCTACCTTGAGCCGACGACCAGGATTATTCTTCCTGGGAGTTAGAACCTGTCAACCCATTAGTTCATCTCAAAACCCAGGTGTTGAGATGAAGGGTGGCGGGATACTTGAACACAAAGGAGAGAAGTCTGCAGGCGGTGTGGGATTAACCCCAACCACAAGACCGCGGGGATATTCCTCCACAAGGGGGCCCACCGGGGTCAACACCCAGACCTGGAACGCGATGGGGAAGCCAAACATACGGTCCCACACACACGTGTCCTGCTGGCTAATATAATCTCAACACCCCCGCAGTAAGACAACCCGCTCTAATACCAAGTTAGAACCTGTCAACCCATTAGTTCATCTCAAAACCCAGGTGTTGAGATGAAGGGTGGCGGGATACTTGAACACAAAGGAGAGAAGTCTGCAGGCGGTGTGGGATTAACCCCAACCACAAGACCGCGGGGATATTCTGCCACAAGGGGGCCCACCGGGGTCAACACCTAGACCTGGAACGCGATGGGGAAGCCAAACATGCGGTCCCACACACACGTGTCCTGCTGGCTAATATAATCTCAACACTGGGCCAGTTTCAAGCGGCTGTCGCCGGCCATCCAGCCGTCTCCCCGGGCGGCCACCGCCACCATCACCTCCATTGAGGTGGTGGATGTCGCCAGGCGGCGTCACAGCCGTCGGAGAGCCCTATTCCGGCGATCCCGATGGTTGCATTTTTGCGGAAAAGCAGGGAAATTCCCCTTTAGATCGGACTCAATTGAGCCCGAACCTTGGCCCTAAAGATTCCTAAGAACTACCCATGAAAGAAGGAGTGGAGGACCTTGTCGGCGGCCTGAAGTCGAGAAGATCGCCGGAAAGCCATCTTTGAAGGCGGTGCCGCTCGGTTTCTGTAACTACACAGTGGGGGGGGGCTTGGTTTCTTCAGGTAAGGCTTGGGAAATCCTCGTCTCGGCCCACTGAAGGTGTTTAAAGACTCGGTTGGGGAGGGGAGAGGCTGGATCATCAATGTCCATTAATGCCATTAATGGCTACATTCGGCCATGGTAGAGGGGGCTGAACCAGACCCTTGGTGGCCAGGGAAGCGGCTGGAAACTTCTCCCCATCCCTCAGGGAGTTGAATTCAGCCATTAAAGGGGCCTTTGGCCTCCCCTTGACCGAGCCCCTTCCTTCCCCCTTCTTTCATTTTTTTCTCTCTCCACCATAACCATGGAAATGAAGCTCTCTCTCTCTCTCCTAGTCAGCAAGTTGACTTGGTCAATCTGGAGGTCTATTGGCAGCCCATCCATGCACATCATCTTCTAAAGAAGCCACATAAGGAGGCTTGAACTTGGGCTATCCTATTTGGGCTAGGTTGACCCAAGGTAGGCTTGGGTTGACCTTGGTCTTTTTGACCTTTTTGGTTGCCCCTAAAGAGTCCTTGGTGACCCATTGATCTCCCCTAAGGCCTTGGTAGGATTGGATAGGGTTGACTTGACATCTTGGAGGTCACTTGTCCCTTCGTAAGGGCACTTTGACCACTTTAGGGCTATAGGGTACTTGGGTCAACATGACCATTTGGGTTGACCCCAAGGGGTCCTTGGTGACCCCATGGCTTCCCCTGAGGTCTAGGAAGGGTTATGTGGGTTACCTTGCACTTTGGAGGTCACTTACCCTTAATAAGGGTACTTTGACCAGATTAGGGGCTTGAGTTGACTTTGGTCAACTTGGCCTCTAGGACTGAACCCAATGTGTCCTTAGTGAGCCATTGACCTCACTTTAGGTCTAGGAAGACCTGAGCAAGGTTGGTTGAGCACATTAGAGGCCAACTATCCCTTGTTAGGGCACCTTGCCCAATTTAAGCATATGGTTGTCCAAGGTCAAATTGGCCATTTTGGGTTGACTCCAATGGACCCTTAAGGCTCTAGTGGACCCTCTGATAGGTTAGTGATGTTGTGGTGGGGTCATGGAGTCATGGTGAAGCCCTAAGGTCAAACCTTAGGTTTTGTGATGAGGTTGTGCCATAGGTAAACTAAGGTGATTCTCACCTTGGCCTTCTATCACTTGGCCCTTTTTAGCTTGCTTGGGTTTTGTCATGACTTAGTCATGGCCAAAACCAATCTTAGGGGTCTAGTTGGAAATGGGATGTTACAAATCCCAATAAACAAAACAAAGATTTCGTTCCCGAAATCAAGGTTAAGCCTACGGGAATTTCTATCGAAGAAAAGGAAGCTTGTAACATCCCATAAGAAGTGAAATATTACATCTCGACGCTATGTTTGCAAGGTGGGGTTTAAAGGGAAGCCTAAATCTATGACCAATTCGCCCATTTGGCAAAGCCAAGATCCCAATAAACAAAAGATTAGCCTCTACTCTTCCTAGAGCAGCCCTACTAGTGTAAAATAGGAAAGTAAATTGAACATCTTTAGAGGTTGTGAGGTATACTTGACTGAACTACTCTGGATAATTTTGTCGCATCAGGTCCTGCGGTTCCCAGGTATGCTCCTCCTGGCCGTGGTTTCTCCACAGGACTTTGACTAATGGATCCTTTTTGCGACGCAAGATCCGTACTCCTCTGTCATCGATCCGAACCAGTTCCAAGTGAACTGACCGGTCTGAAGCTACCGGTCCATCTGTGGTCAAAATCTGCTGCTTCGGGCGTAGTAGAGCCCTCCTAAGTGAAGAAATATGGAACACGTCGTGTAAACCTATCAGTTCCGGTGGCAACTCTAGCCTGTAAGCTAGGGGCCCGATCCGCTCCAGGATCCTGTAAGGGCTCATATATCTAGGGCTGAGCTTCTTCTTCCGACCGCGCACCCGTGAAACTCCGTGCATGGGCCGGATCTTCAGGAAAACCCGGTCTCCCACCTGAAAATCTACCTGACGGTGTCAGGCGTCGTAGTACTTAGCCTGTCGGCTCCGTGCTTCCAGCATTCTGTCCCGTATCCATCTCACCTGAGATTCGGTGTCTTCGACAAAATCCGATCCCAACGTCTTCGGATCCTCATCCTGAATCCATGAAAGTGGAGTCCTACATCTCCTTCCGTACAAGGCTTCATAAGGAGCCATCCCTATACTGGACTGGTAGTTGTTGTTATAGGAGAAGTCGACCAGTGTTAAAAGCTTCTCCCAAGGTTCGTTTCGATCCAGAATGCATAGCCTTAGGAGGTCCTCCAATGTCCGATTGGTGCGCTCTATCTCCCCATCCGTATGGGGATGAAATGCTGTGCTGAAGGTCAGCCGCGTGCCTAAGTAAGCCTGCACGGATCTCCACTCCCTGGATGTGAACCGACCATCCCGATCTGACACGATCGTCATGGGCACCCCGTGGTAACGAATGAACTGCTCTACGAATCTCCGCACTAGTACCCCAACCGGGTCATCCTTCCTGATTGGAACGGATTTGGCCACCTTCGTCAGCCGATCGATGATGACCCAAATCGAATCGTTTCCCGTCCGTGATCGGGGAAGGCCATGAATGAAATCCATCGCGATGTCCTCAAATTTCCACTCTGGTACGGGAAGTGGCTGTAGTAATCCTGCGGGGTTTCTGCACTCCTCCTTCACTAGCTGGCATACCTCATAATGATTCACGAAGTATGTAATGTCCTTCTTCATCCCCGACCAGAACATCGTCTTCTTCAAGTCTGCCGTCATCTTGGTGATCCCCGGGTGTATAGAATATCTGCTACAATGTGCTTCCACCATGATGTACTCCCGAATCAGACCTCTTGCGGGTATGTAGACCCTGCCTCTAAAATATAGCAATCCATCCGTCTGTGAATAATCTACCGTCGAACCCTCCTTCAAGGCTTGGAATATTGGCTCTGCCCATGCATCTGTCTTCTGTCCATCCCGGATGCGGTCCCAAATATCATCTATGGCAACCATCGATGTTATATACTCCATGTACAACTCTGGATCATTCTCGGATACTAGGGATATCTGCATATCTCTGAAAGACCGGACTAGCTCCATGGACATCAGCTATGGTCCCTTCCCTGAGGTATCTCCTCTCCGGCTTAGAGCATCTGCCACCACGTTCGCCTTACCAGGATGGTAGTGCATGTTGTACTGGTAATCTGACAGGAACTCCACCCAATGTCTCTGTCTGATGTTAAGTTCCATCTGTGTATCCTCATATCTCAAATTCTTGTGATCAGAGAAGGTGTCACAGTGAACCCCGTAGAGGTAGTGTCGCCAAATCTTCAGAGCAAAGATCACTGCACCCAACTCCAGATCTTGCACTGAATAGTTCTTCTCATGTGTCTTCAGCTATTGGGAGGTGTAGGCTATTACGTGCCCATTATGCATCAGAGCGACACCTATCCCCTGGTATGAGGCGTCTGTGTACACCTGGAATCCCTCCCTTCCCGACGGAAGAGCTAGAATGGGAGCCGAGGTAATCCGACCTTTCAACTCGACAAAGGCCGCCTCGCACTGTGGAGTCCAAATGAACGGGGATTCCTTATTCGTCAGGGATGTAAGAGGGAGTGCAATCCGGGAGAATCCTTCGACAAACTTCCGGAAATATACGGCAAGTCCCAGGAAGCTCCGTACATCCGTGGTTGTCTTCAACGGTGGCCAATCCTGAACTGCCCGAATCTTGGCCGGGTCTACTGCCAACCCTGCACCGCTGATGATATGACCTAAGAAGGCCACCTCCTTTAGCCAAAACTGGAATTTGATGAACTTCGCGTACAGCTGGTGTTCCCGTAGCCTCTCTAGAGTCAAAGTCAGGTGTTGTGTATGCTCCTCCTTTGTCCATGAGTAGATGAGGATGTCGTCAATAAATACGATGATGAATACATCCAAATACTCCTCGAATACCCTATTCATGAGGCTTGTAAATGCTGACGACGCGTTTGTGAGCCCGAATGGCATCACTGTAAACTCAAACAGTCCGTATCTATTGCTGAAGGAGGTCTTCAGAATGTCCTCCTCTAGAATCCATAGCTGGTAATAACCTGACCTCAAGTCAATTTTTGAGAAGAAATGTGCTCCTTCCAGTTAATCCAACAACTCGTCAATCAGTGGCAGCGGGTGTGCATTCCGGACCGTCAGTCTGTTCAGCGCTTGATAATCAATACACAAGCGGAGACTTCCGTCCTTCTTCTTGACAAATAGCACCGGGGCTCCCCACGGCGAAGAGCTTTGCCGGACAAACCCTGCCTCTACTAGTTCCTGTAACTGACTTCGGAACTCTGCCAACTCTTTCGGGGCCATCCGATAAGGGGCCCTAGATACCGTCTTAGCCCTCGGCACAAGCTGTATCTGGAAATCCTGCTCTCGGTGCAGAGGTAGTCCTGGAAGTTTCTCTGGAAAGACATCAACAAAATCTCGCCCCACCAGGATGTCTGCCATAGACCCCTTGGCCTCCTCCATCTCAAATAGAATCTAATAAACCTCCTCTCCCTGTAGATGGGCCTTAACGGCCTGTACTGAAGATAAGAGTATACGAGAGGCAGGTCTTATACCTTCGATGATAATGATAGAGTCCCCGTGACTCACGGTGATCCTCTTTGCTTGGCAATCAATCTGGTCATGGTTCTAGTGCAATCATGTCATGCCCAGGATCAGCTCGAAGACTGGCATGCTTAGGATCATTGCCGATACTTCGAATGACTTTCAGCCAATCTCCACCTCCATGTTGCAGTGGGCAGAGGTGATTAGCTCTGATCCGTCAGGTAGACGCACCCTCCTCATCAGGCCTGCGAACCGCTCCACTCCTTCCAGCCCTTCCACGAAGGCCTCTGACACGAACGAGTTTGAAGCACCCGTGTCGAAAAGTGTATAGGCGGGCTTGCCGCTGATTAAGACTATACCTGGGGCGATTAAATGTCTTAGTATTCAAGTTTTCTTCCCTATTTATTCTACCTAGTGCAGTTCTACTAATTTGACAACTGAGAAAGGGAATCCTACTTAAACAATTAAACATCTTGGCGTACCTACTATGACCTGCTCTGGGTTCCGAGGCTGCGCCAGGTCCAAAGCATACACCTTCTCCCTTTCTTGTCTATGATCCCCTCCCTGGTATCCACGTCCTCAGCCACGACCTCGGCCTCCAAAATATTGCGCTGGCTGGGCAGCCGGTGGAGCTGGTGGGGGTACCCCCCTCATGGGGCAGTTCCTCCTGACGTGCCCCACCTGTTGGTAATTGAAGCATTCCGGCAGGGGATATGCCATTCCCCCGGGTCTCTGTCCCTCCCGTGTCTGAAGTGGTGGTGGAGCCACCACCACTGGCTCCCTTGTCTCCTGTCTTGCCTCCTGACGAGGCTGGTCCTCGACCCTCCTCCCTTCCGTGTTATGGGCTCGTATCTGATCGTTCCTTGCTCCTCGACCCTGATCCTTCGTCGGCCATTTCCGTCCCCGAGTAGCTTGCCAATCTGCCTCTATCCTTTTTGCCATCTCTAGTATCTGGGAAATGGGCCCGTCGGATACAAACAGTAGGGTCTCCCTCAGCTCCTCTCGCAGGCCCTTGTAGAACCTTTTGGTATATCCTGCCTCGTCTAACTGGTAAGAGTCTGCAAACCGGGCTAGATGGTTGAACTCTCGGTGGTACTCCACCACCGTCTTGTTCCCCTGTCTCAACTGCAAAAACCTATCCTCCAGCTCGTCCCTGGCCGACTGTGGAACAAAGTATTCCAACAGTGCGCCACTGAAATCCTCCCAAGAAATCTCTGCAACTTCCCTATCCGCAAAAGTCGTGTCCAACGAGGTCTTCCACCATCTCTTTGCATGTGACTCCAGGCAGGAGATTAGCAAGGGCACCCTCTCCTCCTAAGGGCACTGTATCCCGGTCACATCTCGTACATAATATCCAGCCACTCCTCTGTCCAAACGGCCGACTCAATCCCTAAGTAGGATGGGGGAGCAAGTCCTCGGAAAATGCTCAACCAGTTGGCCCCCGGGTTTGGCTGTGGAGCCGGAACCTGTTGGGCCATAAAAGCTTCCAAGATGGTTGTCAGGGTCTATCCCATCTCCGACTGTAGGAATGGAGTGGGGACCGGGGGAGGTGGTATAACGTCCGGAGTCTGCTGAGCTCCATCTTGTGGAGTGGGCTGAGCTGGGGGCTACAAAACAAACTCCATTAGTAGGTAATCGACTCAATACCTAATAAAAGTCGACAACTTACATGTGATCCCTCATATGGGCACACCACTGCTTCCACTGCTTAGTTTGTCCGCAAACTAAGCTCGCGCGGGGGTGACCCAGTGATTGTGGACTATTACTTTTCGATCGAGGTTTCCTCTGATACCACTTGTAAGACCCCATTTTTCTTCTTTTTGAAACACCGGGGTCTTAGGCCAAGAAATGCCGCTTTGCGGTGACACCTTCACGCACTGAAGAGTCATCACTGCAAAACGCCGATCCTGCCGGTCGATTCGATCATAGAAAAGCAACATAAGTAGAGTAAGCACAGGAGTGGTAAAACTCTAACCAAAATTCCACAAAAATACAATCACAAAAGAGTAATATAATCTCCACGAAGGGAGAGTCCACAAAATATAAAGTACTGAAAATAAGTGCTTAAGCCCGCTACATCAAATCCTCACTACATCGTCACTCAAGTGGAAGCAAAATAAAACACAACTAAGGTCAGGGGCTCACAGTCCCTGTCGTTTGAACTCCGGTGCTAGACTGCCCCATCTCCAAGCATGCCGACCTGTGGGGCTGCTCCTCCATGCTGGGCTCCACGATCCCCTAAAATGTTAACCAGAGAACTATACTAATCCTAAGGTCCTCTCCACAAAGTTTCAAGTCAATCCAAGGTCATTTGAACCTATGATCTTCAAACCCTAAAAATCCCCATTAAGGAACCTACCCTAGGGTTCTAGGGCTACCCTACACTTAACCACTCCAAATTCCATTGGAGGGTGAGTCATACTATAAAAAGTTAGTGGCCAATATATCAACCTCTGTTGAGGTGATTTGACCACTCAAAACACAAAGTGGATGCTTGACCTATTTAACCCTAAAAGGGGTCAACCTAGGGTTGGATCAATACCAAGCGAAAACATCTCCAAATGAGATGAAAATTTTACCGGAGCCCTATCATGCCCTCTAAGACCTCCCACCCAAATTTGGGGGGATTTTGAGGTGTTAGGACACCTAATTAATTTATTTAAGGATTATAAAATATTTTTAAAAACTATAGAAAACATTTCTCCAAAAATTCTGAATTTTGGACACGCCCTAGGTATAGCTATGGTAGACTCCCTGCCCAAATCTCAGGTCATTTGGACAAGGGACGAAGGGTGGGCATCCATTTGAATCTCAGGATAGCCCTAGGTATAGGGCCCACCACAATGGGTGCTGTGGTCTAATCATGACTCCAAATTGAGTGAAATCACTTTTAAATTAAACTACACATCAAGGTCTTCATTTTCTATGTTGACCACATTTTCTGTTCTAGCCTCTAAATATTTTTAAAAATTAAAACCATTAAATGTCAAATATGTGATAGAATTAAATAACGAGGAATTTATATACTATAGTTTAGAATTTAATATGGCACGAATCTTGGCGCAAGGTGGACGGGATCCGTTCATCGTCTACCTTGAGCCTACGACCAACATTTATTCTTCCTGGGCCAGTTTCAAGTAGTTGCCGCCGGCCATCCAGCCGCCTCCCTGGCCGGCCACCGCCACCATCACCTCCGTTGAGGTGGTGGTTGTCGCCAGGCGGCGTCACAGCCGCCGGAGAGCCCTATTCCGGCTATCCCAATGATTGCATTTTTTGCGAAAAAACCAGGGAAATTCTCCTCTGGATCGAGCTCAATTGAGCCCGAACCTTGGCCCTAAAGATTCCTAAGAACTACCCATGAAAAAAGGAGTGGAGTAGGACCTTGCCGGCGGCCTAAAGTCAAGAAGATTGACAGAAAGCCATCTTTGAAGGCGGCGCCGCTCGGTTTCTGCAACTAAACAGTGGGGGGCTCGGTTTCTTCAGGTAAGGCTTGGGAAATCCTCCTCTCGGCCCACTGAAGGTGTTTAAAGACTTAGTTGGGGAGGGGAGAGGATGGATCATCAATGGCCGTTAAGGCCATTAATGGCTACATTCAGCCATGGTAGAGGGGGCTGAACCAGGCCCTTGGTGGCCAGGGAAGAGGCTGGAAACTTCTCCCCTTCCCTAGGGGAGTTGAATTCAGCCATTAAAGGTGGCCTTTGGCCTCCCCTTGGACGAGCCCCTTCCTTCCCCCTTCTTTCATTTTTTTCTCTCTCCTCCATAACCATGGAAATGAAGCTCTATCTCTCCTAGTCAGTTGACTTGGTCAATCTGGAGGTCTATTGGCAGCCCATCCATACACATCATCTCCTAAAGAAGCCACATGAGGAGGCTTGAACTTGGACTAGCTTATTTGGGCTAGGTTGACCCAAGGTAGACTTGGGTTGACCTTGGTCTTTTCTACCTTTTTGGTTGCCCCTAAAGAATCCCTAGTGACCCATTGATCTCTCCTAAGGCCTAGGTAGGATTGGACAGGGTTGACTTGACATCTTGGAGGTCACTTGTCCCTTGGTAAGGGCACTTTGACCACTTTAGGGCTAGAGTTGACTTGGGTCAACATGACCATTTGGGTTGACCCCAAGGGGTCCTTAGTTACCCCATGGCTTCCCCTGAGGTCTAGGAAGGGTTATGTAGGGTTACCTTGCACTTTGGAGGTCACCTACCATTAATAAGGGTACTTTGACCAGATTAGGGGCTTGAGTTGACTTCGGTCAACTTGGCCTCTAGGACTGAACCCAATGTGTCCTTAGTAACCCATTGACCTCACGTTAGGTCTAGGAAGACCTGGGCAAGGTTGGTTGAGCACATTAGAGGCCAACTGCCCCTTGTTACGGCACCTTGCCCAATTTAGGCCGATCGTTGTCCTAGGTCAAATGGGCCATTTTGGGTTGACTCCAACGGAACCTTAAGGCTCTAGTGGACCCTCTGATCGGTTAGTGATGTTGTGGTGGGGTCATGGAGTCTTGGTGAAGCCCTAAGGTCAAACCCTAGGTTTTGTGATGAGGTTGTGTCATAGGCAGACCAAGGTGCTTCTCACCTTGGCGTTCTATCACTTGGCCCTTTTTAGCTTCATTCGGTTTTGTCATGACTTAGTCATGGCCAAAACCACTCTTAGGGGTCTAGTTGGAAATGTGATGTAACATAGAGGGTTGATGTCGTGGGCACCAGCAGCTAACGGGGTGTGTTCGGTCTCACGGGCAAGGTGATGAGGTTGATGGTTGCATAGATGGAGGAGAGGAGGAAGCTTCTGAGTGCCCGAGAGTGGAGCAAATGCTTGTTCAAGGGTTGTAGGGATAAAGGAGAGAAGGGTGTTGATCCGAATGAGGAGTTGGTTGAGAAGTTTGATCACGAGCTGCCGATCAGATGGTTACTTTGACGGTTGTGCTTGCAGGTTGATGCCGAGAGAGTTGAGCTGAGAAGTAGAAAGGGGCTGCTAGCAGAGGAAATAGCAGACTTCAACCACCGCGGCTTAAATGTCACTCTTGAGATGGGCTTTCCTTTGATTAATATTGAGTATTACAGCTTGTGTTACACCTTTTCAAGGAAAGCAAATAAATGGTACATTAGGAGAAGCTGGCGGCTAAGGAAAGAAAGTGCCAAAAAGGAGGCCGCGCGGACTGAGGAACCAGGCCAGTAGGCCACACGGTTAGGCGAAGAGAAGGCACGGACTGGGAAATGGAGTCCGTAGAGGTTGACGAATTGAGCTTGTCGATGGCTGTCCTCGAGCGTGAGGCGATGTTCAGCCTGAGCATGTGCCTTCCTCCAATGAGAGGTATGGGGGTCTATTTATAGGCTCAGGGAGGTAACGACTTTCAGTGACGTTACCCCCAGTGAGTCAGTAACTTGTGCGAGTAGAAAACTGAGTCCTCCAAGTCCGCAACAGGCCGCGCGGTCTGGGACTGCCTTCTGGAACTGGTTCTGCTGCTGGCGGACTGGGAAGAATCCGCCCCTACTGCACTGAGCGAGCCCATGCCAAGCTGTGCGTGCTGAGGACAATATCTGCCCACTGCTGGGAAGCGGGTGTTAGAAGCTGATGTTGGATGGCAGGCTGCATAGTGAATCCGTCGTGTCTACGGGAGATAGGCCGAGCCCGCCTCTGCTGCTGAGTAGATGTGAAGCATTTAGTTGCTAAGAAGCTAGAGCTGGGGATTCAATGCTTGCGAACTGAAGGGTAGAACTGAGGGGTGAGTCCACCCACCCTGCGCTGGACGAGATCAATGCTGAGAGCTTGAGCAAGTCGAGGCTCTTGGGCACACTGAGATGGAGTCCTCGGGCTGTCAGTGTTTGCGTTGGTCGACTTGGGTGACCTGGCGGGGGGACTGAGGAGGCAGGTCGTGCCTTTTACTGAAATCCGCCGCCTTTTGAATGTAACGGCTTGCCACCCCTGCTGGGCAGCCTGGGCTTGGCGACCTGGAAGGTCACGCATGCTGGCGAAGTGGAACCCAGGTGTTGTTGGCTGGCTGCCTGGGGGTAGGTCTCCATACTTAAAATTCGAAGAGCTAGCAGGTTTTTGGCGTTGCTGACTGTGTGCAGCCTAGAGGCAGGCCTCTTGACAATATGACGGTCTGGTCTGCTTGATGTGCGACCTGTAGTAGCTGGATGAAGGAGACTTACTCCTGCAAAGAACACGGCTTATTGTCAGTCTGGGAGGATAGGTATCGGAGTCTGCCAACGTTGGTCGTCACCTATTGGGAGGGAGAGCTTGGAGTAGTTAGCAGAACAAAGGGAGCAACCTACAGTGGTGGACTGAGGAAGCAGTCTATGGCCCCTGTTGAACAAGGGAACGCTACTCGAACTGGGCGGTCAGACCGCTGAGACCGTCCAAGCCCTGCAGCCTGAGCGGACAGAGAAGCATATCCACCCATCCTTAGACGTCGCGACCTCCAGGGAGAACCTGGAGTAGGCCGCGACTAGCGAGCTGTCTACCTTGGTAAGGATTGCTAATTTCTGGGTTAACATTACTGTTCCTCATTGGAAGGATGTCATGGATGATTAGATTGCTACTCTCACTGAATGGGGTACATGGACCCTTGTTCCTCCTCCCTTTGACATAGATGTTGTTCGCTGTCACTGGGTCTTTGTGGTGAAGTTCAATCCGGACGGCAGTATTGATCGTTACAAGGCCCGCTTTGTTGCCAATGGCTTTACCCAGACTTATGGTGTTGACTATTTTGACACTTTCTCACTTGTTGCTCGTATCAGTACCATCCGAGTCCTCTCGGTGGCTGTATACATGGATTGGCCCAATTCCCAACTGGATGTCAAGAATGCTTTTCTATATGGGAATCTTCAGGAGGATGTCTATATAGAGCAACCTTCAGGGTATGTTGCTCAGGGGGAGACACAAGTATGCTGGCTAAAGAAAGCTATCTATGTCCTAAAGCAAAGCCCTCGGGCTTGGTTTGACAAGTTTAGCGGGATTGTGGCGGCAGTGGGTTTTACGAGAAGTTCTGCCGATCACTCTTTATTTGTTCGCAAAACCTCCCTGGGTCTGGTGGTTCTTGCGTTATACGTGGATGATATTATTCTCATTAGATATGACCATGCTGGGATAACCTTGACAAAGAAGCATCTTTGTCAACCCCTGGTCACAAAGGATATGATCTCTCCAAAATACTTTCTGGGGAAAGAAATCTCTCGCAAGCTCAATTCCTTAGTCCTCTCCCAACGCAACTATGCACTTGATTTGCTAAAAGAGGTAGTATTGACTGGGGCTAAACCCGCCTGATGCCCCATGGCGACTGGAGAAGATAAACTTGGACAGATGACTCTCCTCCTATTTCAGATGTTACATTGTACAAATGTCTGGTTGGTAAGCTCATATATCTCATGGTGACCAAACCCGACATCTCTTATGAATAGTGTTGGGTACATTGGTCAAATTTACCTGATTTGAAGAAGCCTCACCCAACTCAATGATATACATCATAATGTATTTGATGTATGTTGAGTTTACTTGTGCAGGTTAAGAAATCACTGGACTAAAGCAAAAAGTTTCTAAGTCCATGTGTCGACACCCAGAGGTAAAGTGTCGACACTTAAGAAGACTTGTGTCGACACCCAGACAAGCAGTGTCGACACTTGGAGTCATTATGTCGACACCTGGGATGTAGAGTCGACACCAGACAGAAAGTGTCGACACTTGGAGCTGTGTCGACCCTCAGTGAAGAAAAGTGCAGACAGAATGTGTCGACACAAGGAGCTGTATCGACACCCAGTGAAGCAATGCAAGAACACCAGAAAGTGTCGACACTTGGAGCTGTGTCGACACTCAGCAAAAGTCTGCAGAGACTAAGTACATGTGTCGACACTCAACACAATGTGTCAATACTCAACAGAAGAGTCAGCACTTGAAGAATGTGTCGACACCCAGCACAATGTGTCGACACACAACCAGAAGAGTCAACACATGAAGTAAGTGTCGACACCCAGCACAATGTGTAGACACTCAGCTAAGGACACTACACTTGAAGAAAGTGTCGACACAAGGAGCTGTGTCGACACTTAGCAAAGATCAGAAAGATCAACAAAAATATTCTAAGTACAAGTGTCGACACTAAGAGAATGTGTCGACAATTAGCTGAAGTCTCAACAAGAAGAAGGTGTGTCGACACAAGGAGCTGTGTCGACACTCAGCAAGTAACGACATTGAAGAAAATGTGTCGACACCAAGAAGCAGTGTCGACACTTGACAGATTCAACACAAGAAGATGTGTCGACACAAAGGAGATGTGTCGACACTTAGAAGAATTCAACAAAAGCTAGAAGAACAAGTACTTGTGTCGACACTCAATTTCAGTGTCGACACATGCAGAAGAATCTGTGTCGAGACATACAAGGAAATGTGTCGACACCTTGTAGACTTGTGTCGACACTTACACAACATGTGTCGACACTTGGACTATAAGTGTCGACACTTAAAGACAGAAAGTCTCGACACTTACAGACAGTTAGAGATTTTCAAGAAATGACTGGATGACTTGACAGCTGCCGTTCCAGCCAGTCTACAGCACCTGTTAGAGATGTCAGAAGACAGTTATGAACCGGATCAGCCGGTTACCATGAAGAAGGCCTATAAATAAGCACCTACAGTTTACAGAAACTATGGTTCAAGATCAAGGGGATCAGATTATTGTTCAAAAGTTCAGTTTGTTGAAAAACAAATTATTGAAGTGGTACCAAGTGTATCAACACAAGAAGATCTTGCAGTCCAAGTGCAGATCTAAGAAGTTGGAGAGAGAGGGCTCTTCCAAGAAATCAGCCTCTGGAACTATGCTGAGAAGAAGGATTCAGATTCAATTCTGGATCTTAAGTAGCAGAGGTCAATGAACTACTGTAGGAGGATTCAGTCTTATTCTGTTCTACTCAAGAAGCTTTGAAGAAAGTTAAGTCAGAGTGAATCCAGCTGAGTTCTTCCAAGAACTCATCAAGAAACTCTCAACTCCCATCTTTTATTTCTGAGTTGTAGAGTTATTATTTGTAATACATTTTAACTTGTAGGATCCTTTGGATCTGAGTGATTTGTAAGCCTGTATTTATAAAGGCTGAGGGTAGGGCTTGTTAGCCTGAGTGTAGGAGATAGAGATCTCTGAGTGTAGGCCTTGTTGGCTGAGTGTAGGCCTTGGTTGGCTGAGTGTAGGCCTTGATTGGCTGAGTGTAGGCTTTGGGATAAAGCTGAGTTGTAAGGCTTTGAGCCTGAGGTGTAGGAACCAATTTGGGTTCTGAGACAGTGGTGGAGTTTGGCCGAATCTAGTACACTGCTAGATAGGCGAAGGGGGAAAGTGGATGTACCCATATCTTGGGGAACCACTATAAACCACTGTGTTGTGCTGTGATTGTGCTGTGTATGCTGTGAACACTTTGTTATTGCTGTGCAAAAGTTAAAAAATCTGTGATAATAAACTGTTTGCTGCCAGTAAAGTTAGAAAAGGATTAGGTCACCCATTCACCCCCCTCTAGGTGTTTAGGTACCATATCTTTCAAGTGGTATCAGAGGGAGGTTCCTCAAAACAAGGACTAACAGTCTGAGGAGATCCTATTTTTCAGATTCAGTGTAAGGCAAAACACAGTGTCAAGAAATTCAAGAAAATTAAGAAACATGGTTTCTTCTGAGAATCACAAGGAATTGGGTTCCATGAAATTACCTATATGCAGAAAAGAGACCTTTGGGATCTGGAAGGAAAGGGTAAGGCTATTTATGGAAGCCTCTGACCCTAGAATCTACATCACAGTAAAGGAAGGGCCTTATGTGCCAATGAAGATTTCAGTTTTGGATGCAAATCAGAGAACTCCAAAGGATTTCTCTGAGATGACTAAGGATGAGATTGTCCTAGCTACCATAGACAAGAGGGCACAAAACATAATAGTGAGTGCCATTGATGATGCAACTTTTCAGAATCTTATACATTGTAAGACAGCCAAGGAGATGTGGGACACTCTTATAGTGTATATGGAAGGATCTGAAGAAGTTAGACAAGATAGAAAATCCTTGCTAAATCAGGAGTATGAGAGTTTTAGACAAGGTAAAGGTGATAGCATAACTGAGTGCTACAAAAAGTTCTACAGAATAGTTAATGAACTCATGTCTTATGGAAGAGAGTTCAGTAACTATGAACTAAATGACAAGTTCTTAAGGTCCCTAACCAAAGATTGGGACACCAAGATCTGTGCCATAAGAGAAATGGCTAAGTTGGGGGAAATTCCTCCTCCTACACTGTTTGGCAAGTTATTGTCATATGAGATGCAGTTGACAGTGAGGAAAGAAGAGGAGAAATCAACAAGGATTGAACACAAGGAAAGATCAGTTGCTTTCAAGACAGAAGTTCCCAAAAAGTGCAGGAAAAAGTCATCAACTCCACCTCCAGAGGTAGTTGATTCAAGTCTGATGAGTCAGTCAGCACAAAGAGTGAGAGCAGTGAAAGTGATGAAGACCTTGCTGCCTTCACTAGGCACTTTCAGAAATTCTTGAAGAAGAAACAGTGGAGGTCAAGACCTTCTTCTTCAAAGGGAAAGGAAGTCTTTTATCAGGAGAAAAAGCCTTCAAAGAAAGACAGGAAGAGGACAAAGTCAAGCAAGGCAACTGGATATAAGATAGTATGCTACTGCTGCAATAGACAGGGCCATGTTATTGCAGATTGTCCAGAGAAGAGAAAGGAATCTGGTGACAGGAAAAAGGCTCACTTCAAAGGCAAGAAAGAGAAGTCTTTTGTTGCCAAGAAGGAGAAGACTCTATCAGACATTTCTTCTTCAGAAACTGAGTCTGAGGCTGAAGCCTACATAGGGCTGTTTGCTGGAGAAGAAGAGGAAGAATTCATGCAGATCATGGAGTCTATTTATGAACAAGAAGACAGTCAATGCCAAGGACTAATGGCTTTGACAGACAGTGCCAAAATCCTGGAGCAGCCAGGACCCAGTCAGGTACAAGGTTCAAGTTTAAATTCAGTTTCTTGTTCTAGTTCAGAATCAGATTCATCTTCATCAAGTGATGAAAGTGTATCTGAGTCTGAGGATGATATTCATCAACTTATAGATGAATATAAGGTGCTGTTGCAAGCTTACAAGAAACTCAAATCCTAGCCAAAAGTCAGGCAAAGGAAATTGCTGAACTTAAAGCTGGTGCAACATATTTTGAGAAGCAATTTGATCAAAAGCTGAATGAGATAGCTAGGCTGAAACACATAACAGTGATTCAGATGGGTACTATATCATTTAAGAATGATCAAATTAAGAGTCTGGAGATCAATCTTCAGAAGGAGAAGGACTTAGTTGCTAGGTTTTCTAAACCTAAGTCAGTGTTACCTTTAATTGATGATTTTGTTCATCATAAAGGCAAGGGTGGGTTGGGCTTTATTAGACCTGCAAGGACTGAGCAGTCCAAGTCTAAGTCCAAGGGCAAAGCCCCAGCATTCAACAAGACTGCTGTAGATAATACAGCAAAGGCTGTACCTAAGCAAAGGTACAACAAGTTTGAATGTTGGTGCTGTGGCAAAATTGGCCACTTTGTAGTGGACTGTTGGCACAATGCCAGTGCCAAGGTGAGTAGCAAGCTACCTGTTGGAAAGCCTGCAGGGAGCTTTGTCAAATTGCAGACTAACAAATACCAAGGACCCAAGAATTCTTTGGGTTCTAAGGTCAATTAATCTGTTTTGCATGTAAGTCCAAGTGGCCACACCCCAACATGGTACTTGGACAGTGGATGTTCCAGACATATGACTGGAACAAGAAGATTACTAAAGGACTACATTCCAGTAAAAGATAGTCCAAAAGTAACCTTTGGTGGTTCTGAAAAAGGAATCATCAAAGGATTTGGTAACATTTCTACAAACTTAGTTACCATTACTCAAGTGGCTTATGTTAAAGGGTTGAAACACAACCTAATAAGTATAAGTCAATTAAGTGATGTAGGGTATGACATCTCATTTGCTAAAAATGGTTGTCATATCAAGAGGTCAAGTGATCAAGAGATCATTTTGACAGGATATAGGAAGAGGAATGTCTACTGCCTAGACATTATGGTTGAGAACAATGGTTCTCCAGTTTGTCTTGTAGCTGATGAGACAGTCTCTCATTGTGTCAAATGGCACAAGAGGCTTGCCCATCTTAACTACAAGACTATTAGCAAACTCTTTAGCAAAGAGTTAGTGAGGAATGGTCCTCAAGTTAAGTGTGTTAAAGATGGCATTTGCTCAGCTTGTCAAAAGGGCAAGCAGACTAAATCCACCTTTAGAAGCATAGAGAACAAAGATGTTGTGAGGTGTTTATACCTCTTGCATATGAATCTTTTTGGTCCAATGCCAGTTCACGGCTTAGGTAGGAAGGTCTATACCTTTGTAGTTGTAGATGACTACTCAAGGTTTTCCTGGGTGTTCTTCTTAAGACAGAAATCTGAAACACCTAGTGTCTTCTATAACTTTGTCAAGCAAATTCAGAATGAACTAAATAGTACAGTGGTCAAAATTAGAAGTGACCATGGTACTGAATTTCAGTCTGATAGCATGACAAAACTGTGTGAAGACTTTGGGATATTTCAAGAATTCTCTTCACCTAGAACACCTCTGCAAAATGGCATTGCTGAGAGGAAGAATAGAACCTTGATAGAGGCTGGTAGAACCCTATTGAGTGATACATCACTGCCAGAGTATTTCTGGGCTGAAGCAGTTAACACTGCATGCCATATTATAAATAGGGCTACCATCACTAAAAGGCTTAACAAGACCCCCTATGAAGTAGTGAAAGGCAGGAAACCAAACCTATCCTATTTTAGGATCTTTGGTTGTAAATGCTTCATACTTAACAATGGGAAGTCTTACTTAACTAAGTTTGCTGCCAAGTCCCAAAAGGGAATTTTTGTTGGGTACAACAATAATAGTAAGGCTTATAGAGTCTACAACTTGACTACACAAGTTGTAGAAGAATCAGTGCATGTAGTTTTTGATGAGACTAAACTTATTAATAATGAGTTGTCTAGCAATGTATGCAGCCCCACAGGTTTGACAAAGAAAATGGACAAGCTTACTATAGAAGAGGTGCCTGCTGCAAGACAGCAAATAGAGGACAGTAGCTGTTGTCCAGGGGAAGAACTACATATGCCAATTGCTGAAGAAATCCAAGGTATACAGCATGATGCAGATGCTGAAGTGGTTCAACCAGAAGTTAGGATGCCTCCAGATCACAGGCATCTTAGAGATCATCCAGTAGAGCTGATTATTAGAGATCCAAGACAAGGAGTTCAAACCAGGAGTAGAAACATGAATGCAGCAATCTACTCCAGCTTCCTGTCACAAGTTGAACCTAAGAAGTTTGAAGAAGCAATACAAGATCCACAATGGACTGAAGCAATGCAAGAAGAGCTTAACCAGTTCAAGAGGTGCAAGGTTTGGGAACTTGTTCCTAAACCTAGAGACCACAATGTAATAGGAACTAAGTGGATCTACAGGAATAAGATGGATGAACAAGGGGTCATCATTAAGAATAAGGCTAGACTGGTTGCTAAAGGATATAGGCAAGAAGAAGATATTGACTTTGATCAAACCTTTGCTCCAGTAGCCAGACTGGAAGCCATAAGAATGTTCTTGGCCTATGCAACCTATCAAGGATTCAAGGTTTACCAAATGGATGTCAAGTCAGCATTCCTAAATGGTAATTTGAAAGAAGAAGTCTATGTGGAGCAGCCTTCAGGTTTTGTTGATCCAACTCTACCTCATTATGTCTATAGACTTAGGAAAGCTTTATATGGGTTAAAGCAAGCCCCTAGGGCTTGGTATGAAACCCTATCTAGTTTTCTCATTGAGAACAAGTTCTCAAGGGGGAAAATAGATAAGACTCTATTCCTTAGGGAATCTAGAGGCAAAGTCATACTATTCCAAATATATGTAGATGACATTATATTTGGGTCTACTGAAAGCAGCCTTTGCAAAAAGTTTGCAAAACTTATGCAAGATCAGTTTGAGATGAGTAGTATGGGAGAGCTGAAGTTTTTCTTGGGTCTCCAAGTTAAACAGACTGAAAATGGTTTATCCATATGTCAGTCCAAGTTCACCCTAGAACTCATAAAGGAAGTATGGTATGGATTCATCCAGCACCATGAAGACTCCTATGGGGTCAAGTATGTCTCTTAGCAAGGATGATGCAAGGAAACCTGTAGATGAAACCTTGTATAGAGGGATAGTTGGCTCCCTATTATACTTGACTACTAGTAGACCAGACATCATGTATGCTACATGTGTTTGTGCAAGGTATCAAGCCTGCCCTAAAGAGTCTCATTTGACTGCAGTCAAAAGAATATTGAGATATCTAAAGGGCCCTCCCTATCTAGGCCTCTGGTACCCTAGGAATGGAGATTTTGATCTAACAGGTTATTCAGATGCAGACTTTGCAGGATGCAAAGAGGATAGAAAGAGAACTACTGGAACCTGTCAATTCCTAGGTGGGAGACTAATTTCATGGAGTAGCAAGAAGCAAACCAGTGTGGCTATCTCCACAGCTGAGTCAGAGTATGTGGCTGCAGGAAGTTGCTGTGCTCAACTTCTGTGGATTCAACATCAGCTAGAGGACTATGGATTTCAGGTAAGTAGAACTCCACTTTTCTGTGATTCTACAAGTGCTATTTCAATAGCTAATAACCTTGTATCCCATAGTAGGACAAAACATATTGAGATTAAATATCATTTTCTTAGGGAGCATGTAGAAAGAGAAGATATTTTATTAGAATATGTTAAAACAGATGAACAAGTAGCTGATATGTTTACTAAGCCACTAGAAGAAGCTAAGTTCAATAGATTCAAAATTGAACTAGGAATGATAAACTTAGAGTAAGTTTACAGATTTGAAAATGACTAAGTAAAAAGGTGTCGACACATAGACAAGTCTATGTCGACACAGAATAGTGGTGTCGACACTTCAGGAAAAAGGTGTCGACACATCTAGGAATGTGGTGTTGACACTTCAGAATGTTAGTGTCGACACATGTCAAGTAGGTGTCGACACATCCAATATGGTGTCGACACTTAAGTTTTACTCAGAATTTTTCTAAGTAAAGTCTCGACAATGTGTCGAGTTATGTTGTGTCGACACATACCCAAGTGTCGACACATAAAATCTGTTGACTAAACTTGTGTCGACACATATGTGTCGAGACATTATAAGTCAGTGTCGACACTTGTTGCCAGTGTCGACACATTTTAAGTTAGCTGTCCCGCCTGTTCATCTTCAAAATCAGAAAGGTATAAATAGGGTTCTATCTTTGTTTGTCGACACGCTTTCAAAGTTTCGAGACCAAAACTACTGTGTCGACACCTCTCTTTTCTACAGACAAATTCTACAAACCCTAATGGATCCTAAGCTTGAGGAGAACGTTAACAAGGGTTATGAGCTTGTGCGCGGCGCATTCGACGATGCAGATCAAGAAATTCAGGCAGTGGTAACCCTAGTCGCCGATTCTGGACTAGAATATCTCTTGTCTGAACCTACAAAAATTTGGAAGAAGGAAGTACTTGAATTTCTTAATGGAGCTGCCGTAGATGAATCTGGATTCAGAATCAAATCCAGAGTTCATGGAGAAAAGGTTAAGGTAACCCCTAAGAGTCTGAGGAAGGTACTTCAGCTACCAGAAATTCAAGATGAAGAAGAGGTTACTGCTTCAAAGACCAGGGAAGCTTTAACCTGGTGTGGTCTTGATCCAAAGATGAAGATAGGTTCTGTATTTAACAGAAAAGGCATGAATAATCAAGGGAAGTTCATGTCTGAGATTGTGGGCAAAGTCTTATTCAGCAAGACTGGAGGCCATGACAGAGTGTCTGCCCATATATTTGGCCTCATGACAAGAATTATCTTCACTCTGAAAACTAATTGGTCTACAGTGGTTTATGAGAAAATTAAGGAGAGCTTGAAGAAGCCCAATCTGGGCAGGATCATTAGTCTCTACCTAGCTGGTACCATACCAGAGGTAATGAATACTGCTGCAGGCAGCAAGATCAACCATATGAGGAAAATGGATCTAAGGATCTTTTCAAGATGGGACAGGGTGTTGTCAAAGGACATGACAACCCCTGAGAAGACAATTACTGAGAAGGAGATTCCTCCTAAGAAAAAGAGAAAAACTGCTCCAGTTGAACAAGAGTCCTCCAGCAGTTCAGGGAGTGAAGAACATGTTGTTTTCACTCCTGATGACCAAGAGGAAGTGGCTGCAGAGAAGACCCCTGCTGCTCAAGAGACTGCTGAGATCCAGGGGGAGCTGCCTCCAGCTAGCCCCATCCACAGGGATCAAAGCCAGGGGGAGCATCCAGTTGTAGAAGCAGCATCTACACTGGACAGTGAGCAAGCCACCATCATCATCCAAGAGGTACTCACTGATCTAAAAACTTTAGAATATCTTATAGAAGATGCTGATTTGTCTGATGTTCCTCAACAAACACAGCTGCCTAGTCAAGTTCCAGATGTTGTTAGAGAGGACACATCTGCTGTACAAGAAGAGATTCCTGCTCCAGTAGTTGAAGAGCAAAGAATGTCTCCAGCACAATCACCTCAAGAGTTCACCATGGAAGATCTATTTCTCAATCTAGATCAAGTTGATTTTGACATGGACAAAGAAGCTACTGGAAGAGATACTGCTGCTGCTGAGGGGGAGCAAGTACAAGATCTGGAAGAGCCTATTAGGCCAGAAAATGAGAAGGCACCTGATGTGCAAACTGAAAAACCTCAAAGCCCTAAGGATAGGGTTGAGATAGCCAGCACTTTTGCCTCTGAACATGAGGAGAGTGCTAGGTCAAAGAAGAAGAAATTATATGTTTTTAAAAGGAGAAGTCAGAGTTACAAGAAAGCTCTGCAATCTATAGCCCCACAGCCTATAATTCAACAAGCCCCAACTGTTGATTATAGTGCCTTAATGATTGCCATGCAGATAAAACTTGATGAACAAAGAAAGGCTATAGAGGCTTATGTGGATGAAGGACAGAAGACTTTACAATTTGATCTGGCCCAAGATATAAAATCTATAAGGTTTGAGATGAATCTCAACAAGAAGGAGATGACAGACTGCTTCCACAAGGGTGGAAATGTAGTGGTGTATTTGACAACACACCAAGAGAAGATCAAGGCACAGGTAGATGATATAGCATTGAAGCAAGGGTATATCCTGGAAAATCAGATAAGAATGAATGACAATTTGACTGCTTCACATAATGCTATAGTCACTGAATTAAAGAATAAGGCTGCTGAACCTTCTACATCTACTACTGCTGCTAAAATAAAATTTGACAAAGCCTTTCAATAAGAAATTTCTGCTGTCAAGACTGCCATCCAGGCCTCTCAGAAAGTTATATCTGAACAACTTCAAAAGCTAAAACCTTACTTTAAAGATGGGATCAGGTACTTGGACAGTCAGATCAGATTTCAAAAGGATGATGTCAGAGATCACATGGCTAGAGAAGTCATAAAGGGGGAGAGAGTGTTAGTCAAGGCAAGTTCTGAGCATGCAAAATGGATATCAAATTCAATCAGGGCTACACTTGGATACCCTCCTCTGTGTGATGACCAAGATGTTGCTGAATCAGGCATTAACCCTGCTTATTTTGGAGGTGAGCAACCAGAGGTAGCTCAGGTCATTTATCCACCTCCAGACTTTGAAATGATTCAAGCAGATGTGAGCACAATGTATAGCCCACTTGAGGGCAAGGACAATGTCCATATTGAAAAGGTTGTTCAACCTATATCTGAAGCCATGCAAGAGGCATTACAGAAAGAAGAAGAGACAAGGTTGTCAAAGAAGAGGTTTAGGGAACAAGCAGAACAAAAGCCAGATTTTGAACAGTGGAGCCCTACCTCTAGGAATATAATTTTAACTGCCTGGAAAGCTGCCAAGGACAATACACATGACAGGAACAAATGGTTCTCTGAAGTTGAATGGAGAAAACATGAAATAAGACAAGAGGCCATTGTTCAATTCAGAAGGAAGGCTAAGATGGGAAAGCTACCTCCTATTGTAGTGGAGCCTAGCAAGTACTTCCCCAAGCCATATCACTACTTTGAGAGGTAGAAGATCAAGGTAGAAGCACTCAAATAGAAAGATCTAAAAGGCAAGAAGCCTGCTGTTGCTGAAACTGCTGAAGCCACTGTCAAAGCTCAAGTCCAACCTGGCAAAGGCATAGTTATCAAAGAACCAGACCAGAAATAGATTAAGAAATTTCTTGAAGTTTATGTTGTAATCTTTTGAATGTAACACATTTAGTAAACTTCTGAAAATGTATAAGACAAATATTAGAACAATATATGATTCATATATTTCATGTTTGTTCTGTGAATGTATTTATTTCTTATTTGTTCTGTGCTGATGAATGTATATACATGTGTGATTTAATACATGTTATGTTTACCCTGCTGATTATAACCTGCTTTACATCATTTTGTAATCTTTAATTATGAATGGTGTATATCATTGACTAAGGGTTATGACTTCTCCAAATAGGGGGAGATTGTTGGGTACATTGGTCAAATGTACCTGATTTGAAGAAGCCTCACCCAACTCAATGATATACATCATAATGTATTTGATGTATGTTGAGTTTACTTGTGCAGGTTAAGAAATCACTGGACTGAAGCAAAAAGTTTCTAAGTCCATGTGTCGACACCCAGAGGGAAAGTGTCGACACTTAAGAAGACTTGTGTCGACACCCAGACAAGCAGTGTCGACACTTGGAGTCATTGTGTCGACACCTGGGATGCAGAGTCGACACCAGACAGAAAGTGTCGACACTTGGAGCTGTGTCGACACTCAGTGAAGAAAAGTGCAGACAGAATGTGTCGACACAAGGAGCTGTGTCGACACCCAGTGAAGCAATGCAAGAATACCAGAAAGTGTCGACACTTGGAGCTGTGTCGACACTCAGCAAAAGTCTGCAGAGACTAAGTACATGTGTCGACACTCAACACAATGTGTCAACACTCAACAAAAGAGTCAGCACTTGAAGAATGTGTCGACACCCAGCACAATGTGTCGACACACAACCAGAAGAGTCAACACATGAAGTAAGTGTCGACACTCAGCTAAAGACACTACACTTGAAGAAAGTGTCGACACAAGGAGCTGTGTCGACACTTAGCAAAGATCAGAAAGATCAACAAAAATATTATAAGTACAAGTGTTGACACTAAGGGAATGTGTCGACACTTAGCTGAAGTCTCAACAAGAAGAAGGTGTGTCGACACAAGGAGCTGTGTCAACACTCAGCAAGTAACGACATTGAAGAAGATGTGTCGACACCAAGAAGCAGTGTCGACACTTGACAGATTCAACACAAGAAGATGTGTCGACACAAAGGAGATGTGTCGACACTTAGAAGAATTCAGCAAAAGCTAGAAGAACAAGTACTTGTGTCGACACTCAATTTCAGTGTCGACACATGCAGAAGAATCTGTGTCGAGACATACAAGGAAATGTGTCGACACCTTGTAGACTTGTGTCGACACTTACACAACATGTGTCGACACTTGGACTATAAGTGTCGACACTTAAAGACAGAAAGTCTCGACACTTACAGAGAGTTAGAGATTTTCAAGAAATGACTGGATGACTTGACAGCTGCCGTTCCAGCCAGTCTACAACACCTGTCAGAGATGTCAGAAGACAGTCATGAACGGATCAGCCGGTTACCATGAAGAAGGCCTATAAATAGGCACCTACAGTTTGCAGAAACTGTGGTTCAAGATCAAAGGGATCAGATTATTGTTCAAACGTTCAGTTTGTTGAAAAAACAAATTATTGAAGTGGTACCAAGTGTATCAACACAAGAAGATCTTGCCGTCCAAGTGTAGATCTAAGAAGTTGGAGAAAGAGGGCTCCTTCCAAGAAATCAGCCCCTGGAACTAGGCTGAGAAGAAGGATTCAGATTCAATTCTGGATCTTAAGTAGCAGAGGTCAAAGAACTACTGCAGGAGGATTCAGTCTTATTCAGTTCTACTCAAGAAGCTTTGAAGAAAGCTAAGTCAGAGTGAATCCAGCTGAGTTCTTCCAAGAACTCATCAAGAAACTCTCAACTCCCCTCTTTTATTTCTGAGTTGTAGAGTTATTATTTGTAATACATTTTAACTTGTAGGATCCTTTAGATCTGAGTGATTTGTAAGCCTGTATTTATAAAGGCTGAGGGTAGGGCTTGTTAGTCTGAGTGTAGGAGATAGAGATCTCTGAGTGTAGGCCTTGTTGGCTGAGTGTAGGCCTTGGTTGGCTGAGTGTAGGCCTTGATTGGCTGAGTGTAGGCTTTGGGATAAAGCTGAGTTATAATGCTTTGGGCCTGAGGTGTAGGAACCAATTTGGGTTCTGAGACAGTGGAGGAGTTTGGCCGAATCTAGTACACTGCTAGATAGGCGAAGGGGGAACGTGGATGTACCCATATCTTGGGGAACCACTATAAACCACTGTGTTGTGCTGTGATTGTGCTGTGTATGCTGTGAACACTTTGTGATTGCTGTGCAAAAGTTAAAAAATCTGTGATAATAAACTGTTTGCTGCCAGTAAAATTTGAAAAGGATTAGGTCACCTATTCACCCCCCCCCCCCCCCCCTCTAGGTGTTTAGGTACCATATCTTTCAAATAGGCAAGGTTACCTAATTCATGCAAGCTCCTAGGGAGTGTCATCTACAGTCTTCCCTGAGAATATTGGAGTATGTTAAATCAGCGCCTGGGAAAGGACTACTCTTTCAGAAATATTATCACTTAAGGATTGAAGCATACTCAGATTCGAGCTATGCTAATGATAAAGGAGACCACAAGTCAACATCGAGCTTTTGCACCTTTGTGGGGGGAAAACTTGTGAGCTGGAAGAGCAATAAACAATTTGTCATCTCCTGGTCCAGTGCAGAAGCAGAATATCGAAGTATGGCGTCGACTACATGTAAGTTGAAGTCGCTATGGGATCTCATGCTTGACTTAGGAGAGGTATACAACTATCCACTACCTATTTTTTGTGATAACAAGGCCGTTATATACATCTCCAAGAATCCAGTCTTCCATGAGAGAATAGAGCACATTGATGTCGACTGCCACTTTATTCAGGAAGAGATTTTGAAGGATCAAATTTGTACGCCATTCATCACCTCCGATAAAGAGTTGGCTGATATTTTCACCAAGCCGGTGTCCACCTCCATTTTCCACATTTGCGATAAGCTGGGCATGATTGATATATATGCTCCAGCTTGAGGGGAAGTGTTGTAGTATGGAGAGCGGGCGGTCTTGCGATCTGACTCTGGCGGATTGGAGACCGGGCGATCTGACAGTTTGTCTTAGGTGACTTGGAGACCGGGCGGTCTGCTGCTCTCCTATGGCGGCTTCTTCTCTCCTTCTAGTGGTTGTCGGGCTGTTAGCCTATTCGTCTAACTACACGGGTTGTCCGACTTGTTTTCTTGTAAAAACGCTTATACCTGTAATTAGTTAGTCTCACATTGCTTATTTGTAATCTCTCTCATCTCCTCCATTCTATAAAAGAGAGTTTATACCTTTGTAATACAAACCTTTTGGATAATAAAAGATTTAGTTATTCTAATTTTCGTTTTCTAGTTGTCTGTTCGCACAAGAACCACAAAGGTTCCTACATCAGAGCCCTGTAGTGCTCCTAGAGCTCAATGACCCTCAAGCCACCTACTCAGCCTTATACAAAGGCCTACAACTCAGGATTTTCAGCCCTACAAATTCAGGCACAAAGCCCTACTCTTAGATTGCTGCAGCACTCCTACAATTCTGTACCTTTCTAGGTACCTACCTCAGTGCCCTTCCAGGAACCTACAGCTCAGCCTCATCCAAGGCCTACAACTTAGTGACACACTTGTCACCAACATCTTAATGACTCAACAGTCACCTACCATAGCCTTATCTCTAAGGCATACTAATCAGGCTGGGAGGACAGCCCTACACTCAGATCAACACTTATATCCTACCTCAGTACCCCAACAGAGCACCTACCTCATTGATAAATTACTCATCTACAACTCAGGACAAAAGTCCCTACAGCTCAGATTTAGATAACCTGAATCCTAAATAAATTTTAACAGAAGTTGAATTAAAACTAAACTACTGACTCAGAGATAAATCTCTGAGTCTACCTTACTGGACTGAGCAAATTTTAGTCTAGCCCACTTGCTGTAGAAGTAATGAGTCTTCTTCTATAGTAACTGCTTCTTTGTTGCACTGGTGAACAACTATCTGTTGTTGAAGGCTGACGACCCTTCACATAACAATCTCCTTGTTGATTAGATGAATCAGCTCCCTTGTTCTGCAAAGAACTAACTTGCTAAACTTGAAAAAGCTTCAGCTATCCTTCTCTGTCTTGCTGGCTTGCACTGCTGGAATTGGCGTTGAAGCTTGTCCTAGAAGATGAAGTCCAGCCACATCTATTTTCTGTATATTCTTTTTTGTGTTCTTCGTTGCTCTAATCCCCTTTTCTTTCTTCTTTTTCTATCTATTGATTTAAATCAATGACTCAATTTGAGTGTGGGACCAGCCAAGGATGGTGAGCGCCACCTCACTCAAAAAAGGACAAATATTTGCTTTTGGCGCTACTTCAGCTTTCCCGCAATGGCATGAACTATTTTGACTTTGTTGACTTTTGGTGATGTCAATAGTAGTCATCCGGTGCTACTGTAGCTTTCCCTCAATGACATGAGATCTTTAACTTGTTGACTTTTAGTGATGTCAGCAGTGGTCATCACCCTCTAGACTTAGAAAAATTCCAGAACTTCATTAAGCGTTGAGTGATGTTAAGTCACTCAGTGTCATCTGACTTGACTCTTCATTAGAAGTGTTGAGTGAACATTCCTCACTCAACGCTTCTGGACTTGGAGAATTTTCACTGGCTTTGTCTCAGCAGTTCCTTCTCAACTATCTCAACGGTTTCTTCTTAACAGCTGAGACTATATCCTGTCTCAGCAGTTTCTTCTCAACTGTCTAAGCGGTTTCTTCTTTACAGTAGAGACTATCTCCTATATTAGTGGGTTCTTTTCAACTGTCTCAACGCTTCCTTCTTCATCAAAAGCGTTGAGTGAACCTGCTTCACTCAATGCTTCTGGACTTAGAGAATTCCTACTTGCTTTGTCTCAACAGTTATGTTGGGACATTTTTCTCAGCTATCCCAGCTATCTCAGCAGTCTCAATGCTTATGCTGAGACATTCTTCTCAGCTGCCTCAGTTCTTTTGCCATAGTCAAATTGTTTGGCTTTAGTTCAATGAATGTTGAACTGAGTTCGACGATCGCTGAGCTCAGCTCGACGAACTCAAAATCCCAAATTCTGAATTTAGCTCGACGAATGGTGTGCTCAGCTCGACGAATTGTGAGCTAAGCTTGACGAACTCTGAATCCAAAAATCTGAATTTAGCTCGACGAATGGTGAGCTCAGCTCGACGAATAGTGTGCTGAGCTCGGCGAATGGTGAGCTCATCTAGACGAACTCTGAACTTCCAACTTTCTCTTTTTGTTCACATGTCCAATCAAGGACAACCTACATGCATGAACTTAAGCACACATCAAATACATTATGCACCTTAGCATGATTGGTGATGACTCTTCAAATTCTAAGGAATATTGTATGGCACAATTCCCAACAATCTCACCCTATTTGAAGAAGGGAGAACACCCATCCAAGCTAAGGTGCATCAACACAAAAATGTATCATGATAGTCCCGATGAGACATTATCATGACAACTATCCATACTAGTGAAGGATAACTCCCCCTAGATGAGATGGCTTAACACTATGATTGAATGACCAATAATACAGGTGAATTATCAATCATTGATAATGTAACCGTATGATAAAACTCAAAAGCTTTATTAATCATTAACAAGGTAAACATTATGATTAAGATACACCTAATCACTGACTCATTTAAAGAGCCTTAGTCAAATAACAGTAGGCAAAATTTGTGATTATAAGATATCTATGACAAAAAGCATATTCATTAAAAACAGATATATAAATGGGAATTTCATGCACATTTATCACATCAATATAGTCAGGGGCAACTCTTTTTAATTTAATTCATAGAGATTTGAAATTGCTACACTGTTGATATACATTACAAGACAGTGATTAAATATTTTAAAGAAGCCTAAGTCTTGCAGCTTCATATCTGCTCTTCTTTGATGAACTTGCATCAGCATCCTTATCAACAGTCTTCTTCAAGTTTTCAGCTTTTTTCTTCTGCCTTTTGAGGTAAAGGAATGACATTGGGATATATCGGGGAGGCATTTTCTTAGGGTTGCTCTTCCTTACCAGGTTTTCTTTGAATACTCTTTCCTTTAGGGAATTGCTTTCCAAATGCTTTATCCATTTCTTAGAAGGATATACACTCCCAATGTTCTGTAAGACTTTTCCATGGCTTACCCAAGCATTTATATTGATGGATTCAGAGGCATCACTTAGTTGTTTGTGGTTTGGATCATCTCTGTTCTCAGCTCTCCTCTTTTCCATGAACTCATCAGCCATATGAGTTCCTTCCCTTTTTCTTTAGACAGCAAGTTGTGCATCCTGTGCAACTCTAGCTTATTCTGGGAAGTCTAGGTCCTCTGGCCTCTTTTTATCCAGTAGGGGTAGGTGCAGTTCCACACTGGTGCCTTGAATTACATTGAATGCTTGATCTTCAATGAGTCCTGTTGTCTTAGCATGGCTACTCTCCCCATTTCTTCCTCCTTCAAGGATGGTCATTTACAGTAAGGAGGTGTTGGCTTCATTTTTGCTTGATGTAGATTGGAATATTCTATCATTGTCAGTAAGCAGCTCATTTTTCAGAAGTATTGCCTTCTCCATAAAGTGGCGAGCAACATTGGTGACATGCTGATTTACATGATCTGATGTACCCTTGATAACCTCGTCAGTTGTGAAAGTGAGGTGATAGATCTGATATGCTTAAGAGTTTTTAGAAACTAAAATGCAAAATAAAATTCACAGCACATAAGGAAGAAAACAGAGCAAGCAAACCAGACGACACAAGGAAATTTATAGTGGTTCCCCAAATCTGGGTAATCCACTCTTCTACCACCCTGGTAGGAATCCACTGCAGGATGAGTTGATCAGGTGTCCTGGGCACCAATGAGCTTTTGATAAGGTGCTCAAAAACCAAACCAGATTTTTTGATCAGGTGTCTTGCCACCACTGAGTTTTGATAAGGTCTCAGAAACCAAACACAAACTTTTGAAGGGAGTTTGAAAAACCCTTTACAGAGGTGGGGATGAGAGAGTGATGGAAGTCTTCTCTTTCTCAAGCAACTGAGAAGACTATGTGGATTCAGTGATGTTGTCAAAGCTCCCCCTGAGATGTAGAATAGTTCAGGAGTGGAAGCTTTGCTTCAGGGTGTAGGCCTTCAACTAGATGAAAATCTCCAGCAAGCTCTGTAGACAAATCTGAATATGTTGTCTCTTGAAAGCTTTTTCTCTCTCTGTCTCTTATTGTTATTTCTGAGCCTCTCTGCTATATATATTTTCTATCTTGCTATTTTTATCTTCTGTATAAAATATATATATGTATCCACTGGGCTGAGGAAAGTCATTTGAATTCTTGTTTGATGCGGCAGAGATATTTTCAAGAAAGGAAACTGTCTTGGAAAGGTAACTGACAATAAACCTCTGAATTGATTCATATTTAATGCAGCCTCCCAACGGCTATATTCATAAGAATATTTAGCATTAAATATATTAGCTGTAAATTCCTTTAATTAAGCCTTGAATAACTCTAGCCAGCTGTCTCCAATAACTGCACAGGAAATCACCAAAATTTAATCTAAAACGCTTCTCCAATCTGCGTTCGACTATAGTTGAACTCCGTTCGACTATCGTTGAACTCCGTTCGACTATAGTTGACCTGCATCTGAGTTATTTGTTCTCTTAGAGCTGAACACAGAAATAGTTGAACTCCGTTCGACTATAGTTGAACTCCGTTCGACTATTTCTGGACTGCAATAGTTGAACTCCGTTCGACTATTTCTGGACTGCAATAGTTGAACTCCGTTCGACTATTTCTGAACTGCAATAGTTGAACTCCGTTCGACTATTTTTGAGAGCTAAAATTTCTGAACTTCAAAATTGATTTTCTCTGGAATTCTTCTGCACTTCTTCTGGGATTCTTTCTGAGGAATACTTGGAAAGCCCTATGACCCTTAGACTATACATTTTGGGTCAAACTAATCATCCTAATAGTGATCCTTACCCAAATCCAACCTTGGGTTCCAACAATCTCCCCCTATTTGGGTAAGGACACTATTTACATCAAAAGCAAATAAAATGCAAAGCAAAAACAATCTGCTTGATTTATAAGATATCAGCAGATGTACAATGGAATCTTTGAAACAAAATAAATAAAACAAGAACTAAAATACTGCTGCAAACAACAAACTCCCCCTATATGCATATCCTAGCTCAAAATAATCAATCACTGATTTCCTTTATATTGGACCAAACAGAGTTCTTTTCCTGCAAGGAAAAGTTAGGAGTTCTGGACCCAGATAACCTTGGGTCCTGATCTTCTTCTGCTGATTCACACTCTGATTCATCAGATTCTTCAGCATAGCTGCTGCAAGAAGCATCTATTGCCATTAGGCAAAATTCTATTGCTCTTGCTTCTTCTTCATCACTCCAGGATTCAGCTTCAATTATTTTCCCTTTTGCTGATACAACAGCCATTTCTGTGAGGGAGTCCCAGATGTCTTTTGCTGAAGTACATTCAATAACTCCTTCAAAAATGTCATCAGACATTGATTGAGCAAGGATGTCCATTGCTCTTGCATTAGCAATCTTTAGCAATTTTTGAGCTTCTGTCCATTTAGGTGATGGAGCAGCATTCATGCTTGTTGTTTCCAATGGTTGATAAGGACCTGTCAAAATAGAATTGAAAATGGCTTCATCAATAGAGTTCATAAAAAGCCTAATCCTTGTCTTCCATAGAGCAAGCTTGTCCAGATTGCACTTAGGAGGTCCAGTGCTTGACCATTCTTCATTTTGTGCCATGAAAAACTCTTAAGAACAATAAGATCTATCAAGGATCTTTTGATTCAGGTGTTAGCCTGTACAACCACCAAGGTGTGGTATGTTTAACCAACCTCCCTCTGATACCAATTGAAAGTGAGGTGATAGATCTGATATGCTTAAGAGTTTTTAGAAACTAAAATGCAAAATAAAATTCACAGCACATAAGGAAGAAAACAGAGCAAGCAAACCAGGCGACACAAGGAAATTTATAGTGGTTCCCCAAATCTGGGTAATCCACTCTTCTACCACCCTGGTAGGAATCCACTGCAGGATGAGTTGATCAGGTGTCCTGGGCACCAATGAGCTTTTGATAAGGTGCTCAAAAACCAAACCAGATTTTTTGATCAGGTGTCTTGCCACCACTGAGTTTTGATAAGGTCTCAGAAACCAAACACAAACTTTTGAAGGGAGTTTGAAAAACCCTTTACAGAGGTGGGGATGAGAGAGTGATGGAAGTCTTCTCTTTCTCAAGCAACTGAGAAGACTATGTGGATTCAGTGATGTTGTCAAAGCTCCCCCTGAGATGTAGAATAGTTCAGGAGTGGAAGCTTTGCTTCAGGGTGTAGGCCTTCAACTAGATGAAAATCTCCAGCAAGCTCTGTAGACAAATCTGAATATGTTGTCTCTTGAAAGCTTTTTCTCTCTCTGTCTCTTATTGTTATTTCTGAGCCTCTCTGCTATATATATTTTCTATCTTGCTATTTTTATCTTCTGTATAAAATATATATATGTATCCACTGGGATGAGGAAAGTCATTTGAATTCTTGTTTGATGCGGCAGAGATATTTTCAAGAAAGGAAACTGTCTTGGAAAGGTAACTGACAATAAACCTCTGAATTGATTCATATTTAATGCAGCCTCCCAACGGCTATATTCATAAGAATATTTAGCATTAAATATATTAGCTGTAAATTCCTTTAATTAAGCCTTGAATAACTCTAGCCAGCTGTCTCCAATAACTGCACAGGAAATCACCAAAATTTAATCTAAAAAGCTTCTCCAATCTGCGTTCGACTATAGTTGAACTCCGTTCGACTATCGTTGAACTCCGTTCGACTATAGTTGACCTGCATCTGAGTTATTTGTTCTCTTAGAGCTGAACACAGAAATAGTTGAACTCCGTTCGACTATAGTTGAACTCCGTTCGACTATTTCTGGACTGCAATAGTTGAACTCCGTTCGACTATTTCTGAACTGCAATAGTTGAACTCCGTTCGACTATTTCTGAGAGCTAAAATTTCTGAACTTCAAAATTGATTTTCTCTGGAATTCTTCTGCACTACTTCTGGGATTCTTTCTGAGGAATACTTGGAAAGCCCTATGACCCTTAGACTATACATTTTGGGTCAAACTAATCATCCTAATAGTGATCCTTACCCAAATCCAACCTTGGGTTCCAACAAGTTGTACTCACATAATTCCTGACATATCCTATGTCAGCTGTAGAGAATTTTTGGCTTGTCTCCATGGATTTCATGAGGGTGGACAGCCTTATGCCAGCAGTTCCAAAAATATCAAACCAAGTGTTGACATGTTTATTTTAGTGAGAGGTTTCTTCATTACATTCCTTGACTTCAGTTAATAATTCATCACTGAGCTTGACAACTGATTGGTCAACATACTCCTTGAGGGTTGTGGTATGAGCATCCAGAGTTACTTCTATCATAGCAGGGATGTGTGAGGGCTCCCCCTCAACTACAATACCTATATAAGGGGCCATTTCCTTGCTAAAGTTGTATTAGCACTGCTAATTAAGAGTGTATTAATATTACTTGTAGTGGGTGCAGACTCAACCAATCTGTTTATAACTTGGTACAAGGTTGTCAAATCCATTTATTGCGCTCCACCCTCAGAATGAGCAGCCTTCTTTGGACTTGACCTATCAAGATATGTGTCTAGTGCATCAGGAGGATCATGGTTATCTTCTGCAGCATTGATAACTTCAACTGCAGCTACATAATCAGTATCAGCCATGTCTGCCTCATCTTCTACAACAACCACTTCTTCAGTAACATTCTTTGAAAGTTGTCCTGACCAAGGGATGGCATGGATTTTATAAACATGCACAAAAGTACCCTGGAGTAGAATGTTTGTTGAGGAGAGTCTCAGGGTTATATCTGTTCGGATACCAACATCAGCAGGGGGAAGTTCCTAGCTCAGGTTCAGAGCAAGAAGAACTGTCTACTTCAGCAAATTGTTGTCTCATATCCCTTGAGGAGTCCTTTGTTATTGAAGGTTGGCTCTTTGGTAATATCCTAGTGAATCTACCCAATGTCTTTATGTCCTTTCTTTTTAGGTAGTGAATCTTCACTCCATGTTCCTGCTTGAATGTATCAGGGTAGGTGTTCACTAAGTAGAAAGAAAGAATTCTGCCCATATTTGGAGTGGGTAGATAGTCTACTATTCTCTGGTAGATGAAAGAGGACCAAGAGGTCTTCCTATTGAAGATTATCCTAGTCATAACGTCAAACATTAACCTGGAGATTGTGCTATGTGATCCAAGTTTGCAGATAAGGGCTTTCCCTACAATATCTACTAGCAGTTTGCTTCTCAGATTGAAGAATTTTCTGTTAAGAGGCCCTGGTTTGGCATCACTGTATCCACATCACCTTAGAGCAATGTCTTTGTCTGTGACGATGGGTTCTTCTTCCTCTCTAGGGTTGATGGAGGGTATATGAAGGGCTTTGACTAGTCTCTTAGGGTTTACCTTTATCATGATATCTTCAATCTTATACTTAAGGGAGTTTTGAGAGGATGGCACTTTTATGTTGGATAAGAATTCTACTTTCTCTTTTCTAAGAATGGTGGAGGGTTTGGAAAGGGTGTATTCCAAGCCTGTGGTGTCAATCATCCTTAACACTGCTTTAATCTGTGACGAGGTATGAATGAATACATCTCTCACAATTTCATATCCCTCTGGGAGCTCCTTAATGACATTTGGCGCCATTGAAACAGTGCGGCAGGAAGTTTAGAGGGTTTCAGTCTTGACAGCTAGGGTTAAGTCTTTTAAGAGTGATGTGGCTTTGTGTTTCTTGTCGCCTTTATATTTATATCGTAAATGTTTAAATACTTTATCATTAGAATAAACAATTAAAATTTAAGCTTAAATTAGTACTTTTCAGTCTTATGGGTTGCATTACGCTTCCTGTTATGAAACATGGCAATTATCTCTTCTATTATACCTCTTAGCTTTTCTTTAATTTACTCAATTCCTGATTATTTTGTAGCTTCCCTCTCTGTCTAGATGTACATTCTATTTGCACACCATTATTCAAAATATTTTATTAATTTTAAATATAATGGGGACCTAACATGCTAATAAGCCAATTCTATTAGCAACCTAATTATGCACTGATATACAGGTTATTTGAACTTGAGAGCTTAAGTTAACAGTACAGATAATTATGAAGAATAATTGAATCATTGTTTTCTATCTGCTGTGGTTGATTAGGTTCATCCTAAGCACATTTAACATAATTCATCAATTTGCAAACTTAACAGCCTCTTCCATAGTTTAGTGCTTTACATGGAGCATATTCCTTGAGGCTTTCCTTGAGGCTTGCTGTCTCTAGCTTTTAAGGATTACAAACTTGACAGCCTCTTCCATAGTTTATTGCTTTACATGGAGCATATTCCTTGAGCAATCATACTATCCCAGACATTTGCCTGGAATATCCATTGTCCAAATACAAAGTCTTATGTGGACAGGTATTTGGACTATCTTGAAAAAAAATCAATTACCCTTAGGAACCTAATGATAATTGGGTCATAGGTTCTTGTTACCATTATAAAACTTTTGCATAACTCTCTGCCTGACATGAGCACCTTTCTGTCCACTAGCCACATTCAGGTTGTGCCAACAATAGATAGCAAAGTGGCCCACCTTCCCACAACACCAACATTTATGATTGTTGTACCTTCTCTTCAGGACAACACATAATTGTTGTCCGTGAGAGATGTGAGCAGCACCAGACTTTGTTGGATGTGCATTGCATGATGTTGTTCCTTGTTCTTGAGTTAAGGTGCTGAAGAACTAAATACAGCTGGTCCACGATGGGCCAATTGTATTTTTGGAACCTGCCATCTCGTGGACTCTCTCATCTCTTTAGATAAAGGATATTTGGATCCAAATCTAAAGAACTTATCTTAAACATTATGGCTAAAGTGGATAGAATCACTCCTTCTGAGATCATGTGTCTTCACCTCATAGGTAGAGCACACATTAGATTGATCCTTCTGGAGTGGTGCAAACTTGATAGTTTTCGAAGGTAAATTCACGTTTTGAAATACTATCAACTTATCAGGGATATTTGAATTGACTTGATAATTTGTGTGATTAATACCCAGCTTCTCAAAGGTTTGACAAGTTGCAGCTTTTGGCAACATGCCAAGTGATTGAGAAGGGTTAATCACAATCCCTAATCTCTGAATAAATTTTTGTTCTAGATTTGTAATATGTTTACATTTTTCTTCTAGAACCTTGGTCTAACACTCGAGGCTTTTCTTGAGTTCAGACACCTCCTGACATTTCTTATAAAATGCCATCTGACTTGGCTCTTCATTAGAAGTGTTCAGTGAACCTTCCTCACTCAACGCTTCTAGACTTGGAGAATTTTCACTGGCTTTGTCTCAGCAGTTCCTTCTCAACTATCTCAACGGTTTCTTCTTAACAGCTTAGACTATATCCTATCTTAACAGTTTCTTCTCAACTGTCTAAGCGGTTTCTTCTTTACAGCAGAGACTATCTCCTATATTAGTGGGTTCTTTTAAACTGTCTCAACGCTTCCATTTTCATTAAAAGCATTGAGTGAACCTGCTTCACTCAATGCTTCTGGACTTAGAGAATTCCTACTTGCTTTATCTCAGCAGTTATTTTGGGACATTCTTCTCAGCTATCCTAGCTATCTCAGCTATCTCAGCAGTCTCAATGCTTATGCTGAGACATTATTCTCAGTTGTCTCAGTTCATTTGCCATAGTCAATTATTTTGGTTTTAGTTCAATGAATGTTGAACTGAGTTCGACGATCACTGAGCTCAGCTCGACGAACTCAGGATCCCAAATTCTGAATTTAGCTCGACGAATGGTGTGCTCAGCTCGACGAATTGTGAGATGAGCTTGACAAACTCTGAATCCAAAACTCTGAATTTAGCTCGACGAATGGTGAGCTCAGTTTGACGAATGGTGTACTGAGCTCGGCGAATGGTGAGCTCATCTAGATGAACTCTAAACTTCCAACTTTCTCTTTTTGTTCGCATGTACAATCAAGGACAACCTGCATGCATGAACTTAAGCACATATCAAATACATTATGCCCCTTAGCATGATTGGTGATGACTCTTCAAATCCTAAGGAACATTGTATGACACAATTCCCAACAATCTCCCCCTATTTGAAGAAGGCAGAACACCCATCCAAGCAAGGTGCATCAACACAAAAATGTATCATGATAGTCCTGATGAGACATTATCACGACAACTATCCATCCTAGTGAAAGATAACTCCCCCTAGATGAGATGGCTTAACACTATGATTGAATGACCAATAATACAGGTGAATTATCAATCATTGATAATGTAACAATATGATTAAAATCAAAAGCTTTATTAATCGTTGACAAGGTAAACATTATGATTAAGATATACCTAATCATTGACTCATTTAAGGAGCCTTAGTCAAATAACAGTAGGCAAAACTCGTGATTATAAGATATCTATGAAAAAAAGCATATTCATTAAAAACAGATATATAAATGGGAATTTCATGCACATTTATCACATCAATATAGTCAGGGACAACTCATTTTAATTTCATTGATAGAGATTTGAAATTGCTACACTGTTGATATACATTACAAGATAGTGATTAAATATATTAAAGAAGCCTAAGTCTTGCAGCTTCATATCTGCTCTTCTTTGATGAACTTACATAAGCATCCTTATCAACAGTCTTCTTCAAGTTTTCAGCTTTGTTCTTCTGCCTTCTAAAGTAAAGGAATGACATTGGGATATATCGGGGAGACATTTTCTTAGGGTTGCTCTTCCTTACCAGTTTTTCTTTGAATACTCTTTCCTTTAGGGAATTGCTTTCCAAATACTTTATCCATTTATTAGAAGGATATACACTCCCAATATTCTTTATGACTTGTCCATGGCTTACCCAAGCATTTATAATGATGGATTCAGATGCATCACTTAGTTGTTTGTTATTTGGATAATCTCTATTCTCAGCTCTCCTCTTTTCCATGAACTCATCAGCCATATGAGTTCCTTCCCTTTTTCTTTAGGCAGCAAGTTGTGCATCCTGTGCAACTCTAGCTTATTTTGGGAAGTCTAGGTCCTCTGGCCTCTTTTTATACAGTAGGGGTAGGTGCAGTGCCACCCTGGTGCCTTGAATTACATTGAATGCGTGATCTTGAATGAGTCTTGCTGTCTTACCATGGCTACTCTCCCCCTTCCTTCCTTCTTCAAGGATGGTCATTTGCAGTAAGGAGGTGTTGGCTTCATTTTTGCTTGATGTAGATTGGAATATTCTATCATTGTTAGTAAGCAGCTCATTTTTCAGAAGTATTGCCTGCTCCATAAAGTGGAGAGCAATATTGGTGAAATGCTGATTTACATGATTTGTTGTACCCTTAAGCACCTCGTCAGTTGTACTCACATAATTCCTGACATATCCTATGTCAGCTGCAGAGAATTTTTGGCTTATTTCCATGGATTTCATGAGGGTGGACAGCCTTATGCCGGCAGTTCCAGAAATATCAAACCAAGTGGTGACATGTTTGTTTTAGTGAGAGGTTTCTTCATTACATTCCTTGACTTCAGTTAATAATTCATCCCTTAGCTTCACAACTGATTGGTCAACATACTCCTTGAGGGTTGTGGTCTGAGCATCCAGAGTGACTTCTATCAGAGCAGGGACCTGTGAAGGCTCCCCCTCAACTACAACACCTATATAAGGAGCCATTTCCTTGCTAAAGTTGTATTAGTACTGCTAATTAAGAGTGTATTAATATTACTTGTAGTGGGTGCAGACTCAACCAATCTGTTTATAACTTGGTACAAGGTTGTCAAATCCATTTGATTGTGCTCCACCCACAGACTGAGCATCCTTCTTTGGACTTGACCTATCAAGATATGTGTCTAATGCCTCAGGAGTCTCATGGTTATCTTCAGTAGCAGGGATAACTTCAACTGCAGCTACATCATCAGTATCAGCCATGTCTGCCTCATCTTCTACAGCAACCACTTCTTTTGTAGCATTCTTTGAAACTTGTCTTGACCAAGGGATGGCATGGATTTTATAAACATGCACAAAAGTACCCTGGAGTAGAATGTTTGTTGAGGAGAGTCTCAGGGTTATATCTATCTTCATACCAACATCCGCAGGGGGAAGTTCCTAGCTCAGGTTCAGAGCAAGAAGAACTTTCTACTTCAGCAACTTGTTGTCTCTTATCCCTTGAGGAGTCCTTTGTTGTTGAAGGTTGGCTCTTTGGTAATATCCTAGTGAATCCATCCAATGTCTTTATGTCCATTCTTTTTATGTAGTGAATCTTCACTCCATGTTCCTGCTTGAATGTATCAGGGTAGGTGTTCATAAGGTAGAAAGAAAGAATTCTGCCCATATTTGGAGTGGGTAGATAGTCTACTATTCTCTGGTAGATGAAAGAGGACCAAGAGGTCTTCCTATTGAAGATTATCCTAGTCATAACGTCAAACTTTGACCTGGAGATTGTGCCATGTGATCCAAGTTTGCAGATAAGGGATTTCCCTATAATATCTGCTAGCAGTTTGCTTCTCAGATTGAAGAATTTTCTGTTAAGAGGCCTAGGTTTGGCATCACTATATCCACACCACCTTAGAGCACTGTCTATGTCCGTGGCGGTTGGTTCTTCTTCCTCTCTAGGGTTGATGTAGGGTATATGAAGGGCTTGCCTAGTATCTTAGGGTTTACCTTTATCATGATATCTTCAATCTTATACTTAAGAGAGTTTTGAGAGGATGACACTTTTATGTTGGATAAGAATTCTACTATCTCTTTTCTAAGAATGTTGGAGGGTTCGGAAAGTGTGTATTCCAAGCCTGTGGTGTCAATCATCCTTAACGCTGCTTTAATCTCTTACGAGATATGACTGAATCCATCACTCACAATTTCATATCCTTCCTGGAGCTCCTTAATGACGTTTGGCGCCATTAAAACAGTGCGGCAGGACGTTGAGAGGGTTTCAGTCTCGACAGCTAGGGTTAAGGCATTTAAGAGTTATGTGGCTTTTTGTTTCTTGTCGCTTTTATATTTATATTGAAAATGTTTAATTATTTTATCATTAGAATAAACAATCAAAATTTTAACTTAAATTAGTACTTTTCAGTCTTATGGGTTGCATTACGCTTCCTGTTATGAAATAGGGCAATTATCGCTTCTATTATACCTCTCAACTTTTCTTTAATTTACTCAATGCCTGATTATTTTGTAGCTTCCCTCTCTGTCTGGATGTATATTCTATTTGCACACCATTATTCAAAATATTTTATTAATTTTAAATATAATGGGGACCTAACATGCTAATAAGCTAATTCTATTAGCAACCTAATTATGCACTGATATACAGGTTATTTGAACTTGAGAGCTTAAGTTAACAGTGCAGATAATTATGAAGAATAATTGAATCATTGTTTTCAATCTACTGTGGTTGATTAGGTTCATCCTAAGCACATCTAACATAATTCATCAATCAGCAAACTTGGTCTCTATATAAGAGAGAGAGAAAGAGTGTAACACCCCCTATCTGTCGCATAACATATAACAGTAGTTCCGGCCGGGGCCCGACGTCATATACCACAGACAGACCGGGTGGTTACTCATGGAAACCATCCAACTAATCATAACGTCCTACACAAGGCATTCTAGCGGAAGAAATTTTATAAGTTACAATTAAAGAACCCAGCAACAAGCATGAATGTCCACTAAACACCAAAATTGGAATGTAGTACATACACAAGTACTGGCCTTAAGGCCTTACACTATTATTTACTTAATATTACATGATTTATAAACAACGGCACGCAGACCGGTCATACATTAATAAAAGCAGTAAACACTCCAATTAGGCCTTCAAGGGTCGGCTTCGCAATTTGGGCTTTAGCCCGCTATTGACCGCTTGCTCCAACAGCACCTGCAAGCAACAAACCATCGCATGGTAGCAAACAAAAGCAACGGTCAGCAATGCTGACCAAATTATAACGATCCCGCCCCCAACTCGGGGCAGCGATGCTCCTTCCCTGCACTTATTAGCATAATCAAGCAGTGTATAATTATACATTTCATCACAGGCGTAGGCTCACACGGCCCCACACCCCGTGCTCTCAGGGCACATTCTCGGTGATCACAGTCTAAGTCTGCCGACTCACCACCATCCCTTTGGACGGCCAAATAATGAGCAATTTGTCTTCCCGGCATCGGTCACGGTAATTAAAACCATAGACCGCCGAAGACCCTCATCTATGCCAACGGCAAGTGCCACGTAACCTTAGGTCTCTTTAACCGAACGACATAGAACGGGTACAGTTCCATCTGACCCGTGCTCACATCGCAGCGGTAATTTAAACCATATGCACAGGTCAAACTTCTCCCAAGTCCCGTTTCCATCACAATATCACATAACCCGGTTATGTTCAAGTTGGCTCTCAGGCCACCAAGTTGGCAAGATCACGCATCCGCCCAGTTTTTCGGGTGCACCTTTGGGTTAAACTCCAAGGCTCTCTGTTGCAATTTACCACATAGAAAACTCGAAAAAAAATATCACACGGAGTCTTCTCTGGCATTTATGCAATGCAACATCACCGATCCAGACCAACATGTTCGGGTAGGCTTCACACATCATGCATATGTCCGTTCTCGTTCACGGACTCTACACAATGGGGACTTTACATATCTACCCGAAGGAACGCCTCCAAATCATCGCAAACTTGAGAGAGCGGGCTTCCTATGCAAAGAAGGAGAGCTTCACATGCTCAAGAAGAGAATCGTTACCCTAGCGTTCCTCTTTGGCGATATGGAAATGTAAGCGGATGAAAAGCACCGCACTCTCTTTGCCTCTGTAGATCCGAAGTCGGCTCGTGATTTGGAGCTTCGAATCTCCTCCAATGGCCGGATCTAATCTCCTTCTTCCTCCTTAGCTCTCCTCTCTCTCTTGACTTAGAAAGAGAACCACTCAAAAGAAATGAGGGTTTTAAAGGCCCAATCCCGGGTATATCCCAGTAGGAACAACCTCCAACCGTCGGATCCCCAACTAAGGGAACGAATGGCTACGATTCGTAGCTGAAAAGTAAAATCTGGGCCGAACACAGCCTGGCACATGCTCGTGTCCAGGACCGTGTCCCTCATTTGCCGTCAAAATCGATGCGCCTGGAACAACACACGGGCATCCAACACGCCCGTGTTCAACCAGACACGCCCATGTTCAAACTGACACGGCCGTGTGATCGGCTGTGTGCCTCCATCGACACAACCCCGAAAACAACCTGAGGCTCACACGGGTATTGGACACGCCCGTATCCTGGCTCGTGTCTACTCGAACATGCCTGGGCTCCAGGCAGTGTTCACTGTCTCGACACTTCGTCGAGCGAAGTTCGTCGAACTGCTGACACGGCTTTGGACACACCCGTGTCGTAGGCTGTGTGCCTTGTCTCGACACTTCGTCGAGCGAAGTTCGTCGACTACCTGACACGGCTTTGGACACGCCCGTGTCCTAGGCCGTGTGCCTTGTCTCGACACTTCATCGAGCGAAATTCGTCGACTCCCTGGGCTCGACACGCCCTGAGACACGCCCGTGTCTCAGGCCGTGTTCTCTGCTCAACGATCGTCGACTCCAAAATCGTCGACCTCTCGACCAAATCGTCGACCCCAGCTTGACACGCCGTGGGACACGCCTGTGTCCCAGGCCGTGTGCCTCCTGCCAGATTCCAAATCTGGCCCAAAACGTCACCCGTCGCTCCTTTGAGTTTCGGGGAGTTACAACTCTCCCCCTCTTAAAAGAATTTCGTCCACGAAATTATATAAAGGAAAGACATATACCAAATTAAAATTGTACCTGTGCGGAACAACTCCGGATATTCGTCAAGCATAGTCTGCTCTCGCTCCCAAGAGAGCTCCTCACGACCGCAATTGTCCCATCGGACTTTGACCATCCTGATCTCTTTATTGCGTAGCTGCTTGACCTCCGAGTCCTCAATCCGCACGGGCTTGACTCTTGTCGTCAACCCACTATCCACCGGCACTTGATCAACCGCGATCACATGCGAAGGCTCTTGCACCGCCTTCCGTAGCACCGAAATATGGAATACATCATGTAAACCACTAAGCTCCACTGAAAGCTTCAACCGATAGGCTGCTCCGCCAACTTGCTCCAGAACCTCAAACGGCCCAAGGTATCTCGGGCTTAGCTTTTTTAATCGCCGCACCCGCGAGACACCCTTGAACGGCTTGATCTTTAAGTACACCCAGTCGCCCACAGCGAACTCCACGTTCCTGTGCTTGGCATTATAGTACTTCGCTTGCCGGTCCTGAGAGACAAGCAACCTCTCCCGAATGGTACGAACCAAAGACGTAGAATCTTCCACCTCTTTGTGCTTGTACAACTTTGACTCACCCGTTTCTAACCAAGACAACGACGTGCGACATTTTCTACCATATAGGGCCTCGAAGGGCGCCATTTGAATACTCGTCTGGTAGCTATTGTTGTACGCAAACTCCACCAAATAAATATGGTCTTCCCATTGCTTTCCAATGTCGAAGAGACACATGCGGAGCATGTCTTCCATAGTCCTATTAACCCTCTCGGTCTGCCCATTCTTTTGAGGATTGAAGGCTGTGCTGAATTTTAACTTTGTTCCCAACATTTGTTGCACTAGCCTCCAATCATTGGACGTGAACCGCCTATCTCGGTCACTCACGATGCTGCGGGGCACACCGTAAAGCCTTTCAATATTATCCACATAAAGTTTTGCCAACTTCTCCACCGGATCATCCTTCCTATGCGGAATGAAATGCGACACCTTCGTTAGCCGATCTACGACCACCCAAATGGCGTCGCTCGCCTTTTGCGACCTTATCAAACCGTGCACAAAGTCTATAGAAATGTCGTCGAATTTCCACTCCGGAATAAGCAAGGACTTCAGAAATCCTCCCGGCTTTTGGCATTCCGCCTTCGCCAAGGCACAAGTTTGGCACTTCGCCACGTAGAGCGCCACATCCTTCTTCAAACCCGGCCACCAAAACAGTTTCTTGACATTGCGGTACATCTTTGTGCTCCCCGGGTAAATCGAGTACTTGGTATGATGTGGCTCATACAACAACTCCACTCGCAAATTGCCCACACTTGGGACACACAGACGACCATCTTTCCAAAGCAATCCGTCCTCCACAATGTATTGGGAATTTGACCCATCCAGAGCCTCTACCATGAACTACTTCATATGGACATCCATATCCAAAGTCTGCCGAATCCGATCAGCCAGGTCATATTGGACTTCAGTCCAATTCAGTACTGCTTCAGCACTTGATTGCTTATCCACACAAACAATCTCCAACGCCTCCAACTCCCGAACCAACCGCTCGTCATGGATCGGCAGCCAATTGGCTTGAGCTGGGGCCCGGCGACTCAACGCGTCCACAACCGCATTATTTTTACTAGGCACGTAGTGGATCTTGAATGTATAGTCCCCCAGGAACTCCATCCATCTACGCTGCCGCATATTCAGATCTTTTTGATCGATCAGATACTTCAGGTTCTTATGATCGTTGTAGATATCAATCTTCACACCGTACAAATAATTCCTCCACATCTTCAAGGCAAAAATCACGGCCACTAACTCCAAGTCATGGATCGGATAATTCCTCTCGTGTACTTTTACTGTCTCGAGCCATAGGTTATCACACTTCCGTGTTGCAGTAGCACGCAACCCAATCTGCTGCCCGAAACATCGCTATAAATCTCATAACCTTCGATCCCACATGGTGAACTCAGCACAGGCGCCGTGGTCAACTGACATTTCAACTCCTCAAAAGCTCGCGCGCACTCCGGCGTCCAAACGAACTTCTGCTCCTTCCTTATCAAAGTGGTCAGAGGTAACGCTATCCGCGAGAAGTTCTCTACGAAGCGCCTATAATAGCTGGCAAGCCCCAGAAAGCTCTAGACTTTCGCTACCGTAGAAATCTCAGGCCACTCCCGTATCGCAACAATCTTCGCCGGATCCATAGCAATACCCTCCCCACTCACTGTATGACCAAGGAACGCCACTGAGGATAACGAAAACTCGCACTTCGAGAACTTGCCATACAGTTGATTCCTCCTTAGCGTCTCCAAAACCAAATGATGATGCTTGAAGTGATCTTCCTCACTCTGCAAGTACACCAGAATATCGTCGATGAAGACAATCACAAAATGGTCCAAGTACTCCCTGAAGGTCCTGTTCATCAAATCCATGAACACTGACGACGCATTAGTCAGCCCAAACGACATGACCGTAAACTCGTAATGCCCGTATCTCGTACTGAATGCTGTCTTCGGGATATCACTCTCCCTTATTCGCAGCTGATAGTATCCGAATTTGAGATCCAACTTCGAGCACACCGTCGACCCGACTAACTGATCAAAAAGATCATCGATCCGGGGGATCGGGTACTTATTCTTCTCTGTCAACTTGTTGAGATCCCGATAATCAATACATAGCCTCAAGCTTTCGTCCTTCCTATTAACAAAGAGGACCGGCGCGCTCCAAGGCGAAGAACTTAGGCGCACATACCCTTAATCCAACAACTCTTGCAGTTGAACCTTCAGCTCCGCCATTTCCTTAGGCGCTAGCTGACATGGAGAGCGTGACACAGGCTTTGCACCTGGCACTAGCTCAATCATGAAATCTATCTCCCGATGCAGCGGGGCTCCAGGAAGATCTGTGGGGAACACATTAGGGTACTCAGCTACCACTAATATACTATCCAATGCGGACTTCGGCTTCGCAACCTCCACTAGTGTAAAGAACAGTTCTACACCGGCACAAATCACCTTCACCACCTGAAGAGCAGACATCAATGTCTTGCTCGACCCCTTTAAGCCCGTAAAAGTTGTCTCACGACTTGCTCCCAGCTTGACTTCCTTGCGACCGCAATAAATATAGGCTTGCTGCTCCGAGAGCCAGTCCATGCCAAATATAACGTCGAACTCCACCAACAGAAGTAACGACGCTTGCAGATCGAACTCCTGATTCCCAATACGAATCTTAACCTCGCAGATCCTATCCGCGCGCATCGAACACCCATTGAGCAACAACACATCCAACTTATCCTTCTCCATCTAAGAAGGGACTCCGATGCGTGATATAAATCCTTCGGACAAGAAGGAGTGTGAAGCTCCCGTATCGAGTAGTGCTCTTGCCGGCTTTTCACAAATCAAAACAAATCCTAAACAAGCAGTGGTAAGATAATATGTGCATAACAAGTATTTCAAGAAATCAACTTGATATAATTAAACCGTACCTGTCACCACATCCGCCTGTTTGATGGCCTCCTATTGTCCAAGATTATACACCCTTGGTTGGGCCGGAGCATAGTGGGATGCGGTTGACTCCACCGCCTTGCCCTTCTCTTCATAAGTCTCTCCCGGTTTTCTTTCGAACTTGGGACGTCCGCTCCAACAATCACAGGCAAAGTTACCCGGCTTCCCACAAGTAAAACACGTACCCGGGGTTCGACCCGTAGTCGCCCCAGAAGCACCAGACGATGTTGGACCCGATGTCCTATGATTCTTAAAGAACCTTTGATAGCCAGATTTTGAAGTAGTCGGCACTTTGAACCCAGACTTCTTGTCACTCAAGCTTTTGTTTGCTTGAACATTCTTCATGTCCTTCTCTAAGGACCGGGCCGTGTTGACCAAGGTTAAGAAACCCAGCGTCATCGGCCCCGAGAGTAGTAACCTCAACTCATCTCTCAACCCTTCGTAGAATCGATTCGTCTTGCGCTCCTCATACGCAATGGTGGAGCTAGCATATCAACTCAAACGAGTAAACTCGTGGAGATATTCATCCACGGTACTGTCTCCTTGCACCAACTTCAGGAACTCGTTCTCCAACGCTATCCTTTGCGCCGAAGGGAGGTATCGAGCCAAGAATAATCTCGTGAACTCCTCCATCGAGACATCAACAAGTTGCCTACCTCTCAATAGGTGCAGCTCCAATCCTTCCCACCACAATCTCGCTTCACCGTCAAAAAGGAACTTAGTAATGGTGGTCATTTGCCACTCCTCCGTCTCCATTGCTGTCATGAATCTCTTCAGCCTGGAGAGCCAGTCTTCAGCTTGAGATGGGGTTCCCAACCCCGAGAATACCGGAGGATTAAAGCTCATGACATGCTTGAGCTGTCTCTCGGTTGCCCTCCTTGGCACCACTAGTTCCTCTACCACCTTCTCCCCTCTTCGCTGCTCAGCCACTTGCATCGGTACCTGCTCCATCGCAGGAGCAAGCTGCTGCATTTGCCTTGCAGGCTACGCATTAATCATGGCCAACACTGCTTCGGCCACCAATCGTATGGTCTCAGCCGACAGAGGTGTTGCAGGAGCTTCATTAGGTGCACTGCTAGCCTCAGAAACTCGACGTTCCGACGACCCAGCACCACTTCTGGTCACCTATAGTGGTACAAAATACCGTTAAGCGACCAAATAAAATTACAAACAACAATTATAGGAACACGCAGGTTCCCCAAACACGTGTATTTTCATTCCTAAGTGGACATTCATGGGTTCTTTTACTGTTATAATGATGACGCACACACATGTGCTCACCACCCCTTAAAAAGAATTCGCCCACGAATTCATGTTAAGCCCGACCAAAACCAGTAGTCTGATACCAAATTGTAACACCTCCTATCCGTCGTATAGCATATAGCAGTAGGTCCGGCCGGGGCCTGAAGCAATATACCACAGACAGACCGGGTGGTTACTCATGGAAACCATCCAACTAATCATAATGTCCTACACAGAGCATTCTAGTGGAAGCAATTTTATAAGTTGCAATTAAAGAACCCAGCAACAAGCATGAATGTCCACTAAACACCAAAATAGGAATGTAGTACATACACAAGTACTGGCCTTAAGGCCTTACCCAATTGTTTACTTAATATTACATGATTTACAAACCACGGCACGCTGGCCGGTCATACATGAATAAAAGCAGTAAACACTCCAATTAGGCCTTCAAGGGCCGGCTTCGCAATTTAGGCTTTAGCTCGCTATTGACCGCTTGGTCCAGCACCACCTGCAAGCAACAAACCACCGCACGGTGGAAAACAAAAGCAACGGTCAGCAATGCTGACCAAATTATAACGATCCTGCCCCCAATTCGGGGCGGCGATGCTCCTTCCCTACACTTATTAGCATAATCAAGTAGTGTATAATTATACATTTCATCACAGCCGTAGGCTCACACGGCCACACACCCCGTGCTCTCAGGGCACATTCTCGGTGATCACAGTATAAGTCTACCGACTCACCACCATCCCTTTGGACGGCCAAACAATGAGCAATTTGTCTTCCCAGCATGGGTCACGGTAATTAAAACCATAGACCACCGAAGACCCTCATCTATGCCAACGGCAAGTGCCATGTAACCTTAGGTCTCTTTAACCGAACGACATAGAACGGGTACGGTTCCATCTGACCCGTGCTCACATTGCAGTGGTAATTTAAACCATATGCGCAGGTCAAACTTCTCCCGAGTCCCGTTTCCATCACAATATCATATAACCCGGTTATGTTTAAGTTGGATCTCAGGCCACCAAGTTGGCAAGATCACGCATCCGCCCAGTTTTTCGGGTGCACCTTTGGGTTAATCCCCAAGGCTCACTGTTGCAGTCTACCACGTAGAAAACCCAAAAAACAAACAATCTCACGGAGTCTTCTCCGGCATTTATGCAATGCAACATCACCGATCCAGACCAACATGTCCGGGTAGGCTTCACACATCATGCCTATGTCCGTTCTCGTTTACGGACTCTACACAACGGGGACTTTATTTATCTACCCGAAGGAACGCCTCCAACTCATCACAAACTTGCGAGAGCGGGCTTCCTATGCAAAGAAGGAGAGCTTCATATGCTCAAGAAGAGAATCGTTACCCGAGCGTTCCGCTTTGGCGCCATGGAAATGTAAGCGGATGAAAAGCACCGCACTCTCTTTTCCTCAATAGATCTGAAGTCGGCTCACGATTTGGAGCTTTGAAGCTCCTCCAATGGTCGGATCTAAGCTCCTTCTTCCTCCTTAGCTCTCTTCTCTCTCTTGACTTAGAAAGAGAACCACTCAAAAGAAATGAGGGTTTCAAAGGCCCAATCCCGGGTATATCCCAGTAGGAACAACCCCCAACCGTCGGATCCCAAACTAAGGGAACGAATGGCTACGATTCGTAGCTGAAAAGTAAAATCTGGGCCGAACACGGCCTGACACACGGCCGTGTCCAGGGTCGTGTCCCTCATTCGCCGTCAAAATCGACGCGCCTGGAACAACACACGGGCATCCAACACACCCGTATTTGAACTGACACGCCCGTGTTCCAACTGACACGGTCGTGTGCCTCCATCGACACAGCCCCGAAAACAACCCGAGACTCACACGGGTATTGGACACGCCCGTATCCTAGCCCGTGTCTACTTGAACACGCCTGGGCTCCAGGCCGTGTTCACTGTCTCGACACTTCGTCGACCGAAGTCCGTCGAACTGCTGACACGGCTTTGGACACGCCCGTGTCCTAGGTCGTGTGCCTTGTCTCGATACTTCATCGAGCGAAGTTTGTCGACTACCTGACACGGCTTTGGACACGCCCGTATCCTAGGCCATGTGCCTTGTCTCGATACTTCGTCGAGCGAAATTCGTCGACTCCCCGGGCCGATCGTCGACACGGGCTCAACACGCCCTGAGACACGCCCGTGTCTCAGGCCGTGTTCTCTGCTCGACGATCGTCGACTCCAAAATCATCGACCTCTCGACTAAATCGTCGACTCCAGCTTGACACGCCCTGGGATACGCCCATGTCCCAGGCCGTGTACCTCCTGCCAGATTCCAAATCTGGCCCAAAACATCACCCGTCGCTCCTCTGAGTTTCGGGGAGTTACAGAGAGAGACTTACCTTGAGGCTTGCTGTCTCTAGCTTTTAAGGATTACAAACTTGACAGCCTCTTCCATAGTTTATTGCTTTACATGGAGCATATTCCTTGAGCAATCATACTATCCCAGACATTTGCCTGGAACATCCATTGTCCAAATACCAAGTCTTATGTCGACAGGTATTTGGACTATCTTGGAAAAAAATCATTTACCCTTAGGCACCTAATGATAATTGGGTCCTAGGTTCTTGTTACCATTATAAAACTTTTGCATAACTGTCTGCCTGACCTGAGCACCTTTCTATCCACTAGCCACATTCAGGTTGTGCCAATAATAGATAGCAAAGTGGCCCACCTTCCCACAACACAAACATTTTTGATTGTTGTAACTTCTCTTTAGGACAACACAGAATTGTTGTCCATGAGAGATGTGAGTAGCACCGGACTTTGTTGGATGTGCATTGCATGATGCTGCTTCATTGTTCTTGAGTTAAGGTGCTGAAGAACTAAATACAGCTGGTCCAGGATGGGCCAATTGTATTTTTGGAACCTGCCATCTAGTGGACTCTCTCATCTCTTTAGATAAAGGATATTTGGATCCAAATCTAAAGAACTTATCTTAAACATTATGGCTGGAGTGGACAGAATCACTCCTTCTGAGATCATGTGTCTTTAACCCACAGGTAGAGTACACATTAGATTGATCCTTCTGGAGTGGTGCAAACTTGACAGTTTTAGAAGGTAAATTCACTTTTTGAAATACTATTTGTTGGATCCCTAGTTGATTTGGGCTAGGTTCACTAGCTTAGGATGTGACTCATCATGTATAGCTAGGGTCAATTTGTGTCCTAGAGTGTAGGCCAAGTCCTTAGAGTCAACTTCAGATGGACCAACTATCAACAAGACCATCAGAGACTCCAGACTTAGAGGATTTCAAGACTAAGTAAAGTGAGCTCGACATTCGTCGAACTAAGCTCGACGAACGGTGTTCTGCGCTCGACGATCGTGAGACATTTCTTTGTGCTGATCTCGACGATCTTTGTTCTCTGTTTGACGAAAACTGAGTTACTTCAACAAGCTAAAGTCAAGACAACTTCAGAGTTTTTCTAAGTCCAGCTTCAAGCTTTGGTCGACGAAATAGATTCTGAGCTCGACGAACTTGGACCTCAAGTTCTCAACTTCTCAGGTCGACGATTTTAGTATTCTCTCGATGATTCTGAATTCAGAGGATTTGTCTCGACACTTATGACATGTGTCGACACTAGACAATTTATGTCGACACTCGAAGATTTGTGTCGACACCAGGATATCAGTCGACACTAGCTTATGTCGACACTGAATATCAGTAGATACAGAATATTTTGACTAAGTCCATAACTGTTCTTCGCTCGACGAATTTGGTTCTCAGCTCGAAGAATGAAGATTGTCAGTTCGACGAAGATTGAAGCAGAATTGACAAGATTTCCTTGAAGATAAATTATTATTGTCTGGTCGACGAACTCATCAAGCTCAGCTCGACGAACTCAAGCTCAGCTCGACGAACTCAAACTCAACTCGACGAATTGTGTTCTTCGTTCGACGATTCCAGACTAGGTCTTCTACATTTTTCCAGTCCCTTTTCTTGGCGATGATTCCTGAACAATTAATGTCAGATCTTCTCGGAATGTTACCGTTAGAATGTGCAATTAATCTTGGATTATTTCATGCCATTTTTCCTTAGGACAGTTAGGGAATTCATTGATTGCCACTTCTTTCCAAGGTCGACTGCAATTACTGCTCAACATTCAAATTTCGAATGTACCTCAGCCAGTCAAAATACAGAAAGAAAAGGATTAATCATTAAGAGATACTAGAAGCAATACAGACAACCAGACAGACACACTCAGATTGCACAGAAGAACAATCATACACACAATCAAAAGTTCTACTGCAATAAGCCTTGGCCAGAGAACAACTTCATCAAGAAGAAGAAGAACATTGAAATACTATCAAGAGTCTTCTTCCTTCAACTCTACAGGAGAACTTCAAAGGACAACAAATATCAATCTGTCAAAGAAGTTCCTGAAGTAATTTTTGGCCCAGCCATTCTAGGTCTTTGAAGACCTATCACACTGAAGCAGTGCTCCAGTTTTCCTGATACATTCAAGATCTCAGGGCGAGCAAATCTGCTAACATCAATCCACATTCTTCTCAGTTGTTATTGAGAAAGAGAAGACACCATCACAGCTTTTCCAACACCTGTACAGGGTTTTAATTCCCTTCAAAATTATTCCTGGTTGCAAGTCTCCTTCCAAAAGACTTGAGGTTTTGGTTTTTGAGCACCTGAACAAAAGCTCATTGGTATCAGGCACCTGATCAAAAACCTGAGTGGATTCCTACCAGGGTGGTAGAAGAGTGGACGTACCCAGGTTGGGGAACCACTATAAAATTTCTTGTGTCGTCTGGTTGCCCTTTTCTTTTGTTTTGGATGTGCTATGTGATTAGATAGTTTGTTGTGCTTATTTATTTTATTTGCTGACTTGTTCACTTAGGAATACAACAAAAGTTGTAAAAAGTTTATAGTGAGCACAATACTCTATTCACCCCCCACCCCCTCTAGAGTATTTCAGATCTAACCTGCACTTTTAATTGGTATCAAAGCGAGGTTGGTTAAAATACCACACCTTAAGAGATCAAGTGGTTGTACAGGCTAACACCTGAATCATAAAGATCCCTCTAGTTAGATCTGTTTGTTTTGATTTTGTTATTAGATTTATTTCCTCACAGACATCGCTCAAAACAAGGATTATGCAAGCATCAGACCTCCAGTTTGCAATCTTAACAAGTTTGCCATCTGGAAGGCAAGAATCATATTATACATGAACTCTATTGATGAAGATATTTTTGTTTCTATTTTGACAGGAGTACCTCCAGCACCTACAACTTCTACAAGCACTTCTACCAACATGACTATAGTACCTCCTCCAGAGAATAATGATGCCTACAAGAAAGCCAAAATGGCAGATGCTAAGGCAATGAATATCTTGGCTCAGACTATGTCAGATGACATATTTCAGAAGGTGGCTGAGTGCACCTCAGCGAAGGCCACTTGAGATTCCCTCAACCAAATGGTAGCAGGCTCTGCAGATGAAAGGAAAGACAGGAGATCCAACCTCATATCCTTGTATGAGAATTTCAAGAAGGATGAGGCTGAATCAGTGGCTGAAATGTATAACAGGTTGAGCTCAATCATCAATGAGCTTAAGACCTTGGATAAGGACATCACCCTGATAGAGGTGAATGATAAGATTTTGATGTGCTTCCCCAGTTCTTGGGATTCAAGAATCTGGCCAATCAAAGAAGCCAGAAGTCTAAATGAGTTATCAACTAAATCTCTGCTAGGCAAATTAAAATCCTATTAGCAGCTGATCAAATCAAGAGAGGCAACAGAACAGAAGACAACAACTCCAGTGAGAAAGGATCACAGCATAGCCTTCAAAGCATCTGAGGAAAGTAAGACCTCAAAATCAAATGAAGAATTGATGAGCCTCTTTGCAAAAAGATTCTATAAGATGGCTAGAAAGGATTTCAGAAGGAAATCATCCAGGCAGGATGATAAGCCAAGATTTGACAAGACACCAACCAAGGAGGTTGAGTGATTTTGATGCAGAAAGCCTGGACACTACATCTCAGAATGTCCAGAAAATCAGAAGAAGGAGAAAAATAGAAAAAAGGACTCAAGGAGAAGACACAGCAGCAGACCCTCTTCCAGCAAATACAAAAAGAAAGACAAGGGCTTTGTTCCTGAGACATAGAGTGATACATAAGAAGAAACATCCTCTTCCAGTTCAAGTGAAGAAGAGGAAGAAGCAAGATCCAAGGAGGTTTGCCTTATGGCAATTGATGCCTCCAGGAGCAATTCAGGATCATATGGAGAATCTGATGATGAAGCAGCCTCAGACTCAGAGGCAGATCAGGTTCTTTCAAATTTTGATTTTAATTCTGATTCATTCAAAATTGAATTCAAAGCCATGTGTTTAGATTTAATTAACTCAGAAAAGGAAATAAAAACCCTTAGACAAAGACTAGGAAATCTTGAATCTGTTAACTTAGAAAAAATTAAACTAACAGACCAACTAACTCTAGCAAATGAACAAATAATTAAATTAAAATCTGAATTATGTGAGGCCAAACAACTTAAGCAATCTCTCAATGGGAGAAGTCTCAAGCTGATGGACATAACAAGCACAGTTAATGCCAGATTAAATGGCAAGCTGGGCTTGGGTGCTTCATCAAGTTCACCATTCTAGGACTAAGCATATTGAAATAAGACATCATTTCATTAGAGATAATGTAGATAAAAAGAAAATTAACTTAATCCATATTCCTACTGATTTACAAAGAGCAGATATCTTCACCAAACCCTTGGATGAGAAAAATCATCTGTTCTTTATAAATCAACTGGGAGTGATTAATGGAGAAGAGTTAAATTAATTTCTGTCTGCATTCGATGAATTTTCCAGAGTTCATCGAACGGAGTTCGACGAATTAGGGAAAGTTTGAGAGATTCTCGTCGAACAGAGATTGACGAATTCTCTGTGTGGAAACAATATTCGTTGACCGGAGATTGACGAACTTTGCTTCAGAAGATATTTCGTTGAACGGAGTTCGACAAACTATGTTCGATTCTTTTGGATGAGATCGACGAATTATCTGTCTATAATTTATTTCGTCAACCTCAGTTCGAAGAACTGTTTCTTTTCGTTGAACGGAGATTGTCAATTCATATTCTGGAAAAATTATATCTTGGTTTTCTTCAACCTTCATCCCGCGCTTTCAGTTCCTTTGCTCTTGATCGCCGTTTTTCTCTGTCTTTCTTGTAGGTCATCAATGGCGATTCCTGCAATCACCTTAGCCACAATGAAATTCGACACCGGGTTTGATATGGATTTTGATTCCTTCCAACACTCTGACCCCATATTTATCTATATCTTGGAACTATTAGAGGAACTTGGTCTCAAATATTTCATGACCAGAAGGATCAAACTACATGGAACTGAAATTTGAGAATGGGTATACACATCTACTGCTTCTGAGGATGATACATTGACCGGAACTATCGGGAGTACTGCTGTTTCCCTATCTCCTGCCGTTCTCTCTGAGATTTTTTGTTTGGTAAATGGAGAAGATGTTATGGAAACGGATTCTGAAAAATACAGTTCGATGCTGAAGTTAATGGGGTTTTTCGGAAGCAACCCTAACAAGTTGTTGAAGAAACAACTTTCTGCCGCCTATCAGTTTTTGGCGGATATTATGGGAAAGATACTGATGGGCAAGCACACCGCACATGATTACATTACCCGACATCAACTCCTTATCATGTGTACGGTGGTGAATAAGCGTCCCGTGGATTGGAGTAAGATTTTCTTTGAGTTCATTAAGAAGAAGAATAGTAAGAAAGAGGTTTGCTATGGAAGAATCTTGGGGATCTTTCTTCAAGAGAAGGCTGGTGAACTCATGGTCTCCCCGACCATCTTCATCAATGCCAGCAAGCGCCTCACATGCGCTCTGTTTGGCAGATGGGAGAGGACAATCTCCAATCCATCCAAGGCTTCCTCCTCCTCCATTCGAACTTTTGAGAGCACCAGGGCTGTAAAGACCACTCCCCACCCTACAGAAGAGGTAATTCCATCTCCACCATCTCTTCCAGCTCAACTTCCAGCAAAATAACTCCCTTCCTCTTCCATTCCTTCTACCACACCTAAATCTCCACAACATACTCATGTGCCTACTCCTCCTCCATCTCCACCACTTGACATTACAAACATTCCTACACCCCCTGCTTCACCTCATGAGACATCTATTCCTACACCTCCTTAGTCTCCTCTTCCCCCACACTTATCCTCCATTCCATCTTACATCATACCCTCAAACACTGCCACACCAGATGTCCTTCCTCCTCTATCCCCTCCATCTGTCCCCCTTCCTTCATCTACTTCTCTACCTTCATCCATTATCTCTCCATATTTAGAATCCCCCACTGTATCTACACTCATATCCCTGCTCACTCCCCTCATAAAATATCTAATCATAGAGACCATTACACCTCTTGTGAATTCTATCAATTCTTTATCTGCACAAATTTCTCTTCTCTCTGCTGCCCCCACTTCATCCAGGGGCCTGACTCTAGGTTTTCCTGAACCCAGGCAGGGGGAGATGCTCAGTGATGAAGTTGCAGCAGATGCAGATGCAGAAGCAGCAGCAGCAGACACAGCAGTAGTTTCAGATACAGATACATATATTTTGCCAGAATTTGATTTTGAGATGATTGAATTGATTCATTTTATGGACACTAACATTGACTTAGATGAGTCAGTTGAGCAAATAAAAATTATTGGTGACTTCATTATGAATCCCACAGTTAATCTACCAGAATTACTGCAAGTTTTTAATACTGTATATATGCAGTTTCTTCCAGCAGATTTTACTAAGCCACATTTCGCTATTATACCCTATACCTCTCCAGTTAGTCCAGCAGTTGCTAAGCAACTCTGTGACAGTTTTGCTATCTCAGCTTTAGCATCAATCTCTGCATCCAGTCCAGAGGTTATTCCAGAAGACATCTCAGCCCCAGTTTTTGTTATGGATGACTCTCCTATGCCAGATTTGGATGAGCTAATCCTGGCTGATATTGAAGAGGAGAGTAAGGCAGCAGCTGAAAGCTCTGTCCCTATTGTTTCTGATGCCTTTACAGTCTCCTCCTCACATGTTGCTGAAATTCCAGTTCCTGAAACCTCAACTGCTGCCCCTTCTACAGCAAAGGCTGTTATTGATGCTAAAACTTTGAAAGCACTGGATGCTCTTTATGATAACCCTCAGGGTTATGACAGTGAAGAAGAAGATGATGATGATGATTCAGATGAAGATGCTGTAAAGAAGAAAAAGAAAATACTGACAAAGAAAAGGAAGGCTCCTCCTCCTCCAGCTCCTAAACCTAATCCCACTGCTAACACCCCTTATTATATTCTGCATAATGTTACTCCATATAAGGGAATGCCTGAATGGATGTGGCTATCCAAGAACCAGCAGAAGGATAGGAAGAGAAGTTGGAGATACTCTCCTCCTCCAGTTCACAGATACAGAAAGGATCCTCCTCCTCCTCCTCCTCCAACAGCTGGTGCCACTGGCTCTAGCTCTCAGAGATCTGCCCCCATGCAAACCTATCAGAGACAGTCAGGGAGATCCTCTGGAAGCAGCCAGCAGAGGCAACCATCCTCAGGAAATCAACATCATCAACAGCATCAGCAGCAGCAGCAATAAATATCTGAAGTATAAAAAGCTGACAGTCCAAAAAGGCCATACTCTCCTCCAATTCCATTTGAAGATCTTGAAACTGCAAATACTGCAAGAATGGCTAGGTACCAGGAGCTAATTGGCCTATATTTGATCAATAAAACCAAGGCTGAAGGAAAAGACACATCAGGTTTAAAAATAATGTCAAAGTACAGAAAAGAAGAGTTGAAAAGGTTTGACAAAGACAATAAACTGTTTAATGTTGATGACTATATGAAGCTCCATCCAGAAGCAGTTGTCCCTAGAGCTACATCATTGAATATTATTAGGGTAGCTGATATGACTATGACAAAGGCTCGGGCTTCACATCCCAAGAGAGAAATCATCTTCAAAAAGCTAGGAGAGCAGACATCAGAAGACAGGTCCAAGCAGAAAAAGAAGAAGTAATCCTTATTTTGTTTCAATTTCTTTCTGCTCATTCTTTCAGAACTATGCTATTTGTTTAAACAAAGCTGTGTATATATATATATCTGCTGCCTGTGTTGGTAATTCTCTGCTAGATATATTTCTTTTCCTGCTTTTTTTATTTGTTTGTATATATTTTGAGTCCCTGTTAGTGACCTCACCCAAATAGGGGGAGATTGTTGGATCCCTAGTTGATTTGTGCTAGGTTCACTAGCTTAGGATGTGACCCATCATGTATAGCCTGGGTTAATTTGTGTCCTAAAGTCTAGGCCAAGTACTTAGAGTCAACTTCAGATGGACCAGCTATCATCAAGACCATCAGAGACTCTAGACTTAGAGGATTTCAAGACTAAGTAAAGTGAGTTCGACGTTCGTCGAACTCAACTCGACGAATGGTGTTCTGCGCTCGACGATCGTGAGACATTTCTTTGTGCTGAGCTCGATGATCTTTGTTCTCTTTTCGACGAAAACTGAGTTACTTCATCAAGCTAAAGTCAGGACAACATCAGAGTATTTCTAAGTCCAGCTTCAAGCTTTAGTCGACGAACTAGATTCTGAGCTCGACGAACTTGGACCTCAAGTTCTAAACTTCTCAGGACGAAGATTTCAGTATTCTCTCGACGATTCTGAATTTAGAGGATTTGTCTCGACACATAGGGCATGTGTCGACACCAGGCAATTTATGTCGACAACAGAAGATTTGTGTCGACACCAGGATATCAGTCGACACCAGCTTATGTCGACACTGAATATCAGTAGATACAGAATATTTTGACTAAGTCCAGAACTGTTCTTCGCTCGACGAATTTGGTTCTCAGCTCGACGAATGAAGATTGTATTTTCGATGAAGATTGAAGCAGAATTGACAAGATTTCCTTGAAGACAAATTATTATTGTCTGGTCGATGAACTCATCAAGCTCAGCTCGATGAACTCAAGCTCAGCTCGACGAACTCAAACTCAGCTCGACGAATTGTGTTCTTCGTTCGACGATTCCAGACTATGTCTTCACCAGTTTTCCCGTCCCTTTTCTTGGCGATGATTCCTGAACAATTAATGGCAAATCTTCTCGGAATGTTACCGTTAGAACGTGCAATTAATCTTGGATTATTTCATGTCATTTTTCCATGGGGCAGTTAGGGAATTCATTGATTGCCGCTTCTTTCCAAGGCCGACTGCAATTACTGCTCAACATTCAAATTTCGAATGTTCCTCGGTCAGTCAAAATACAGAAAGAAAAGGATTAATCAATAAGAGATATTAGAAGCAATACAGACAATCAGACAGACACACTCAGATTGCACAGAAGAACAATCATACATAAAATCAAAAGTTCAACTGCAATAAGCCTTGGCCAGAGAACAACTTCATCAAGAAGAAGAAGAAGAACATTCAAATACTATCAAGAGTCTTCTTCCTTCAACTCTACAGGACAAATTCAAAGGACAACAAATATCAATCTGTCAAAGAAGTTCCTGAAGCAATTTCTGTTCCAGGAATTTTAGGGCTTTGAAGACCTATCACCCTGAAGCAGTGCTCCAGTTTTCCTGATACATTCAAGATCTCAGGTGGAGCAAATCTGCTAACATCAATCCACAGTCTTCTCAGTTGTTATTGAGAAAGAGAAGACACCATCACCTCTTTTCCAACTCCTATACAGGGTTTTAATTCCCTTCAAAATTATTCCTGTTTGCAAGTCTCCTTCCAAAAGGCTTGAGGTTTTGGTTTTTGAGTACCTGAACAAAAGCTCATTGGTGTCATGCACCTGATGAAAAATCTGAGTGGATTCCTACCTGGGTGGTAGGAGAGTGGATGTACCCAGGTTGGGGAACCACTATAAAATTTCTTGTGTCGTCTGGTTGCCCTTTTCTTTTGTTTTGGCTGTGCTCTGTGATTAGATAGTTTGCTATGCTTATTTATTTTATTTGCTGACTTGTTTACTTAGTAATACAACAAAAGTTGTAAAACGTTTGTAGTGAGCACAATACTCTATTCACCCCCCCTCTAGAGTATTTCAGATCTAACGTGCACTTTCACTATTAACTTATCAGGGATATTTAAATTGACTTGATAATTTATGTGATTAATACCCAGCTTCTCAGAGGTTTGACAAGTTGCAGCTTTTGGCAACATGCCAAGAGATTGAGAAGGGTTAATCACAATCCTTATTCTCTGAATAAATTTTTGTTCTAGATTTGTAATATGTTTACATTTTTCTTCTAGAACCTTGGTCTTACACTCGAGGCTTTTCTTGAGTTCAGACACCTCATGACATTTCTTATAAAACTCAATAGATTTATTGTTATAAAGAGTCTTATAAGGATTGAGAATTCAATCTCCTTTGCTTGCTTTTTGGCAAGATTTGTACTATTCTTTAGAGCATCTAGGAGCACTCCATACTTGTCAATCAATTGATTGACATAAGTCTCAGATTCTGAGCGAACTTTATCACATGATGAATATGCACCAGTATCTGTACTGGTTTTATAGTCAGAGGAAGATGAAGAAATACAGAGATGATGTACCTTGTATGATTCTGTATGTACCTCACATCCTTATTCTTCAGTTATTGGCATCAACCCTTGGCATCTACAGTCTTCTTCATCCTCCTCATTATCACTGTCAGAGTGTGACAGAAGGGCCCTTATTCCTATCCTAGCAGCAGGATATTCCTCTTCTTGTTCTTCTCGATCAGCACCAATAGAGATCAGCCCTATATGGGCTTCTTCTTTATCATCTTCTGATTCTGAGGAGGAAGAATCTGTCCAGCTTTTCTCCTTCTTAGCCATAAAGGACTTCTCCTTCTTCCTATCCTTGTGGTGATGGTGTTGCTTCTTCTTCTTCTCATCCTCTTTCTTGTTCCTGACTGGGCAGTCAGCAATAACATGTCCAGCCTTGCTGTAAAAATAATAGATAACATTAGATGAAATCTTTTTACTAGATTTAGGGTCATACATGTCCTTCTTGGAGAACATCCTGTGATGAGATGATGATGAGGGTCTGTTCTCCCAGTGATTCTTCTTCATGAACTTTTGAAGTTTCCTGGAGAAGGCTGCAAACTATTCATCAGACAAGTGGTTGTCTGAGGAACTAGACCTAGATAATTCTGAGCTAGATTTAGCTTCTCTACTTTGTGGAGAAGGAGTCTTTCTTCTGCTTCTTCTTGGGGATTCTGCCTTGAGGGCCACATTCTTATCCTTGGTCTTGGATTAATTTCCCTACTCCCCTTCTTATCTATCATCCAGCTGTATTTCATAGGACAATAGTTTTCAAAAGAGATTTGGTGGAGGAGTGTCTGCCAGCTTAGCCATTTCCCTAATTGCATAAATCTTGATGTCCCAATATCTAGTGAGAGATCTAAGAAACTTGTCATTCAGCTCATAGTTGCTGAAGACCCTACCATATGTTCTTAGTTCATTAACTGTCCTAAAGAACCTCTCAAAGCAATCAACCACTTTCTCTGATTTGCTTTATCTGAAAGCCTCATTCTCTTGGTTAGGCATGGACTTCCTATCATCTCTAACTTCCTCAGAGCCTTCCATGTAAATCACAAGAGTGTCGTACATTTCTTTGAACGTCCTGCAGTGTACAATATTTTGGAAGGTTAAGTCATCAATGGCACTAGCTATAATATTTTGTGGCTTTATTTCCATGGTAGACAGAATTACCTTATCTCTATCCATCTTTGTATATGCCTTGGGCACTCTCAGAGTTGGATATATTATGGAAAACTTTATGGGGATAGAAGGACCCTCCATCACTATTACATATATCCTAGGGTCAGATGCTTTCATGAATAGTCTGACCCTTTGCTTCTAGAGGTCAAATCCTTCCTTCTTGCAGATGGGTAGTTTCATGGGTCCTAGCTCCTTATAGTTCATCCCTGACCCCATAATTATATCTCATAGCTAACCTTGGAGGTATACACAGGTTGTTAGATCTTTTTTGATGAACCTCCCACTGATACCACTTGAAAGCTATTAACTTTAGATTAGCTAATCAGCTAGCGGGGGGGGGGGGGGGGTGAATAGGACTTTGAAATTTCTTAGTCTTTCAGCTATTTTCTTTTTAAGTGATCTAGATCTTGTCTGTAGAAACTGTAATGTAAAAGAAAAACAAGCAACGCAGCCAAGCACACAGTTGTTTATAGTGGTTCCCCAATTGGGTACATCCACTTTCCCTCCCACCTGTCCAACTAACTTGTTGGAATAGGCACAAACTCAACCAAAATACTCCTTAGAGCTTACACCTCAAACCCTCAGCCTTACAATCAAGTTCTCTTTAGAACCCTACCTCAAAACCATAATGGTTCCAACCTCCGTGCCCTGCAGTGCTCCTACCCCTCAGTGACCATCAAGCCACCTACCTCAACCTTACACAAAGGCCTACAACTCAGGCTTTTCAACCCTATAACTTCAGGCACAAGGCCCTACTCTCACAGTGCTACATCACTCCTATAACTCAGTACCTTTCTAGGTACCTTCCTCAGTGCCATTCCAGGCACATACAGCATAGCCTCCTCCAAGGACTACAACTCAGTGACACACTTGTCACCTACAGCTTAGTCACTCAACAGTCACCTACCTCAGCCTTATCTCTAAGCCTACTACTCATACTGGGAGGACAGCCCTACTCTCAGATCCACAGTTGGATCCTACCTTAGTACCCCAATAGGGCACCTACCTCAGTGACTAATTAGTCACCAAAAACTTTGGCCAAAAGGCCCTATAGCTCAGATTCAGACGACCTGAATCCTACAGGAATTTAAACAGAAGTTGAATTAAATTTAAACCACTGACTCCGAGATAAATCTCTAAGTCTACCTTGCTGGACTGAGCAGATATCAGTCCAACCCACTTGTTGTAGAAGGAATAATTTTGCTTCTACAACAACTGCTTCTTTGCTACACTAGTGAACAGCTATCTGCTGTTGAAGGCTGACAACCCTTCACACAACAATCTTCTTGTTGATTAGATGAATCAGCTCCCTTGTTCTACAAAAAACTAACTTGCTGAACTTGAAAAAGCCTCAGCTATCTTTCTCTGCCTTACTGTCTTGCGCTGCTGGACTTGGCGTTCAAGCTTGTCAAAGAAGATGAAGTCCAGCCTCCTCTATTTTCCTTATAATATTTTTTATGTTCTTCGTTGCCCTAATTGCCTTTTCTATGTTCTTTTTATATCTATTGATTTGAATCAATGACACAATTTGACTATGGGCCTAGCCAAGGATGGTGAGCGCCACCTCCCTTAGAAAAGGACAAATAATAGCTTTTGGCGCTACTACAGCTTTCCCGCAATGGTATGAACTATTTTGACTTTGTTGACTCCTGGTGATGTCAGTCATGGTCATCCGGTGCTGCTGTGGCTTTCCCGTAATGGCATGAAATCTATGACTTGTTGACTTTTGGTGATGTCAGTAGTGGACATCACCCAATAGACATGGAAAAGTTATAGAACTTCATTAAGCGTTGAGTTATGTTAAGTCACTCAATGCCATCTGAAATGGCTCTTCATTAGAAGCGTTGAGTGAACCTGCCTCACTCAAAGCTCTTGGACTTGGATAATTTTCACTGGCTTTGTCTCAGCGGTTCCTTCTCAGAGGGATCAGCGGTTTCTTCTTCACAGCTGAGACTATCTCCTGTCTCAGCTGTTTATTCTCAACTCTCTCAGCGATTTCTTATTCACAGCTGAGACTATCTCCTGTCTCAGCAGTTTCTTCCCAACTGTCTCAACGCTTCCTTTTTCATTAGAAGCGTTGAGTGAGCCTGCTTCACTCAATGCTTCTGGACTTAGAGAATTCCTTCTTGCTTTGTCTCAGCGGTTAGGTTGGGACATTCTTCTCAGCTGTCTCAGCTGTCTCAGCGGTCCCAAAGCTTATGCTGAGACATTCTTCTCAGCTATCTCAGCGCTTTTGCCTTAGTCAAATTGTCTGGCTTTAGTTCGACGAATGCTGAAATGAGTTCGACTATCGGTGAGCTCAACACGACGAACTCAGAATCCCGAATTATAAATTTAGCTCTACGAATGGTGAGCTCAGCTCAATGAATGGGGAGCTCAGCTCGACGAACTTTGAATCCCAAACTCTGAATTTAGCTCAAAAAATGTTGAGATGAGCTCGATGAATGGTGAGCTCGGCTCCACGAACTCTGAATTTCCAGCTTCCTCTTTTTCTTCACCTTTCCAATCAAGGACAACCTACATACATGAACTTAAGCACACATCAAATAAATTATGCCCCTTAGCATGAATGGTGATGCCTCTTCAAATCCTGAGGAACATTATAGGGCACAATTCCCAACAACAGTATTTATCCAGATTCTCAATTTCAGTTTGGCTTGTGCTTAGCCATTTTATGTTTTAAATTGGGCTACATATAGCCCAGATTTTTGTTAGCCTTATATAAGGCCATGTGTTGTTGGAATTATTATTATTGAATGAATGAAAAGGAAAAACCTAATTCTAATTTGAGAATTCTCCTCTTCCACTCCTCATTGGCCACCAGCCTCACTCCCCCTTCGTCTTTGCGGTTCGGTCACAATCTCCCCCTCTTCCATCATCTATCCTCCTCCACAATATCCACTTCTCCTCTCCAACTACTTCCAATATATCGAAGGTTATTTCCCCTTGAGGAGTTCAGCTATACCAAGGCTCCCCATCCTAGGGTTTTTCCAACCCACTTCTCCCCCTTCTTGGTGGATTTTGGCCAAAAACAATCTCTCGTGCAATGATGAAACTTCTCCGGTGTGAAGCGAGGAAGGCGGACGAGTTTCTCTCCATTCGGTGTGACTCCGGCAAAACTATAGAGGAGCGAATATTTCATCTGAAACATATCCAATTGGGGTAACGAAATTTATACTTTTGAGTGTTTCCCTCTTTATTAAACATTGTGGTGGCTTGTGTTGGCAGTGTTTGCAAAATTTTTATGTCATCGTGGTTTTTTGGATCCAAACGATTTTGATATTTCACTTGATCTATTTAAATTCGCGAGGATTTGCGGACAACATCTACTTTTTGTTGGGGGAGATCTACCTTTTCCGAAATCGTTATTTTTCAGTGGATCTCTTTGGGTACAACACACGCTCGACCGGATCGGGTAGATCTTTTTCACTTGAGAGAATATTGGCTCATAGCTTCTATTTGATATCTAATGGTGTGGCTAAACCATACGTTAGCATTGTAGTAATAATATCACAAATCGGGTGTGTTGCAATTTATTTGTGTGAGCGTAGAATTGGAACGTGAGAGAGTCCTTCAGGGTCGTTTGTCCATGGCGGCTCGTAGGGTGACATAGCCTACATTAATTTAGTATCAGAGAGATGTTCATGCCAATTTACATCTATTCCTTGGGTGGACATTATTATGGATTTCATTTTGGGTCTACCCATCACTTTTAGATGTCATGATTCCATCCTGGTTGAAGTAGATCGGTTCTCTAAAGTGGCTTACTTTATCCCTTGTAATAAGACCGATGATGCATCGCATATTGCGAAATTATATTTTAAGGAAGTCGTTGCGCATCGGGGCTTTCCCAAGACAATAGTAACTAATAGGGGTGTGATATATACTTGTTATTTTTGGAAGACCCTTTGGAATCTTATGGCTACCAAACTATTATTTTCTTCGTGCTACCGTCCACAAACGGATGGGAAAATGGGAGTAGTGAAGAGAAGTTTGGGTAGTTTACTTCGTTGTCTGGTGGGTGACCACAAGGGTACCTGGGACTTAATCCTTCCGCATGCTAAGCTTGTATAAAATAACTCTAAAAATAGATCCATTGGCTTATCCCCCAATACAATCATGCATAGCTATAAGGCACTAGTGCCACTTGATTTAGTTTCATTACTTCCATCTTATAAATTAAGTAATTTTGCATATGAGTTTGCTCTTCATGTTCACAATATACATAAGCACATTCATGAAGTGTTAACCACCTAATATGCATCTTATAAATCTCATGCTAACATATATAAAAGAGCATCTCACTTTAATGTTGATGATTTTGTCTTGGTGCATCTCATTCCTGAACGGATGCCTTCGGGCTCCATAAAAAAGTTGGCAAATCGGTGAGCCGGTACTTTTTGAATTTTAAAGAAGTTGGGAGAAAACGCAAATCTTTTAGAGATACCAACTTATTGGGGTATATCCCCTATTTTCAATGTTTTGGATTTAATGCCGTATGTTTCTCCACAACTTGAATTATCTGACTCTCTGTTTATTTCGTACATTGTGCCCACTAATGGGTTGGGGAGTGTGCTTGTTCCTGGATGGCTCTCTCCTACGGTTTCCATTGGAGTTAGGTTGAATGTTGATGTAGAAACTTTTCTCCTTCTTTGACTAATGCTTTTCCAAGGTTACCCAATACCTACTTTTTGCCTGACAGGATAATCATGGATGAAGTAGTCACATCTCCAACTGGTGACATTCGCCGCTACTTAATCCGGTGGTGTGATCGCTGTACTTCGGATGACACTTGGCTACTTGAATCAGAGGTGGCACTTTTGGATGATGCTCTTCTGCGCCAGTACATTCAAGCCAACTCATCGGTGATGAGTACTTTCTAGCGGGGGTGGATTGATGGAGACGATGACCCCCTGCATGTTGATGATGGTGCCGACATGCTTATGGAAGATCCCTTGCCCTCTCCAATCAAAGACTTGTGGTGCCGCAGAAACATTGTTGATCGACGCAACAACCTCCGCTCTTGGCGTAATACTTTCTCTTTAAGCTTTTATTTCTTATGTTAATTTAATTATTAATTTGATTTAAAATCTCGATTGTATTTATCAAGATTCTCATTTTCAATTTGGCTTGCGCTAACCCATTTTATGTTTTAAATTGGGATGCATATAGACAGGATTTTTGTTAGCCTTATATAAGGCCATGTGTTGTTGGAATTATTATAATTAAATGAATGAAAAAGAAAACCTAATTCTAATTTTAGAATTCCCATCTTCCTCTCCTCCTTGGCTGCCGACCTCACTCCCTCATCCTCTTTGTGGTTTGGCCACAATCTCCCCCTCTTCCCACCTCTCTCATCCTCCACAATACCCCCTTCTCCTCTCCAACTAATTCCAACAGATCGAAGGCTATTTACCCTTGAGAAGTTCGAGCACACCTTGGATACCCATCCTAGGGTTCAGCCAACCCACTTCTCACCATTCTTGCTGGATTTCGGCCAAGGATAACCTCTCGTACAATGACAAACCCTCTACGGCATGAAGCGAGGAAGGCGGATGAGTTTCTTTCCGTTCGGTGAGACTTTGGCAGAACCGTATAAGAGTGAATCTTTCATTGGAAACTTATTCTGATTGGGATAACAAATTTTCTACTTTTGAGTGTTTCCCTCTTAGATAAATATTGTCGTGGCTTGTGTTGGTGTTGTTTGCGAAATTTTGATTTCATCGTGGTTTTTTTGATCCAAACAATTTTACTATTTCTCTTGATCTACTTAATTTCGTGAGGATTGGCATACATCATTTTCTTTTTTTTGGGGGGGGGGGAGATCTACCTTTTCCGAAATCATTTTTTTGGTGGATCCCTTTTGCTACAACACACGCTCGATTGGTACAACACATGCTCGACCGTATCGGGTAGATCCTTTTCACATGAGAGAATATTGGCTCATAGCTTCTATTTGATCTCGAAAGGTGTGGCGAACCCATACATTAGCATTGGAATAATAATATCGCAAAACGGGTGTGCTGCGTTTTTTTTGTGCGAGCTTTGAATTGGAACGTAAGAGAGAGTCCTTCAGTGTCATTTGTCCATGGTGGCTCGTCGGGTGACGTAGCTTGCAACAGCAAGCACAACATTCATGACATAATATAGCAATAGCACAACTACAGAGCTAATGATCAATGTGATGACATACATACACACATGGTTTTAAGGCAAGAGATTAAGATTTCATGCATTCATGCTTTATGCACATGAGTCAATACAATGACGGTATATCATCCTAAGTTAACCATGACATAATTTATAAATCATAGAAAAAGTTTGCAGCATGAGCATGTTTCTAAACATGTATGGTCTGAACTAAGTTGTGTAGTTCTAGCGGTTAAACTTGGTTTTGATTGGTTGTTTTTTATATTCATAGGATGTCGCCTAAGCGATCTACAACTAGGTTGACACCCCAGTCTGATGGAGAGTCGTCTGTTGCATAGAGTGAGGCAGTGATTGTGGGACTGTAACAGAGCAATGAGCCTCCATTTAGGGATATGGTGGAGATACAATCACTTATCTAGGTGTTGTTGACTGCCATTTCTGGACAGCAACCGAGAGTGCAGGACCTGATGTGGGTCAAGCTATTCTCATTCTCCCTGCACCTTTGGTGCCTCCAATTTAGCTTCCACTAGAGATGAACTTTACCTCGCATTTTCAGTGAATAGGACACCCTACCTATGATGGTAGAGCCGATTTCATGGCGTTGGACAATTGGATTATCGCAATCAAGGAGATTTTTTGATACTCAGGCATTTCTGCGGACAAGAGAGTGATGGTAGTTGCTTATCAACTTAAGGGTATTGCAAAGAGCTGGTGGTTGAGAGAGAAGAAGAACCTCGCAGATGGATGCTCGTGGGAAACCATCAAGGTGTTGATGCTTAGAAAGTTTCTGTCGTCCTTTGATCAAGACCGTTTGACGAACAACTTCCTTCATTTAAAACAAAGATAACTCAAGGTCAGTGAGCATGAGGTAGAATTCAACAAGTTGAGCTGGTTTGCCACCGATTTGGTATCCTCTGAAGCTAGCAGAGTTAAGCACTTTCTGGATGGTCTTTGGAGCGACATCTGGTAGTTGGCCAGTACAAATGGATCTGAGAACTTTATTGAGGCAGTTGAAGCTGCACTTAAGGTTGAAGCCATTGATAATGCAAAGAATCGAGGAATGCAGTTGAGGAAGGACAAGAGGAACTCTGATGATGGTAAAAACTCTCGGGAGCCTGGTCCCGCTTAGAAGCAAATAAGCAAGGAGGTGTGTAGTTTCTGTGGACGGTCGGGCCATCTGTTTGAGAAGTATTTAAAGAGGTTGGGAGGTCAGAAGCAAGTGCTTGCTATTCAGAGCGCTCCCAAAGGAGATTTGGTTTGTACTTCATGTAAGAAAAAAGGGGCATGAGGTTGCCCATTGTTGGAGTAATGAGAAGGCCTGCTTCCAGTGTGGACAGAAAGGACATTTCAAGTCAAACTGCCCGGAGTCTCAATGTAACACCCCCTATCTGTCACATAGATTATAGCAGTAGGTCCGGCCGGGGCCCGACTCCATAAACCACAGATATACTGAGTGGTTACTCAATGGAAACCATCCAACTAATAACAACGTCCTACACAGAGCATTCTAGTGGAAGAAATTAAAAAATTGTTGCATTAACAAAGAACCCAACACTAGCATGAATGTCCACTACAAAGCCAAAAGGAATGAAGTACAAATACACAAGTACTGGCCTTATGGCCTTACAATTGTTTTCCTCAAATTACAAGTTTTTCAAACCTCGGCACGCAGGCCAGCCATACATGAATAAAAGAAAACACTCAAAATTAGGCCTTCGAGGGCCGACTCCGCAACTTGGGCTTTAGACCGCTATTTACCGCTCGGCTCCGCAGCACCTGCAAGCACAATCCACCGCAATGGTGGCAAACCAAAGCAACGGTCAGCAATGCTGACCAAATTATAACGATCCCGCCCCCAATTCGGGGCGGCGAGGCTCCTTCATTGCACTTTATTAGCATAACCAAGTAGTATATATATACATTGCGTCACAGGAGTTGGCATGCACGGCCACACGCCCCGTGCACTCAGGGCACATTCTCGGTGAACCGGTCAATGTCATGTCAATTTAAGCCATAGACACCCGAGTCTCACCACCGCCACTTTGACGGCCAAACTATGAGAATTTTGTCTTCCTGGCATGTGTCACATCAATTTAAGCCATAGACCGCCAAAGACCCTTATCTATGCCAACGGCTCACACCGAACTACATAGAGCGGGTACGGTTCCGTCTAACCCATGCTCACATCGCAACGAAAATTTAAGCCATATGCGCGGGACAAACTTCTCCCGAGTCCCATTTCCGTTACACACTTCACATAACCCTATTATATTCAAGTTGGCTCCCAGGCCACCAAGTTGGCAGAATCACGCATCTACCCAGTTTTTCGGGTGCACCTTGGGGTTATTCCCAAAGGCTCCCTGTTGCAATCTACCACGTAGAAAACCCAAAAAACAAACATTCGCACGAAGTCTTCTCCGGCCATTTATGCAATGCAACATCACCGATCCACACCAACTTGTCCGGGTAGGCTTCACACATCATGCCTATTTCCATTCTCGATTACGGACTCTGCATTTACACAACGGGGACTATTCACGTCTACCCGAAGGAACACCTCAACTGACCAAAAACTCACGAGAGCGGGCTTCCTATGCAAGGGAAAAGAAGAGCTTCACATGCTCAAGTAGAGAATCGTTAACATAGCGTTCTTCCTTGGCGCCATGGAGAAGTATGCGGATGAAAAGCACCGCCCTCTCCTTGCCTCCGTAGATCCGAAGTCGGTTCGCAATTTGGAGCTCCGAAGCTCCGTCGGTGACCGTATCTAGACTTCTTCTTCCTCGTTGCTCTCCCCTCTCTCAAGAACTTAGACAGAGAACCAGCGAACAGAAGATGAGGGTTTTAAAACCCTACACACGGTTATATCCCAATAGGAATAACCTCCAGCTGTCGGATTCCAACATAAAGAAATATATGGCTACGATCCGGGTCTGACCTGGATAAAATGGGCCGAAAACCGCATGGTTCACAAACCGGAGCAGGACACGTCTGCGACGAACTCAAACTGTTTCGGGACATTTAGTCAAGACCCTGTCAAGACCCCTCTGTCGACACTCTGTGTCGACACTCTGTGTCAACACAACACAACCTGTGTCAACACCCTTTGTCGATACACTGTGTCGATATAACACAACCTATGTCGACACCCTGTGTCGATACTTTGTGTCAACACTCTATATCGACACAGCAGGCCCTGTGTCGATACAGCAGGCCCTATGTCGACACAGCAGGCCCTGTGTCGACACAGCAAGCCCTGTGTCGACACAGCAGACTGTGTCAAACACGCCACAACACACCAAGGACACGACCTATGACACACCGGTGTCCCAGGCCGTGTGACCCCTGCCAAATTCCAAACTTGGCTCAAAACGCCTCCTATTTCTCTTTTGAGTTTTGGGGCGTTACAACTCTCCCCCTCTTAAAAGAATTTCGTCCACGAAATTACATAAAGGAAAGATAAGCATAAAACTTAAACGGTACATGAGCAAAACAACTCCGGGTACTCCTCAAGCATAGTGTGCTCTCGCTCCCAAGAGAGCTCCTCCCGACCGCAATTGTCCCAATGGACCTTGACCATCATGATCTCTTTATTGCATAGCCACTTGACTTCCGAGTCCTCAATATGTACGGGCTTGACATTCGTCGTCAACCAACTATCGACCGGCACTTGATCGACCGCGATCACTTGCGTGGGCTCTTACACCGCCTTCCGTAGCACCGATATATTGAATACATCATGTAGACCACTAAGCTCCACTGACAGCTTCAACTAGTACGCTGCTTCACCAATCTGCTCCAGATCCTCAAACGGTCTAAGTTACCTTGGGCTTAGCTTTTTCAAGCGCCGCACCCGCGAGACACCCTTGAACGGCTTGATCTTCAAGTACAACCAATCGCCAACAGCGAACTCCACAATCCTGTGCTTGGCATTATAGTACTTATCCTGGCGGTCCTGAGCGATTAGCAACCTCTCCTGAATGGTCCTCACCAAAGAAGTAGCATCCTCCACCTCTAGTCGCTTGTACAACTTTGATTCTACCGTTTCCAACGAAGACAACGGCGTGCGACATCTTCAACCATAAAGGGCCTCAGAGGGTGCCATTTGTATGCTTGCCTGGTAGCTATTGTTGTACGCGAACTCCACCAAGTATAGGTGGTCTTCCCATTGCTTTCCAAACTCCAGGACACACATGCGAAGCATGTCTTCCATTGTCCTATTGACCCTCTCAGTGTGACCACCCGTCTGCGGATGAAAGGCTGTGCTAAAACTCAGTTTTGTTCCCAACATCTGCTGTACCAGACTCCAATCATTGGACGTTAACCTCCCATCTCAGTCACTCACGATGCTGCGGGGCACACTGTTGGATCCCAAGTTTGGATTTGTCTAGGTTCACTTAGTTAGGATGTATTTGACCCACCTTGTATAGTCAGGGTCATTGGTTGTGTCCTAGAGTCTATGGTTTGTCCTTAGAACATCATCCTGTGGACCAGCCATCCTCCAGACTGCCAGAGAAACTCAAGACTTAGAGATATCTTCAGCTCAAGGAAATGTGTTTGACGTTTGTCGATCTCAGCTCAACGAACCATATTCCTTGGTCGATGATTGCTGGTCTACTATTTGAACTCTTCTCAGCCAGAGACTTCTCAGATTCTGTCTAAGCCCACAATCATTCTTCGGTCGACGAATTTGGATCTCTGTTCGACGAATGATGATTGTCAGTTCGACGAAGATTGTAGCAGAATTGGCAAGGTTCCTTTGAAGACTAATTGCTATTGTCTGGTCGACGAACTCATCAGCTTAGCTCGACAAACTGTGAACTCAGCTCGACGATTTCTGTTCTTATTTCGACGATTCCAGACTTGGTCTTCTCCAGTTTTCCGTACTTTTTTCTTGGCGATGATTCCTGAGTAATTAATTCTCAATCTTCTCGAAATGTTACCGTTAGAATGAGCATTGATCTTGGATTATTACATGCCGTTTTTCCATGGGATAGTTAGGGAATTCATTCATTGTCTCTTCCTTCTCAGGATGACTGCATTTACTACTCAAGGATTCAAATTTCGAGTGTTTTTTCAGTCAGTTTCAGGAAAAGAAAAGATTAAGCAGTCCTGCTGACATACATCACATTCAAGAAGCTTACGGTATACAAAAAGGAAGATTGCAGGCAGTCTGAAAAGAAGTCTTACATAAATCTAAAGTTTCACACACTGCAATCAGCATAGGCCAGAGAACATCATCATCAACAAGAAGAAGAACATACAATCTCTATCAAGAGTCTTCTTCTTTCAACTCTACATGACAACTTCAGAAGGAAAACAAAAACGATATCTGTCGAAGAAGTTCCTGAAGCAATCTCTGGTCAAGGCAATCATGTTTTTGAAGACCTATCACCCTGAAGTAGAGCTCCAAATTTCCTGATCCATTCAAGATCTCAGGGGGAGCAATCTGCTGAAATCAATCCACTAGTCTTCTCAGTTGTTATTGAGAAAGAGAAGACACCATCACCTTTTTCATCCTCTATACAGGGTTTTAAGTCCCTTCAAAATTATTCCTAGTTGCAAGTCTCCTACCAAAAGACTTGAGGTTTTGGTTTTTAAGCACCTGATCAAAAGCTCATTGGTGTTAGGCACCTGATCAAAAATCTGAATGGATTCCTACCAGGGTGGTAGAAGAGTGGATGTACCCAGGTTGGGGAAACATTATAATTTCTTGTGTCGTCTGGTTGCCCTTTTTCTTTTATTTTTGGCTGTGTTCTGTGATTTGTTAGGTTGTTGTTCTTATTACTTTGTTTGCTAACCTCTTCACCTAGGATTACAATAAAAGTTGTAAAGATTTTGTAAGAGACCACAATACTCTATTCACCCCCCCCCCCCTCTAGTGTATATCATATATAACCTTCACTTTCAATTGCTATCAGAGGGAAATTGGTTATAGTTGGTTGTACAGGCTAACACCTGAACCATAAAGATCCCTCTTGTTATATCTGATTGTTTTGTTTCCGTTATTAGATTTATTTCTTCACAGAATGGCTCAAAACAAAGATTATGCAAGCATCAGACATCCAGTATGCAATCTTAACAGATTTGCCATCTGGAAGGAAAGAATCAAATTGTATATGAACTCTATTGATGAAGATATCTACAAGTCTTTTTTGACAGGTCCCCCCCAACTCTTCACATTTTCTGCAACATTTTCAAGCAGAACAGCAGTGCTGTAACACCCCCTATCCGTCGCATAGTATATAGCAGTAGGTCCGGCCGAGGCCCGACGCCATATACCACAGACAGACTGGGTGGTTACTCATGGAAACCATCCAACCAATCATAATGTCATACACAGAGCATTCTAGCAGAAGCAGTTTATAAAAGTTGCAACAAAGAACCCAGCACTAAAGCATGAATGTCCACTAATACCAAACTAGGAATGTTGTACATACACAAGTACAGGCCTTAAGGCCTTACAAAAATTGTTTACTTCATATTACATGTTTTACAAACCACGGCACGCATGCCGGTCATACAAGAATAAAAACAGTAAACACTCCAATTAGGCCTTCGAGGCCGGCTTCGCAAATTGGGCTTTAGCCCGCTATTGACTGCTTGGTCCAGCAGCACCTGCAAGCAACAAACCACCGCACGGTGGCAAAACAAGGCAACGGTCAGCAATGCTGACCAAATTATAACGATCCCGCCCCCAACTCGGGGCTGCGATGCTCCTTCTCTGCATTTCATTAGCATAAGCGAGCAATTTATATATATATATTCATTTCATCACAGACATTTGCTCGCACGACCACACGCCCCATGCTCTCAGGGCACATTCTCGGTGAACCGGTCGATGTCACGTCAATTAAAGCCATAGAAATTCCGTACTCACCACCGCCACTTTGACGGTCAATACTATGAGCATTTTGTCTTCTCGGCCTGGGTCACGACAATTTAAGCCATAGACCGCCGAAGACACTAATCTATGCCAACGGTAAGTGCCATGTACCCTTAGGTATCTTTACCCGAACGACATAGAATCGGTACGGTTCCATCTAACCCGTGCTCACATCGCAACGACAATTTAAGCCATTTATGTGGGTGAAACTTCTCCCGAGTCCCATTTCCATCACAATTCACATAACTCGATTATGTTCAAGTTGGCTCTCAGGCCACCAAGTTGACAAGATCACGCATCCGCCTAGTTTTCTGGGTGTACCTTTGGGTTAATCCCCAAGGCTCTCTGTTGCAATCTACCGTGTAGAAAACCCGAAAAACAACCAATAGCACGGAGTCTTCTCCGACATTATGCAATGCAACATCACCGATCCAGACCAACATGTCCGGATAGGCTTCACACATCATGTCTATGTCCGTTTTCGCTTACGGACTCTAAACAATGGGGACTTTACATATCTACCCGAAGGAACGCCTCCAACTCACCGCAAACTCGTGAGAGCGGGCTTCCTATGCAAAGAAGGAGAGCTACACATGTTCAAGAAGAGGATCGTTACCCTAGCGCTTCTCTTTGGCGCCATGGAAAAGTAAGCAGATGAAAAGCACCACACTCTCTTCGCCTCCGTGGATCCGAAGTCGGCTCGCGATTTGGAGCTTCGAAGCTCCTCCAATGGCCGGATCTAGCTCCTTCCTTCCTTGGCTCTCCTCTCTCTCTCTAAGTTTTAGAAAGACAACCACTTATGAAAAGTGAGGGTTTCTAAGGCCCAATATCGGGTATATCCCAACAGGAACAACCCCCAGCCGTTGGATCACCAATTAAAGAAACGAACGGCTTTGATTCAGGACTGAAATGTCCAATCTGGACCGAACACAGCCTGGCACACGCCCGTGTCCAGGGCCGTGTGCCTCATTCTCCCTCAAAATCGACGTGCCTGGAACAACACACAGGCATCGAACACGCCCGTGTTCGACCTGACACGCCCTTGTTCCAACTGACACGGCCGTGTGGCCGGCCGTGTACCCCAATCGATTTATCCCGAAAACAACCCAAGAACTGCACGGGTTCTAGGACACGACCGTGTCCTTGCCCGTGTCTACCTCAACATGCCTGGGCTCTAGGCTGTGTACATTTTCTTGACACTCGACACTTCATCGAGCGAAGTTCGTCGACCTCACAACACGGCCTTGGACACGCCCGTGTCCTAGGCCGTGTGCCTTGTATCGACACATCGTCGAGCAAAATTCGTCGACTCCCCAGGACGAGTGTCGGCATGGGTCGACACACCCTGCGACACGCCCGTGTCATAGGCCGTGTGCCATTTCTCGACACTTCGTCGAGCACAGAGTGTCGACTTCGCCGGCTGAGTGTCGACACGGGTCGACACGCCCTGCGACACGCCCGTGTCGCAGGCCGTGTGCCCAGTCTCGACACAATGTCGAGAGCAAAATGTCGACTTCGCCAACTGAGTGTCGACATAAGCCTGACACGCCCGGGAAAACGCCCGTGTCCCAGGTCGTGTGCCTTCTGCCAGAACCCAAAACTGGCCCAAAACGTCCCCCGTCGCTCTTTTGAGTTTTGGGGCTTTACAACTCTCCCCCTCTTAAAAGAATTTCGTCCACGAAATTATATAAAGGAAAGACATGTACAAAACCAAAATTTGTACCTGAGCGGAACAACTCTGGATACTCGTAAAGCATAGTCTGCTCTCGCTCCCAAGAGAGCTCCTCACGACCGCAATTGTCCCATCGGACCTTGACCATCCTGATTTCTTTATTGCGTAGCCGCTTGACCTCCGAGTCCTTAATCCGCACGGGCTTGACCTTTGTCATCAACCCACTATCCATCGGCACTTGATCAACCGCGATCACTAGCGTAGGCTCTTGTGCCGCCTTCCAAAGCACCGAAATATGGAATACATCATGTAATCCACCAAGATCCACTAAAAGCTTCAACCGATAGGCCGCTTCACCAACTCGCTCCAGAACCTCAAATTGCCCAATATACCTCGGGCTTATCTTTTTCAATCGCCGCACCCGCGAGACACCCTTGAACGGCTTGATCTTTAAGTACACATAGTCGCCTACAGCGAACTCCACGTTCCTGTGCTTGGCATTATAGTACTTCGCTTGCTGGTCATGAGCGATAAGCAACCTCTCCCGAATGGTTCTCACCAAAGAAGTAACATCCTCCACATCCAATCGCTTATACAACTTTGACTCACCCGTTTCTAACCAAGACAACGATGTGCGATATTTTCTACCATATAGGGCCTCGAAGGGCGCCATTTGTATACTCGCTTGGAAGCTGTTGTTGTATGCGAACTCCACCAAATAAACGTGGTCTTCCCATTGCTTTCCAAAATCCAAGACACACATGCGAAGCATGTCTTCCATAGTTCTATTCACCCTCTCGGTTTGCCCATCCGTTTGTGGATGGAAGGCTGTGCTGAATTTCAGCTTTGTTCCCAACATTTGCTGTACAAGCCTCCAATCATTGGACGTGAACCGCCCATCTCAGTCACTCACGATGCTGCGGGGCACACCGTGAAGCCGTACAATGTTATCCGCATAAAGTTTTGCCAACTTCTCCACTGGATCATCCTTCCTATGCGAAATGAAATGCGACACCTTCGTTAGCCGATCCACGACCACCATATTGGCGTCGTTCCCCATTTGCGACCTTGGCAAACCGTGCACAAAGTCCATAGACTTAAGAAATCCTCGCGGTTTTTGACATTCTGCCTTCACCAAGGCGCAAGTTTGGCACTTCGCCACGTAGAGCGCTGATGCTTAAGATCACGGCAGTGAACCGGTCGCACAAGTAATACAAAATGGGCGAATTTTCCCAAGTATCGATCTCTCAAGGAACACAGTAAGGTGGAGTTAATTTTGAGGAGGACTTGAGATTGATGTCCTTAGGTCGGAGGTAACGATGGGGGCTTTGATATTGCGGACAAAGAAAATAAAACACTATCAACTACTCCTATGCAACGCCGCTATGCGATGCTTCGCTAGGCGAGATGGAAAACTAGTCGGGCCGCTATGCACCGAATCACTAGGCGGATGGGCGAGTAGGCTTGCAGATGAGGTGATGAGAACGACGGAATGAGGGTCGTGATCACCTCTTCGCTACGCACGCCACTAGCAATTGCTAGTGCGGTAAGGGCAGATGGATGGTGGATGGACAAATAGGTGCACCTCAAGTAAATATAACGAAAATATACAATCACATAGACATGAATACAAATAAACGTATATTACACTAAGCATAGCTTCATCAAATACAAAGAGTTCAACTAAACTATCAACAACAAGAGAAGAAAAGTGTGCGAAATCGACCGGATCCGAAGCCTTGCTGAGGATTCACGGTTGGAATCGTCGGGTTGTCAATCCGCGTCCAAGCTCGGTCCGCAACTGCGTTCGGGGTAGAGAAGGGATGTCACCACCGTCCAATGGCCCGTCTTTTTCGTGTCACAATCTGGTGGAGGATGGCACAACTTCCCCTTGCTTGATGGAGAAAGCTAGGTCATGCCCTTCTTGAAGCTCAAGGATGAAGGAGGAGGCCGAGAGGAATCTCCGGCTTGGATTTGGCGGTGAAAGCATGCCTAGAGCACCTCCCTAGGGTGGAGATTGAAGGAGGATGGCGGAATCTCTCCTCGGAGATGAAAACGGCGGAGGAAAATGGGCAATCTCGATTAGGGCGGAACCTGCACTATTTATACAAAAGCAGAAATGAACAATGCGCACGATCACAGGCGGACGACCAGTGGTCGTGCGCACTATGTCCTGTGCTCGTGTGCACTGGCATGGAATATCAGGAAGAAGAACTGGGATAATGCGCACGAGTAGTGGCGCACGACCAGTCGTCGTGCGCACTAAGTCCAATGATCGTGCGATTACCCAGACAAGACTCCAAAAAAGAGGAATAAATGCACACGATCAGTGGCGCACGACCGGTGGTCGTGCGCAATATGTCCAGTGGTCGTGCCCTTACTCCAGGATGATTCTGGAAAACATAGAGTAGTGCGCACGATCAAGGGCGCATGACCAGTGGTCGTGCGCATTAGATCCCATGATTGTGCGTAGTATTCCTGTTTCACAACCGTCCCGGAACATGCACACGACCCCTGTACCGAAAGAAAAACCAATCACTGATATGTGCAGACATTCCAGACAATAACAAAAAGGAGTACAGACTATAAGAATAACAAAATACACAACCATGGGCATAAATGTGCACTTCCTATGGAAATATAGACAAGATGACATATATATGATAATGAACTAAAAGTGAAGTGCAAGCGACGAAAAACAAGCCCAGATGAGTCCGAAAATAGGTATATAAAGTGGACTCATCAAGCGCCACATCTTTCTTCAAACCCGGCCACCAAAACAGTTTCTTGACATCACGGTACATCTTCGTGCTCCCCGGGTGAATTGAGTACTTAATATGGTGTGCCTCGTACAACAATTCCACCCGCAAATTGCCCACATTGGGACGCACAGACGACCGTCTTTCCAAAACAATCCGTCCACCACAACGAATTAGGAATTTGACCCATCCAGAGCCTCTACCATGAACTGCTTCATATGGGCATCCATATCCAAAGCCTGGCAAATCCGATCAGCTGGGTCATATTGGACTTCAGTCCAATTCAGAACTGCTTCAGCACTTGATTGCCTATCCACACAAACAATCTCCAACGCCTCCAAACTCCCGCATCAACCGCTCATCATGCACCGATAGCCAATTGGCTTGAGCTGGGGCTCGGCGACTCAACGCGTCCGCAACCGCATTCCCTTTACCAGGCACGTAGTGGATCTTGAATGTATAGTCTCCCAAGAACTCCATCCATCTACGCTGCCGCATATTCAGATCCTTCTGATCAATCAGATACTTCAGGCTCTTATGATCGGTGTAGATATCAATCTTCACACCGTACAAATAGTGTCTCCATAGCTTCAAGACAAAAATCACGGCCGCTTACTCCAAGTCATGGACCGGATAATTCCTTTCATGCACTTTTAGCTGTCTCGAGCCGTAAGCTATCACACTTCCGTGTTGCAGTAGCACACAACCCAAACCGCTGCCCGAAGCATCGCTATAAATCTCATAGCCTTCGGTCCCACATGGCGAACTCAGCACAGGCGCCGTGGTCAACCGACACTTCAACTCCTCAAAAGCTCGTGTGCATTCCGGCGTCCAAAAGAACTTCTTCTCCTTTCTCGTCAAAGTAGTGAGAGGTAACGCTATTCGCGAGAAGTTCTCTACGAAGCGCCTATAATAGCCGGTAAGCCCCAGAAAGCTCCGGACTTCCGCTACCGTAGAATGCTCAGGCCACTCCCGTATCGCAACAATCTTCACCGGATCCACACCAATACCCTCTCCACTCACTATATGCCCGAGGAATGCCACTGAGGATAATCAAAACTAGCACTTCGAGAACTTGGCATACAACTGATTCATTCTTAGCGTCTCCAAAACCAAATGAAGATGCTTGAAGTGATCTTCCTCACTTTGCGAGTACACCAAAATATCGTCGATGAAGACGATCAGAAAATGGTCTAAGTACTCTCTGAAAGTCCTGTTCATCAAATCCATGAACACTGACGGCGCATTAGTCTGCCCAAACGACATGACCGTAAACTCGTAATGCTCGTATCTCGTACTGAACGTTGTCTTCGGGATATCACTCTCCCTTATTCGCAGCTGATAGTACCCAGACTTGAGATCCAACTTCGAGTACACCGTCAACCCGACCAACTGATCAAAAAGATCATCGATCCAGGGGATCGGGTACTTGTTCTTCTCCGTCAACTTGTTAAGCTCTCGATAATCAATATATAGCCTCAAGCTTCTGTCCTTCTTCTTAACAAAGAGGATCGGCATGCTCCAAGGCGAAGAACTTGGGCGCACATACCCTTGCTCCACTAACTCTTGCAGTTGAACCTTCAGCTCCGCCATTTCCTTAGGCGCTAGCCGATAAAGAGATCGTGACACAGGCTTTGCACCTGGCACTAGCTCAATCGTGAATTCTATCACCCGCTGAGGCGGGGCTCCACGAAGATCTCTAGGGAACACATCAGGATACTCCGATACCACTGAAATATTATCCAATGCGGGCTTCGGCATTGCAACCTCCACTAGTGTAAAGAACAGTTCTGCACCGGTACGAACCGCCTTCACCACCTGAAGAGCAGAGATCAACGTCTTGCGCGACCCCTTTAAGCCCGTAAAATTCATTTCACGACTTGCTCCCAGCTTGACTTCCTTGCGACAGCAATCAATATAGGACTGCTGCTCAGAGATCCAGTCCATGCCAAATATAACGTCGAACTACACCAACGGAAGTAATGACGCCTGCAGATCGAACTCCTGATTCCCAATACGAATCTTAACATCGCAGATCCTATCCGCGCACATCGAACACCCATTGGGCAACAACACATCTAACTTATCCTTCGCCATCGAAGAAGGGACTCCGATGCGTGATATAAATACTTCAGACAAGAAGGAGTGTGAAGCTCCCGTATCGAAGAGTGCTCTTTCCGGATTTTCACAAATCAAAACAAATCCTAAACAAGCAGTGGTAACGTAACATGTGCATAACAAGTATTTAAAGAAATTGACTTGCTATAAATTAAACCGTACCTGTCACCACATCAGCCTGTTTAATGGCCTCCAGTTGGCAAAGATTATACACCCTTGGTTGGGCCGGAGCATAGTGAGACGCGGTCGACTCCACCGCCTTGCCCTTCTCTTCATAAGTCGCTCCCGGCCTTCTCTCTGACTTGGGGCGTCCGCTCCAACAATCGCGGGCAAAGTGCCCCGACTTTCCGGAAGTAAAACATGCGCCCGGGGTCCGACCCATAGTCGCCCCAAAAGCACCAGAAGGAGATGGACACGAAGTCCTATGCTTCTTGAAGGACCTCCGATAGCCGGACTTTGAAGTAGTCGGCACTTTGAATTCAGATTTCTTATCACCCAAGCTTTTCTTTGCTTGTACATTCTTCATGTCCTTCTCCAAGGACCGGGCCGTGTTGACCAAGGTCAAGAAACCCTGCGTCATCGGCCCCGAGAGTAGTAACCTCAACTCATCTCTCAAGCCTTCGTAGAATCAATTCGTCTTGCGCTCCTCATCCGCGATGGTGGAGATAGCATATCGACTCAAACGAGTAAACTCATGGAGATATTCATCCACGCTCTTCTCGCCCTTCACCAACTTCAGGAACTCGTTCTCCATCGAAATCCTCTGAGTAGAAGGGAGGTACCTTTCTAAGAACAATCCCAAGAACTCTTCCATCGGGACGTCTGTAAGTTGTCTACCTCTCAAATGATGCAGCTCCAAACCTTCCCACCATAATCTCGCTTCACCGTCCAGAAGGAATGTAACGATGGTGGTGATTTGCCACTCCTCCGTCTCCGTTGCTGTCATGACTCTCTTCACCCTGGAGAGCCAGTATTCAGCTTGAGATGGGGTTCCTAACCCCGAGAATACCGGAGGGTTAAAGCTCATTACGTGCTTAAGCTGTCTCTTGGTTGCCCTACTTGGCACCAACGGTTCCACTACTACTTGTTCCACTCTCCTCAGCTCAGCCTCTTGCAACGGTACCTGCTCCATCGCAGGAGCGGGCTGCTGCGTTTGCCTTGCAGGCTGCGCATTAATCATGGCCAACACTGCTTCAGCCACCAATCGTATGGTCTCAGCCGATAGAGGTGTTGCAGGAACTTCATTAGGTGCACTGCTAGCCTTAGAAACTCGACGTTCCGACGGCCCAGCACCACTTCTGGTCACCTATAGTGGTACAAAACACCGTTAAGCGACCAAATAAAATTGCAAACAGTAATTATAGGAACTCGCAGTTTCCTCAAACACGTGTATTTCATTCCTAAGTGGACATTCATGGGTTATTTTACTGTTATAACGATGACGCACACACATGTGCTCACCACCCCTTAAAAAGAATTCGCCCACGCAATCATTTTAAGCCCGACCAAAACCAGTAGTTTGATACCAAATTGTAAAACCCCCTATCCGTCGCATAGCATATAGCAGTAGGTCCGGCCGAGGCCTGACGCCATATACCATAGACAGACTGGGTGGTAACTCATGGAAACCATCCAACCAATCATAACGTCCTACACAGAGCATTCTCGCGGAAGCAGTTTATAAAAGTTGCAACAAAGAACCCAGCAGTAAAGCATGAATGTCCACTAATACCAAACTAGGAATGTTGTACATACACAAGTACAGGCCTTAAGGCCTTATAAAAATTGTTCACTTCATATTACATGTTTTACAAACCACGACACGCAGGCCGGTCATACATGAATAAAAACAGTAAACACTCCAATTAGGCCTTCGAGGGCCGGCTTCGCAAATTGGGCTTTAGCCCGCTATTGACCGCTTGGTCCAGCAGCACCTGCAAGCAACAAACCACCGCATGGTGGCAAAACAAGGCAACGGTCAGCAATGCTGACCAAATTATAACGATCCCGCCCCCAACTCGGGGCGGCGATGCTCCTTCCCTGCATTTCATTAGCATAAGCGAGCAATATATAAATATTCATTTCATCACAGACGTTTGCTCGCACGGCCACACGCCCCATGCTCTCAGGGCACATTCTCGGTGAACCGGTCGATGTCACGTCAATTAAATCCATAGACATTCCGGACTCACCACTGCCACTTTGACGGCCAATCCTATGATCATTTTGTCTTCTCGGCCTGGGTCACGACAATTTAAGCCATAAACCGCCGAAGACCCTAATCAATGCCAACGGCAAGTGCCACATACCCTTAGGTCTCTTTAACCGAACGACATAGAACGGGTACGATTCAATCTAACTCGTGCTCACATCGCAACGACAATTTAAGCCATTTGCGCGGGTCAAATTTCTCTTGAGTCCCATTTCCATCACAATTCACATAACTCGGTTATGTTCAAGTTGGCTCTCAGGCCACCAAGTTGGCAAGATCACGCATCCGCCCAGTTTTCCGGGTGCACCTTTGGGTTAATCCCCAAGGCTCCCTGTTGCAATCTATCGTGTAGACAACCCGAAAAAAAACCAATATCACGGAGTCTTCTCCGGCATTATGCAATGCAACATCACCGATCCAGACCAACATGTCCGGATAGGCTTCACATATCATGCCTATATCCGTTCTCACTTACGGACTCTAAACAACGGGGACTTTACATATCTACCCGAAGGAACGCCTCCAACTCACCGCAAACTCGCGAGAGCGGGCTTCCTATGCAAAGAAGGAGAGCTACACATGCTCAAGAAGAGGATCGTTACCCTAGCGCTTCTCTTTGGCGCCATGTAAAAGTAAGCGGATTAAAAGCACCGCACTCTCTTCGCCTCCGTGGATCCGAAGTCGTCTCGCGATTTGGACCTTCGAAGCTCCTCTAATGGTCGGATCTAGCTCCTTATTCCTTCCTTGGCTCTCCTCTCTCTCTAAGTTTTAGAAAGACAACCACTCATGAATAGTGAGGTTTTCCAAGGCCCAATCCCGGTTATAACCCATCAGGAACAACCCCCAGCCGTTGGATCACCAATTAAAGAAACGAACGGCTTTGATTCGGGACTGAAATGTCCAATCTGGACCGAACACGGCATGGCGCACGCCCATATCTAGGGCCGTGTGCCTCATTCGCCGTCAAAATCGACGAGCCTGGAACAACACACGGGCATCGAACACGCCCGTGTTCGACCTGACATGCCCGTGTTCCAACTGACACGGCCGTGTGGACGGCCGTGTACCCCCATCGCTTTATCCCGAAAATAACCCGATAACTGCATGGGTTCTAGGACACGCCTGTAACCTTGCCTGTGTCTACCTCAACACGCCTGGGCTCCAGGCCGTGTACATGGTCTCGACACTCGACACTTCGTCGAGCAAAGTTCGTCGATCTCACGACACGGCCTTGGACACGCCCGTGTCCTAGGCCGTGTGCCTTGTCTCGACACATCGTCGAGCAAAATTCGTCGACTACCCAGCACGAGTGTCGACATGGGTCGACACGCCCTGCGACACGCCCGTGTCGCAGGCCGTATGTCATTTCTCGACACTTCGTCGAGCGCAGAGTGTCGACTTCGCAGGCTGAGTGTCAACACGGGTCGACACGCCCTGCGACACGCGCGTGTCCCAGGCCGTGTGCCCAGTCTCGACACAATGTCGATAGCAAAATGTCGACTTCGCCAGCTGAGTGTCGACACAAGCCTAACATGCCCGTGTCCTGGGCCGTGTGCCTTCTGCCAGAACCCAAAACTGGCCCAAAACGTCCCTCGTCGCTCTTTTGAGTTTCGGGGCATTACAAGTGTCACCACCTGAGTGGACTGAAGCCTAGAGGAAAGACAAAATTACAGATGCAAAAGCAATGAACATCTTGGCTCAGACTATGTCAGATGATATATTTCAAAAGGTGGCTGAGTGCACCTCAGCCAAGACTATTTGGGACTCCCTCAACCAAATGGTAGCTGGTTCAGCTAATGAAAGGAAAGATAGGAGATCAAATATCATACCCCTGTATGAGAATTTTAAGAATGATGAGGCTGAATCAGTTGCTTAAACGTACAATAGGTTGAGCTCAATCATCAATGAGCTTAAAACCTTGGATAAAGATATCACCCTTACAGAGGTGAATGACAAAATCTTGATGTGCTTCCCTAGCTCTTGGGACTCAAGAATCTGGCCTATCAATGAAGCCAGAAGCTTAAATGAGATATCAACTGAATCTCTGCTAGGCAAACTAAAATCTTATGAGCAGTTGATTAAATCAAGAGAAGCAGCTGAACAGAAATCAACAACTCCAGTGAGAAAAGATCATAGTATAGCTTTCAAGGCATCAGAGGAAAGTGAGACCTCAACATCCAATGAAGAACTAATGAGTCACTTTGCAAAAAGATTTTATAAGATGGCTAGAAATGACTTCAGAAGAAAATCATCCAAGTAGGATGATAAACCCAAATATGACAAGACACCAACCAAGGAGGTTGTGTGCTTTGGATGTAGAAAGCCTGGACATTACATCTCTGAATGTCCAGAAAGCCAGAAGAAGGAGAAAAGCAGAGAAAAAGACTCCAGGAGAAAACACAGCAACAAACCCTCCTCCAGCAAGTACAAAAAGAGAGACAAAGTCTTTGTTGCTGAAACATGGAGTGATACTAAAGAAGAATCATCCTCCTCTAGCACAAGTGAAGAAGAGGAAGAAGCAAAAAATAAGGAGGTTTGCCTTATGACAATTGATGCCTCCAGGAGCAGTTCAGGATCAGAAGGTGAATCTGAAGATGAGGCAGCCTCAGAGTCAGAAGTAGTTCAGGTTCTTTCAAGTTTTGATTATAATTCTGATTCATTTAAAATTGAATTCAAGACTATGTGCTTAGATTTAATTAGTTCAGAGAAAGAAATAAAAACCCTTAGAGAAAAACTTAGAAACCTTGAATCTGTTAACTCAGAAAATCTTAAACTAAAAGATCAACTAACTTCAGCAAATGAGCAGATAATTAAATTAAAATTTGATTTATGTGAGGCTAAACAACTTGAGCAATCTCTCAATGGAAGAAGTCTCAAGCTGATGGACATAACAAGCACAGTAAATGCCAGATTAAATGGCAAGCTGGGCTTGGGTCCATCATCAGGTTTGCGCCCCATAATTAAGAAAAATATCTTTGCGACACCCATTAAATTTGTTTCTGCCAAGGGAAAAGAGAAGATAATAAACAAACAAATATCTGAAAACAATCCCAAACTCGTAGACAAGAGCAATAAAAAAAATCAGAAAACAGCTAAAAAAAACAAGATTCAGCAGCATTCGTCGAACTCAGATCGACGAAATGTGGCCCGTTCATCGAACCTAGATCGACGAACGCTAAACGTAAACTTCAGTACTAACAATTCGTCTAACTGCGATCGACGAACTTTGTATGGTTCGTCGAGCAGAGGTCGACGAACATGGGGCATAGAAAATGACTATTGTCATTCTTTGAGCAGAGATCGACGATCTCAGCCATACTCGTCGAACTCTGGTCGACGAAATTACAGAAACTCATCGAACCCAGAAGGACCAAACATAAATCATTTCTCTTATAGAAATGCTAAGCCAGCTGATAAACCATTCACTCCAGTAGCTGATTGGGTTATTCCACATAGGAGATATCACCCCTTAGGTTATAAATCTCAACCTACTTTGTCAGTTATATCCAGCTTTTCATTTCAACAAAATAAAGGACCCAAGGTAACCTAGGCCATGAACAATTAATTTTTGTTTTTCATTACAGGTGAAGAGCTGTCCAAGGGTGAGTCAGACCTGGTACTTGGACAGTGGTTGCTCCAAGCATATGACTGGTAGCAAGGAAATCTATCTAATTACAAGTCCAAGCTAGGACCAAAGGTGATCTTTGGTGATTCAAATAATGGCCAGTCTGAAGGATATGGAGCAGTAAAGATTGGAACAGTTACCTTCAAGAGAGTAACATATGTAAGAGGACTCAAACATAACCTAATATCCATAAGCCAATTATGTGATGAAGGTTATCATGTACACTTTAACTCTACCTCCTGTTCTATTATTAATAATGAAAACAAAACTGTTTTAATTGGAATTAGACAAGGTAACATATATCTAGTAGATTTTATTTCTGCCAAAACTGATGTTTGTTTACTCAATATCACTAGTAACCAAAATGAGTTGTGGCATAAAAGATTAGGTCATGTAAACCTTAAAAATATAGCCAGGTTATCTAAAGACAACCTTGTTGGAGGCTTACCTTCTGGTCCCTACTAGAAGGAAAACCTATGTAGGGCTTGTCAATTAGACAAGCAAACTAAATCTAGTTTGAAATCTATTAATAAGAGTGATTCACCTAGGATTTTGTATTTGCTTCATGTGGACCTATTTGGACCCATTGCAGTACAAAGCCTAGGAGGGAAGTCTTACAATTTAGTAATTGTTGATGACTTCTCCAGATTCAGTTGGGTGGCCTTTCTGAGAACTAAGTTAGATACATTCAAGGTTCTTACAGATTTTCTCAGGAACATACAGATTGAGTTCTCTACTCATGTTGCATTGATCAGAAGTGATCATGACACAGAGTTTGAGTCTCTTCTTATGCATGAGTTCTGTGAGAAGGAAGGTATCAGGTAGTGCTTCTCAGCCCCTAGAACTCCCCAACAAAATGGGGTAGCTGCAGGTACATTATTGGCAGATGCTTACATGCCTCTATCCTTTTGGGCAGAAGCTGTAAACACTGCTAACTATGTCCTGAATAGAAGCCTCATACATAAGCAGAAAAATAAGACCCCCTATGAATTTCTTAAAGGAAAGAAACCTAAAATCACATATTTCAAAGTTTTTGGTTGTATATGTTATATTCACACAAACAACAAAAGATACATTAGAAAGTTTGAGGCTAAGGATGAAGAAGGGATTTTTCTAGGATACTCCCAAGTAAGCAATGCCTATAGGGTTTTTAATAAATCCTCTCTTAAAATTAAAGAGTCAGTCCATGTATCTTTTGATGAAGCTAACATGTCTTATAAGGAGAAATAGATTTCTACCAAAAGATCTTTGCAGGTTCCACAATTGTGTGAGTCTATGGATGGACTAAACCTTACCCAAGAGGTGTCAACAAATCGTTCTCCACAGGTTGCTGAAGACAGTGAAGAAGAAAATCAAGTGGAAGTGGCTGAACTTCCCTCAACAGCTAATAACATTCCTCAAGAGGAATTAATTATAGAAGTTGTTGCTAAACAAACTCCACCCACTGATCTTGTCACACTTAGAGATCACCCCAGATCTCAAGTGATTGGAGACATTTCAGCAGGTGTACAAATAAGGCATCAAATCAACCAAGACTTGATGCATGCCTGTTTTCTCTCTCAGATTGAATCTCTCTGCATCCATGAAGCTGAGCAAGATCCCCACTGGATCATTGCAATGCAAGAGGAACTAAATCAGTTTGAGAGATGTAGAGTTTGGGATTTGGTTCCAAGACCTCATAACTATCCAGTTATTGGAATCAAATGGGTCCACAGAAACAAGTTGGATGCTCAAGGAAACATTGTGAGAAACAAGGCTAGGCTTGTTGCTCAGGGCTACAGGAAAGAGGAAGGAATTGACTATGACCAAACCTTTGCCCCTGTTGCAAGGTTAGAGGCCATAAGAATATTCCTTGCCTATGCAGCTCACAGGAGTTTCAAAGTTTTCCAAATGGATGTCAAGAGTGCATTTTTGAATGGAGTGCTTCAAGAAGAGGTTTATGTGGAACAACCTCCAGGTTTCATCTCTCTAACTCAACCCTCTTTTGTGTTTAAATTGCATAAAGCTCTCTATGGTTTAAAGCAAGCTCCAAGAGCTTAGTATGAGACCTTAGCAAGCTTTCTTTTAGAACATAAATTTATAAGAGGAACCATAGATAAAACCCTTTTCACTAGACATCATAAGGACCAAATCTTATTAGTGCAAATATATGTGGATGACATCATCTTTGGGTCTGCTGATCCCAAATTATGCAAGAGGTTTGCTGACCTCATGCATTTCAAATTTGAGATGAGTACCATGGGTGAGCTTTCCTACTTCCTTGGTCTCCAAGTGAAGCAGCTCCCTGATGGTATCTTCCTCTCCCAAGCTAAGTATGCTAAAGAGCTTATTAAGAAGGTTGGGATGGGTGATGCTTTAGGAATGAAAACACCTATGACTACCAATATTGTTGTGGATTCTGATGCAGCAGGGAAACCTGTAGATCAGAAGCTTTATAGGGGAATTGTTGGATCCCTATTATACCTAACAGCTACCAGGCTTGATATCATGATTGCCACATGCCTTTGTGCTAGGTTCTAAGTTAACCCCAAAGAATCTCACCTTATTTTCTTAAAAAGAATTTTGAGATATATAAAACGTTGTAAAAATCTAGGACTCTGGTATCCTGTAGAGGCAGAGTTTGAGTTAACTGGATACTTAAATGCTGACTATGCTGGATGTAGACTGGACAAGAAAAGTACCTCTGGAACTTGCCAGTTCCTGGGTATGAGACTTGTCTCTTGGTTTTGTAAAAAGCAAACAACTATGTCTACATCAACTGTAGAAGCAAAATATATGGCTGCTGGCAGCTACTGTTCATAAATGTTATGGATACAAAACAAACTCCTAGACTATGGTGTCAACTTAAATAATTTAACATTATTTTGTGATAACACTAGTGCTATTGCTATAACACAGAATCCAGTTCACCATAGTAGGACTAAACATATTGATATAAAGCATCATTTCATTAGAGATAGTGTAGACAAAAAAAAATTAATCTAATCCATATTCCTACTGATTTACAGAGAGCAGACATTTTCACCAAATCCTTGGATGAGAAAAACCATCTGTTCTTTATAAATCAACTGGGAATGATCAATGGAGAATAGTTAAATTAGTTTCTGTCAGCATTCGACGAATTCTCCAGAGTTCGTCGAACGGAGTTCGACGAATTATTGAAAGTTTGAGAGATGCTCGTCGAACGGAGATCGACGAATTCTCTGTGTGGAAATATTTTTTGTCAATCGGAGATCGACGAACTTTGCTTCAGAAGATATTTCGTCGACGGAGTTCGACGAACTGTTTTCGTTTCTTCTGGATGAGATCGGCGAATTATTTATCTCTAATTTATTTCTTCGACCTCAGTTCGAAGAACTGTTGTCATTTTTGTGGAACGGAGTTTGTCGATTCATATTCAGGAAAACCCTATATCTAGGTTTTCTTCGACCTCCATCCTGCGCTTTCAGTTCCTATTGCACTTGATCGCTGTTTGTCTCTCTTGCAGGTAATCAAGGGCGGTTCCAGCAGCAGTTTTAGATGCAGCAGCAGCAGATATATCAGCAGTTTCAGATGTAGCAGCAGTTCCTCCTACAGCAGTTTCAGATGCAGAAGCAGCAATTTTGACAGAATTTGATTCGGATTTGATTGACTTGATTCATTTCATGGATACTGACATTGAATTAGTTGAGTCAGTTCCATAGCAGATAAAAACTGTTGGTGATTTCCATTTGAATCCCATAGTTGATTTGGCTGTTTTGTTGAGATATTTTGATACAATTTATGTACAGTTCCCTTCTACTAAGCCATCCTTGGCTATTATTCTTGTCACCTCTCCAATAGGTCCTACAGTTGCTACACAACTTAGTGACAGTTTTGCTGTTCCAGAGCAAGCCATCTCTTCCCCCCCCCCCCCCCCCAGAAGAGATTTCTGCCACAATTTTTGTTATGGATGATTCCCCAATGCCTGACCTGGATGCATTGATTCTGGCAGACATTGAGGAAGAGAATAAAGCTCAAGAAGAGCGCTCAGTCTTAATCTGTTCTCCAGTTCAAGTTCAAATTGCCAAGCCCCAGATCTCTGCAGTTACCCTAAGAGCGATTAATGCTCTGTATGCCAATCCTCAAGGGTCTAGCTCAGATGAGGAAGAGGAAGATGAAGACTCAGATGAAGAATCCCAGAAGAGAGTCAGGTCAAAGAAGAGAAAGGCTCCTCCTCCTACTGCTGCTAAGCCCAATCCAACAGTTGACACTCCCTACTACATCTTGCATAACATCACTCCCTATGAGGGAATGACTGCTTGGATGTGGCTGTCAAAGAATCAACAAAAAGAAAGAAAGAAAAGCAGGAGATACTCTTCTTCTACAGTTTATAGATACAGAAGAGATCCTCCTCCTCCTCCTCCTCCAGCTGCTGGTACTTCCAGTTCCTCTATTTCAAAGCCTGCTCCTGTACAAACCTACCAAAGGAATCAGAGCAAGTCTTCCGGAGATTACCAGCAGAGGCAACAATCTTCAGGCAGACAACAACCTCAGCAGCAACAGCAAAATGTTTCTGTAGAACAGAAGGCAAACAGTCCTGAAAGACCATATTCACCTCTTGTTCCTTTTGAGGATCCTGAAACAGATAACACTGCTAGAATGGCCAGATTTCAGGAATTGATTGGCCTCTCATTGATTAATAAAGAAAAAGCTGAAGGAAAGGACATTTCAGGATACTCAACTATGTCAAAATATAGAAAAGAAGAACTTAAAAGGTTTGACAAAGCAAACAAACTTTTCAATGTTGATGACTATATAAAGCTCCATCCAGAGGCTGTTGTTCCGAGAGCCTCTACTCAGAATATGCTTGGTATAACTGATATGACAATGACTATAGATCAGGCAGCTAATCCAAACAGAGAGATCAAATTCTCAAAGCCTGGAGCTAGCAACAGTAGCAGCAAAGAGAAAGACAAAGACCAATTCAAGAAGAGCAAGATATGATCTAAGTTTTTCTATCTTTTCCTATTTTTGCTTTTATAACTCTCTGGTTATGTTTCTAAACAAAGTTTTTATATATCTACTACATGTGTTATAAATTCTCTGTCAGATGTATGCTTTACTGCTTTGTTTTGTTTCAGTCTGTGTCTTCACTTAGTGACCTCACCCAAATAAGGGGAGATTATTCGATCCCTAGTTTGGATTTGGGCTAGGTTCACTGAGTTAGGATGTCTTTGACCCACCTTGTATATTCAGGGTCATTGGTTGTGTCCTAGAGTCTAGGGCTTGTCCTTAGAACATCATCCTGTGGACCAGCCATCCTCCAGACAGCTAGAGAAGCTCAAGACTTAGAGATATCTTCAACTCAAGGAAATGTGTTCGACATTCGTCGATCTCAGCTCAACGAACCATATTCCTTGGTCGAGGATTTCTGGTCTACTATTTGAACTCTTCTTAGCCAGAGACTTCTCAGATTCTGTCTAAGTCCACAATCATTCTTCGGTCGATGAATTTGGATCTCTGTTCGACGAATGATGATTGTCAGTTAGACAAAGATTGTAGCTGAATTGAAAAGGTTCCCTTGAAGACTAATTGCTATTGTCTGGTCAACGAACTCATCATCTCAGCTCGATGAACTGTGAACTCAACTCGACGATTTCTGTTCTTCGTTCGACGATTCCAGACTTGGTCTTCTCCAGTTTTCCGCCCCTTTTTCTTGGCGATGATTCCTGAGTAATTAATGCTCAATCCTCTCGGAATGTTACCATTATTATGACCATTAATCCATGGGAAAGTTAGGGAATTCATTCATTGTCGCTTCCTTCTCAGGCCGATTGCATTTACTGCTCAAGGATTCAATTTTCGAGTGTTTTTTCAGTCAATTTCAGGAAAAGAAAAGATTAAGCAGACCTGCTGACATACATCACATTCAAGAACCTTACGATATACAAAAAGGAAGATTGCAGGCAGACTGAAAAGAAGTCTTACAGAAATCTAAAGTTTCACACACTGAAATCAGCCTATGCTAGAGAACATCATCATCGAGAAGAAGAAGAACATACAATCTCTATCAATTGTCTTCTTCTTTCAACCCTACAGGACAACTTCAGAAGGACAACAATAACTCTATCTGTCGAAGAAGTTCCTGAAGCAATCTCTGGTCAAGGCAATCAGGTTTTTGAAGACCTGTCACCCTGAAGCAGAGCTCCAGATTTCCTGATTCATTCAAGATCTCAGGGGGAGCAATCTGCTGAAATCAATCCACTAGTCTTCTCAGTTGTTATTGAGAAAGAGAAGACATCATCACCTTTTTCATCCTCTCTACAGGGTTTTAAGTCCCTTCAAAATTATTCCTAGTTGCAAGTCTCCTACCAAAAGACTTGAGGTTTTGGTTTTTGAGCACCTGAACAAAAGCTCATTGGTGTCAGGCACCTGATCAAAAATCTGAGTGGATTCCTACCAGGGTGGTAGAAGAGTGGATGTACCCAGGTTGGGGAACCACTATAATTTCTTGTGTCATCTGTTTGCCCTCTTTATTTTGTTTTTGGTTGTGTTCTGTGATTTGTTAGGTTGTTGTGCTTATTACTTTGTTTGCTAACCTATTCACCTTGGATTACAGTAAAAGTTGTAAAGATTTTGTAAGCGACCACAATACTCTATTCACCCCCCCCCCCCGATAGTATTTCAGATCTAACCTTCACTTTCACACAACATGAAGCCGCACAATATTATCCACATACAGCTTTGCCAATTTCTCAATCGGATCATCCTTCCTATGCGGAATGAAATGCGACACCTTCGTTAGACGATCTACGACCACCCAAATGGCATCGTTACCCTTTTGTGACCTTGGCAACCCGTGAAAACATGCCATAGTAATGTCATCGAACTTCCACTCCAGAATAGGCAAGGATTTCAAGAATCCTCCCGACTTTTGGCATTCCGCCTTCACCAAGGCGCAAGTTTGACACTTCGCCACGTAGAGTGCCACATCCTTTTTCAATCCTGGCCACCGGAACAATTTCTTAACATCGCGGTACATCTTCGTGCTCCCCGAGTGAATTGAGTACTTGGTATGATGCGCCTCGTGCAACAATTCCACCCGCAAATTGCCCACGTTTGGGATGCATAGACGACCTTCCTTCCAAAGCAATCCATCCTCAATGATGAATTGGGAATTTGACCTATCTAGAGCCTCTATCATGAGTTGCTTCATGTGGACATCCATATCCAAAGCCCGTCGAATCCGATCATCCAGGTCATATTGGACTTTAGTCCAATTCAATAATGCTTCAGCACTTGATTGCTTGTCTACGCAAGAGATCTTCAACTCCTCTAACTCCCGAACCAACCGCTCGTCATAGAGCGACAACCAATTGGCTTGAGCTGGGGCCTGACGACTCAACGTGTCCGCAACTACATTGCCTTTACCAGGCACATAGTGTATCTTGAATGTATAGTCCCCCAGGAATTCCATCCACCTACGCTGCCACATGTTCAGATCTTTCTAATCCAGCAAATACTTCAGGCTTTTGTGATAGGTGTAGATATCAATTCTCACACCGTACAAATAATATCTCCACTGCTTCAAGGAAAAAATCATGGCCGCTAACTCCAAGTCATGGACCGGATAGTTCCTCTCGTACACCTTCAGCTGTCTCGAGCCATATGCTATAATGCTTCCATGTTGTAACAACACACCACCCAAACCGCTGCCCGAAGCATCGCTATAAATCTCAAAACCTTCGGTCCCACACGGTGAATTAAGAACTGGTGCCGTGGTCAACCGACACTTTAACTCCTCAAAAGCTCTTGCGCACTCCGGCGTCCAAATGAACTTTTGCTCTTTTCTTGTCAAAGTAGTGAGAGGTAACACTATCCGCGAGAAGTTCTCCACGAAGCGCCTTTAATAGCCGACAAGCCCCAGAAAGCTCCGGACTTCCGCTACTGTAGAAAGCTCAGGCCACTCTCGTATCGCAACAATCTTCGCCGGATCCACTTCAGTACCCTCTCCACTCACAATATGACCGAGGAATGCCACTGAGGACAGCAAAACTCGCATTTCGAGAACTTGGAGTACAATTGATTCCTCCTTATCGTCTCCAAAACCAAATGAAGATGCCTGAAGTGATCTTCCTCAATCTGCGAGTACACCAAACTATCGTCGATGAAGACGATCACAAAATGGTCCAAGTACTCCCTGAATGTCCGGTTCATCAAATCCATGAACACCGATGGCGCATTAGTCATCCCAAACGACATGACTATAAATTCGTAATGCCCGTATCTTGTACTGAACATTGTCTTAGGGATATCACTCTCCCTTATCCTCAGCTGATAGTAACCAGACTTGAGATCCAACTTAGATTACACTATCAACCAGACCAACTGATCAAAAAGATCATTGATCCTTAGGATTGGGTACTTGTTCGTTTCTGTTAGCTTGTTTAACTCTCGATAATCAATACAAAGTCTCAAGCTCTCATCCTTCTTCTTTACAAAGAGGACTGGTGCGCTCCAAGACGACGAACTTGGATGCACAAACCCTTGCTCCAACAACTCTTGAAGTTGCACCTTCAGCTCCGCCATTTCCTTAGGCGCTAGCTGATACGGAGATCGTGACACAGGCTTCGCACCTGGAACTAGCTCAATCGTGAAATCTATCTCCCGTTGAGGCGGTGCTCTAGGAAGATCGGCGGGGAACAAATCAGGGTACTCAGCTACCACTGAAATACTATCCAACATAGGCTTTGGCTTTGTAACCTCCACTGGTGTAAAGAATAGCTCTGCACTAGCACGAATCGCCTTCACCACCTGAAGAGCAGACATCAACGTCTTGCTTGACACTTTCAAGACCATAAAAGTCGTCACTCGACCTGCTCCCAACTTGACTTCCTTGCGACACAATCAATATAGGCTTGCTACTCCGAGAGCCAGTCCATGTCAAATATAACGTCGAACTCCACCAGCGGTAGTAACGACGCTTGCAGATTGAACTCCTGATTCCCAATGCGAATCTTAACACCGCAGATTTTATCCGCGCGCATCGAACACCTATTCGGTAACAACACATCCAACTTGTCCTTCGCCATCGAAGAAGGTACTTCGATGCGCGATATGAATCCTTCAGACAAGAAGGAGTGTGAATCTCCCGTATCGAAGAGTGATCTCGCCGGAAACTCACAAATCAAAACAAATCCTAAACAAGCAGTGGTAAGGTAATATACGCATAACAAGTATTTAAATAAATTTAACTTGCTAAAAATTTAAACCATACCTGTCACCACATCCGCTTTTTTGATGGCCTCCTGTTGGCCAAGATTATAAACCCTTGGTTGAGCCGGAGCATAATGGGACGCGGTTGACTCCACCGCCTTGCCCTTATCTTCATAAGTTGCTCCCAGCTTCCTTTCGGACAGGGTACGTCCGCTCCAGCAGTCACGGGAAAAGTGCCTCGGCTTTCCACAAGTGAAACATAAACAAGGGGTCTGACCCGTAGTCGCCCCAGAAGCACTGGAAGAAGGAGCTGGACCCAAATTCCTAGCCTTCTTAAAGAGCTTACGGTACCCAGACTTTGAGTTAGCCGGCATCTTGAACTCAGACTTCTTATCACCCAAGCTTTTCTTCGCCTGAACATTCTTCATGTCCTTCTCCAAGCACTGGGCCGTGTTGACCAAGGTCAAGAAACCCTGCGTCATAGGCCCCGAGAGTAGTAGCCTCAAGTCATCTCTCAAACCTTCATAGAATCGATTTGTCTTGCACTCCTCCGCGATGATGGAGCTAGCGTATCGACCCAATCAGGTAAACTCGTGGAGATACTCATCCACGCTACTCACTCCTTGTACCAACCTCTGGAACTCATTCTCCAAAGCTATCCTCTGAGTCGAAGGGATGTACCTAGCCAAGAACAATCTCGAGAACTCCTCCATCGAGACGTCTGTAAGTTGCCTTCCTCTCAATAGATGCACCTCCAAACCCTCCCACCACAGCCTAGCGTCTCCATCCAACATGAACGTAGCTATAGTGGTCATCTGCCACTCCTCTGTCTCCGTCGATGTCAAGACACTCTTCACACGAGAGAGTCAGTCTTCAGCTTGAGATGGGGTTCCCAACCCCGATAATACTGGAGGATTGAAGCTCATGACATGTTTGAGCTGTCTCTCGGTCGCCCTCCTCGACATCAACGGTTCCACTACTACCTTCTCCACTCTTCTCGGCTCAACCTCTGGAAGAGGTACCTGCTCCATCGCAGGAGCAGGCTGCTGCATTTGCCTTGCAGGCTGCGCATTGATCATGACAAACACTGCTTTGGCCACCAATCGTATGGTCTAAGCCGATAGAGGTGTTGTGGGAGCATCGTTTGGTGCACTACTAGCCTCAGAAACTCGGCATTCTGACGGCCAAACACCGCTTCTGGTCACCTATAGTGGTACAAGACACTGTTACGCGACCAAACAAAATTGCAAAACGCAATTATAGGAATGCGCTGGTTCCTTAAACACGTGTATTTTTCATTCCTAAGTGGACATTCATGGGTTCTTTTGCTGTTATAACGTTGACGCACACACATGTGCTCACCACCCCTTAAAAAAGAATTCGACTACGAATTCATTTGAAGCCTGAATGAAACCAGTAGTCTGATACCAAATTGTAATACCCAATATCCGTCACATAGCATATAGCAGTAGGTCCGGCCGGGGCCCGACACCATATACCACAGACAGATCGGGTGGTTACTTAATGGAAACAATCCAACTAATAACAACGTCCTACACAGAGCATTCTAGCGAAAACAATTAAAAAATTATTGCATTAACAAAGAACCCAACACTAGCATGAATGTCCACTACAAAGAAAACATGAATGAAGTACAAAGACACAAGTACTGGCATTATGGCCTTACAATTATTTTCCTCAAATTACAAGTTTTTCAAACCTCGGCTCACAGGCCAGCCATACATGAATAAAAGAAAACACTCAAAATTAGGCCTTCGAGGGCCGGCTTAGCAACTTGGGCTTTAGCCCGCTATTTACCGCTCGGCTCGCAGTACCTGCAAGCACAATCCACCGCAATGGTGGCAAACCAAAGCAAAGGTCAGCAATGCTGACCAAATTATAACGACTCCGACCCCAATTCATGGCGGCGATGCTCCTTCACTGCACTTTATTAGCATAACCAAGTAGTATATATATACATTACATCATAGGCATTGGCACGCACGGCCACACGCCCTATGCACTCAGGGCGCATTCTCAGTGAACCGGTCAATGTCACGTCAATTTAAGCCATAGACAACCCGATCTCACCACCGCCACTTTGATGGCCAAACTATGAGCATTTTGTCTTCCCAGTATGGGTCACGTCAATTTAAGCCATAGACCGCCGAAGACCCTCATCTATGCCAACGACTCACACCAAACGACATAGAGCGGGTACGGTTCCGTCTAACCCATGCTCCCATCGCAACGACAATTTAAGCCATATGCGCAGGTCAAACTTCTCTCGAGTCTCGTTTCCGTTACACACTTCACATAACCCGGTTATGTTCAAGTTAGCTCCCAGGCCGCCAAGTTGGCAGAATCAGGCATCTGCCCAATTTTTCAGGTGCACCTTGGGGTTAATCCCCAAGGCTCCCTGTTGCAATCTACCATGTAGAAAAGCCGAAAAACAAACATTCACACAGAGTCTTCTCCGGCCATTTATGCAATGCAACATCACCGATCCAGACCAACTTGTCCGGGTAGGCTTCACACATCATGCCTATATCCGTTCTCGATTACGGACTCTATATGTACACAACGGGGACTATTCACGTCTACCCGAAGGAACGCCTCAACTAACCGCAAACTCGCAAGAGCGGGCTTCCTATATAAGGGAAAAGAAGAGCTTCACATGCTCAAGTAGAGAATCATTATCCTAGCATTCTTCCTTTGTGCCATGGAGAATTATGCGAATGAAAAGCACTGCCCTCTCCTTGCCTCCGTAGATCTGAAGTCAGTTCGTGATTTGGAGCTCCGAAGCTCCGCCGATGACCGGATCTAGACTTCTTCTTCCTCGTTGCTCTCCCCTCTTTCTAGAACTTAGACAGAGAACCAGCAAACAGAAGATGAGGGTTTTGAAACCCTACACACAGGTATATACCAATAGGAATAACCTCTAGCCGTCAGATTCCAACATAAAGAAATGTACGGCAACGATCCGGGTCTGACCTGGAAAAACTGGGCCAAACACCGCACAGTTCACAAACTTGAGTAGGACACGTCCGCGACAAACTCAAACTGTGTCGGGATATTTATTCAAGACCCCTGTGTCGACACACTGTGTCGACACTCTGTGTAGACACAACACAACCTGTGTCGACACCCTGTGTCGAAACTCTGTGTCGACATAACACAACCTATATCGACACCCTGTGTCAACAATCTATGTCAACACTCTGTGTCGACACTATATGTCGACACTCTGTGTCGACACAGCAGGCCCTGTGTCGACACAGCAGGCCCTGTGTCGACACAGCAGGCCCTGTGTCGACACAGCAGGCCCTGTGTCGACACAGCAGGCCCTGTGTCGACACAGAAGGCCCGGTGTCGACACAGCAACCCCTGTTTCGACACAACAGACTGTGTCAAACACGCCACAACACACCAAGGACACGTACTATGACACGCCCGTGTCCCAGGCGGTGTGACCCCTGCCAAATTCGAAACTTGGTTCAAAACACCTCATGTTGCTCTTTTGAGTTTCGGGGCGTTACACTCAACCCCCGCTGCAGCTATTTCGGCTTCAAGCATTGTCGTCACCGCAAAATTTGGATAAAGGGAAGGGAAAGTAAAATTTGGTGACTGTGGAGGAAGTGCAGACGTCCACCCAAGTGATCTCAGGCTATTTCTAATATAGTTCTAGCTTTTAGATCATAGTTGTAGTATCCATGTTTGTTTGTCTAGTTATGTATGTGATTTTTTAGGGAGGTTTAAGGTAAAGAACCGTTGGGCGTGTGTTCTTTTCAATTCTGGTTCTACACACTTGTTCAAGGATAAGGCTTTCATAGAGCTTCATCTTCTAACTCTCGATCTTGTTGGAGATTCGTATCGTGTTAAGTTTACTTCCGGTAATTCGTGTAACACCCCAAAAAGGAGTAGGAAGTAACAGGTTAAAATGTCGAACAGAGTTCAACGAAGGTGTCGAATGGAGTTCGACGAACATGTCGAACGAAGTTCGAAGAACGTGTTGAACGGAGTTGGACGAACGGAGTTGGACGAACGTGTTCGAGGAATATGTCGAACAGAGTACGACGAACGTGTCGAACGGAGTTCGACGAACATCGAACGGAGATCGACGAACGTCGAACGGATTTCAAAGAACATCGAACACAGTTCGACAAACGTCTAATGGAATTCGATGAATATGGTTCTATTATATTTCTTGTATCCTTTCAGCAAACGTCGAATGGAGTTCGATGAATGTCGAACGGGGCTCGACGAATTTCGTGATGTTCGACGAACATGATGCTACATTCTTTCGACGAACGTTGAACAGATTTCTCGAGTATTAGGGGTGTCGATTGGCTGGTCAAAGTGGTTTGGTTGACTTTTCAGCTCAAATACAGGTTAATCCTACGTTTTGATGGAGTGATCGTGTGGCTGGGGTTTACCAGAGGAAACATATACAGAGGTGTTGGGATGAGGATATCATTATTTCCTTCTCAATCTCTCCCTCTCTTCGTTTCATCCGCATTCTTGAGAAGAGAACTAAAGGCTGGAGCTAATGGTTTGGGCTGACCTTTGTGAAGGTGGTTAAGGAGATTTCCTCATCGGAAGCGAAATCCGAGTCTAGATCCGCGAAGGGGAAATTGAGGCGCTCATTGCCATCGGAATAGACAAGCCTTTCCATGGATTCGAAGAGAACTACAATGGTAATGATCTTCGTTCTTAGACAAGCGAAGTCCTAATTCTGTTTGACGTTCGTCGAACTCCGTTCGACGTTCGTCGAACTATGATCAACAAATTTCGTCGAACTTTGTTCGGCGTTCGTCGAACTCCGTTCGGCGTTCGTCGAACTCCGTTCGGCGTTCGTCGAACTCCGTTCGGCGTTCGTCGAACTCCGTTCGGCGTTCGTCGAACTCCGTTCGGCGTTCGTCGAACTCCGTTCGGCGTTCGTCGAACTCCGTTCGGCGTTCGTCGAACTCCGTTCGGCGTTCGTCGAACTCCGTTCGGCGTTCGTCGAACTCCGTTCGGCGTTCGTCGAACTCCGTTCGACGTTTTAGCCTGTTACTTCCTACTCATTTTTGGGGTGTTACAATCCTTCCCTCCTTAAAGAAATTTCGTCCTGAAATTTGCATAGAACTATAAGAAACACAGCAATAAATATGTTACAACATATATTCTCTTCACAAATAAAATGTCACAATATTTTATACAAACAACGCGGGAAATTCAGCACACATGGTTTGCTCCTGCTCCCATGTTAGCTCCTCACAGCCACAGTTGTCCCACAGGACACTGACCATCCCGATTATCTTGTTCCGCAGCTGATAAACTGCCTTATCCTCGATTCTAATGGGCCTAACTCTCGTCATTTGCCTAGATTTAACCGGTACTCGATCATTCACAATCACTTGCTCTAGCTCTTTCACGGCTTTTCGAAGCACTAATATATGGAACACATCATGCAAGACACTCAGTTCTGCTGAAAGACCTAGCCCATAGGCAACTTCCCCAACTCGCTCCACTACCTCGAATGGACGAAGATACCTCGGACTTAACTTTTTCAAGCGCTGAATCCTGGTCACACCCTTGAATGGTTTGGATTTCAAGTATACCCACTCACCAACCACAAACTCTACCATTCGGTGCTTGACATTGTAGTATTTTCCTGCCTATCTTGGGCTATCAGTAGCCACTCCCAGATAGAGCGTATCTCCGAATTAGCATCTTAGACTTCTTTACGCTTATACAACTTAGTCTCGCTTGTTTCCGCCAAAGCTAACGGTGTACGACACTTCTTAAGATACAAAGCTTCAAAAGGTGCCATATTTATACTAGCTTGATAACAATTATTGTAGGTGAACTCTACCATATAGATATACTCTTCCCACCTCTTCCCAAAATCCAAGGAACCCATCCGGAGCATATCCTCCATAGTTGATGCAGTCCTAAACACTGACACCGTAAAATCAACGGACTAAACATGATTGCCTCTCAACGATCAAATTCTACACTTGCACAAACTTCGTCGCAGTGCACACACTATGCAAATATATCAATTAGATGCTAACTTACATGTATCCAAACCGATTAGGATCGAATAAATGCTATATGCAAATATTATTTTCGGCTAAAAAGAGCCACCCGGTCCAATCGAGCGAAGGTTGTACCAAAAGAGATCTACGAAAATTTGCGATTCAGAAACGGTAGATCTCTCCCAACAAAAGGAAAATGAGGTTTGCCAAACCCCTCGAACTTAAATGAAAATTAAGATGAACAACAAAGCAATCGAGGAACACCCCGATCAATCCAATGGTTCAAAGATCATGCAAAAATAAATCCATCAAAATGAAAAAATCTAGAGGGAAAATCACCGACAAGTAGAAAGTTTTGTTACCCAATCGGAATGGATGATTCTGATTCACTAATTCGGATAGCTCTTCAATGGCTCTGTCAATGTCACGCCGAATAGAGAGGAAACTCGTCTGCATTCCTCGCTTCACGCCAGTATGGAATCCACGAAGCCTTGTTGAAAACACCTTGGCCGAGCCACCAATGGTAAAGGGGTGGTCGGTTATCTCTTAGAGAGGGGCTGAACGGATTTTTGAGTTGTTGTGGGTGGTTGGTTTTTGATATGGAGTAGGGTGGCTTGGTTTTGAAAAGGAGGAGGCTAGAGGGTGGTGGAGGAGAGGCCGAGAGAGATGAACGGGGAGAGGAGGTCGGCTAGAAGAGGGGGAGAAGACCTTGGACAAATTTTTGAAAAGGTGGGGGAAAAAGATCTCAATAAGGATTTTAGTGATTCAAATTCTTATCATTCAACTTCATCATTCTCTTCATAAGCATGGCTATATATATCCTACACCGCTCCATCTCCACCATTGAAAATTAAACACTCATGACGGTTATATGCACCCATCTTAAATATGAAATGAAATAATTAAAACAACACATGATGGTTATAAGCACCCATCATTACACATGAAATGAACATATTAAACATGAAATAAACACAAATATAAAATTACATTAAATAGATATTGCTAAAAATAATAATTGATAAAATATATAATTATAATCATTTAATTTATAATTATATATTTTATTTAATGGCGGAAGTGGACGTCGAGCAAAACATGTAGCAATGACGGTGTTGGCGAAGAAAACGTTGTGGTAAAATTTCATCTTCGAGCGTGTGGCATCAATCGTCCCAATCTACAAACTCTCTATGACGGGGATCCACGGCGCATCAGCATCGTCGCCATCAATCCTTCCCCTCTCAAAAGTACGCATCACCGATTTGTTTATCTGAAAGTACCGGTGCAGGAAAGCATCATCCAAAAGACCCACCTCTGATTCAAGAAGCTAAGAGTTGTCGGAGGCTGGATGATCACACCATCGAATCAAGAAACGACAAACATCACCACTTGGAGAGGAGATCACTACATCCTGGAGTATCATGTCATGCAAAAAGGTAGTCTTGGGGAACCCTAGAAAAAAATTAGGAAATAAAGGATAAAGAGTTTCTTCATCAACAATCAACGTACCTCCATTGGCGACCAATGGAGAGAGCGATCTAGAAACAAGCTAACCCCCCAACCCATTAGAAAATACAGTAGAACTAAACGGACAGGAAGATAATTAAAGTGGTGGAGAAACATATGACGTTAAATCAAAAACATTAAAAATAGGGGAAATACCCCCAATCAGTGGGTAACTTCAAAAGATATGTGTTTTCTCCTAATTTCTTTAATACCTGAAAAGGTCTAGCTTGTCGATTCGCCAATTTTGCTATAATGTCTGAAGGCATCGGTTTAGGGTCGAGATGTACTAAAACTAAATCGCCAACCTTAAAGTGAGATGCTCTTTTATGTAAGTTAGCTAGAAATTGATAAGATGTATATTGTGTGCTTAGCGCTCCACTAATATGCTTATATAAATTATGAGCATCAGAGGCAAAGTCTTATGCGGATTGACTTGACCTATAATATAGTGGTAACAAAATCAAGTCAAATGGCACTGGTGCTTTATATCCATACACGATCTCATTCGATGATAAACTAGCATGTACGTAATAAGACAAAACTTGATTATGTAATTTTTTTAAAAGTGCGCCTAAGTTTCTTACTACTATGAGGAGTGAACCCATGTGATACATGACTTAACCCAAATACGAAGGATAAGGGAGTTAAGTCTGGTGGCACGGGAGCCTTATAATCGAAGATAATTTTAATGGACCCCAAACTCGTAGTTTTAATTGTATATTTTAAATACTTACGCCTGGCATGAAGATATGCCAAGGAGAAACGCTCATCACGAACAATAGAGTTGGACGCTCCCGGATGTGAAAGGATGTTAGAGCAATACAACTCAAGGTCCTTTCTATAGTCACTAACATGGGGAAATGAGGGCCATTAAGTGGTGGTTGGTAAATTCGGGCGACCGAGTGTGGTATATAAGTATGTATAGGGGACACCACATCCAGAGGCACAATTGCCAAAGAATCAGAATCAATCGTAGTCAAGAGAACCGTAGACGGACACGTAGACAAATGAAGTGTCAAAGGTGACGCTTATTCACATCTATGAGGTGCGGTGATCATACCAAATACTAGCACGCTCAACTCACTAAAATCTAAACGTTTGGACAATGCTAGTCTAAGAACTATTATAGTGGGCGTATCACAAAACTCAGACTAGGTCTACCAGTTCCACGTCCTAAAAAGTCAACTAATGTGGTCAAATAAGTAGGTGTAAGGGTCAGTAAAATCATACCGGGGATAAAATCTGAATCAATATTGATTTCACCCAACGGTGACAACATTAAAGAACTCTCATCCGAGTGTACAATAATAGAATCATCCAAGACTACAACTTTCTCGCTTGGAATTTCTTCCAACACACTAGAGACATCATCCAAATCAGAGTCAGTAAAAGTCTCAGAAATTGGCAAAATTGAAACCTTCAGAATTTCTAATTCAATTTGAGCTTTAGGTAATGGTGATAACGTCAAAGAAATAGTTTTCGGGTTCTCTGCGCTAAAATCATCCGAAAAGATCTGTCCCTCATAAGGTAATTCATCCATAATAACACTTAGGACTTCCACACTCTCAGGCTCCTCAAATAACTCAGATACAATCTCAATGGGTGTGATCGTAGACTCTATCACGATGGGGATCGTATCCTGGAGAGGTCACTCAATACTAGGGTGGTCAAACACAAAATTAGCAGTGAAAATAATAGGTAACGGAATATCCTAACAGATCGGAATGTAATCATCCCATACATCGTATTTCAAATCACTAGGGATTCCCTCAATATCAGTCTCATCAGAATCATCGGACACTAACGCACAAGATGGAATACTCTCACCAAAGTGGTCATCTTCAGGAAAAAGAGATACTATATCCACATTAGGATCCTAAGAGGTATCAGTCACTATCTCAAGGGCATTAGATGTCGAGGATAAAGGAGACAAAGAAAAAGTATTAACTTTTTTGGAGTCCAGGACATATGACCCATTAGGTATAGTTTCCCTAAAGGTGCGATTAGGCACACTAAGGGCAGGCCGACCTTTTGGGGGAAATAATCTAGCGTTAGGTTTATAATCATTCCTATAAGCAGGTATGGGACTAGCGTCATAATGATACTCACTCATAGGCTTGGTGTTAGTAGTGTGGAGATAGGCGTGATCAAATTGATCCCAGAGTAGGGAACACATTGCCGGCCAAATATGTTTATAATTACCAACACGACGTTGTTCGTTTAACCAAAATACCTGGGCTGAACGTATTAACCGCTCTCGAGCGATGTTAACCTTCTTGTCCTCATCCCATTTGTTACAGTCAAAATAAAGTTCTACCAACTTAAGACAGTCGCTAAAATTTTGAGAATTCTCATAACCATCAATTGTGGGTATCTCACTCCTAGTGCGAAGAATAGTGTGGGGACGGTTGGAATTCCTAGGGTATGATGGCAAAGCTGGGGCCGGCGTTAATTGCCTAATCAAGTGCAAAATCTCACCCACTATGGGTGAATAAACTTGTTTCCTAACGTTTGACATGTAATTAGAAGATTTTAATTAGTAAACATTAACGTCATAGGCCATATCACTGAGAACTGGTGGAAAATCTACCCGGATTTTGTGCACAAACAATGTAAAATGAACCTGACCGACTAAACTCTAGGAAAGACGGAATTGTTCCATCTTAGAAACTAGGGTAATAAATAAATGATTTTAATTTTCTTGCTGAAAATATTATGTAGATTTTTAAATACTTTTTTTATTTTTTTTCCAGAAAAATAAAATATAGGCCTCTATTGGCAGACCATAAAAAAATTTTGAAACTTTTGACAAGAAATCATGCAGGACAAGTGCGTGTCGACGTACTAGGCAAGAGGGGGAGGGTGTCAATTAGGAAATTGACGTGAACCTCCCTCTGATACCAAATTAATGCAGGAGCATACATTGGCACCGTAAAATCAACGGACTAAACACGATTTCCTCTCAATGACTAAATTCTACACTCGCACAAACTTCGTCGCAGCGCACACGCTATGCAATTATATCAATTAGATGCTAACATACGGGTAACAAAATCGATAAGGATCGAATAAAGGCTATAGGAAAATATTCTTTCCGACAAAAAGGATACACCCAGTCCGATCGAGCGAAGGTTGTAACAAAAGAGATCTACCAAAATTTGTGATTCGGAAACGGTAGATCTCACCCAACAAAATGAAAATGAGGTTCACCAAACCCCTTGAACTTAAATGAAAATTAAGATGAACAACAAAGTAATCGAAGAAAACCACGATCAATCCAACATTTCAAAGATCACGCCAAAATAAATTCACCACAATGAAAAAATCTAGATGGAAAATCACACACAAGTAGAAAGTTTCGTTACCCAATCAGAATGGATGATTCCGATTCACTATTCCAGATCGCTCTTCAATGGCTCCGCTGGAGTCACGCCTAATAGAGAGGAAACTCGTCCGCCTTTCTCGCTTCATGCCGCTATGGAATCCATGAAGCCTTGTTGAAAACACCTTGGCCGAGCCACCAAAGGAAAAGGGGTGGTCGATTTTCTCTTCCAGAGGCGCTGAACGGATTTTTGAGTTGTTGTGGGTGGTCAGTTTTTGATGTGGAGGAGGGTGGCCGGGTTTTGAAAAGGAGGAGGCTAGAGGGTGGTGGAGGAGAGGCCGAGAGAGATGAAGGGGGAGAGGAGGTCGACTAGAAGAGGGGGAGAAGACCTTGGCCGAATTTTTGAAAAGGATGGGGAAAAAGGTCTCAAGGAGGATTTTAGGGATTCAAATTCTTATCATTCAACTTCATCATTCTTTTCATAATCATGGCTATATATAGCCTACACCACTTCATCTCCACTATTGAAAATTAAACAAATCATGATGATTATATGAACCCATCTTACATATGAAATGAAATAATTAAAACAACACATGATGGTTATAAGCACCCATCATAACACATGAAATGAAAATATTAAACATGAAATAAACAGTAAATATAAAATTGCATTAAATAGAAATTACTAAAAATAATAATTGCTAAAATATATAATTATAATTATTTAATTTATTGTTATATATTTTATTTAATGGCTGTGGCGGACGTCGAGCAAAACATGTTGCGATGGCGACGTCGACAAAGAAAACATCGTGGTAGAATTTCATCTTCGAGCCTGCGGCATCGATCGTCCCAATCCACGAACTCTATATGACGGGGATGTTGAAAATTATGAAGTGAAAGTGTGTGATTGGACTTGGGCAACCTATCTGTGCGGACTCCGCGGCAAGGGTTGGCAGACAGCCAGGTCGGCAGGGCGGTTGCAGACTGTTTGTTCTGTGGTGGCTTGGGCGGTCTGTTCGCGCGGACTACGCGAACAGCAGGGGCAGTTTGCCAGCCCAGCTTATGCATTGCAAGCAGTTGGATCCCAGAATATAACCGGGCGGATTGTGACTCTATCCGCAGAGTCCGGTAAGAAGCGAACAGAAGGACTGGAGATCGGCAGACCGGCTTGGCAAAAGCCTTGGTCTTGCTCTAGAGAAGCAGCAAGTGGAAGCTGAGGAGATTGCCAGTCAGTGCGGATAGGTACTGGAGCTCGCTAGGGCTGGAAGACTGTTTTTAGTGTCTGCCAGTAAGTGAGGACTGGCCCTTGTGGCCAGTGGTGTGGACTTGGTTGGTTCTGAACCAATTCAAGATTTGGCTCAGTCCAGGGAGATCGCGCAGTGGAGCGTGGAATGCTTCTCAGTCCGCCGAGCTCGGTAGAAGTGCCATGTGCCATGATTGCAAGCTTGGGGATATGCGGACTAGAGTTGCGTAGCACAATTGCGTGCGGACTAGAGCTGGGTCCACTGAGTCTAACAGCAGCTTTGCTGGCATAGTTGTGGACTCAGGATTTGCGGACTGGAGCAGTCTGCAGGATATGCGGAATGGAGGTATCTGCAGTATAAGCAGACTGGAGCTGTGTCCGCTGAGTCCGGCAGTTGCCTTGGTGGTGAGGCTGTGGGCTCGGGATAAGCAGACTGGATCTATGCCCGAGGGAAGGCGGACAGTTGTTGCAGAGTTCTGCTGTAGCAATCTTGGCTTGGATTTTGGCGACAAGGCAGACTGGTGTTGCTGTCCGGCCTTGGTGAAGCATAGGAGGACTGGATATTCTGCACAGACACGACGGACTGGAGTGTATCTGCGGGCTTGCAGATACACTTGTTCTTGCTGCGGGATGTTGCGGTAATCCAATCGGCTAGGGCTGTGACCACACTCCTCATTGTGCCTATAAATAGGTCTATGTCACATCAGGAATAGAGAACCTAAGATAACGAATGAATAGTATGTGAACCCGTCACAGTTGCTGTGGATTGACTTTTGGTATCTGCGCTGGTTGATTGAGTTGACCGGTTTGTGTTGTGCAGGTTGTGCGGATAGCACTAGAAAGCCAGGACTTGGCTCTAATTGTGGTCAGGGACAGTGCAGACTCTTCATTTAAGCAACAAGCAGTAAATAACAGGTCGCGGACAACGACCAGACTGTTTTCTCTTTGGAAACTTGTGTTTGGGGTTCAATAAAGTCGCCTGCTTTAGGCGGCCTATTCAGTTTGGTATCGTAGCTTGTGTGGTCTGGCAGCTAGGCGACCTCTCAGTTAAGCAGATTGCAGATTGGCGGCTAGATCTTAGCATTGGAATAAGGGTTAGTCCGCGTGGCCTTGGTTGCGGTATGGCGACCTGGAGGACTATGCAGACTCCTTAGTGCAGCAGTAGATCCGACAGCTACGTGTTGAGTCCGCATGGCTTTTCTTGTCTTCTATTTGTAGTCTCTGCTTTCCCTATGGTGGTTTTGGTGAATCATGTCTCGCCATGTATGTCTCACCTTGTAAAGATTATTGTTGTTATCAATAAAGGCTCTTGTTACTGCATGAGTTTCTGGTTGTGACTAACTTTAGTTGAGATAACCCCTGCTCACTCCAAGTTCTGGGAAAATTCAACATGGTATTAGAGCAAGTTTGGAGTGGATAAGCAGTTATAAACTGAAGTGGTTGTTGCTCTTGTGAAGATGGAACCTATGGTAGAACCATGGCAGTGGTTGATGCAAGTGATCTTGGAATTGAATCCTTACAAAGATGAACTTTGATAGGTGGAAGTCTTGTATGGAGAGCTTTCTTCTTGGCGAGGACCTTTGGGAGGTGGTATGCGGAGCAAGAAGACAAGATTTTACTGCTGGCAATGCTAAAGAGATGAGTGCTTGGAAGGAGATAAATTCGAAAGCGGAGTCTATTCTCAAGCAGGTGATCTCATCGGATCTCTTGGACCACATCAGTGGATGTTGGTCAGCTGCGGAGGTTTGGACTTCCCTTGATGGGTTATTCAACAAGGAGGTGAATGTTACTGTGGAGAATGGTCCTTCTACTTCATATCAACAAGATAGGAGTGGTTCTCCTAGGTGTGATAGGAATAGGAAAGAAATACCAAGGTGCTATATATGCATGCAACATGGTCACATCAGGAAGGAGTGCAAGGTTGTCTTACTCTCGGCGAATGTAGATAATATTGGAGGCAATGAGAAGAACTTGGTTGGGTTATCAACAAGTTATGGTGCTGATTGGTTGAAGGCCAATGATAGTGCAGCTATCTAGCATGAAACACTGGGGCATGTAGGGATGGAGAAGCTGAAAGCAATGACAATAAAGAGACTCATGAGAGGCTTGCCTAGATTGTCATCCTATGGCGATGGTCAGGGATGTGCGTGATGTCAGAATGGTGAAGCTTATCGCTTTATGGTTGATAAGGAATAATCCAGATGTAAAGCTCCTTTGGAGGTTGTCCATTGTGATCTGGTTGGACCGACCGTCACTGCCAGTCTTGGAGGCAGCAGGTACATACTGATATTGGTTGATGACTATTCGAGGTATACTTGGGTATACTTCATGAAGGAAAAGTAAAACATGTTCCGCTTGTTTGTGGAGTTCAAGAAGCTTGTGGAAGGACAGCTTGGCCTAAGGATCAAGAAGTTGAGGACAAGCATCAGTGGTGAGTTCAGCTCAACCGAGTTCTCGAACTTTTGCAGAAAGTATGGGATCCGAAGGGAGCTTTTAGTGAACATACATCACAGCAAGGTGGTGTTGGAGTTCAGATGATCCGTCTGTTGACAGAGACCTGCATATGTTGCCTTCAGTGCAAAATCATTCCTAAGGCTTTTTGGGTAGAAGGGTTGGCTTTTGCGGCACATGTCATCAATCAAATGCCTCTTAGTCTGATTAGTGTGAAGACTACATATGACCTGATGTTCGGGTTGAAGACCAATGTGAAGCACCTACAGTTATTTCGATCTACCTGCTACGTACATGCTTCAGATGCTCTCAACACGAAGCTAGTCTTTGTTGGGTATGATAAGCAGAAGAGAAGATCGAGGTGTATGGATCCTGTAACAAAGAGGTTCATCGTGTAGAGAGATGTTGTCTTCGATGAGCTGACATCATATTGGGATAACTCATGTGTGGAGCTAGAGATGAGCAGGTGAGATGGTGGGTTGAAGGAGGCTGCTTCTAAGGTTCAGTTGGAGCTCTCTGAGTCACCAGAAGCTCTAGGTTATTCTAGTCCGGGGCAAAGGCGTCAGGGTCGGGAAGCAGGGGGAGCGATGGTCCAGGTGATTATGGCTCGAAGGCGGAGGCTTTCGGTTCAGGAAACAAGAGGTGCGATGTTCCAGGTAGTTCTTGTTTGAGAGCGGAGGCTTCTGGTTCAGGTAGCAGGGGGAGCGTAGCTCCAAATGCTCCTGGTTCTAGTGAGGTGGGTTCTTGTTCAGGAAGCAAGGGATGCATTGTTCCGCATTTTCCCGGGAACGGAGCTGGTTTAGGAGAAGCAGTAGAGGTGGCTAACCATGATTAGGTTCTTCGGATATCGAAGAGGATCAGCAACCCACCAGCTCGATATAGCTAAGGGAACGCATCGAGCTTGGTCTCATGTTTCCTTGCAAGCCCTCAGGTCGAGCGAGTACCTTCTAGATGTGATGACACCACAAGAGTCAAGGAGGTGTTTGACGCCAAATCTAAAGAGGTGACTACTCTCAGAGATAACGAGGCTTGGGCCCTCGTGCCCAAGGTCGTTGGTGATACTCATGTGACGTACATGTGGAGGTCGAAGCTGAAGAAGAAGGCAGAGGGAAGCATGGCTATTTTTTGGGAGATGCTGGACGGCTCCCTCATGGTCCAGGATATACAGGGCGAGGACTATATCTTGGACATCTCCTCGTAAGCGCTATCGGAGGGACCAGGTTCAAGGTTAAGTGAGCTGCTGGAGTTGTTCACCACTTCTCACTTCAAGGGGGAGTGTTGAAAATTTTGAAGTGAAAGTGCGTGATTGGACTTGGGTAACCTATCCATGCGGACTACGCAGACAGGGTTGGCAGACAGCTAGGTCAGTAGGGCGGTTGCAGACTTTTTATTCTGTGGCGGTCTGGTCGGTGTGTTCTCGCAGACTACACGAACAGCAGCGGCAGTTTGCCAGGCCAGCTTATGCTCTGCAAGAATTTGGATACCAGAAGATAACCGGGCGGATTGTGACTCTATCCGCGGAGTCCAGCAATAAGCAGACTGAAGGACTGGAGCTCGGCAGACCGGCTTGGCAGAAGCCTTATTCTTGCTCTGGTGAATCGGCAATTAGAAGCCACGGAGATCGCCAATCAATGCGGACAGGTGCTGGAGCTTGCCAGGGCAAGAAAACTGTTTCTAGTGTCCCCCAGTAAGTGCGGACTGGCTCTTGTGGCCAGTGGTGTGGACTTTGTTGGTTCTGAACCAAGTCTAGCTTTGGATCAGTCCGGGGAGATCACGCAGTGCAGCGCGGACTGCTTCTCAGTCTGCTGAGCTTGGCAGAAGTGTCATGTGCCATGATTATGAGCTTGGGGATATACAGACTGGAGTTGCGTCCGTAATTGCGTGCGGACTGGAGCTGTGTCCACTGAGCCTGACATCTACCTTACTGACATGGTCGTGGACTCAGGATTTGCGAACTGGAGAAGTCTGCGGGATTTGCGGACTGGAGGTATCCGTAGTATAAGCAGACTGGAGCTGTGTACGCTGAGTCCGGCAGTTGCCTTGGTGGCGAGGCCGTGGGCTCTGGATAAGCGGACTGGAGCTGTGTCCGCGGGTAGGCGGACAGTTGTTGTAGAGTTCGGCTATGGCAGTCTTGGCTTGGCCTTTGGCGACAAGACGGAATGGTGTCGTTGTCCGGCCTTGGTGAAGCATATGCGGACTGGCTATCCTGCACAGGTTGCAGCGGACTGGAGTGTATCCACGAGCTTGCGGGTACACTTGTTCGTGCTGCGGGATGTGGCGGTAATCCTATCGGCTAGGGCGGTCACCACACTCCTCATCGTGCCTATAAATAGGACCATGTCACATCAGGAATAGAGAACCTAAGAAAACGAATGAACAGTAAGTGACCCTGTCATAGTTGCTGCAGACTGACTTTTGGTATCCGTGCTGGTTGATTGATTTGACTGGTTTGTGTTGTGCATGTTGTGCTGATAGTACTAGAAAGCCAGGACTTGACTCTGATTGCGGTCAGGGACAGTGCAGACTATGGGGTTAAGCAACAGGCGGTAAACAACAGATCGCGTATAGTGACCAAACAGTTTTCTCTTTGGCAACTTGTGTTCGGGGTTCAATAAAGTCGCCTGTTTAGGCGGCCTGCTCAGTTCGGCATCGTAGATTGTGCGGTCTGGTAGCTAGGCTACCTCACGGTTATGAGGCTAGCAGATCGGTGGCTAGAGCTTAGTATAGGAACAAGGGGTAGTCCGCGCGGCTGATGCTTAAGATCACGGCAGTGAACCGGTCGCACAAGTAATATAAATTGGGCGAGTTTCCCAAGTATCGATCTCTCAAGAAACACAGTAAGGTGGAGTTAATTTTGAGGAGGACTTGAGATTGAAGTTCTTAGGTCGGAGTTAACTAAAGGGGGTTTTGATATTTGCGATAAAAGAAAGTAAAACACTATCAACTACTCCTATGCAACGCCGCTATGTGATGCTTCGCCAGGCGGGATGGAAGACTAGTCGGGCCGCTATGCACCGAATCGCTAGGCGGATGGGCGAGTAGGCTTGCGGATGAGGTGGTTAGAATGGCGGAATGAGGGTCAAAAGAACCTCTTCGCTACGCACGACACTAGCAATTGCTAGTGCGACAAGGTTGGATGGTGGTGGATGGAATGTGGCGCAACTCGAGCAACTTAAGCAGTAAAATGAAATAGGAATCACATAGACATGAAACGCATAACATATACAACCAAAGTGCACTTCATCAATATAAATAGAGTTAAACACCAATATTCAACAAGAAAGCAAGAACAAGTCAAGAGATCGACCGAATCCGAAGTCTTGCTAAGGATTCACGGTTGGAATCATCGGGTTGTCATTCCGCGTCCAAGCTCGGTCCTCAACGGCGTCCGTGGTAGAGAAGGGTTGTCACCACCTTTCAATGGCATGTATTCTTCGTGTCACGATTTCGGACGAAGTTTGAAAGCTTCCCTTTGCTTGATGGCTATGACGTCAAACCCTACTTGAAGCTCACGGATGAAGGTGAAGGCCGAGAGGAAGCTCCAGCTTTGATTTGGCATTGAATGCTTGCCCGGCGCACCTCCCTAGGGTGGAAGATGAAGGGGAACGACGGAGAAGGCAGAAAACAGCAGAGAAATGTCGATCTCCGGATCCTCTCTCGAATTAGGGTGAGACCTGTACTATTTATACAAAGCAGAATTGAACAATGCGCACGATCACAGGCGCACGACCAGTGGTTGTGCGCACTATGTCCAGTGATCGTGCGCACTGGCATGGCAGGTTAGGAAGAAGAACTGGGATAACGCGCACGAGCAGTGGCATACGACCAGTGGTCGTGCGCACTAAGACCAATGGTCGTGCGATTACCCCAGATAGGACTCAAGAAAAGAGGAATCAATGCACACGATCAGTGGAGCACGCCCGGTGGTCGTGCGTACTGGGTCCAGTGGTCGTGTGCTTACCCCAGGCTGATTCTGGAAAATGGAGAGTAGTGCGCATGATCAGGGGCGCACGACCAGTGGTCGTGCGCATTAGATCCCATGATCGTGCACAGTATTCCTGTTCCACAACCATCCCGGAACACACACACGACCCCTGTACCGAAAGTAAAAACCAATCGCTGATATGTGCAAACATTCCAGGCAATCACACAAAGGAGTACAAACTATAAAAATAACAAAATGCACAACCACGGGCATAAGTGTGCACTTCTTATGGAAATAAAGATACGATGAAATATGAAAGATATAGAACTAAAAGTGAAGTGCAAATGCGTGAAAACTAGCCCAGATGAGTCCGAAAATAGGTATATAAAGTGGACTCATCACACCCCCAGACTTAACTGTTTGCGTGTCCCGAGCAAACAAAATCTAAGAAGATAGGGAAAATTACTAGCTAACCAAGAAATTGTGATACAGAGTACCATGCGAAGTCGCATGCTCGCACGCGTAAAAATATAATAGAAGAAATTTCTAAGTATACAAAATAGTTTATATTTTTCTCAATGCGTATCAACATTTTATTATTAATCAAAAATGGAATCACGGTGAATCATCCGGTCACGAGTAGGGAGAAAGTAGACTAATCGCTAGGCGAGCATTTCCAAAGATCAGGGCTCAGGATAACCTCCAAAGGAATCCACCAATATCGATGACCATATGCTTGCCCTTTTGCATTCTCTCCACGGCACTGGTTTGGTTCACACATGAATCAGGAGGACTCTAGGTGAAGAGATGGGGCTTGGGTTTCGGTGAGGTAAACAAATAGAACAGGAAGGCTATGTACCTAACCCAAATGAGCTATCAAAGAGAAAATCCATCTGCTAACCAAAATATATGCAGGTACATCACACCCCCAGACTTAACTTTTAACAAATAGGTGTGTGCACCGCCTACTCCAAAAATACTCACATCTCAAATAGGATTTTTAATTTAACTTTTACTTTTCACTTTTTCACAATTAACATCATTTTTTTAGCTTTTCTTTTTCTTTTTCAAATTACTTCTCTTTTAACAATTTCAGCAAATATAAGCTTTGGAGCACATCCACATATTCACATGTAACAACACCACATCAACACCCCAACATGAAAAATGTAAAACTCTAAAGCTCGACTTGGGAGTGTGACTAGGATTGGCTACGAGGCTTTGGTGAAATCATGGTGGAGCTGAATCAAAAGGAGGGGTAGGCACAACGGGGCTAGCGAGGATAAGACGTTAGGAATGGTACAAAGCTCAACCGGGCCAAAATGAGGGCCAACATCACGCTCATGCATGACTAACCTATACCCATGCTTCAAGAATAGCTTGGGGCAAGTTTTTAGCTAACGAGAAAGACTATCCTTCCTCCCGACTCGAGCAATACGAACCTAGCGACCGTCTACACACATCACTAAGCTACCGTAGGATTCACACCGGATTCACCAATTTTTGAGTAGAATAAAAAGTATTTACGCAATTATAAAAATATAAAACTATAAGCATACAAAAAAATTAAATCTACTCAAATTTCTACACGAGACGAGAGCACTTGACTAGGAGCACAGCAAGGTCAACATTTTACTCCGTCTCACAATCCTAAGCCAGCATCATAATTTTCCCAAATCATACAAAAGAAACGAGTTTAACTCGCAGCACGCAAAAAGCTAAGAACGCGATCATGTGGGTGCAGTGGTGTGTGATGCAATGAACTAATCAAAATATAACAATAAAAGCTTCTAGTATGCACAAGAAGTGTTTGCATGCAAAAGGTAACAAAACTGGCTCTCCCCCAGACTTAAACTAAACTATACAGCATATGATAGAGAAATTAAAATCATAAAGAGGTAAGGGAAGAGGTTACCCAATTCTCAACTAGTGAGCATACCAGAAGATGCTTGGAAACCTGAAGCAGGCCCGCCATACAAAGAATCACAACCCCGCCAATGCGATTTGTCATGAATACCTGCAGGGGTGAGCTCCGCAAAAACAAAACAAAAATATACAAACTACAAAGAAATACTAAAACTAAATAGTCATGAAAACCAAAATGCAGAAAATAAAAGATAAGTATTGGGGTTATTGTCATCCCAACACGACTTATTCGGCTACGAAAAGGTTCTAGCTAATGGGCCTATGAAAAGAAAAATGCACAGGTAACTGTTCCAATATTCGTTTCGGTAACGGGAACCGATACGGCGATAGAATAGTTACCCCTCTAACTAAATAGTAATACCTGCCCAACACAGGTAGAGGAAATAGGAAATAGGATGAGGAGGAGGCCTGGTCCTCACTCATCTTAATACAAAAATTATCCTCGCCTAGCAAGGCATTGTCAACCACAAGTGTGCAGGGTGTGATGGCAACGGCAAGAACACTAGGCTCATCATCATCCCAGCATACCCGTGGAGACTCAGCCTGCACAGGCTCAGATAGAGAAGGGGGATCAAGAAATAAAGGAGACGAAGAACTAAAATAATCAGAAAATGGGAGAGTGACCCCGGTATCACTCTCAGCAGGATCCAAACAGAGATCACTGTTGGTGTCATATGAGTCGTAACGAGGGGAATCCGAGAACTCGAGGTCCGCGGTGGTTAGAGGAATGGCCTCATCCAATAAGGAGGTGCAAACCTCCGAATCGGAAAGTGGATATTGCTCATCCCATCGGGGTGCGTAAAAGTGTTCCGAAGATCCACCTTCCCTGTCGGAGATAGAGGAATCATCATCCCACTTCGACGCAACCTCGGGCACCGAATCATCCATAATCATGGCATCATCAACCGACTCACAAGAAAGAGGAATAGCATAATCCGGCAAAAATTGTGGAGGGGCAAGGCTGCTCTCAAAATCAAGCACTGAATGAGCAGGCCCCCTCGCACAGTCATTTGCAGACGCCACCCCGTTGACGATCGGAACAATCTCATCGTCCCATACAGGAGCGTCCATGAGTTCCTGCTCCTCTTTTCGTTGGCTAACACCAGAGTGATTGTCATCACTCAAGTGAAGCTCATAAAAAGGGATCGAGGGACCCAAGAAAGATCTGTATGCGGCTAGAGATTCTTCGGTAATATCAACAGGTAAAGAACGAGCAAAGTGCGTTATGTCCGTGTATGGGCCAGACAACACCCTGGTATGCCTGTCCACAACATTCTTCCGCAAACGGGAGGTTTTTGTGCACACACCCTTAGAGGGAGAAGGATTGCACAAACAAGGGCAATCCTTAAACATGTGGCCCACACCTTGATATAACAAACACTGAATGCAATGCTCGGCAGTCATAACAGCAATGGCATCGACGGATCGGCGCAAAGTGTCAAGTAGACAGCACTCAGCATCAGGATCCATCGCGAACAAAAATAATTGCTGAAAAAGTACTATACAGCTAAAATAAAAATAGCACGGATCTGCTATGTAAATCAAAAATCAGAAAAGGGCAAAACGAAATAAGCAAAATAAAAATTCTAATAACCAAAGCAAATAAAAAAAATGATATGCGCAAATGGATATGCGCCAAAAACTTGATGCTTAAGATCACGACAGTGAACCGGTCGCACAAGTAATATAAATTAGGTGAGTTTTCCTAAGTATCGATCTCTCAAGGAACACAGTAAGGTGAAGTTAATTTCGAGGAGGACTTGAGATTGAAGTCCTTGGGTCGGAGTTAACTAAGGGGGGTTTTGATATTTGCGATAAAAAAAAGTAAAACACGATCAACTACTCCTATGCAACGCCGCTATGCGATGCTTCGCCAGGCGGGATGGAAGACTAGTCAGGCCGCTATGCACCGAATCGCTAGGAGGATGGGCGAGTAGGCTTGTGAATGAGGTGGTTAGAACGGCGGAATGAGGGTCGAAAGTACCTCTTCGCTACGCACGCCACTAGCAATTATTAGTGCGACAAGGGTGGATGGTGGTGGATGGAATGTGGCGCAACACGAGCAACTTAAGCAGTAAAATGAAATAGGAATCACATAGACATGAAACACATAACATATACAACCAAAGTGCACATCATCAATATAAATAGAGTTAAACAACAATATTCAACAAGAAAGCAAGAACAAGTCAAGAGATCAACCGAATCCGAAGTCTTGCTGAGGATTCACTGTTGGAATCATCGGGTTGTCATTCCGCGTCCAAGCTCGGTCCTCAACTGCGTCCGGGGTAGAGAAGGGCTATCACCACCTTCCAATGGCCCGTCTTCTTCGTGTCACGATAGCGGACGAAGTTTGCAAGCTTCCCTTTGCTTGATGGCTATGGCGTCAAACCCTACTTGAAGCTCACGGATGAAGGAGAAGGCCGAGAGGAAGCTCCGGATTGGATTTTGCGGTGAATGCTTGCCCGGAGCACCTCCCTAGGGTGGAACATGAAGGGGAACGGCGAAGAAGGCGGAAAATGGCGGAGAAATGTCGAGCTCCGGATCCTCTCTCGAATTAGGGCGAGACCTGTACTATTTATACAAAGCAGAATTGAACAATGCGCATGATCACAGGCGCACGACCAGTGGTCGTGCGCACTATGTCCAGTGATTGTGCACACTGGCATGGTAGATTAGGAAGAAGAACTGGGATAACGCGTACGAGAAGTGGCGCACGACCAGTGGTCGTGCGCACTAAGTCCAATGGTCGTGCGATTACCCCAGACAGGACTCCAGAAAAGAGAAATCAATGCACATGATCAGTGGCGCACAACCGGTGGTCGTGCACACTATGTCCAGTGGTCGTGCGCTTACCCCAGGATGATTTTGGAAAATGGATAGTAGTGCGCACGATCAGGGGCGCACGACCAGTGGTCGTGCGCATTAGATCCCATGATCGTGCGCAGTATTCATGTTCCACAACCATCCCGGAACACGCACACGACCCCTGTACCGAGATAAAAAACCAATCGCTGATATGTGCAGACATTCCAGGCAATCACACAAAGGAGTACAAACTATAAAAATAACAAAATGCACAACCACAGGCATAAGTGTACACTTCCTATGGAAATAAAGATAAGATGAAATATGAACGATATAGAACTAATAGTGAAGTGCAAATGCGTGAAAACTAGCACAGATGAGTCCGAAAATAGGTATATAAAGTGGACTCATCAGCCGCCTTGGTTGTAGTCTGGCGACCTGGCAGACTATGCGGACTCCTTAATGCAGCAGTAGATCCGACGGCTACGTGTTGATTCTGCGCGACTTATCTTGTCTTGTATTTGTAGTCTCTGCTTTCCCTGTGGTGGTTTTGGTGAATCATGTCTCGCCATGTATGTCTCACCTTGTAAAGAAGATTGTTGTTATCAATAAAGAATCTTGTTGCTGCATGTGTTTCTAGTTGTGACTAACTTTAGTTAAGATAACCTCTGCTCACTCTAAGTTCCGGGAAAATTCAACAGGGGATCCACAGTAGCATCAGCATCGTCTCCATCAATTGTTCTGTTGGTCCTCTCGGTTTGACTATCCATTTGCGGATGAAAGGTCTTACTGAACTTTAATTTTGTCCCGAACAATTGACGGATTATCCTCCAATCATTCGATGTGAAGTGCCTGTGTCGGTCACTAACGATGCTACGGGGGACACAGTGCAATCATACTATTTCCTCGACATAAAGCTTAGCCAAGATTTCCACAGAATCGTCCATCTTGTTCAGAATGAAGAGAGCCACTTTAGTCAACCAGTCCATGATCACCCAAATAGAATCGTTCCCGGGTTGTGATCTCGGCAAACCGTCCATGATATCCTTCGAAATGTTGTCGAACATCCATTCCGGAATAGGTAGCGACTTCAGGAAACCTCCAGGCTTCTGACATTTTGCTTTCACTCTGGCACACATTTGACATTTTTCCACATATAAAGCTATGTCGTTCTTCTTTCCCGGCCACCAGAACAGTTTCTTCATATCCTTGAACATCTTCATGCTCACCGGGTGGATTGAGTACTTTGTAAAATGTGCTTCGTACATAAACTATTCACGTAATTGACCCACATTCGGGACGCACAAACGACCATCTTTTTTCCATAGACCATCGTTTAAGGAAAACTAGGAATTTAACACTTCCGATGCATGGCACTCTAGACTCTTATCGAGTTCTGTTGCTCGTCGAACCCTATCTGCAAGTTCATACTGTACCTCTGTCTAGTTCAAGCATGCATTTGCAGTGGAATTCTAATTAACACAAGAAATCTCTAAAGATTCTGCTCCTGGATCAGACGCTCATCATGCATCTACAACCAATTTGCCCATGTCGGAGTCCTACGACTCAAGGCATCTGCGATGATGTTTCCCTTCCCCGGAGTGTACTGAATTTGGAAGGTGTAGTCCCTAAGGAACTCCATCCACCTTCATTGTCGCATATTGAGATCCTTCTGATCCAATAGATACTTCAGACTCTTATGGTCCTTGAATATATCCACTTTCAAGTCATATCAATAGTGACGGAACAATTTGTTGGATCCCTAGTTTGATTTGGGCTAGATTCACTAAACTAGAATATTTGACCCAACATGTATATCTATGGTCATGATTGTATCCTAGAGTTTAGGCCATGTCATTAGAGTCAACATTTCTTGGACCAGCTAACAATAGAATGCAAAAGACTCCAGACTTCGAGAAATTTCAAAGATTCAGAAAATGAGTTCGACGTTCGTCGAACACAGCTCTACGAAAGTCGTGCTCAGCTCGACGAACTCAGAGACAATTCTCTGAGTTGAGCTCGACGAACTTAGTTCTCAGGTCGACGATTTCTGGATGCTCTACTTCAACATTCTAAGTCCAAAAACATTTCTCTGAACTCCAGTCTACGAAGTTAGATTATCAGCTCGACGATCTTAGTGCATAGAATTGACAAGTTTTATCAAGTAGCAGTTAGCTGTTCTCAGGTCGATGATCTTGGATCTCAGGTAAACGAACAATAATTACCTGGTCGACGAACATGATTTCTTAGCTCGACGAACTCTGGACGTAGGTCAACGAAATCTGTTCTTTGCTCGACGATTTCTGTGTAGTTCCAAACTTGGATTTTTCCTTCGTTCTGTCCTTATTTTATTTCAGTAATTCCTGAGTAATCTATGCTTAATATTCTCTGAATATTACCGTTATAAGCAGCATTGATTATGACATTCATCAGGATTATTAATTGCCTTTTTTCATTGGGACAGTTGGTGAAATCCAATTAATGCAGACATTCTCTCCAGCCCTATTACATTCTCCAGGCCGACAACAATCAATGCATGAAGGAATTCGAAATTCAAAGGAAATATTCCATTGGAAATATAAAAGTGATTTTCTTCCTTCTTCTCGAGATTGAGAGATACACAAGAGCAAGAAACAGCACACAGTGATAGAAAAGATAGACAGCAACAACATTCAAACACTTCTCTTTGCAGAAAAATAATTTGGTCTTCACCTTGACATTGTTGAAGAAGAAGAAGAACATCCATACAAATCAAGAGACTTCTTCATTCTTCACTCAAAGATTCTTCAAGTACAACAAATCTTCATCAGTCAAGAAGTTCCTAGATCTCTTCTGATCAAGGCTAGAGATAGAAGACCTACTCACCCTAAAGCAAAGCTCCAGTAATCTTGAACAACTTAATAACTCAGGGGGAGCTTTGATAACATCAAAGATCCACTAGTCTTCTCAGTTGTATTTGAGAAAGAGAAGACACAATAAATCTCTCTCCCCCTCACTGTATAAAGGGTTATTTAACTCCATTCAAAAGTTATACCTTGGTTGCAAGTCACCTGATCAAAAGACTTGGGTTGGTTTTTGAGCACATGATCAAAAGCTCATTGGTGGCAGTCAACTGATCAAAACCTATTAGTGGATTTCTACCAGGGTGGTAGAAGAGTGGATGTACCCAGGTTGGGGAACCACTATAAAAATTCTTGTGTTGTCTGGTTGCCCTCTTTCCTTTTTGTTCTTGCTATGCCTGTGCTTGTTAGTTTTGCTGATCCCATGTTAGTTTGTTTAATTTTGTTGTGCCTGTGGTAGATTAGTTTTTCTTAGGATTACTCTTTTACTTACAATAAATTTTGTTATGAAATAGCTGCACTACTCTGTATATTTTATTAACAGCAAAAAGTTTTAAAGATTTAGAAGATACTCTATTCTCCCCCGACCCCCCCCCCCCCCCCCCCCCTCTAGAGTATATCAGGTCTAACCCTCTCTTTAAATTGGTATCAGAGCTGTTTCTTTGCTTATACAAGTTAACCCTTGAACCAAAAGATCATGTGTTAGATCTGCTATTTTATTTCTCTTAGGATTATATTTACAGCATGACACAGAACAAGGATTATGCAAGAACCAGACCTCCAATGTGCAATTTAAATAAGTTTGCCATTTGGAAGGCAAGATTTAAACTATATATGAATTCCATTGATGTGGACATCTAAAACTCTATTTTGACAGATCCTCATGAATCAACTGTCTCTACATCTACAAAAACCTAAAGCACACATGCTGTTCCACCACCTGAGAGGACAGATGCATAGAAGAAGGCGAAGATTGCTGATGCAAATGCGATGAACATTGTGGCTCAGACTATGTCTGATGATATTTTCCAGAACATGGCTGAATGCACATTAGCCAAGGCTATTTGGGACTCCCTCAACCAAGTGGTGGCTGGCTCTACTGATGAGAGGAAAGATAGAAGATCAAATCTCATATCACAGTATGAGAATTTCAATAAGGATGAGTCAGAATCTGTTACTGACATGTACAACAGACTGAGCTTAATAATCAATGAGCTAAAGACTTTGGATAAGGACATCACCCTTACTAAAGTAAATGATAAAATCCTTATGTGCTTCCCAAGCTCATGGGATTCCAGGATCTGGCCAATCAAGGAGGCCAGGAGCTTAAATGAGATTCCATAAAATCTCTATTGGGAAAGCTAAAGTCATATAAGCAACTAATAAAGTCCAGAAAGCAGCTGAACAAAGGACTCTCCACCAACAAGAAAGGAGCACAACATAGCATTCAAGGCTGCTGAAGAGACAGAAGCTTCAACAGTCCATGAGGAACTAATGAGTCTCTTTGCCAAGAGATTTTACAAAATGGCAAGAAAGGACTTCAGAAGAAAATCATCCAGGCAGGATGATAAGCCAAGTTATGATAAAACTCCTACTAAAGAAGTAGTATGTTTTGGCTGCAGGAAACCTGGACACTTTATCTCAGAGTGTCCAGAGAATCAGAAGAAAAAAAGAAGAAGAGAGAAGGACTCCAGAAGACAACAAAGTAGCAGGCCTTCCTCAAGCAAATACAAAAAGAAGGAGAAGGGCTTTGTTGTTGATACCTGGAGTGAGACAGAAGATGAATCCACATCTTCTTGTTCTAGTGAAGAGGAAGAAGAGGCAAGGGCAAAGGAAGTCTTCCTCTTGGCCATTAATGCCTCCAGCAGTCAATCAGATGATGAAGAATCTGATAATGAAGGAGCTTCAAAATCAGAAGCTGATCATGTACTTTTATATATTGATTATAATTCTGATAGCTTCTAAAATGAATTTAAAACTATGTGCATTGACTTAATTAACTCTGAAAAGGAAATCAAAACACTTACGGAAAGACTATCTAATCAAGAAAATCTGATTTCTGAAAACTCTAAGTTAAAAGATGAACTAACACTAGCTAATGAAACAATCATTTCTTTAAAAACACAGCTATGCGAGGCTAAGAAACTTGAGGAATCTCTCAATGGGAGAAGCCTTAAGCTGATGGAGATTACAAGCACAGTCAATGCCATACTGAATGACAAACTGGGCTTTGGTGCATCATCAAGTTTACCCCCATACTTAAGAAGAATAATTATCAACCCCTATTAGCTTTGTTTCAACTAAGGGTAAAGATGTAATATACAATAGACAAACCACATAAGAACTACCTAACTCTAGAAATCAAAATAACAGAAACTAGAAAACTCTAAGTAAAAACAAAGTTCAACAGATTTCTTCGAACTTAGGTCGACGAAATGTGGCTAGTTCGTCGAACACCGATCAACGATTTATGAACGCCAACATTAGCTATAATAAATTGTCTTACTGCGATCGACGAACTGTGTATGGTTCGTCGAGCAGAGATCGACGGACATGGGGCACAGAAAATGAATATGTTCATTCTCTGAGCAGAGATCGACGATCTCATCCCACTTCATCGAACTCTGGTCGACGAACTTACAATTTTTCGTCGAACCCAGTTAGACTTAATAAAAATCATAATTTTAACAAAAAACCTTTTAATCCACTTGATGATTGGATAATCCCTCCTAGAATATTTCACCCCTTAGGTTATAAAAGCCAACCTGAATGTTCATATATTTCTAGCTTTTCTTATGAAAAGAAACAAGGACCCAAGGTAACCTGGGTCAAGAACAACTAACTTATTTCCTTGCAGGTGAAGAACTATCCTATCAATCAAAATAATTGTTATCTGGATAGTGGATGCTCCAAGCACATGACTGGATGCAAGGAAAGCCTAATCAACTTCAAGGCAATGCTGGGTCCAAAAGTGATCTTTGGAGATTCCAGCTTTGGACAAACTTAAGGCTATGGAGACTTCAATAGTGGAGCTGTCACCTTCAGAAAAGTGGCATATGTCAATGGTCTCAAACATAACCTAATATCCATAAGTCAATTATGTGATGCAGGTTACCAGGTTTGCTTTACCAATTTTAAATGCATTAATTCTTCAAATAATCAAACTGTTTTAACAGTGTGTAGATAAGGGAATATATACTTAGTAAATTTTAATTCTACTAACTCAGAAATATGTTTATTCAACCAAGTTAGTAATAACAATATCCTTTGGCATAAAGGACTAGGTCATGTGAACCTTAAAAATATCTCTAAGCTATCTAGGGACAACCTTGTTAGAGGATTGCCTTCTGGCCCATACAAGAAGGAAAGTCCATGCAAGGCTTGTCAAGAAGGCAAGCAAACTAAAAACAGCTTTAAGTCAATTAATAAGAGTGATTCACCTAAGATTTTGTACTTGCTACATATGGAGCTTTTTGGACCCATTGCTGTACAAAGCTTAGGAGAGAAGTCTTACACCTTGGTTATTGTAGATGACTTCTCCAAATTCTCTTGAGTTTTTTTCTTGAGAAACAAGTCAGATAACTTTAATGTCCTTACAGACTTTCTTAAGGGCATAAGGATTGAGTATTCAACTCCAGTTGCATTGATCAGAAGTGATCATATTACTGAGTTTGAATCTCTTCCGATGCAAAGATTATGTGAGGAGGAAGGTATCATGCATTGTTTCTCTACTCCAAGAACTCCTCAATAAAATGGGGTACCAGAAAGGAAAAATAGAACACTCATTGAATCTGCAGGAACATTGCTTGCAGATGTACACATCCCTATCCTTTTGGGAGGAGGATATGATATAACGCCCCGAAAATCGTATCGAGCTGTTCGTGTCCAAGAGAATTTTTGGTGCCTGTATAGGGTTACACGACCTAGGACACGGGAATGTCCAATGCCGTATGTTTCTTTGTGTTGGTCGGCTTTGTCTAGAGATGGACACGACAGGAAACACAGCAGAGTGACACGTGCATATCAAAAGGCAAGGGCGTGTGCATACCCGTCTCAAAACCTGTGTTCCCAAGAGTCGTGTCGGTTGGCTTGGCAGTTACTGGTGACACGACCCTAGTGCATTGGGGTGTCGGAAACCGATACGGGCGTGTTAGGTGGAGATACGGTCGAGACCGTGTATCGACCCATATCAGTTTCTGCGCTCGACAATCGTGTCTTAATCGAGCCACATGGCCTGGGACACGGCCGTGTGCGAGGCTGTGTTTGGCCCAGGTTTGATGATTTTTGGTCGGATCTGAGCCGTTCATTTTATTTAATTAAAATCCAATGGACCAGATGTGTTCCTGCACTGATAAGTACGGGATTGGAGTTTTAACTCCTAATTTGCTCTTTACCATTCTCTTTCTAAGTAGTTGGAGAGAGGAGGAAGGAGAGGGTGGATTCCGGCCGCCGCCGGAGCATCGGAGCACCGTTTTGAGAACCGAGAGCGGATCCGCGGAGGAAATTCCATTGCGAAGCCTTCTATCCGTATAGTTTTTCCATGGCGCAGAAGCGTACTATAAGGGTAACGATTCTCTACTTGAGCATGTGAAGCTCTCCTTATTTTGCGTAAGGAAGCCCGCTCACACGAGTGTGCGCTGAGTGTGCGGTGTTCCTTGGGGTTGACAGGAATAGTCCCCCTTCTGTTGCATATAGAGTCCGGAAGCGAAGTATGGACATAGGCATTGTGTGTGAAGCCTACCCGGACATGTTGGTCTGGATCGGTGATGTTGCATTTTGTATGATTTGCCGGAGAAAACTCTGTGTTTTGTGTTTTCGGGATTATACACGGTAGATTGCAGCAGGGATCCTTGGGGATTAACTCCAAGGCGCACCAGGAAAACTGAGCGGAAACGTAATTCTGCTAATTTGGCGGCCTGGTCGCCGGCCTTGTACGTAACTAGGTTATGTGTTGTTTGGATTGTTGCGGGATCCGAGAGATGCTTGGCTCGTGCGTATGTCTTAAGGTAAACTACGCGTTGTGAGTAACGGGCAAGTGGAATCGGACCCGGGCTATGTGGTTCGGTGTGAGAGACCTAAATGAGGACTGGCCGTTGACATAGTCAGGAGCCTTAGACAGTGGTCAGAAAGGCTAAAATGCTCACGTTGTTGTCATCCCGGGGATGGTGGTGAAGCCACAGAATTGACTGGATTCACTGTTAATTTGCCCTGAGTGCACTGGGTGTTTGGTCCATGAGAGCCTACACCTGTGGCGTATTATATTCACACTTTTATTGTTTAGCTGGGCTAATGAATTACAGTGAAGGAGCACCGCCGTCCCGAGTAAGGGGCGCTGTCGTTATAACTTGGTCGACTTTGGCTGACCGTTGCTTTGTTTGTCACCGTGTAGTGGAATGTTGCTTGCAGGTGCTGCAGAGCCGAGTGCTAAATAGCGGGCTGAAGCCCAAGTTGCTGAGCTGGACCTCGAAGGCCAAAGCGAATAGTTGTATTTTATTTATATCATGTGCGGCCGGCCTGCGAGCCGATCTATGGAAAACAATACTTTGTTAAGTGAAACTCTTGTAAGGTCATAAGCAGAATACTTTCTTTGTATTTGTTATTTCATTCCTGTGGTAGTTGTGGACATTCGTGTTAGTTGATATATCAATTATGGGTTCTTTATAACTATTTAAAAGCTTCCACTAGAATGGTTTCTGTAGGACGAGTAGTTATAGTTGAATGGTTTTGGTATTCTTATGTAACCCTTCCGACTGTCTGTCTTATATGGCGTCGGGTTCCAGCTGGACCTTCTGTTATATGTCATATGACGGACGGGGGGGGGGGGGGGGGGTTACATTTTGGTATCAGACTTTTGGTTACAGTCAAAATAAATGAATTCGTGGATGAATTCTTTTAAGGGGTTGTGAGCACATGTGTGTGTCATTGTTATAACATTAAAAAGAACCCATGAATGTCCAATTAGGAATGAAAAATGCTCTTGTTTTGTGGAATCTGAGTGTTCCAGTGATTGTTTTTTAATAATCTGTTTGTCATCTAATCATGGGTCTTTGCTATTATAGACGGCAAGGAGCGGTGCTAGTTAATCAGAATGCCCGCAATCGGCGGAAAGTAGTGCACCGAGGGACGTGCCTACAACACCTCCTTCAGCGAAAACCATCAGATTGGTTGCTGAAGCAGTCTTTGCTATGATAAATTCCCAACCTGCAGGGCAGATGCACCATGTACCACATGTTAATGAGCAAGAACCGATTAGGGTGGCAGAGGCGGGAGTGGTAGTGCGTGCGACAGTTGATCAGGTCGCACCAAGGAGAGCTATGGAGAAGCAGCTCAAGAATGTAATGCGCTTTAATCCTCCAATGTTCGACGGGATTGGAGCGCCAACTCAAGCTGAGGATTGGCTCTCTACAATAAAGAGGGTTTTGACGACCACAGAAACTATTGAGTGCCAGAAGACTACCATAGTGACCTTCCTATTGGCCAGTGAGGCGAGTCAGTGGTGGGATGAGTTGGAGGTTCATCTCTTAGTGGGAAGGCAACTTGTGGATGTGCCTATGGAGGAATTCTCAAGGTTATTCTTGGCCAGATATCTACCCTCTACTCAGAAGCTGGAGATGGAGAATCAGTACCTTGGTCTGACTCAGGGAGGTAGAAACGTGGTTGAGTATCTCCACGAGTTTACTCGGTTGGGTCATTATGCTGGTGCTATGTTTTTGGAAGAGGAGCGGAAGACCAACCGATTTTATGAGAGTCTACGCGGCGACCTATAGCTTCTCCATGCTGGGCCTAAGGTGCAGGGCTTCCTAGCCTTGGTCAATTCGGCCTGGTCATTGGAAAAGGTCTTGAAGAAAATGCAAGAGAAGAAGGACCCAGGGGAAAGAAGTCAGAGTTCAAAGTGCCAAATGCAAAGTCGGGTTTACGCAGATGGAACTAGAAGCCGAAGAATTTGAACTCAGCCCCTTCATCTGGTGCGGCGGGGGTAACTACAAGTCAAGTCCCAGGAGCGTGCTATAACTGCGGAAAGATGGGGCTTTTGCTCGTGAGTGTTGGAGCGGACGTGCAAAGTCCGAGAGGAAGCATGGAGTAACCTACGAAGAAAAAGGGAAGGCGGTGGAGTCAAATACATCCCACCATGATCCAGCCTAGCCTAGAGTTTATAACCTTGGTCTGCAAGAGGCCATAAAACAAGCTGACGTGGTGACAGGTATGAGTTAAATTATAGCAATTTAACTTTATGTAGTTGTTACCTTTTTATATGTTAGCTTACATTTGTTTGTGCTAGGCTTCGTGTTGATTTTTGATTGTCTGGTGAGAGCCCTGTTTGATATAGGAGCTTCACACTCCTTCGTGTCCGATAGATTCATATCGTGCATCGGAGTCCCTTCCTCGATGGATAAAGACAAGTTGGATGTGTTGTTGCCCAATGGGTGCTCAATGCGCGCGGATAGAGTCTGTATAGTTAAGTTTCGGATTGGGGATCAGGAGTTTGATTTGTAAGCGTCGGTACTACCATTAGTGGAGTTCGACGTAATTTTTGGTATGGACTGGCTCTCGGAGCAGCGAGCATGTATTGATTGCAACCAAAAAGAGGTTAAGTTGGGACTGAATACTGATCGGGAGACTACGTTCGCATGCATGAAGGGGTCGGTTAAGGTTTTAATGTCGGCCCTTCAAGTGATCAAGGCAGTTCGGTATGGGGCAGAGTTGTTTGTCACATTAGTGCAGGCTTCAACGCCTAAGCCAAGTCTGAGCAGTATTCCAGTTGTGTCCGAATATCCTGATGTGTTTCCGGATGATCTCCCAGGAGCCCCTCCGCAGCGGGAAATTGATTTTACTATTGAGCTGGTGTCGGGTGCCAAACCTGTGTCATGCTCTCCGTATCGGATAGTGCCAAGAGAGATGGCGGAGTTGAAGGTGCAACTGTTAGAGTTGTTGGAACAAGGGTATGTGCATCCAAGTTCGTCGCCTTAGAGCGCACCGGCCCTATTCATTAAGAAGAAGGATGGGAGCTTGCGACTCTGTATTAACTATCGGGAGTTGAACAAGCTTACGGAGAAGAATAAGTATCTGATCCGAAGGATTGACGATCTATTTGATTAGTTGGTTGGGTCAACAATATATTCGAAGTTAGATCTGAAGTTCGGTTACTACCAATTAAGGATAAGGGAAAGCGACATCCCAAAGACAGCGTTCAGCACACGGTTTGGGCATTACGAGTTCACGGTCATGTCGTTTGGGTTGACCAATATGTCATCCGTGTTTATGGATCTGATGAACATGACGTTCAAAGAGTACATGGATCGTTTCGTGATAGTATTTATCGATGATATCCTGGTGTACTCGCAGTGTGAGGAAGAGCACTATAAGCATCTACATATGGTGTTGGACACGTTGAGAAGAAACAAGTTATATGCTAAGTTCTCCAAGTGTGAGTTCTGGTTATCCTCGGTAGCGTTCCTTGGTTATGTTGTTAGTGGAGAAGGGATAGCAGTGGATCCGGTGAAGATAGTGGTGATACGGGAGTGGCCTGTACTGACAATAGTGGCGGAAGTTCGGAGCTTTCTTGGGCTTGCCATCTACTACAGGCGCTTCATAGAGAACTTCTCGCGGATAGCACTACCACTTATGACGTTGACAAGGAAGGATCAAAAGTTTGTGTGGTCGTTAGAGTGCAAGCAGGTTTTTGAAGAATTGAAGAGGCGGTTGACCACGACGCCTATCTTATGTTCGCCGAGTGGGACTGAAGGGTTGGAAATCTATAGTAATCCTTCGGGAAATATTTTGGGTTGTGTTCTGCTACAGCATGGGAGCGTGATAGCCTATGGTTCACGACAATTGAAGGTTCATGAGCGGAATTATTCGGTCCATGACTTAGAGTTAGCGGTCGTGACATTTGCTCTAGAGCTATGGAGACATTATCTTTACGGTGTGAAGGTCGACATCTACACCGATCATAAGATCCTGAAGTACCTGTTGGATCATAAGGACTTGAACATGAGGCAGCGGAGGTGGATGGAGTTCCTGGGGGACTACACCTTCGAGATATATTATGTGCTTGGGAAAGGAAATGCAGTGGCGGATGCATTGAGATGCAGGGTTCCTGCGCGAGCCAGCTGTTTGTTGGTACATGATGAGAGTTTGGTCCGTGAATTGGAGGTTTTGGAGATAAATTGCATCAACAAGCAGTCTAGTGCCGCGGCGAAATTGTTTTGGATAGAGGTTCAGTATGACCTAGCTGATAGAGTTCGGCGGGCATTTGTTCAAGATAGCAGCATGTAGCAGATCTTGGATGAATCTTTGGATGGGTCAAACTCCCAATTTACTGTGGACTGCTAAGGAGGTATGGTCGCCTATGCATTCCTAGTGCGGCTAATCTTCGGGAGGGATTGTTGTACGAGTCTCATCATACCAAGTACTCAATCCACCCGGGGAGCTCGAAGATGTATAAAGACATGAAGAAGTAGTTCTGGTGGCCAGGATTGAAGAAGGATGTAGCACTTTATGTGGCCAAGTGCCAGACGTGTGCCTTGGTAAAGGCGGAGTGTCAGAAGCCCGGAAGTTTCTTGAACTCCCTACCTATCCCGGAGTGGAAATTCGACGACATTTCTATGGTTTTTGTGTACGGTTTGCCAAAGTCACAGAGGGGAAGCGACGCCATTTGGGTGGTCGTAGATAGATTGACAAAGGTGTCGCATTTTATTCCGAACAGGAAGGAAGACCCGGCGGAGAAGTTAGCAAAACTCTATGTGGATAATATTGTATGATTGCATGGTGTGCCCTGCAGTATTGTCAGTGACCGAGATGGACGCTTCACGTCGAACGACTGGAGACTGGTGCATAGTCTGTTGGGAACTAAGTTGAATTTCAACACATCCTTTCATCCGCAGATGGATGGTTAGACCGAGAGGGTCAATAGGAAGATGGAGGACATGGTTTATATGCGCTTCTTGGATTTCGGAAAGCAGTTGGAAGATCACCTGTACATGGTGGAGTTTGCATATAACAACAGTTATCAGGCTAGTATTGGAATGGCGCCTTTAGAGGCCTTGTATGGGAGAAAGTGTCGGACACCGTTGTCCTGGTTGGAGACAGGCAAATCGAAGCTATACAAACATCAAGCGGTAGAAGATGCCACTTCAATGATACGTTCAGTTCAGGAAAGGTTGAAGATCGCTTAGGACAGGCAGACAAAATACTATATTACAAAGCATAGGAACGTGGAGTTCGGTATTGGCGACTGGGTGTATTTGAAAATCAAGCTGTTCAAGTGTGTCTCGCGTGTTCGACGCTTGAAGAAGCTGAGTCCGAGATACCTTGGACCGTTTGAAATCCTGGAGCGTGTTGGCGAGGCCGCGTACCGATTGAAGCTGTCAGTGGAGTTGAGTGAGCTACATGATGTGTTCCACGTATCGGTGTTGCGGAAGGTGGTGCAAGAGCCTTCGCAGGTCATTGCGGTCGATCAAGTGCCGGTTGATTATGGGTTACAATGAAGGTCAAGCCAGTACACATTGAAGACTTGGAGGTTAAGCGACTCCGCAATAAGGATATCTGAATGGTTAAAGTCCGTTGGGATAACAATGGACGTGAGGAGCTTTCTTGGGAGTGAGAGCAGACTATGATGGAAGAATACCCCGAGTTATTCCACTCAGGAAACATTTACATTTTTGTGTACCTTTACATAATTTCAGGATGAAATTCTTTAAGTGGGGGAGATTTGTAACGCACCGAAAATTGTATCGAGCTGGTCATGTACAAGAGAATTTTTGGTGCCTGTATAGGGGTTCCCAGCATAGGACACGGCCGTGTCCAAGGCCGTGTGGTTCTTTATGTTGGACGGCTGTGTCCAGAGAAGGACATGACAGGAAACACGGCAGAGTGACACGGGCTTGTCAAAAGACACGGGCATATGCATACCTGTGTCACCACCCGTATTCCCAAGAGTCGTGTCGGTTGGTGTGGCAGTTACTGGTGACATGGATCTAATGCACGAGCATGTCGGAAACCGACACGGGCATGTCAGGTTGAGACACGGGCGTGTCTCGACCCATGTTAGTTTCTATGCTCTACGAACATGTCTGAATCGAGGCACATGGCCTGGGATACGGCCGTGTGCGAGGCCGTGTTTGGCCCAGGTTTAATGATTTTTGGTAGGATCTGATCCGTTCGTTTTCTTTAATTAAGATCCAACAGCCTAGATGTGTTCTTGAACTGATAAGGTCAGCAATGGAGGTTAAACTCCAAATTTTCTATTTACCATTCTCTTTCTAAGGAGTTGGAGAGAGGAGGAAGGAGAGGGAGGATTTCGGCCGCTGGCGGAGTATCAGAGCACCGTTTTGAGAACCGAGAGCGGATCCGCGGAGAAAATTCCATTGCGAAGCCTTCTATCCATATATATTTTCCATGGCGCAGAAGCGTACTACAAGGGTAACAATTCTCTACTTGAGCATGTGAAGCTCTCCTTCTTTTGTATAAGGAAACCCGCTCCCGCGAGTCTGCGGTGAGTGTGCGGTGTTCCTTGGGTATGACAGGTATAGTCCCCCTTCTATTGCATATAGATTCCGTAAGCGAAGTACGAACATAGGCATTTTGTGTGAAGCCTACCCGGACATGTTTGTCTGGATCGGTGATGTTGCATTTTGTATGATTTGCCGGAGAAGACTCTGTATTCTGTGTTTTCGGGTGAAAGTGTTGTGTTAGATCTAATATACTCTAGAGGGGGGGTGAATAGAGTATTTATACGTCCTTATAAAACTATCACATCTTCTGCTGTAATTAAAATATGTAGAATTAAACTAAAGTAAATAATCACACAACAGTCCTAAAAACAAAAGCATAGCAAGAACAAAAAGAAAAGGGGCAACCAGACGACACAAGAAATTTTATAGTGGTTCCCCAACGTGGGTACATCCACTTTTCTACCACACTAGTAGAAATCCTCTCAGGTTTTTGATCAGGTGTCTGACACTAATGAGCTTTTGATCAGGTGCTCAAAAACCAAATCCTCAAGTCTTTTGATCAGGTGACATGTAACCAGGAATCACTTTTGAAGGGAGATGACAACCCTTTACAGAGGTGGGGATGAGAGAGTGATGAAAGTATTCTTTTCTCAATCAAAATGAGAAGACTGTGTGGATTCAGTGACGTTGTCAAAGCTCCCCCTGAGATGTAAAATAGTTCAGGAGAAGTGGAGCTTTACACAGGGTGATAGGCCTTCAAGCTTTCAGCCTTGATCAGAGAGATCTTCAGGAACTTCTTTGACAGATGGAAGATTTGTTGTCCTGTGAAGTGTCCTGGAGAGTTTGAAGAATGAAGACTCTTAATATTTGAATGATTGTTCTTCTTCTTCAGTATCAGAAATATTATGTCGGACTGAGAGCAGACAGGTTGAGTTTTTCTTTTATGATTCAGTATTCTTCTCTCTGTAAGTGTTTCTGACTTTCTTTGTATCTTTGTGTTCTACTGGAAAAGGGAAAAAATCTCATTTTATATTTCCTGGGAAAATTGGTTTTTCAAATTTTGAATTCCTTCTTCATTCAATGCTGACGGCCTAGAGAATAACCAGCATTGAATAATTTCCCCAACTGTCCCGTGGAAAAATGGCAGGCAATAATCCTAGAGAATATCCCAATCAATGCTCCTCTAACGGTTATATTCAGAGAATGTTAGAGCATTGATTACTCAGGAATTATTGCAGTAATCATAGGGATAGGGCTGGAAATGACTCAGTCTGAAATCGTCGAACAGATGACAGAAATCGTCGAGTTGAGTCCACAGTTCGTCGAGCTGAGATGTTGTGTTCGTCGACTAGACGGCTTCTGTTCGTCGAGCTGAGTTCCATTATCATCGAGATGGAAACTGAACTGCTGTCTCTTCTGAACTTTGCCTATTCTGAGTCTGAAGTTCGTCGAGCTGGTAAATGTGTTCGTCGACTGGAGTTCAGTCTGGACTTCGAATAATTTCTGAATGAAATTGTTGAAGTACAGAGTCCAGAATTCGTTGACCAGAGAACTAGGTTCGTCGACCTGATACTAGAGAACATAGTCTTGACAGAATGATGTAGTAGTCCAAAGATTCGTCAACCAAAGAATAGAGTTCGTCGAGCTCAGAACTAAGTTCGTCGACCAAAGTATAATACTACGGACTTAGAATATCTTGATGTTTTCTGAACTTGAAGTGTTGTTGTAGTGTAAAAGTTTTCATCGACCTGAGTACCAAGTTCGTCGAGCTCAGCTCAGAGAAATTACTTTGAGATCGTTGAGCTGAGCATGACAATCGTCGACGTGAGCTCGACAAATGTCGAACTCACTTTACAGAGTCTTGAAATCTTCTAAGTCTTGAGTCTCTGACAGTCTTGTTGATAGCTTGTCCATATGATGTTGACTCTAAGGACTTTGCTTAGACTCTAGGACACAATTATGACCCTGACTATACATTGTGGGTCACATGATCCTAAGTTAGGGAACCTAGCCCAAATCAAACTAGGGATCCAACATTCTCCCCCTATTTGGGTGAGGTTACTAACTACAGACTCAGACTTAAACTGAAAATAAACAAAGTAGAAAAAGTATATATCTGGCAGAGATAGATAACACATGCAACAGATATATATATACATGAGCTTTGTTCAGAAAATATAAAGTAGTTATAAGTAATGCATAAAGATAAATAGAGTTCAAAATCACTTCTTCTGCTTCTTTTCCTTTGGCATACATCCTTGCTCTTGTCTCCTGGCTTTGTAAATATTATTTCTCTATTAGGATCAGAAGCTTGCACACTGGTCATGGTCATGTCAGCAACCCCTATAATCTTCAGAGATATAGCCGTGGGGACAACTGCTTCAGGATGAAGAGACATATACTCTGTTGGATTAAATACTTTCTTACAAACCTGCAATATATTACGTTCTTTCTCTATATATGATGACATAGTAGTGAATTTAGTGGGGTCTTGACCTTCTTTCCTGGCTTTATTCATTTGAGAGAGCCCAACTAAATCATTAAACCTTGCCATTCTGAAGTTGGGGTCAAGCTTAGGATCAAGAGGAGGAGAAGGAGGTCTCTCTGAATTTGCTACCTGGTCTGACTTTAGAGAAGAGATTCTGAACTGGAGATTGGTCCTGGATATTTGTAGACACTGTATGTTGTTATTTCTGAGTGGACTATAAAGACCTGGGAGGTGGGACTTCACTAAACTTTCCTGAAGTAATAGACCTTTGAGAGGATGAATGCTTATTAGATGATTCAGCTGGAGGAGGATTTGAAGATCTTTCTTGCCTTTGATAGGTCTGGGTAATAGAAGGAGATCTTTGAGATACTATTTCAGAGGCTCCTGCTGCTAGAGGAGGAGGAGGAGGTGGATCTTTTTTGTATCTTTGAACTGGAGGAGGAGAGTATCTTCTACTTTTCTTCCTCTCCTTATGCTAATTCTTGGACAGCCACATCCAAGCTGACATCCCTTTATATGGTTTTATCTTTTGAAGAATGTAATAAGGAGTATCATTGTTTGGATTAGGCTTAGGAGCAGAAGGAGGAGCTTCTCTTTTCTTGGATACTGGCTTCCTCTTTGGTTCATCATCAGATTCATCATCATCATCATCCTCATCATCACTATCCTCATCATCAAATCTTTGAGGAGTATCATATAAAGCATTCAGAGGCTTCAGTGCCTCAGCTGAAATGATAGGATTATCAGGTTGAGAAGGAGCTTGAGCAGGAATATCAACAGGAGCTGGAGGAGAAGCCGTAATAGAAGATGGAGTGTTATCAACTCTGTCAGTGCTTTTAGCAGCTGCCTTTTCTTCTTGTTGAATGTCAGCCAAGATCATATCATCCAGATTTGGTAATGGAGAGTCATCCATGACATAACTACGAGCAGAAGAAATTTCTGAAGGAGCTGGAATAACTATAGGCTCAGGAATAGCAAAACTATCACTAAGTTACTTTGCAACTTGTGGACTTACTAGGGATGTATATGGTATAATAGCCAAGGATGGCTCAGCAGTATGATCTGCTGTAAGACATCTCGAAACTGCAAATTCAAAATTCTTCAACAAATTCTCTAAATTAACTATGGGAGTAATGATGAAATCACAACCAGTAGTTATTTTCTCAGAGACTGAATCTTCCAAGTCCATGTCATCTGTATCAATAAAATTAATAAAATCAATATCATCTGTATCAATATACTCTGTACAATCTACTGCTACTGTTCATGCCTCTACTATTGGAGCTGCTACTGCTATAACTACTGCAGTTTCATCATCAGACATCTCCCCATGCATGGTTTCAGTAAGACCTGAAGCCAGGCCCCTGACTGAAGATGTGGCAGTAGTGAGGGCAATGATTTGTGCAGATAGGGTAGTAATTAAAGTAGGAAGAGGTGTAATGGCCTCTGCTATTAGGGTTTTGAGAAGGGGAGTGAGGAGGGCAATGAGAGAAGCAATTGTTGAGGTGTCTAATGGTGGAGTGGTAGATGGTGTTGCAGAAGGTGTAGAAGTGGGAACTGTGGGAAGGATAGGAAGTGGAGCATCTGGTATGTGAACATCTAGAGGGGATGCATGTTGAGGGATGGTAGATGTTGATGGGCATGGATGGGTGGCATCTTCAATGTGGGTGTTTGGAGGAAAAGGGGAATTTGGAGGTGATGGTGGTATGTTGAAAAGTGGTATGGAGGATAAATGAGGAGGAAGTGGAGATGATGGAGGAGTTGGTGCTGGTGAAGCATGTGGAGATTCTGGTGGAGTAGGATGTTGAGTAGGGAATGATGGAGGTGTAGAAGTGGGATGGATTTGTGTTGCTGGAAGGTGGGCTTGATGAGATGGTGGTGTTGGATGAATCTCTTCAGTAGGTTGGGGAGTGGCTTTAACAGCCCTGGTGCCTTCAGAAGCTGGGGTGGAAGAGGTAGAAGCCTTGGATGGCTTAGGTATGGTCCTCTCCCACCTACCAAACAAGGCACATGTAAGCCTTTTGCTGGCATTAATGAATATGGTCTGGGAGACCAGGGATTCAGCAGCCTTCTCCTTGAGGAAGATCCCTAGGATCCTTCCAAAACACAATTCTTTCTTATTATTGTTCTTCTTTATCAGATCAAAGAGGATCTGATCCCAATTCACTTGCTTCTTATTTATCACTGCACACATGACCAAGAACTGATGCCTTGTGATGTAGTCATGGGTAGTATGCTTGCCAAGCAAGACCTTCCTAATAATGTCTGCCAGGAACTTGTATGTTGCAGACAGATGTTTCTTCAACAATTTATTTGGGTTGTCACCAGCATAACCCATCAAATTTAGCATCGTATCAAACTCTTCAAAATCAATTTCTAATTCTTCTTCGCCATTTGTCAAACCAAAGATTTCAGTCAAAACTGCGGGAGTTAAGGAAACAGTGTTACCCGCGATTGATCCTGTCATAGTATTGTCTTCAAAAGTGGATGAAGTATAGACCCATTCTCGGATTTCTGTTCCTGCCAACTTTATACTGGTAGTCATCAGGTTCTTCAAGTTATGCTCTTCCAGAGGTTCCAGAATATATAGAAAGATTGGATCCGAGTGCGGGAACGATTCGAAGTCAACATCAAAATCAGAGTCAAACTTCATAGCAGCTAGAGCTCTTTTAGGGATCGCCATGGAATCACCTGCAAAAGAGAGAAACGGCGATCAAGTGCAAGGGAACAGAAAGCGCGGGATGGAGGTCAAAGAAAACCTAGATATAAGGTTTTCCAGAATATGAATCGACAAACTCCATTCCATGAAAACAAAAACAAGTCTTCGAACTGAGTTCGACGAAATGATTTAGAAGTAAATAATTCATCGATCTCATTCTAAAGAATTGAAGACAATTCGTCGAACGCCGTTCGACAAATATCTTCTGAATCAAGTTCGTCGATCTCCGGTCGACGAAAATTGTTTCACTCACAGAGAGTTCTTCGACCTCTATTCGATGAAGATTTCTCAAACTCTCCACGGTTCGTCGAACTCCGTTCGACGAACTGTGGAAAATTCGTCGAGTGCAGACAGAACTTAAACTAAATCTTCTCCATCTATCAAACCAAGCTGATTTATAAAGAATACATGATTTTTCTCATCCAGAGGTTTGGTGAATATATCAGCTCTTTGTAAATCAGTGTAGATATAGACAAGATTAATTTTATTTTTGTTTACACACTCTCTAATGAAATGATACTTAATATCTATATGCTTTGTCCTACTGTGATGGATTGGATTCTGTGCTATGGCTATAACACTTGTGTTATCACAAATTAGAGTTGAATTATTTAAGTTGAGACCATAGTCTAGTAGTTAGTTTTGTATCCATAGCATTTGTGAGCAACAGCTACCAGCTGCAATGTATTCTGCCTCAGCAGTGGAGGTTGACACAGATGATTGCTTTTTACAAAACCAGGACACTAATCTCATACCAAGGAACTGGCAAGTTCCTAAGGTACTTTTTCTATCCACCCTGCATCCAGCAAAGTCAGCATCAGAATATCCAGTTAAATCAAATTCTGACTCTCTTGGATACCATAGTCCTAGACTAGGACAACGCTTTATATATCTCAAAATTCTTTTTAGGAAAATAAGGTGAGATTCTTTAGGGTTCACCTGGAACCTAGCATAAAGTCATGAGGCAAACATGATATCAGGTCTGCTAGCTGTGAGATATAGTAGGGACCCAACAATGCCCCTATATAGTTTCTAATCTACAGGTTTCCCTAATGCATCAGAGTCAATCACAGCATTTGTAGTCATAGGTGTTTTCTTTGCTGAGGCATCAGCCATCCCAAACTTCTTTATTAGCTCTTTAGCATATTTAGCTTGGGAGATGAAGATGCCATCAGGGAGCTGTTTCACTTGGAGACCAAGGAAATAAGAAAGCTCACCCATGCTACTCATTTCAAATTTGGAATGTATGAGGTCAGAAAACCTCTTGCATAATTTTGAATCAGTAGGCCCAAAGATGATGTCATCCACATATATTTGTACTAACAATATTTGGTTCTTATGATGTCTTGTGAAAAGTGTTTTATCTACTATACCTCTAATGAATTTATGCTCTAATAAAAAGCTTGCTATGGTCTCATACCAAGCTCTTGGAGCTTGCTTTAGACCATAGAGGGCTTTATGCAACTTGAATACATGCAAATGATAAGTTGGAGAGACAAAACCTGGAGGTTGTTCAACATAAACCTCTTCTTTTAATACTCCATTAAAGAATGCACTCTTCACATCCATTTGGTAGACCTTGAATTTCTTGTAGGCTGCGTATGCTAGGAATATTCTTATGGCTTCTAATCTTGAAACAGGAGCAAAGGTATGATCATAATATATTCCCTCCTCTTGCCTGTAACCTTGAGCAACAAGCCTAGCCTTGTTCCTCATAATAACTCCTTGGGCATCAAGCTTATTTTTATATACCCATTTGGTTCCAATAACTGGGTAGTTTTGTGGTCTTGGTACTAAATCCCAAACTCTACATCTCTCAAACTGATTTAATTCCTCCTGCATTGCAATGATCCAGTAGGGATCTTGGTCTACATCATGAATGGATTAAGGTTCAATCTGAGAGAGAAAACAGGCATGCATCACATCTTGATTGAGTTGATGCCTTGTCTGTACACCTGCTGATATGTCTCCAATCACTTGAGATCTGGGGTGATCCCTAAGTGTGACAAGATCAGTGGGTTGAGTTGGTTGGGCAACAACATTTGAAACCAATTCCTCTTGTGGAATTATGTTGGCTGTTGGAGGAGATTCAATCCCTTCAATGCTTTCTTCTTCACTATCTTCATTGAATTGTTGAGAGGGATGAGTTGGAACCTCTTGGGTAAGGTTTAGGTCATCCAACTTCTCACACATGTGAGGTACCTGCAAAGAGTTACTGGTAAAAACTTCTTTCTCCTTGCAATACATGTTAGTCTCATCAAAGCTTACATGAATTGATTCCTCAATTTTTAGTGATGATTTATTAAATACCCTATAGGCTTTGCTTACTTGGGAATATCCTAGAAAAATTCCCACTTCAGCCTTAGCCTCAAACTTTCTAATGTATTTCTTGTTGTTATTATGTATATAACAGGTACAACCAAATACTTTAAAATAGTTGATTTTAGGTTTCTTCCCTTTAAGCAATTCATATGGAGTCCTGTTCTTTAGTTTGTGAATTAAGCTTCTGTTCAGGACATAGTTTGTAGTGTGTACAGCCTCTGCCCAAAAGGTTAGTGGCATGTATGCATCAGCAAGCAATGTACATGTAGCTTCAATGAGTGTCCTATTTTTCCTTTCTGCTACCACATTTTGTTGAAGAGTTTTAGGAGTTGAGAAGCAATGCCGGAAACCTTCCTTCTAACAGAACTCATGGATAAGAAGAGACTCAAACTCTATGTCATGATTACTTCTGATCAATGCAACATGAGTAGAGAACTCAATCTGTAAGGTCCTGAGAAAATCTATAAGAACCTTGAAGGTATCAGACTTAGATCTCAAAATGAATACCCAAGTGGACTTGGAGAAGTCATCCATAATAACCAAAGTGTAGGATTTCCCTCCTAGGCTTTGTACAGCATTGGGTACAAATAGATCCATGTGTAGCAAATACAAAATCCTAGGTGAATCACTTTTATTAATGGATTTGAAACTAGATTTAGTTTTCTTGCCTAATTGACAAGCCCTACAAATGCCTTCCTTCTTGTAGGGAACAGGAGGTAGACCTCTAACAAGGTTGTCTTTAGATAGCCTAGCAATGTTTTTCAGATTTACATGACCTAGTCGTTTATGCCATAAATCATTCGGGTTACTAGTTAAATTAAGTAAACAGATATCAGAAGTGGTAGATAGAAAATCAACAAAGTATATGTTACCTTGTCTATTTCCAATTAAAATTAGTTTGTTTCCTTTAGATGAAATAATACAAGAGCTAGAGTTAAAAGTTAACTGATAACCTTCATCACAAAGTTGACTTATTGAGATGAGGTTATGTTTGAGTCCTCTTACATATATTACTTTCTTGAATGTAACTGCTCCAATCTTCACTACTCCATATCCTTCAGAGTGGCCACTATTTGAATCACCAATGATCACCTTTGGCCTTAGCTTGGACTTGTAATTCGTGAGATGGTCCTTGCTACCTGTCATTTGTTTGGAGCATCCACTGTCTAGGTACCATGGCTGATTCACTCTTGGATAGCTCTTATCCTGCAATGAAAGCAGTTAAATATTCTTGAATCAGGTTACCTTGGGGCCTTTGTTTTGTTGATATGAAAAGCTGGAAATAACTGAAAATTCTGGTTGGGATTTTTATCCTAGAGGGTGATATCTTCTGGCTGGTATAACCCAATCAGGTAAAGGATTAAAAACCTTTCTAGAATTATTTAAGTTGCAGTTATAGTTAAATATTTGGTTAAGTCTTTCTGGGTTCGACGAATTTCTGTAAGTTTGTTGACCAGAGTTCGACGAATTGGGTTGAGATCGTCGATCTCTGCCCAGAGAATGAACATATTCATTTTCTGTGCCCCACGTTCGTAGACCTCTACTCGACGAACCATACAAAGTTCGTCGATCACAGTTAGACGAATGATTATTATTGAAGTTTGCGTTCAGAGATCGTCGTTCTGAGTTCGACGATCTGTTCCTATATCGTCGATCAGGGTTTGACGATAACTGCTAAACATTGTTATCTTTATCATTATTCTGGTTTTTAATTTTGTCCTTAGCTTTAATTTGTTCTAGAATTTTATTAATCTTATTTACTTGTTCAATGTTTTTCTTTCCTTTATCAGAGATAAAATTTACATGTTTTGAAAGATGATTCCTTTGGATTAGGGTTGGTTCACTGGATGTGGCTCCTAATCCTAATCTACAGTTATTAGTTCTAGCATTTACTATGCTGGTTATATCTATCAATTTGAAACTTCTACCATTTAATGATTCTTCTAATATCTTAGCTTTGCTAAGTTCTGATTTCAAAAAAGTAATTTGTTCATTTGCAGATTTCAGTTCACTAGATAGATTTGCATTTTCAGAAGTGAGTTTATCTAGATCATTCAATATATCTCTGAGAAGTATGATTTCCTTCTCAGAGCTTATCAAATCTAAGCATAGGTTTTTAAATTCAAATTTAAATTCATCAGATTCAAAATCATAAGATGCTATTAACTGATCTTCAGCTGACAGGTTTTCTTCATTATCAGATTTATCTGTATCTGATCTGCTACTTCTTGCATCAATTATCATGAGGCAAACATCCTTTGCCTTGGCCTCCTCTTCTTCTTCACTGGAGCTGGAAGATGTGAATTCATCTTCTCTGTCACTCCATGTTTCAGCCACAAATCCTTTGTCCTTCTTTTTGTGCTTGCTGGAAGAGGGCTTGCTGTAATGCTTGCTTCTTGATTCCTTCTCTTTTCTTCTTTCCTTCTTTTGATTTTCAGGACATTCAGACATGAAATGTCATGGTTTCCTGCACCCATAACACACTACCTCTTTAGTGGGGGTTTTATCACACCTTGGTTGGCTGCCATTTCTGGATGACTTCCTTTTGAAGTCTTTCCTTGCTAGTTTGAAGAATCTCTTGGCAAAGAGACTCATTAGCTCTTCATTGACTATTGGAGCTTCAGTTTCTTCAACAGCCTTGAATGTAATGGATTGTTCTTTCCTAGTTGGAGGAGGAGTCCTGTGTTCCACTGCTTCTCTGGACTTGATTAGCTGTTCATAAGATTTGAGCTTTCCCAGGAGAGATTCAGTTAAAATCTCAGTCAAGCTTTTGGCTTCTTTGATAGGCCAGATCCTGGTGTCCCATGAGCTTGGGAAGCACATTAGGATCTTATCATTCACTTCTGTTAATGTGATTTCTTTATCCAAGGTCCTTAACTCACTAATGATGGAGCTAGTCCTGTTGTACATCACTTCAACTGTTTCTGCCTCATCCTTCTTGAAGTTTTCATATTGTGTGATGAGGTTTGATCTTCTATCTTTCCTTTCATCTACTGAGCCAGCAACCATTTGATTGAGTGAATCCTAGATTTCTTTTGCAGAGGTGCACTCAGCCACTTTCTAAAAGATGTCATCTGACATAGTCTGAGCCAATATGTTCATGGCTTTGGCATCAGCAATATTTGCTTTCTTATGTGCTTCAGTCCACTCAGGTAGTGGAACTGCGTTGTTGCTGGAAGATGTTCTAGATGTAGATTCCTGTGGGGGACCTGTCAAAATAGAGTTGTAGATGTCTTCATCAATAGAGTTCATGTACAACTTGATTCTTGCCTTCCAGATGGCATTCCTATTAATATTTCAAACTGGAGGTCTAGTGCGTGCATAATCCTTGTTCTGTGCCATGGCTGTGTTTATAATCTAAATGAAAATCAAATAATGTGTAGATCGAACAAAGTATCTTTGGTTCAAGGTTTAGCTTGTACAACCAATGGAACCTGCTCTGATACCAATTTAAAGTGATGTGTTAGATCTAATATACTATAGAGGGGGGGGGTGAATAGAGTATTTGTAGGTCGTTATAAAACTGTTACAGCTTCTGCTGTAATTAAAATGTGCAGAATTAAACTAAAGTAAATAATCACACAGCATTCCTAAAAACACAAGCACAACAAGAACAAAAAGAAAAGGGACAACCAGATGACACATGAAATTTTATAGTGGTTCCCCAACCTGGGTACATCCACTCTTCTACGACCCTGGTAGGAATCCACTCAGGTTTTTGATCAGGTGCCTGACACCAATAAGTTTTTGATCAGGTGCTCAAAAACCAAATCCTCAAGTCTTTTGATCAGGTGACTTGTAATCAGGAATCACTTTTGAAGGGTGATGACAACCCTTTATAGAGGTAGGGATGAGAGAGTGATGAAAGTATTCTTTTCTCAATCACAATAAGAAGACTATGTGGATTCAGTGATGTTGTCAAAGCTTTCCCTGAGATGGAGAATAGTTCAGGAGAACTGGAGCTTCGCACAGGGTGATAGGCCTTCAAGCTTTCAGCCTTGATCAGAGAGATCTTCAGGAACTTCTTTGACAGATGGAAGATTTGTTGTCCTGTGAAGTGTCCTGGAGAGTTTGAAGAATGAAGACTCTTGATATTTGAATGATTATTCTTCTTCTTCGGTATCAGAATTTTTTTGTCAGACTGAGAGCAGACAGGTTGAGTTTTTTCTTTTCTGATTCAGTATTCTTCTCTCTGTATGTGTTTCTGACTTTCTTTCTATCTGTGTGTTGTACTGGAAAAAATAAAAAACTCTTTTTACATTTCCTGGGAAAATTGGTCTTTCGAATTTTGAATTCCTTCTTCATTCAATGCTGATGGCCTACAAAATAAGCAGCATTGAATAATTTCCCTAACTGTCCCGTGGAAAAATGGCAGGCAATAATCCTGGAGAATATCCTAATCAATGCTCCTCTAACGGTTATATTCAGAGAATGTTAGAGCATTGATTACTCAGGAATTATCGTAGTAATCATGGGGACAGGGCTGGAAATGACTCAATCTGGAATCGTCGAACAGATGACAGAAATCGTTGAGCTGAGTCCACAGTTCGTTGAGCTGAGATGTTGTGTTCGTCGACCAGACGGCTTCTGTTCATCGATCTGAGTTCCATGGTGGTCGAGCTGGAAACTGAACTGTTATCTCTTCTGAACTTTGCCTATTCTGAGTCTGAAGTTCATCGAGCTGGTAAATGAGTTTGTCGACTGGAGTTCAGTCTGGACTTAGAATAATTTCTGAATGAAAGTGTTGAAGTACAGAGTCCAGAATTCGCCGACCAGAGAACTGGGTTCGTCATCCTGAGACTAGAGAACATAGTCTTGATAGAATGTTGTAGTAGTTCAAAGATTCGTCGACCAAAGAATAGAGTTCGTCGAGCTCAGAACTAAGTTCATCGATCAAAGTCTGATACTAAGGACTTAGAATATCTTGATGTTTTCTGAACTTGAAGTGTTGTTGTAGTTTCCAAGTTTTCATCGACTTGAGTACCAAGTTCGTCGAGCTCAGCTCAGAGAAATTACTCTGAGATCGTTGAGCAGAGCATGACAATCATCGACCTGAGTTCGACGAACGTCGAACTCACTTTACAGAGTCTTGAAATCTTCTATGTCTTGAGTCTCTGGCAGTCTTGTTTATAGCTGGTCTATGAGATGTTGACTCAAAGGATTTTGCCTAGACTCTAGGACACAACTATGACCATGGCTATACATTGTGGGTCACATGATCCTAAGTTAGTGAACCTAGCCCAAATCAAACTAGGGATCCAACGTCGGGTTTCTACACGGTAGATTGCAGCATGGATCCTTGGGGATTAACTCCAAGGCACACACAGAAAACTGAGCGGAAATGTAATTCTGCTAATTTGGCGGCCTGGGAGCCGGCCTTGTACATAACTGGGTTATGTGTTGTTTGGATTGTTGCGGGATCCGAGAGAAGCTTGGCTCGTGCGTACGTCTTAAGGTGAACTAGGCATTGTGAGCAACGAGCAAGTGGAATCGGACCCGTCCTATGTGTTTCGGTGCGAGAGACCCAAAGAGGGACTGGCCATTGGCATAGTCGGGAGCCTTAGACAGTGGTCAGAAAGGCTAAAATGCTCACTTTGTTGCCATCCCGGGGATGGTGGTGAAGCCACGGAATTGACCGGATTCACCGTTAATATGCCCTGAGTGTACGGGGTGTTTGGGCCGTGAGAGCCTACACCTATGGCGTACTATATTAGCACTTTTATTGTTTAGCTGGGCTAATGAATTACAAGGAAGGAGCACCGCCGTCCCGAGTAAGGGGCGGGGTCATTATAATTTGGTCGGCTTTGGCTGACCGTTGATTTGTTTGCCACCGTGCGGTGGAATGTTGCTTGCAGTTGCTGCGAAGCCGAGTGCTAAATAGCGGGCTGAATCCCAAGTTCCTGAGCTGGCCCTCGAAGGCCAAAGTGAATAGTTGTATTTTATTTCTATCATGTGTGGTCGGCCTGCGAGCCGATGTATGGAAAACACTACTTTATTAAGTGAAACTCTTGTAAGGCCATAAGGTAGAATACTTTCTTTGTATTTTTTATTTCATTCATGTGGTAGTTGTGGACATTCATGTTATCTGATATATTAATTATGGGTTCTTTATAACTGTTAAAAAGCTTCCGATAGAATGCTCTATGTAGGACGAGTAGTTATAGTTGTATGGTTTTGGTAATCTTATGTAACCCTTCCGACAATGCGTGGTATATGGCGTCGGGTTACAACTGGACCTTCTGTTATATGTCATACGACGGATGGGGGGTGTTATATGTGAGCACAACAAACTATATGCTGAATAGAAGTTTGATACACAAACTAAAGGAAAAGACCCCCTATGAATTACTCAAAGGGAAGCAACCTAAAATTGATTACTTTAGAATTTTTGGGTGTATGTGTTTCATTCATAACAATAACATGAAACACATTAAAAAATTTGAAGCTAAAGCTACAGAGGGAATGTTTTTGGGATATTCCCAAGTTAGCAAAGCTTATAGGGTATTTAATAAATCATCCTTAAAAATAGAGGAATCTGTACATATTTCTTTTGATGAAGCTAACATGTACTATAAGGAGAAGGACTCTTCTACATCAGATATTTTACAGGTACCTCATTTGTGTCAGAAATTATGTGAGTTGAACCTTCCACAAGAGGTTATATCGCCTCCTCCTCCACAAGCTGATGAAGACAGTGAAGAAGAACTTTTGGAAGAGGTTGAACTTCATTCAACAACAAACGTTATTCCATAAGAGGAATTAACTCCATATGTTGTTGCTGAACCAACTACACCCACTGATCTTGTCACACTAAGGGATCACCCTAGATCTCAATTGATTGGGGGCATATCAGTAGGTGTACAAACAAGGAATCAACTCAACCAAGATGTCATGCATGCCTGTTTCCTCTCTCAAGGTTAGCCTCAATCCATAAAAGATGCTGAGCAAGATCCCCACTCGATCATTGCAATGTAAGAGGAACTCAATCAATTTGAGAGATGCAGAGTTTGGGATTTAGTTCCAAGACCCAAAGACTACCCAGTCATTGGAACTAAATGGGTATATAGAAACAAGTTAGATGCCCAAGACGTAACTGTGAGAAACAAGGCTTGGCTTGTTGCTCAAGGTTATAGGCAAGAAGAAGGAATAGACGATGACCAAACTTTTGCACCAGTTGCAAGGTTAGAAGCAACCAGAATCTTCCTTGCTTATGCTGTATATAAGATGTTCAAAGTCTATCACGATGGATGTCTAGAGTGCCTTTCTCAATGGAGTACTTAAAGAAGAGGTTTATGTTGAACAACCTCCAAGTTTTATCTCTCCAACTTATCCTTCATATGTCTTTAGATTGCATAAAGCACTTTATGTTTTAAAGCAAGCTCCAAGAGCTTGGTATGAGACCTCAGCTAGCTTTTTGATAGAGCATAAATTTACTAGAGGAATTGTAGATAAACCATTATTCACTAGGAACCATAAGTATCGAATATTGTTAGTACAAATCTATGTAGATGATATTATATTGGGTGTACAGATTCCAAACTATGGAAGAGGTTTGCTGACCTCATGCATTCAAAGTTTGAAATAAGTAGCATGGGTGAGCTCTCCTACTTCTTTGGTCTCCAAGTGAAGCAACTACCAGATGGCTTCTTCATATCCCAGGATAAATATGCTAAAGAGCTTATTAAAAGGTTTGGGATTGCTGATATCTCAGCAAAGAAAACACCCATGACCACTAATGCTGTAATAGATTCTGATGAACATGGGAAACATGTTGATCAAAACTTATATAGGGGTATTGTTGGGTCCCTACTATACCTTACAGCTAGCAGACCTGACATAATGTTTGCTACATATCTTTATGCTAGGTTCCAAGTGAACCCCAAAGAATCTCACCTAGTTTTCCTAAAAAGTATTTTCAGATATATAAAGAGTTATCCTAGTCTAGGACTCTGGTATCCTACTGAGTCAAAATTTGAGTTAACTGGATACTCAGATGCTGACTTTGCTGGATGCAGAGTAGACAGAAAGAGTACATCCGGAACATGCCAGTTCCTTGGTATGAGATTAGTCTCATGGTTTAGCAAGAAACAGTCATCTGTGTCTACATCAACTGTTAAAGCAGAATATATAGCAGCTGACAGTTGCTGTTCCCAGATGCTATGGATTCAAAACCAACACTTGGACTATGTGTTCAAGATAAATAATTCAACTCTATTATGTGATAACATAAGTGCTATATCCATAACACAAAATCCAGTACATCACATTAGGACCAAGCATATAGATATTAGGCATCATTTCATTAGAGAGTGTGTAGACAAAAATAAAATTAATGTTGTCTATATCTACACTGATTTACAAAGAGCAGATATCTTCACCAAACCTTTGGATAAGAGGAATCATCTGTTCTTCATAAACCAACTTGGTATGATAAATGGAGAAGACATAAATTAATTTCTGTCTACAGTCGACAAATTTTTCAAAGTTCGTCGAACGAAGATCGACAAACTGTGAAAGGTTTGAGAGATAATCATCGAATGGAGATCGACGAACTCTTTGTGAGTGAACTTATTTTCATCGAACAGAGATCAACCAATCTGCTTCAGAATATTTTCATCGAACAGAGCTCGACGAAATGTTTTCAAATCTTCAGACTAAGATCGACGAATTTTTTAACTACAAAATATTTCATCGACCTCAGAATGAAGAATTCTTTAATTTTCGCTGAACGGAGTTTGTCGATTCATATTCTGAAAAATCTTATATCTAGGTTTTTCTTTGACCTCCGTCCTGCGCTTTCAATCCCATTGTAATTGATCTCTTTTGTTTATTGCAGGCGAACACATGGCGATTCCCGCAGGTAATCTTGGAGCAATGAAGTTTGATACAAGATTTGATATAGATTTTGAGTCGTTTTTACACTCGGATCCTATCTTCCTGGAAAATCTGCAACTGCTTGAAGATCAACAGTTGAAGAACTTGATGACGACCAGAATAAAGATAGCCGGTGCAGAGATCAGAGAATGGGTTTACACCTCCTCCTCCCCAGATGAGAACACCAAGACAGGCACAATATCGGGTAATGAAGTCTCTCTTACGCCCGCCGTGCTGACCAAGATTTTTGGATTTACTAATGGTGCAGAAGAACTGGAGATTGATAGTGAAGAATTTGATGAAATGTTATAAAAGATGGGTTACTCTGGAGCAACACCCAACAAACTACTGAAGAAATATTTATCTGCTGAATATAAGTTTCTAGCAGATGTTGTGGGCAAGGTACTGTTGGGTAAGCACACAGCCCATGACTATATCACTAGGCATCAATTCCTGGTGATGTGTGCTGTGGTGAATAAGAAGACTGTGAATTGGGCTAAGATTATGTTTGAGATGATCATGAAAAAGAAACCAAGAGGAGGTGTGTTTTGGATGGATTCTGGGAATCTTCCTTCAGGAAAAGGTTGATGAATCACCGGTCACACCGAACATATTCATTAATGCCTCCAAGAGGCTCACTTGTGCCGACTTTGGCAGGTGGGAGAGGAACATCACTAAGCAATCCAAGGCTTCTTCCTCTTCCTCTAGGCCTTCTTAGAGTACAAGGACTGTTCAAGCCACTCCCCACCCTGCTGAGGATGTCCCTCCTCCACCTCCACCACCTCCAACCATCAAAATTCATCCACAAATAGTACACCAACTCCCCTCCCCAGTTCATACCCCACTCCATTTTCCAACACCAGATGGTACACCAACTCCACCGCCTCCATCATCTCCAGTACCTCCATCACAAACTCATACTCACTCTCATACTCCATCCCTCCATCGTAGACCAACTCCAACACAAACTCATATTCACTTTCATACATCAACTCAACCCCCAGATCGTACACCAACTCCTCCTCAATCTTCTCTTCCATCCCACCTTCTAGACATCACAAATGAAACATTCTTCTCATACCCTACATTCAATCTACTCACCTCCTTACCAGCCATACATACATCTCCAGTCCATGCAATTCCCTGTCACTCACCATCACCTCCTCCACCATCATCTTCCATTCATGCTTCTATCTCCACTGAGACCCCTCTTGCATTCCTGCAACTAGACCCTCCATCATTCCACCTCTTCTAGCACTTCACACTCCCCTCCTCAAAACCCTCATAGCAGAGGCTATTTCACCTCTTGCTTCTTCCATCTCTTCTCTTACCGCTCAAATATCTGCTCTCTCCATCCCTCCTTCTTTAGTCAGGGGCTTTACTATAGTACCCAATGAAACCAAGTAGGGGGAGATACTCTGTGAAGAAGGAGCAGAAACAGCAGAAGCAGAAGCAGCAACAAAAACAGAAGAAGAAGAAGCAGTAGCAGCAAAAGCAGCTGATGATTTGATAGATTTAATTAATTTTATTGAATCTGATATAGATTTGGATGAGACAGTCACGGAAGAAATATAAGCTGTTGGTGATTACATTGTAAATCCCATAGTAGATCTTTTGAATTTGTTCAATATTTTTGATACAGTTCATTTGAACTCTCTTCCGCAATACAGCATAAAGTCATCCATGGCTATAGTTCCCTATACCTCCCCAATAAGCCCCAAAGTTACCATGCAACTCAAGGCTAGTTTTGCTATTACATAGGCTCCTTTTATTCTATCTCCACCAAGAGCTGATTCCTTCATTACTTCATCCCCTTCCAGAGTCATTTCTGCTCTAACATTCATTATGGATGATAGCCCCATGCCTGATCTTGATGAGTTGATCGTGGCTGATATTGAAGAAGAGAATAAATCAGTTGCTGAAAGCATTGATGTGTATAATTTTCTAGCTCCAGCTCCATCTCTTCCTCCAGCTCCTCCCCCGGCAGAAATATTGTTGATATATGTAGAGGCTTTAAAAGAAATTAATGCTTTATATGATAATCCACAAGACTCCTCAGATGATGATTATGAAGAGGATTCAGATGACTGTCTCTGTGCTAAGAAAAATAAAATTTCTAAGAAAAGGAAAGCCCCTCCAACTCCTGCTCCAAAGCCAAACCCAACACATGATACTCCATACTATATTCTTCAGAATATTACTCCAGACAAAGGCATGCCAGCTTGGATGTGGCTGTCCAAAAATCAGCAGAAGGACAGGAAGAAAAGCAGGAAATATTCACCTCCTCCACAAAGATACAGGAAAGACCCTCCTCCACTTGCTGCTGGTGCTTCAGGCTCTTCATCCCAGAGGACTACCCAATATCAAACCTATCAGAGACATCATGGTAGTTCTTCTTCTTCTAGAAGCAGCCAGCACAGGCACTACTCCCCAGTCATGCAGCATCAGTAGCAACAACAACATAAACATCAACAGTAACATCTACAACAAACTACTGAACATCAAAAGGCTGAAAGCCCAAAGAGACCTGAATTCCTCCTGTACCTTTTGAGGACCCAGAAATAGCTACTACTCCAAGGATGGCCTGGTTCCAAGAATTGGTTGGCCTATCTATGATCAACAAAGCCAAAGATGAAGGAAAGGATGACTTTCAATACTCAACAATGTTCAAATACAGGAAGGATGAACTAAACAGGTTATCAAAAGCTAACAATTTTTTTACTGTGTATGACTATATGAAATTACATCCAGAAGCTGTGGTGCCAAGTGCTACTTCCCTCAGTATTATTGGCATCCAGAAGTTGTGGTGCCAAGGGTTACTTCCCTCAATATTATTGGAGCAGTTAATATGACCATGACAAAGACTCAAGTAGCCAATCCAAATAGGGAAATCAAGTCTACTCAGCCTGGTGACAAAGCTAAAGAGGTTAAGCAAAAGGAGCCAAAATTTTAACTGCTTAGTCGTTCTGTTGTCTTAAAACTGTTTATTTATTTCCTAATACAAAGCTCACTGTATATATATATCTACTGCATATTTTAAAGTTTTTTGCCTGATATATTTTTCTTGCTTTGTAAATGATTTGTGTCTGCAATTAGTGACCTCACCCAAATAGGGGGAGATTGTTGGATCCCTGTTGGATTTGGGCTAGGTTCACAAAACTAGGATATTTGACCCAACATGTATAGCCAGGGTCATGATTGTGTCGTAGAGTTTAGGCCATGTCCTTAGAGTCAACATTACTTGTACCAACAAATAACAGAATGCAGAAGACTCCAGACTTAGAGAAATTTCTAAGATTCAGAAAAATGAGTTCGACGTTCGTCGAACTCAGCTCGACGAAAGTCGTGCTCAGCTCGACGAACTCAGAGATAATTCTCTAAGTTGAGCTTAACGAACTTAGTTCTCAGGTCTATGATTTTTGGATGCTCTACTTAAACATTCTAAGTACAGAAACATTTCTTTGAACTATAGTCAATGAAGTTAGATTATTAGCTCGACGATCTTAGTGCACAGAATTGACAAGTTTTATCAAGTAGCAGTTAGCTGTTCTCAGGTCGACGATCTTGGATCTCAGGTTGACGAACAACAATTATGTGGTCGACGAACATGAATTCTCAACTCGACGAACTCTGGACCCAGGTCGACGAAATCTGTTCTTTGCTCGACGATTTCTATGCAGTTCCAGACTTGGATTTTTCCTTTCTTCTGTACTAATTTTATTGCAGTAATTCCTGAGTAATCAATGCTTAATATTCTCTGAATATTACCGTTAGAAGCAGCATTTATTATTGCATTAATTAGGATTATTACTTATCATTTTTCAATGTGACAGTTGGGGAAATCCAATTAATACAGACATTCTCTCCAACCGTATTACATTCTCCAGGCCGAGAGCAATCAATGCATCAAGGAATTTGAAATTCAAAGGAAAAATTCCATTGGAAATATAAAACTGATTTTCTTCCTTCTTCTTGAGATAGAGAGATACACAAGAGCAAGATACAACACACAGTGATAGAGAAGATAGACAGCAACAACATTCAAACTCTTCTCTATGCAGAAAAATAATCTGGTCTTCACCTTGACATTGCTGACGAAGAAGAAGAACATCCATCTAAATCAAGAGCCTTCTTCATTCTTCACTCCAGGATTCTTCAAGGACAACAAATCTTCTTTAGTCAAGAAGTTCCTAGATCTCTTCTTATCAAGGCTGAAGATAGAAGACCTACTCACCCTGGAGCAAAGCACCAGTCTTCCTGAACAACTCATTAACTCAGGGGGAGCTTTGATAACATCAAAGATCCACTGGTATTCTCAGTTGTATTTGAGAAAGAGAAGACACCATAACTCTCTTACCCCCTCACTGTATAAAGGGTTCTTTAACTCTCTTCAAAAGTTATTCCTTGGTTGCAAGTCACCTGATCAAAAGACTTGGGTTGGTTTTTGAGCACCTGATCAAAAGCTCATTGCTGGCAGTCACCTGATCAAAACTTGTTAGTGGATTCCTATCAGGTTGGTAGAAGAGTGGATATAACCAGGTTGGGGAACCACTATAAAAATTCTTGTGTTGTCTGGTTGCCCTCTTTCTTTTTTGTTCTTGTTGCGCCTGTGGTAGTTAGTTTTGTTGATCCTGTGTTAGTTAATTTAATTTTGTTGTGCCTGTGGTACATTAGTTTATCTTAGGATTACTCTTTTACTTACAATAAATTTTGGTATCAAATAGCCGCACTACTCTATAGATTTTATTAACAGCAAAAAGTTTTAAAGATTTAGAAGATACTCTATTCACCCCCCTCCCCTAGAGTATATCAGGTCTAACCCTCTCTTACACAATTTAAGTGCAAAAATCACCGCCGTCAACTCTAAGTCATGGATGGAATAGTTTTGCTCGTGAACTTTCAACTAACGTGAGCTATAAGCTATCAGATTAACAAACTGAAGCAGTATGCAGCCTAAGCTGCTTCCTAATGTATCGCTATACACTTCAAAGCTGTCTACACCACATGAAGGACACAGAATGGGCGATGTAGTCAAATAACTCTTCAGCTCTTCAAAAGCTTGTGCGCACTCCAGCGTCCAAACAAACTTCTACTCTTTCCTTGTCAGTGTGGTGAGAGGTAAGGCTATCCGCAAAACGTTCTCTATGAAGCGCCTGCAGTAGCACGCAAGTCCAAGGAAACTTCTGACTTCAGCTACGGAAGACAACTCCGGACATTCTATTATCACAAGTATCTTTATCGGATCCACTGCTATACCCTCTCCACTAACCAAATGGCCAAGAAAGTGTTGAATTTTCTCCAGGTGATCAACGAGATAGCCTGATGTCAAATTAGTATTTCAGGCATATCAAGATCACACCTTCATCATGCGAAAATTTCCCTGGACCTTGAAGTGAGCTGGTGTTATCTCAACTTAAGTAAGTCAACCAACAACGCATGCAACACAAGAGTCTTTATTGATTCATAGCAAACTTTTTTACAAGGCGAGACATACATGGAGAGACAAGCTTCACCAAAACCAATACAGGGAGAGCAGAGACAATTACAAAGACAATTAACACAAGCTGCACGGACTCAAACAACAAGCCGCTGGTTCACTGTTGTGGAGTCCACCCAAACCGCCAGGTCGCCAGAAAGTAAACCAAGCCACGCAGACTACCCCTTATTCCAATGCTTACTCTAGCTGCCGATCTGCAAGACGCCTAACCGCGAGGTTGCCTAGCCTCCAGACCGAACAAGCTATTATGGCGGATAGAACAGTCCGCTTGAAGCAGGCGACTTATTGAACCCCGAACCAAGTTGCTAAAGAGAAGACCGTCTGGTTGTTGTCCGCGACCTGCTGTTTACCACCTGTTGCTTAACCGCAGAATCTGCACTGTCCCTGACCGCAATCAGAGTCAAGTCCTGGCTTTCCAGCGCTATCCGTACAACCAGCACAGCACAACCCGGTCAACTCGATCAAACCACGCAGACACCAAAAGGCAGTCCGCAGTAACTGTTGCGGGCTCAATTTACTGTTCACTTACTTCGGTTGGTTACACAGGTTACTATTCCTAATATGACAGGGGTCCTATTTATAGGCACGATGATGAGTGTGGTCACCGCCCTAGACGATAGGATTGCCGCCACATCCCATAGCAAGACGCATGTGTATCCGCAAGACCCGTGGATACACTCCAATCCGCCGCTTCCTTGTGTAGGATAGCCAGTCCGCCATAGCTTTACCAAGGCAGGACACATTCACTAGTCCGCCTTGTCACCACAGTCCAAGCTAAGACCACCACAGCCGGACTCCGCAGCAACATTGTCCGACAATCCGCGGACACAGCTCCAGCCTGCTTATCCTAAGCTCAGTCTTGCCACAAGGCAAATTCCGGACTCAGCAGACACATAGCTTCAGTCCGCTCATACTGAGGATAGCTCTAGTATGCATATCCCTGCAGACAACTCCAGTCTGCATACCCTCAGTCCACTGCCTTGTTACCAAGACACCTACCGGACTTAGCGGACACAGCTCCAGTCTACTTACACAGCAGGAACCTCCAGTCCGCATCTTCCGTAGACTGCTCCAGTCCGCAAATCCCGAGTCCACAGCAGTATGGTAGCTGTCGGACTCAGCGGACCCCAGCTCCAGTCCGCACATAGTTGCGGACACAATCTCCAGTCCGCTTCTCCCAAACTCGCAACCAAGGCATAACACTTCTGCCGAGCTTGGCGGATGGAGACACAGTCCGCACTCCACTACGCGATCTCCCCGGACTGAGCTAACCATGGACTTGGTTCAGAACCAACCAAGTCCACACCACTGGCCACCAGGGCCAGTCCGCACTTACTGGCGGACAATGGATCCAGTCCTCCTCTCCCGGCGAGCTCCAGAATTAGTCCGCACTGACTGACAGTCTTCGCAGCTTCCACTTGCCGCTTCACTAGAGCAAGACCAAGGCATTCGCTAAGCCAATCTGTCGAGCTCCAGTTCTTCAGTCCGCTTCTTGCCGGACTGTGCAGATATAGTCGCTATCCGCCTGGTTACTTCTTGGGATCCAACTGCCTGCAGAGCATAAGCCGGCCTGGTATGCCGCCACTGCTGTCTGCGTAGTCTGCGCAAACAGACCACCCAGGTTGCCACAGAATAAGCCATCTGCACCAGCCTCGCCGACCTGGTTGTCTGCCAACCGTGTCCGTATAGTCCGCGCGGATAGGTTGCCCAAGTCTTCCATTCACCCACTTACACTTCACAAATTTTAACAGAAAGGCCACTGACGACAACCAGAACTCAAACATTGAGAATTTGGCATAGAGCTTGTTCCTCCTCAGGGTGTGCAACACCATTTGTAAATGGTTCGCATGATCTTCTTTAGATTGAGACTACACCAAAATGTCAACAGTGAAGATGATCACAAATAAGTTCAAGTACTCTCTGAAAGTTCGTTGCATTAGATCCATGAACACCGATGGCACATTACATAGCCCAAACGACATCACAGTGAACTCGTAATGACCATATCGTGTTCCAAATTCTATCTTGGGAATGTCATATTCTCGAATCCTCAACTGATATTAGCCAGACTTAAAATCCATCTTCGAGTACACCGTTGATCCCACCAGTTTATCGAACAAGTCATCTATCCGTGGAATTTGATACTTATTCTTTTCTGTTAACTTGTTTAATTCTCGATAGTCGATGCACAACCACAAGCTTCCGTTCTTATTTTCCACAAAAAGAACCGGTGCACTCCAAGGTGACATCCTTGGGCGTATATATCATTGCTTTAGCAGCTCTTGCAATTGAATCTTAAATGTCGCCATCTCCATCGGCGCTACGCGTTACGGCGAGTGGACCACAGTTTTCGCACCTTGCACCAACTCAATAGAGAAGTTGATCTCCCGCTGGGGCGGTAAACCCAGAAGAACTTTAGGAAATACATCAGCATACTTCGATACAATAGGAACATCACCCAAACTGGTCTTCAGCTCAACAGCCTCTAAAAGCATGAAGAATAACTCTGCGCCCTTCTGAACAACCGTGACTACTTGGAGAACATATATCAAGATCCTGCTCGACCCTCACGTAATCGTGAATTTAGTCTCTAGCTCGATATTCAGACCCAGTGTGAATTCGTTTGTGTTTAAATCAATGCAGGCGCACTGCTCCGAAAGCAGTCCATACCAAAGATCACATCGAACTCAGATATCGGTAGTAAGGATGCATCCAACACAAAATCCCAACTTCCTATTCGTACCTCCACATAGCAAGCCCTATCTGCATGCATCACTCATCTGTTAGGCAATATGTAACACCCCCATCCATCACATGAAATATAACAGAAGGTCCGACCAGGGCCCCACACCATATTCCACAGACAGTTAGTGGCATTACGTATTAATACCAAATTACCTCCAAAGGAACACGCGTCCTAACTTAGAGCATTCTAGCGGAAGCTTTTAAAACAGTTATGAGAACCCAAACCAAAGAATGAATGTCCATTAAAACCCAAAGTAGGAATGACAGTACAAATACACCAAATAGTTGGCCTTATGGCCTTATAAGAGTTTACTTAAACAATAAATGTCTTCCATACATCGTCACGCAGGCTGGACACACATGAGCCTAAAGAGCAAACATTCGCTTTGGCCTTCAAGGGTTGGCTCAACAACAAGGGCTTCAGCCAGCTACTTGCCACTAGGCTCCACAGCACCTGCAATCAACATTCCACCTCAGCGGTGGAAAATAAAAGCAACGATCAGCTAGAGATGACCAAATTAAAATGACCCCGCCTCTTAATCGGGGCGGCGGTGCTCCTTCCCTGCATTTTATTAGTATAAACAAACATAATAGTTAATGTACAATTTAAGCACACTTCAACACAGGTGTAGGCATGCACGAGCACACACACCCCGTGCTCTCAGGGCACATTCTCAGTGAACCCGGTCCACCATCGCCCCGAGGACGGCAACATCGTGAGCATTTTAGTCTTTCCGGCCGAAGCCTAAGACTCGCACTCTATGCCATCAGAAGGCCTCTTAAACCGAACCACATAGAGCGGGTACGGTTCCACTCAACCCGTTGCTCACATCACCATGTCAATTTAAGTCGTCGGCGCAGGTCAAGCTTCCCCGAATACCGAGTATCGATCACACAATTTTACAGAACCCAGTTATGTACAAGGTGGCTCCCGGGCCACCATGATGGCAGAACCACGCATCTGCCCAGTTTTCCGGGTGCACCTTGGGGTTAGTCCCCAAGGCTCCCTGTTGCAATCTATCACGTAGAAAACCCCCCAAAACAAACGACACAGAGTCTTCTCCGGCAATACAAGCATCATGAAAACATCATTGATCTAGATCAACATGTCCAGGTAGGCTTCACACACCATGCCTATGTTTGTACTTCAATTTCGGACTGTAAATGCAAAACTATGGGGATAAACCATATCTACCTAAAAGAATACCTCATACTCACCACCCACTCGCAGGAGACAGTTTCCTATGCAAAAAGGAAGAGGACTTCACATGTCTAAAAAAGAGAATAGTTACACTATAGGTTCTCTTTGGTGCTATGGAAAACTAGCCGGATGAAAAGCAACGCAACGGCCTCGCCTCCACGGATCTGGACTCGGCTCGCGATTTGGGTCTCCGAAGCTCCACCGGCGGTCAGATTCCTCCTTCTTCTTCTTCCTTGCTCTCCCTTCTCTCTAACTCTTTAGAAAGAGAATGACCTAAGAGAAATGGGGGTTTAACCCTCAACTCCTGGCCTTAAAACAGTAGGGATATTTCTGGACCGTTGGATCCTATTTGAAGAAAATGAACGGCCACGAATCGCCTGAAAATCACTTTCATGGGCTGAACACGGTCTATGACACACCCATGTCACATGCCGTGTCTCATGATCTGAACACGATCGTCAAACACATAGTAGGACACGGGCTCAGACATGCCCGTGTTACTACTCGACATGCCCATGTCAGCTTCTAACACCTGTGACACAGGGCCTATTCCTCAAGTGACACAGGAAACCGTCTCACACTGACCAGGACACGGCCCTGTGATACGCTCGTGTCACAGGTCGTGTGCCATAAATAGCTTCGGACATGCCCGTGTTCCAGGCTGTTTGCCCGACCTGGCTTGACTCCGAGGATCGTCGAATGCATTTCGTCGACCTCCCGAAAATTCATCAAACTCATTGCATGACACGGCCCTGGACATGCCCGTGTCACAAGCCGTGTTAACCTATTCAGGCACCAATTAGGCCTTAAAACACTATTCGTTCCTTTTTGAGTTTTGGGGCATTACAATTCTCCCCCCTTAAATGAATTTCATCCCGAAATTATAGAATGGAAAGGTACAAAAATTAAATGGTACCTGAGCGGAATAGCTCGGGATACTCCTCAAGCATGGTCTGATATCGCTCCCACGAAAGCTCCTCCCGACCGTAGTTGTCCTAAAGGACCTTGACCATCCTAATGTCATATTTACGAAGTCTCTTGACTTCAAAGTCCTTAATACGAACGGTGTTGACCTTCGTCATCAACCCATTATCAACAGTACCTGATTGACTGCAATCATATGCGAAGTCTCTTGCACCACTTTCCCAACACCGATATATAGAGTACGTCATATAGACCACTCAATTCCACCGATAACTTCAGTCGATAAGCCGCTTCACTAATTCGCTCTAGTATCTCAAACGGTCCAATGTACCTCGGAATCAGCTTCTTCAAGCGTCGTACCCGTGAGATACCCGTGAACAGCTTAATTTTCAAATATACCCAGTCGCCAACAGCGAACTCAACATTCCTATGCTTGGCATTATAGTATTTAGCCTGATTGTCCTGAGCGATCAGCAATCGTTCTCGTATTATTTGTACCAACGAAGTGGCATCTTCCACTTCTTGCCATTTGTACAGCTTTGACTCACCCGTCTCCAACCATGACAATGGCATGCGACATTTTCTACCGTATAGGGCCTTAAAGGGTGCCATTTGAATACTCGATTGGTAGATGTTGTTATACGCAAACTCCACCATGTGCAGGTGATCTTCCCACTACTTTCCGAAATCCAAGACGCACATACGAAGAATGTCCTCCATCATCCTGTTGACCCTCTCGGTCTGACCATCCGTCTGCGGATGAAAGATCGTGCTGAAACTCAGCTTGGGTCCCAACAATTGATGCATTAACCTCCAGTCATTGGACGTGAAGCGAACATCTCAGGCACTCGTGATGCTGCGGAGCACACCGTGCAGTTGAACAATGTTATCTACGTAGAGTTTTGCCAGTTTATCCACTGAATAATCCTTCTTATTTGGAATGAAGTGTGACACCTTCATCAATCTATGTAATACCCCCCCCCCCCTTTTTGAAACACCGGGGTCTTAGGCCCAGAACCACCGCTTTGCGGTGACACCTTCATGCCCGGGAAGGTCATTAATACAAAACGCCGATCCTGCGATCCAAATCAATCACAACTGTAGCAAAATAATAAGCAAGTCCATGCAAATCACATATATAGTAAATAAACTCCACGAAGGGAGTGCCAAAGAAATAATAAAAGTACTAAATCTTGGGCTCATGCCCACTACATCAAGTCCTCACTACATATCTCACATCGCGGAAGCAAAGCTAAAACAACTAGTAGTGAGCAGGACTCACAGTCCCTGCCGTCTGAATTCCGATACTATACTGCCCCATCTCCAAGCATGCTGACCTCTGGGGCTGCTCCTCCAAGCTGGGCTCCACGATCCCCTAAAATGATGTGGTTCGAAAACTGTTAGTCTAAAAGACTAAGTCCTATCATCCCCCGCCCCTTCCCCCATGTCTCCTAGGAACCGAGGGGGGAGAAGGAAAGGAGAGGACATGAAAGTGAAGAATAACAAATAAGCAGATGGCGGTGGAACTAATCTAGCAGTTCTATAGTATATAAGATAGAGAGAAGGTAAGATAGACTGAACAAGAGAAGTAACCTTAACTTATATGAAAACACATAAGCCAAGGGATCTTTTGCGGGGCTCCTATCATATAAAAAGTCTCATACCAATTTATACGATAGTGTGTCGGTTTTCTAACAAGCATACATATAAAGATACTGAAATAAACCTTAACTTATAAGTACGCTCGCACGAACGTATAAACCAAGGGTTCATTTTGCAGGGCCTATTGCATAAAGCGTTCCATACAACTTATACAATAGGTGTCAGGGTTGAATGCAATGGTTATGCTATGAAATTCAATTATGCCATGATGTGAACATGCAAGTGCAACACACCCACTCGACTCTGTGTACACAGATGTTTAGTTGCCCCTTTCTGGAGCCAAACCTCCCAGGATACCTCCGTAGTGGAAAACAGAAGCGGTGGGTTGTGCCTCGCCCACCTCTAAACCGGTAATTGCACTACCAGTCAGACCTATCATACGCCTCAATGCTAGTGAACTAAGTAGAGTTCCTGCGTAGTCTTGCCGGCTGGCGCACCAGACTTAATTTGGCCAAGTGCTTAACCACACTTGCCGAGTCAATGTATTGGCGTCGGTGCATCAACTCTCCAATACCGAACACCCACCACCTTATACTTTATGCACATGCAACCATGATATATAACTACCGAGCCATAGCTCCCCGGACCATCCCGTCCGTCACAAACAACAACTGAGTCAAATCTTGCCGGGCAAACCTGTCCATCACAAACAACTACCGAGCACAAGCTCGCTGGGGCAATCTGCCCATCAACAAAACCACTGAGCCTACTGCCCGAGTGACCCAACCTACCACCCCGAGACATCGAGGTGGCTGAAGTTGAAACCCTAGATTTACTAGTTACTCTTGCATTATAGTTTTACCTACAGTTTAGGTTAGCCCAGGACTGCCCAAGGTATTCCCCGTGAAGGGCTCTCGACGGCACTAGGAACTATGATGAGATTACGACCCAAGCTCCCTTTCGCAAGACACTTACTATTGTTGGTTAATACCCATCTCCTAGTCCCTTAAATGTTGTACTGGATCTAACCCTAGTGTATTCGACACTTCCTCGCCACGGGAAAGACGATCTTTCGTCGATCCCGATCACCACTTATCACTAGTCAACCCAGCACTCTACTCATCATAACTTCCAAGATGAACTCATTTTTATTTATCCAAACCAGCAAATAGCTAACCCAACCTCATGTGCCCAAATTCATATTCCAACCTAATTTCAGCAATTTTACTAAATGCAGACCAAGTTAAGCGATATGACGTGTAAAATGGGAGGTACACAAAATAGTCATCCAGTACCCCTATAATAATTACTAGAGGGCTATCATGACATTTGTAGCATAAATCCAGAATTTCATAATTTTTATAATTATCTGATAATTTATTTAATTATTCTAGTAAATCAAAAACCCAAATTTGAACATGAAGTGCCCATTTGAAACAAGCAAATGATCCACAAAATTTATGATAAATTTAAGATGATTATTTAAAATAGAATCCAAAGTCTCCCAATTTTCAAGCAAAGAGAAAGCCTCTAATTATAATTTTGAATATAATATATTTTAATCAATTTTAAGAGGCAAGTGCAGCAAAAATACTTCCAAAAATTTTGAAAAACTTCAGGGATGATTTTAAGGACATATATATTCTCTAGGTCAAGTTTCATGATTTATCAACAAATAATGAGCTCTAAACAAAATATTGAACAAGTATCCAAATTAATGAGCATGTGAAGTAGGTACTGTATTTATGTATTCCAAAATTCTAATAAAATTCATACATGAGCATAATGGTCTAAAACTTCTTTTGCCTAATTTGCATGACCTTCCAATGAAGAGTGGGATCATAATATCCAGATAAATAAGTAGGGCTAACTCATGCATTTATAGAGGAAGTACTAAAATTAATATTCCAAAATTACCAATTAAATTACAAGAGGTTCATTCTACCCCTATGATCTCACTACCCAAATTTCATTGTTGCTCAATGAGTTTTACTAACCTATTGTAGCACTAGAAAATTTATGCACTAGAATATGATTAGGTTTTTGAGGGGCCTACCTATCTCCAAATCCTGCAAGATTTTTACCAGAGGGATTTAGTTACCCGAGTACCCTCCTCACATATTTCAAGTGCTTACAAGGTCTTTTGACCTCATGCCCTTCACAAGACACAAAAACCCATCCTTAGGGCTTGGCCTTAGGTCTTAGGTCAAACCTATTCTAATCCACCACAACTTACGCGGGAAGATGTTAAAAGCCATGCCAAGTCAGTGGCCCCAATTTTAACATCTATTGAGGTGATTTGGCGACTCAAAACTTAAAGTGCACTTTTGACCTAAATACCCTTATTGTGGCATGCTAGGGTTTGCATGATTTCAACTAAAACATCTCCAAATGAGATGAAAATTTATACAAAGCCTCCTGAAGACCCCAAGAACCACTCACCAATATTTGGGAGGGTTTGGAGGTTATTAGACCTATTAAATAATTCCTACATGGATTTTAAAATTTCTACAAAAACCTTTGGAAATTTTTTTCCAAAAATTCCCAATTTTGGATATGCTCTATGTATAGGTAAGATTGATCCCCATCCAAAATTCCAGGTCATTTAGATGGATGGATTGTTTAGGGCACTCAAAATACTCTCTGGTCTAGCCTAGTTATAGTCCTCACCAAAATGAGTGATGTGGTCAAAACATGTACCCCAATTGGTTCAAACTAATTTTAAATTAAAGTAGACTCATAGATCTATATTTTTCATGTTTATAACCTTTTCTGAAACGGCCCCTAAGTATTTCTAATATTTAATTTAAAACAGCAGAGTAAATATGTTAGAAAATTCAGAAATCAAAACTAAATAAAAGAAATGATCCAGCACAGATCATAAAGCAAATCCAACGGATCCTGGTCATCTTCCTCCTCCAGCCAAGTGTTGTGATCAGCCCGACCTGGAGCTTCTTCCAAGCCATTTTCCCAGCCACCCGGCCACCTCCCTGGCCGACCACCACCGCCACCACCTTTGTTAAGCTGGGGGCTATCGCCGGGAGGCGGCACGACCGCCAGAGTGGTGGTTTCCGGCGAACTCGACCACTCCATATTTTTGGAAAAACCATTTAAAAGTCATCACCTGATCTGACTCATTTGAGCCCGATTCTCATCCTAAAAATTTCCTAACATCTATCCATAGAAGAAGGAGTAGAGGAGGACCTTATTGGAGGGCTGGAGGCGGGTCGATTTTTGAGTTGCCATGGCCGGTGGTGTAGCTTTTTCGTGCTCTACAACTGTGCAGCCAGAGGGCTCGGTTTCTTCAGGAAAATGGTGTAAACTCCTACCCTAATTCTAGGTAATCTTTTAAAACATTCAAATGGGAGAGAGGATAGGTGTAACATCAACGGCCATTAATGGCCACTAAAGGGAAAATTAAAGCCATGGTGGTTTCACCTTCCCTAGGCATGAATCCATCAGAAAACCTCCCATAACTGATAGAGGGAGTGAATCTCCATCAATTGGGAGAGGAAATGAGGAGTCAATGGCATTCAATCACCATGAATGGTCATTTTCTCCCTCTTTCTCTCTCCTTCATTAAAGGAGAAAATGGAGCTTTATCTATCCTACCAATAAAGGCTGATTTTGATCTCTCATCCGGCCTATTAGCACCCCACTAACTCATGTTAATAATAAAAATGAAGTTAGCCCAAGTGGGGGAAATGAGTTTGAGCTTGGGTTAGCACATTTGAGCTAGGTTTGACCTAACCTTGACTAGGGTTGACCTAGGTCAAATTGACCTTTAGTGTCACCATCATTAGGTCCTTGGTGACCTATTGGCCTCCTCTAGGGTCTAGGTAGGGATGGGTAGGGTTGACTTGGCACTTTGGAGGTCACCTGCCCTTAGGAAGGGTACTTTGACCAAATTAAGGCTAGGGTTGACTTTGGTCAACCTAAACTCTTTGGTTGACCCCAATGGGTCCTTGGTGACCCATGGGACTCCCCTAAAGTCTAAAAGTACTTGGGTAGGGTTAACTTGCACTCTGAAGGTCACTTGTCCCTTAGTTAGGGCACTCTGAACAATTTAGGGCTAGGGTTTACTTGGGTCAACTTAGGCTCTATAGTTGAGCCCAGTGGGTCCTAGGTGACCCATTGACCTCACCCTAGGGTTAGGAGGACATAAGTGGGATCCACTTGTCTAAGGGGAGGTCAGTTGACCCATTTAGGGTTTGAGTTAACTTTGGTCAACTTAACCACTTTGACTGCCCTCCATGAGTCCTTAGTGACCCATTGACCCCACATTAGGTCTAGGAAGACCCTGGTAGGATTGGTTGGGCTTTACTAGGGCATACTGCACTTAGTTAGGGCACCTTGCCCAATTTAGGAATAAGGTCATTCTAGGTCAACTTGGCCACCCTGGGTCGACTCCAATGGACCCTTAGGGCTCTAATGAACCTCCCAAAGGATTGGTGAAGTCATGGTGGGATCATAGAGTCATGGTAAGCCTCATGGTCATCTTAAACTAGGGTTTAGAAATATTATATTTGCAGACCATAGTGATCTCACCTACATTCCCAGGTTCACTTGGTCTTCTTAGACTTCCTACGGTTTTTTCATGACCTAGTCATGACAAAACCATTCCTAGGGGTCTAGTTGTTTGAGGGATGTTACAATCTTTCTACGATCACCCAGATGGCGACGTATCCCTTCTACGACCGTGGCAACCTAAGCACAAAATCCATTGAAATATCGTCGAACTTCCACTCCGGGATAGGTAAGGACTTCAAGAAACCTCAAGGCTTCTGGCACGCCGTCTTCACCAAGGTGCACGTTTGACACTTCAGCACAAAAAGTGCTACGTCCTTCTTAAGTCCTGGGCACCAGAACAACTTTTTCATATCTTTTAACATTTTTATGGTCCCCGGGTGAATCGAGTACTTAGTATGATGAGCCTCATACATCAATTCCTCTTGTAGTTTACCCACACTTGGGACACACAGACGACAGTCCCTCCATAACAGTGTATCCTTAACAATAAATTGGGAATTTGACCCATCCAAAGACTCATAAATGATCTGCTTCTTGTTGTTATCCCCATCCAGAGCTTGCTGAATCCTATCAGCAAGGTCATACTGCACCTCAGTCCAGTTCAATTGCGCTTCGGCACTAGTCTATTTGTTAACACAAAAGATCTCTAGTGCCACCAAGTCACGAATTAAACGCTCATCATGTATCGACAACCAGTTAGCCTACGCGGAAGCCCTGTGACTCAACACATCCACAACAGCATTGCCTTTCCCAGGCACATAATGTATCTTGAAGGTGTAGTCACCCAGGAACTCCATCCACCTCCGCTGCCGCATGTTTAGGTCCTTTTGATCCAACAAGTACTTCAGGCTCTTGTGATCGGTGTAGATATCGACCTTAAAATCATACAGATAATGCCTCCACAGCTTTAGGACAAATATCACGGCCGCTAACTCCAAGTCATGGATCGGATAAATCCTCTCATGTACCTTTAGCTGACGCAAGCCATAAGCTATTATACTCCCATGCTGCAGTAGAACACAACCTAAGCCACTGCCCGAAGCATCACTGTAAATCTCAAACCCTTCGGTCCCACTCGGCGAACATAGAATAGGCGCCATGGTCAATTGACTTTTCAGTTCTTCGAAAGCATGCTCACACTCCTGCGAACACACAAACTTTTGATATTTCCTCGTCAAAGTCGTGACGGGTAACGCTATCGGCGAGAAGTTCTCTACGAATCGCATATAGTAGCCAGCAAGTCCAAGGAAACTCCGAACTTCTGCCACTGTAGATAACACAGGCCACACCTATATTGCGGCTATCTTCGCCGGATCTACCGCAATCCCTTCACCACTAACTATATGACCAAGGAATGCTACCGAGGATAACTAGAATTTGCATTTGGAGAATTTGGCATAAAGTTGATTCTTCCTCAATGTCTCCAACATCATTTGCAGATGCTTGAAATGATCCTCCTCGCACTGCGAGTACACCAATATATCTTCTATAAAGACTATCACGAAGTGGTACAGGTACTCTATGAACATTCTGTTCATCAAATCCATAAACACGGATGGCACATTAGTCAGCCCAAATGGCATGATGGTGAACTCATAATGCCCATACCGTGTGCTGAAAGCTGTCTTGGGAATGTCACTTTCCCTTATCCGTAGCTGAAAGTATCCAGATTTCTGATCCAACTTTGAGTATTCAGTCGACCCCACTAGCTGGTCGAATAGATCATCAATCCTTGGGATCAGATACTTATTCTTCTTCGTTAGATTATTCAACTCTCGGTAATCGATACAAAGCCGTAAACTTCCTTCTTCTTAACAAAGAGGATTGGCGCGCTCCATGGCGACGAACTTGGACGCACATAACCTTGCTCCAACAGCTCATGAAGATGTACTTTCAATTCTTCCATCTCCTTAGGTGCTAACCGATATAGGAGCGTGACACACGTTTGGCACCTGGCACCAACTCAATAGTGAATTCGATCTCTCGCTGAGGCAGGGCTTCAGGGAGATCATCAGGGAAAACCTCAGGATACTCAGATACAACTGGGATACTATCCATACTACGCTTATGCTTCGAAGCCTCCACTAAAGTGAAAAATAGCTCTGCACCAGCACAAACTTCCTTAACCGCATGGAGAGCAGACATCAAAGTCTTGCTCGGCCCTTTCATGCTCGCAAATGCCATCATACGATTAGTTCACAATTTGACCTCCTTGCGGTTGCAATCAATGTATGCCCGCTGCTCCGAGAACCAGTCCATCCTAAAGATCATGTCAAACTCCACTAACGGTAGTAGCGATGCTTGCAAGTCAAACTCTTGACTCCCAATCCATATCTTTACGCAACAAACTCTATCTGTGTGCATTGCACACCCATTAGGAAACAACACATCCAACTTGTCCCTTGCCATCGAAGAAGGTACTCCGATACGCGTACAAATACTTCGGACGAAAAGGAATGTGAAGCTCCCGTATAGAACAGTGCTCTTGCCGGATAATCGAAAATCAAAACAAAGCCTAGCACAAGCAGTCATAAGCTAACATGCAAAAGATAACAAATATATAAAGTTAATCTAATTTTAATTAACTCATACCTGTCACCACATCAGTCTGCTTTATGGCCTCTTGAAGGAGAAGATTGCACACTCTATGCTGAGCTGAAGCATAGTGGGATGCGATTGACTCTACCTCCTTCCCATTTTCCTCGTATGTTGCTCCAAGCTTCATCTCAGAATTTGGACGTCCACTCCGGCACTCTCTGGTAAAATGCCCCATCTTCCCATAGTTATAATATGCGCCCGGGGTTCGGGCTATAGTTGCCCCAGATGCACCAGAAGAAGGGGTTGGACCTGAAGTCCAAGCCTTCTTATTCCACATACGGAAACCAGACTTTGAGGATGTTGGTACCTTGAACTCCGCCTTCTTTGCACTAGAGTCCTTCTTCTCTTGGACTCTCTTCAGATCCTTCTCCAAAGATCGGGCCGTATTGACAAGGGTTAGGAAACCCTGCGTCATACGCCTCTAGAGTAGTAGCCTTTTGTTATCACACAGACCCTCGTAGAACCATTTGGTCTTACGCTCCTCATTAGCCAAAGTAGAGCTAGCATAACGACCCAACCACGTAAAATCGTGGAGGTACTCATCCACGCTTCTATCTCCCTGCGTCAGTCTCTGGAACTCCTTCTCCAATACGATCCTCTATGCCGAGGGGAGGTATCTTGCCAAGAATAACCCAAGAACTCCTCCATCGAGACATCTATTAGTTGCCTTACAACCAAGTGATGCAGCTCAAACCCTTCCCACCACAACCTCGCCTCTTCATCCAATAAGACAGTGGATATGGTGGTCTTCTAGCATTCCTCCGTTTCCGTGGCTGTCAAGACTTCCTTCACCCGAGAGAGCCAATCTTCATCCTGGGTTGGAGTTCCAGTTCCCGAAAACAGTGGAGGGTTAAAGCCCATTACATGTTTGAGCTCCTTCTCTATCGCCCTTCTAGGTATCAACGGCTCTACCACCACTTATTCAACCCTTCTGGGTTCTACTTCTCGAAGCGGTACATGCTCCACTACATGGGCAGGATGCTGCACTTACGTTCCTTGCTGGGAGTTTATCATCGCAAACACCGCCTCTGCTACAAGTCTTATAGTTTCTGCTGAAGCAGTTGTTGTAGCCACGTCATTAGGTGCACTTGCCTCAGAAAGCGGGTGTTTTGCCTACCCTGCGCCACTCCTGGTCAACTATAGTCGTACAAGACACCATTAAGTGACCAAACAAAATTGCAAAAAGTAATTATAGGAACACGCAGGTTCCTCAAACATGTGTATTTTCATTCCTAAGTGGACATTCATTGGTTCTTTTCATGTTATAACGATGACATACATACATGTGCTCACTATTCCTTAAAAGAATTCGCCCATGAATTCAAAAAAGCAGGACTGATGCCATAGTCTGATTCCAAATTGTAACACCGCCATTCGTCACATGAAATATAACAGAAGTGTTGAAATTTGTGAAGTGAAAGTGGGTGAATGGAGCACTTGGACCTATATGCGGGGACTACGCAGAGAGGGTTGGCGGACTACTAGGTCGGCAGGGATGTTGTAGACGGTTTGTTCTATAGCGGCCTGGGCGGTTTGTTCACGCGGACTACGCGGATAGCATTGGCGTTTAGCCAGGCCGGCTTGTGCTCAGCAGGTAGTTGGACCCCAGGAAATAACTTGGCGGCTAGAATTTCTAGCCGCGGAGTGCGGCATGAAGCTGACTGTAGAACTGGAGCTCGGCAGACAGGTTTGGCAGTTGCCTTGGTCTTGATCTGGTGCAGCGGCAAGTGGAATTCGCGGAGACCGCCAGTCAGTGCGGACTGATACTGGAGTTCACTGGTACAGGCCGACTGGATCCAGTGTCCGCAGTAAGTGCGGACTGGCCCTTGTGGCCAGTGGTGTGGATTTGGTTGGGATAGAACCAAGTCCATGTTTGGCTTAGACCGGGGAGATTGCACAGTGGAGCGCGGACTGCTACTCAGTCTGCCAAGCTCGGTAGAAGAGCATGTGCCTTGGTTGCGAGTTTGGGGAGAAGCGGACTTTAAGTTGTGTCCGCAACAGTGTGTGGACTGGAGCTGGAGTCTGCTGAGTGCGGTAAACGTATTGGTGAAAAGGTTGTGGACTTGGGGTATGCGGACCGGAGCAGTCTGCGGGATAAGCGGATTAGACAAGTCTGCGAGGTATGCAGACTGGGATGTCTGCAGGGATATGTAGACTAGAGATGTCTGCAGTATGTGCGGACTAGATCGGCTTGTCTGCTAAGTCCGACAGGTGCCTTTGTGGCAAAGCCATGGGTTCGGGATGTGCGGACTGAAGCTGGGTGTCCGCTGAGTCCGGCTAATGCCTTTGTAGGGAAGCTGTGGGCTCGGGATTGGTGGACTGTTGTTGTGTGTCTACTGAGCCCGATAGTGCCTTGGTGGCAAGGCTGCGGGCTCGGGATAAGCGGGTTGTTGATGTGTCCGCGGATTGGCGGACTGTTGCTGCGGAGTCCTGCTGTGGCTGTCCTAGTTTCGCCATTGGCAACAAGGCACACTGGCAATTGGAGTCCAGCGTTGGAGAAGCTAGGAGGGCTGGCTATCTTGCACAGGTGCGGCAGACTTGTATGTATCTGCAGACTGCGGAGAAGTCTTGCTGCGGGATGTGGCGGTAATCCTATCGGCTAGGGTGGTGACCACACTCATCATCATGCCTATAAATAGGACCTATATCACATCAGGAATAGTAACATCCATGCGTAAGTGAACAGTAACTTGAGCCCGCATAGGTTGCTACAGACTGCCTTTTGGTGTCCATACGACTTGGTTGAGTTGACCGGGTTGTGCTGTGCAGGTTGTGCGGATAGTGCTGGAAAGGCAGTACTTGGTTCTGGTTGCGGGCCAGGGATAGTGCAGACTCTATGGTTAAGCAATAGGCAGAAAGCAGCAGGTCGCGGACAGTGACCAGATGGTATTCTCTTTGGCACCTTGGTTCGGGGTTCAAGAAGTCGCCTGCCTCTAGCGGACTATTCTATTCGGCATCGCAACGTGTGCGGTCTGGCGGGAAGGCGACCTCACGGTTAGGAGGCTTGCAGATCGGCGGCTATAGCTGGCATTGGAAAGGGGTAGTCCGTGCGGCTTGGGTTGCAGTCTGGCGACCTGGCGGACTGAGCGGACTCCATAGCAGTAGACCGACGGCTTGGTGAATTGAGTCCGCGCGGCTTGTTCCTCTTGTCTTGTATTTATAGTTCTCTACTTTCCCTTGGCTGACTGTTTGGTCAAGCATGTGTCGCCATGTATGTCTCGCTGTGTAGAGAAGATTGCTTTGAATCAATAAAGACTCTTGTGCTGCATGTGTTTACTAGTTGACTGGCTTAGGTTGAGATAACCCATGCTCACTCCAGGTGCCAAGGAATTTATCGCGTGATCAAGATGTGATCTTGATAGTGCTGAGAATATCAATTTGGCATTAAGCTATCTTGTTGACCACCTGGAGAAAATTCAACGTGGTAGATGTAACATCCCATTTCCAACTAGACCCCTAAGTGTGGTTATTGGCCATGACTAGGTCATGACCAAACCCTAGGAAGCCCAAGAAGACCAAGGAAACCTAAGAATATGGCTGAGACCACTATGGTGTGCAAATAATAAATTCCTGAACCTTTGTTTAAGATAACCATGGGGCATCACCAAGACTTCAAGACCCCACCATGTTCTCAACAAACCATGGTAGGATCCATTAGATCAATAAGGACCCATGGATGGCAGTCAAAAGGGTTAAGTTGACCCAAGTCAACCCTAACCCTAAATGGGTCAAACCAACCTACTTAGGGTCAATTGACCATCCCCAAGCCAAGTGGACCCCACCCAAGCCCACCTAACCCTAGAGTGAGGTCAATGGGTCACCTAGGACCCATTGGGGTCCACCCAAGAGGCTAAGTTGACCAAAGTCAACTCTAACCCTAAATGGGTCAACCTAGCCTACATTGGGTCAAACTGGCCTACACAAGGGCCAATTGAAGTTCCCTTAGCCAAGTGGACCCCACACATACCTTCATAACCATAGTGAGAGTCCAACGGGTCACCAAGGACCCATTGGGGCCAACCAAAAAGGCTAAGTTGACCAAAGTCAACTCGAGCCCTAAAGTAGTCAAGGTACCCTACTTAAGGGTCAAGTGACCTCTAAAGGGCCAATACAACCCTACCTAGGCCTCAGAGGAGGCCAATGGGTCACCAAGGACCCATTTGGGCCAACCTCAAAGACCAAATTGACCTAAGTCAACCCTAGCCTAGGTTTGGGTCAAGCTAGCCCAAAGGGCTAACTCAAGCTCAAGCCCAACTCACTTGGGCTAACCATATTTTGGTGGATGAAATAAACATGTGGGCTGCCAATATGAGATTTACCAGCCAACTTAGTGACTAGGAGAGAGAGAGAGAGAATCTCAAAATTAAAGAATAATTTAGGAGAGAGAAAAAGGAATATTTAAGGGTATTTAGTGGAATAAGCCACTTGGACCCATGCCATCAGCCCCCACATGGGCTGGCCGACCCTTGGAAGTCATGAGAAGGAGTTGGATGGAGTGGGACCCACCCATGCATGCATGGTGACAATAACAAAGAAATCCCTCCACCTTGCACTTAGGAATTATCACCCTCCCCTCTATACTTCATCCTCTCACTCTCTCCCTCTCCCATTTCAGTTTCACCACTCTCAGAACAAGTAGAGCAGCAGCAGAGATAGAGAGAAACCAAGCTTTGGCCGTGAAAACCAAGGGAGAAGCGCCGCCACCGCCGCCATGGTTCCCCGCCGCTCCTCACGTTGCAAGGCCGCCGGGAAGGTCCTCCCTCACCTCTCTCTTCATGCTTAGATCTTAGGAATACCTAGGTTATGGTTCGGGGTCGAATGAGCCCGAGCCCAACACTCATTTTTCAGCCATTAATGGTGGTTTTGAAGCTCTCGGGTGAGGTGGCGCCGCCACCTCCGGCCGCCCTAGCCGCCGGAAAAGCTCGCCCCCACCACCGTGAGGGGAGAGGAGAAGTTGGCCGGTGGAGGCGCCGCCGGAGGCGGCCGGGAAAAGCCCCGTGAAACTCGGGCTGGCATGCAGGCGGTTTGGGGAAGAAATACAGCAGCCGTCGGATTTGCTTTAGGATTAGTGCCATGCAACATTTGAAATTCTGGATTATTTAATTTGTGAATAGTGTATTTTGTGTCCTTTTTATATCCGAATTTTGCATGTCATATTTAGGGCCCGTACAGCCATTTTCATAAACCGTTCTCAACATGAAATTTGTAGGTCTTGGAGTCACCGTTAATTTGATATATTACACATAATTTTTGGTTAAGGCTACTGCCCTATAGAGCCATTTTCCTAGGGCTGGTCCTAGAGTAGGGCAGAAACTAAAATGGGTGCCCTTCCCAAACCCTAAGTACAAATGGGCTGAACCTTTGGGCATGTGGCCGAATTAGGTATATCTAGGCCCTACCCAAAAATGGGAATTTTTGGGGAACATAAGTATATAGTGTTAGCCCAAATATGATAAATTAAATTTTGTTGATATTTAGAGCATATCAACTCCAAAATGCCCCAAATTTTGGTGGCCTGCCCTTAGTATTATATTAGACATATGGTAGCAATATTAGACAATTTAACCCTCTGCAGGTTGAGATATCTCACATGCAAGATCTAAAAATTAAATGGCCTTGGGCTGCAAATAGCAAAATGCAGAAATTTGAAAGTGATGCCCAAGCCCATCCAGAGGCCCAAATGACCTGAGATTTTGGAGAGTAACTGGTTCAGGGCAGATTGAGGTCCTGCCAAAAAATGGGATTAATTGGAATTAAAATTAGTGTGGAATTACCAAATTACCCCTAGGTTTGTTTAGGTGATTCTTGGGTTAATTCAACTCTAAAATGCCCCAAATTTTGGTGGCTTGTCCTTCAGGACATTATAAATATATGTTTTAAATTTCATCAAGTTTGGACCAATGTATGGTGGATAATCCCACATGCAAATGATGAACATGCTTAGGCTTGGGGTGCCAATAGTAATTTTTGAAATTTTGAGTATTAGGCCCATTTGGATCATGCTAAATTCATGTAATTAATTTCAGTGGCCTATTAGGATGAGTTTTACCCTCATTGAAATAATGGGATTTTTGGAATCAAAAAATCCCATTATTTGGAATTATTGAATTAATAGGACTTTTGAAGAATAAATGTTGAAATTAGGTTTGTCACTTAGTTATTTCCCCAAATTTTGTCAAGAATAATATCATGACATGTTTAACTCCTAAAAATTTTATGTCTCTGTTTGTGGAATATTGATAAGAGGAATGTGGAAATTACATTTTTGCCCTTATTTCATTTAATTTATAATTATTGCAAATACTCGGTAGAAAATTATGAAAAACTTATTGATGACATATCTGAGTATAAATAGCCTTGATTAATTTTCTCAGCATTTTTGGATGAACCAGAAATTTTTAAATCTTCATAATGACATTTTGGTAAATTATTTAGAAATAAAAGTTTATAGCCATTGTTATTTGAAAATTAGTGAAATTCTGTTTGTGGCACTCTTTTAACATTATGAGCTTGCTGGAAATTTCTTAGAATTTTTGGAATTGAATTCCTTATACCTCCTTTGAAAAATATCCAATATGTGAATTTTGAATTATTTAGGAGATAAATAGAAAAACTTGAAGAGAAAATTATAAAACTTGGCTGACAGTATTATTTTACCATTCTACAACTTATGAAAAATTCCTTGGGTCAGTGGGATCATAATTTAAGATACTTCATGATCAACTTGACAATAATTGGCATTTGTAAGAAATTATTTAAATAGGAGATTAATTGAGAAAAATATAATATTCTGGAATTTAATCATTTATGTCATGATAGGACACCAGTAATAATCCTAGGTCATTCGGATGAAAACTCGAAGGACATCCTATCATGAACATCACTCAGTATAGGTCGGTCTACAAATAGTAATTTGGGAAAAGTTGTATTAGGATAAGAGTTGGAATAGGGTGGAGTTAGTCGTGTTGAATTGTTTGAATAAAAGTGGATGAGTCACCTAGAAAGTTCTAAGGAGTGGTGGGAATCGTGTGGATGTGTGTTAGAAGGTAAGCGAGTTCGACGAAAGATCGTCGTGCCCGCGAGAGTGAAAGGTCTAAACTACCTTAGGATTAGCCTATCGCAATATGAGAAGGTAATGGGTAAAGGAAATCAACCAATAATATTAATAAGTACCTTGCGAAAGGGAACGCTGGGCGTAATCCCAACACAGTTCCTAGTGCCCCTTGAGAGCCCTTCACAGGGAATACCGGGGGCAGTCCTGGGTTAACGTAAACCTTAAAGAACAAATCAAAAGAGTAATTTAGTAAATAGGGTTTCACACTGCACTCACTAGTTGGGCAAGTATTGGAAATGGTTAAGTCGTCCCGAGGTGTTCAAAGGGGCGCCATCCCGCGGTGTTCAAAGGGATGAGATTTGGAATAAGAGACGGACGTTTCGGTCCGGCGAGCTTTGGCTCGGTTGATACTTGTGACGGACGGGATGGTCCGGGGAGCTTTGGCTCGGTTGATACTTGTGACGGACGGGATGGTCCGGGGAGCTTTGGCTCGGTTGATACTTGTGACGGACGGGATGGTCCGGGGAGCTTTGGCTCGGTTCTGATACGATAAACTTGCATGTGCATAAATCTAGTGGCGGGGCATGCGGTACTGGCCGTTCGTTACACCGATGGCAGTACGGTGCACCAGGCGGTTGTGAGAGTTAGAGGGGCCAGTGGGTTGTTTTACACTGCGGTCTGGAGGACGACCCCCGATAACGCACATCCGACCCAACAAGACTGACGGGTTGTCAGCAAAGTACGTACGCGAGACTCTAGAGTGCACCTTGGATGTGTACAGAGGCGTATGAGAGGGGTCTAAGGCTTGGTAGTGTGCATACCGGCCTAGAAGCGGAGACGCCCGCTCCGCTGCTGCCGTAGCCACAGCGGTGGTACCCGAGAGTGATGCTAGCTCTCAAAAAGTGGGAACTAAAGGTCTGTGATCACAGAGTCGTTGTGTGTGTGTTGCACTTGCATGTCCATCATACCCACTTGCATGTCATAGCATAATCGATTCATTTAACCCTGACACCTAAAGTATAAGTGGTATGGGACGCTTATACATTAGGCCCTGCAAAACGACCCCTTGATCTATAAGCTTGTGTGGGCAAGTTTATAAATTAAGGTTATTTCAATATTTATATGCTGCTTGTGATAACCGACACCCCAACGTATAAAGTGGTATGGGACATTTTATACGATGGGAGCCTTGTAGAAGATCCCTTGGCTTATGTGTATTCACATAAGTGAAGGTTATATTCCTTTCTTACTTTGCTCATTATAACCTGATTATAAATTGCTAGCTAGGTCCCCCTGTCACCTGTTTTTGATTTCTCTCCTCTTTCACGTCCTTTCCTTTCTTCCTCCCCGCTCGGTGCCTAGGAGCATGGGGGAAGGGGTGGGGGACGATAGGGCTTAGTCTTTTAGACTAATGGTTTTCGAACCACATCATATTAGGGGATCGTGGAGCCGAGTATGGAGGAGCATCCCAGGAGACCAGTGCAATTGGAGATAGGGCAGTATAGCTCAGGAGTACAGCCAGCTGGGACTGTGAGTTTTGACTTCTAGTAGTTTTTTCGTTTTGCTTCCGCATGAGAGATCTGTAGTGAGGATATTGATGTACCGGGCTTCAGCCCTTTTTATTTCTGTACACTTTACTATTCTATGGACACTCCCATCGTGGAGATTTTTTATATATATATGTGATATGCTGTGTACTTGTCTTCTCTTGTACTTCTACTTTAGCGTCAGCTGCGATCGATTTGGCCGGCAGGATCGGCGTCTTGTAGTGTCGACCTTCCCGGGTGCGAAGGTGTCACCGCAAGGCGGCGGTTCTGGGCCTAAGACCCCGGGGTTTTAAAGGAAAAAAAAAGAGGGGTCTTACAAGTGGTATCAGAGCAAACCTCGATCCAAAAGTAACAGTCCACAACCCCTGGGTCACCCCCGCGCGAGTTTAGTTTGGGGACAAACTAAGCAGCGGAAGCAGTGGTATGCCCATGTGGGGATCACATATATAATTGTCTATTTTAGTTAAGGTTGAAAAAGTTCTGACGATAAATTTTGTGACGCAACCTCCAGTACTGCCTACACAGATTCCAGAAGTTGCACCACCGTCGCCGGTTCCCACTCAATTCCTACAGTCTGACATGGGACAGACTCTGACGGCTATCCTGGAAGCCTTTAGGAACCAACAGGCCCCGGCTCCGCAGCCTATTCCGGGAGCCAACTGGCTCAGCATCTTTCGAGGACTCTCTCCCCCGTCCTACTTGGGGACAGAGGGGGTAGTTCGGACAGAGGAATGGCTAGACATCATGGAGGAGATGCTGACAGGGATACGAAGCCTTTAGGAGGAGAGGGTGCCACTGGTTGTTTCCTGCTTGGAGTCCCATGCCAAGCGGTGGTGGAAGACAGTTCTGGAGACTACCTTTGCTGATAGGGAGGCTGTCGAGGTTACGTGGGAGGAGTTCAGGCTCATGCTGTTGGAGCACTTTGTTCCGCAGTCGGCCCGAGATGAGCTGGAGGACCGCTTCTTGCAGTTGAAGCAAGGTTCCAGGATGGTGGTGGAATACCATCGAGAATTCAACCATCTGGCCCGTTTTGCAGACTCCTACCGGCTAGATGAGGCAGCATACACCAAGAGGTTCTACAAAGGTTTACGGGAAGATGTGAGGGATGCACTTCTTTTCGTTTCGGACGGGCCTATCACTCGTATTCTGGAGATGGCAAAAAAAAGGTTAGAGGCAGATTGGCTCAACACCAGAGGCCGGAAACGGCTAATGGAGGATCAGAGCCGGGGAGCCCGAAACGATCAGCGGCGAGGTCGTGTGCCAGAGGTACAGAAGGTGGAGGATCAGCCTCGACAGGAGGTGAGGCAGGAGCCGAGGGGGCAGGTGACGATGGCCCCTCAGCCTATTCAGATGAGAGATGTGCAGAGACCGGGAGGTGGGGCTTACACTCCGTCGGAATGTTACCACTACCACCAGGTGGGGCACATCAAGAGAAACTGTCCCGTGAGAGAGATGCCTCCACCAGCACCGCAGATTGCCCCACCGACTCAGTATTTTTGAGGCCGAGGACGTGGCCAAGGACACAGATATCAGTTTAGAGATCGCAGGCCGGGAGGACAGCAGATTTATGCACTGGATCTGGCTCAACCTAGGAACCCGGAGCAAGTTATTACAGGCATCGTCTTCATTTGCGGCAAGCCCGCACACACTCTCTTCGACACGGGTGCTTCGCACTCGTTTGTGTCGGAGACCTTTATCCAAGGGTTAGGAGGCGTGGAGAGGATCACCGCCCAGATGTTACGGATACGGCTACCTGACGGGTCGGAGCTGTTCGCATCATCCCGTTGCAACCTGGAGGCATGGATAGGTGGAAAACCCTTCGAAGCTCCAGCGACAATTCTGTTGCTGTCTCCAAGCCCAGACAGATGGGCAAACAGAGCGCACAAACTGGACACTGGAGGACCTACTGAGACTGTGTATTGTGGACCGTGGAGAGTCCTGGGGGAGGATGTTGCCCCTAGTGGAGTGTTCGTACAATAACAGTCATCAGTCTAGTATACAGATGGCTCCATATGAGGCGTTGTATGGGCGGAAATGTAGGACTCTGTTGTCTTGGATACAAGACGAGGGTCCAAAGATTGTGGGCACGGACTTTATCGAGGATACTGAGGTGCAGGTACGACTGATACGGGATCGAATGCTGGAGGCGCAGAGCAGGCAGGCGAAGTATTATGACGCTCGACATCGTCTAGTGGAATTTCAGGCAAGGGATCGGGTGTTCTTGAAGATCCAGCCGATGCATGGGGTTTCACGAGTACGTGGTCGGCGGAAGAAGCTTAGCCCGAGGTATATGGGGTCGTTCAAGATCCTGGAGCGGATCGGTCCATTAGCTTACCGACTGGAGCTGTCACCGGAGCTGGCCAGCTTGCATGACGTCTTTCACGTGTCTTCACTCAAGAGGGCTCTACTACGCCCGGAGTTGCAGATTACGGCCACTGATGGGCCGGTAGCTTCGGATCGATCTGTACATTTGGAGCTGATACGGATCGAAGACCAGGGGATACGAGTCTTGCGCCGCAAGAAGATCCCGCTAGTCAAGGTCCTGTGGAGGAACCACGGACGAAAGGAGCATACTTAGGAGCCACAGGACCTGATGCAGGAAAGGTATCCAGAGCTATTTAGTCAGGTATACATCACAACCTCTCAACATGTTCATTTTACTTTCCTTTTTTTTAAACTAGTAAGGCTGCCCTAGGAAGAGTAGGGGCTAATCTTTTGTTTATTGGGATCTTGACTTTGCCAATTGGGCGAATTGGTCGTATATTTAGGTTTTTCCCTTTGAACCCCGCTTAGCAACCATGGCGTCGAAATGTAATCTTCCACTTCTTATGGGATGTTACAAGTTTCTTTTCTTCGGTAGAAATCCCCGTAGGCCTAACCTGGATTTCGGGGACGAAATCTTTGTTTTGTTTATTGGGATTTGTAACATCCCATTTCCAACTAGACCCCTAAGTGTGGTTATTGGCCATGACTAGGTCATGACCAAACCCTAGGAAGCCCAAGAAGACCAAGGAAACCTAAGAATGTGGCTGAGACCACTATGGTGTGCAAATAGTAAATTCCTGAACCTTTGTTTAAGATAACCATGGGGCATCACCAAGACTTCAAGACCCCACCATGTTCTCAACAAACCATGGTAGGATCCATTAGATCAATAAGGACCCATGGATGGCAGTCAAAAGGGTTAAGTTGACCCAAGTCAACCCTAACCCTAAATGGGTCAAACCAACCTACTTAGGGTCAATTGACCATCCCCAAGCCAAGTGGACCCCACCCAAGCCCACCTAACCCTAGAGTGAGGTCAATGGGTCACCTAGGACCCATTGGGGTCCACCCAAGAGGCTAAGTTGACCAAAGTCAACTCTAACCCTAAATGGGTCAACCTAGCCTACATTGGGTCAAACTGGCCTACACAAGGGCCAATTGAAGTTCCCTTAGCCAAGTGGACCCCACACATACCTTCATAACCATAGTGAGAGGCCAACGGGTCACCAAGGACCCATTGGGGCCAACCAAAAAGGCTAAGTTGACCAAAGTCAACTCTAGCCCTAAAGTAGTCAAGGTACCCTACTTAAGGGTCAAGTGACCTCTAAAGGGCCAATACAACCCTACCTAGGCCTCAGAGGAGGCCAATGGGTCACCAAGGACCCATTTGGGCCAACCTCAAAGACCAAATTGACCTAAGTCAACCCTAGCCTAGGTTTGGGTCAAGCTAGCCCAAATGGGCTAACTCAAGCTCAAGCCCAACTCACTTGGGCTAACCATATTTTGATGGATGAAATAAACATGTGGGCTGCCAATATGAGATTTACCAGCCAACTTAGTGACTAGGAGAGAGAGAGAGAGAATCTCAAAATTAAAGAATAATTTAGGAGAGAGAAAAAGGAATATTTAAGGGTATTTAGTGGAATAAGCCACTTGGACCCATGCCATCAGCCCCCACATGGGCTGGCCAACCCTTGGAAGTCATGAGAAGGAGTTGGATGGAGTGGGACCCACCCATGCATGCATGGTGACAATAACAAAGAAATCCCTCCACCTTGCACTTAGGAATTATCACCCTCCCCTCCATACTTCATCCTCTCACTCTCTCCCTCTCCCATTTCAGTTTCACCACTCTCAGAACGAGTAGAGCAGCAGCAGAGATAGAGAGAAACCAATCTTTGGCCGTGAAAACCAAGGGAGAAGCGCCGCCACCGCCGCCATGGTTCCCCGCCGCTCCTCACGTTGCAAGGCCGCCGGGAAGGTCCTCCCTCACCTCTCTCTTCATGCTTAGATCTTAGGAATACCTAGGTTATGGTTCGGGGTCGAATGAGCCCGAGCCCAACACTCATTTTTCAGCCATTAATGGCGGTTTTGAAGCTCTCGTGTGAGGTGGCGCCGCCACCTCCGGCCGCCCTAGCCGTCGGAAAAGCTCGCCCCCACCACCGTGAGGGGAGAGGAGAAGTTGGCCGGTGGAGGCGCCGCCGGAGGCGGCCGGGAAAAGCCCCGTGAAACTCGGGCTGGCATGCAGGCGGTTTGGGGAAGAAATACAGCAGCCGTCGGATTTGCTTTAGGATTAGTGCCATGCAACATTTGAAATTCTGGATTATTTAATTTGTGAATAGTGTATTTTGTGTCCTTTTTATATCCGAATTTTGCATGTCATATTTAGGGCCCGTACAGCCATTTTCATAAACAGTTCTCAACATGAAATATGTAGGTCTTGGAGTCACCTTTAATTTGATATATTACACATAATTTTTAGTTAAGGCTACTGCCCTATAGAGCCAGTTTCCTAGGGCTGGTCCTAGAGTAGGGCAGAAACTAAAATGGGTGCCCTTCCCAAACCCTAAGTCCAAATGGGCTAAAATTTGGGCCTGCGGCCGAATTAGGTATATCTAGGCCCTACCCAAAAATGGGAATTTTTGGGGAATATAAGTATATAGGTTTAGCCCAAATATGATAAATTAAATTTTGTTGATATTTAGCGCATATCAACTCCAAAATGCCCCAAATTTTGGTGGCCTGCCCTTAGTAGTATATTAGACATATGGTAAAAATATTAGACAATTTAACCCTCTGCAGGTTGAGATATCTCACATGCAAGATCTAAAAATTAAATGGCCTTGGGCTGCAAATAGCAAAATGCAGAAATTTGAAAGTGATGCCCAAGCCCATCCAGAGGCCCAAATGACCTGAGAGTTTGGAGAGTAACTGTTTTAGGGCATAGTGAGGTCCTGCCAAAAAATGGGAGTAATTGGAATTAAAATTAGTGTGGAATTACCAAATTACCCCTAGGTTTGTTTAGGTGATTCTTGGGTTAATTCAACTCTAAAATGCCCCAAATTTTGGTGGCTTGTCCTTCAGGACATTATAAATATATGTTTTAAATTTCATCAAGTTTGGACCAATGTATGGTGGATAATCCCACATGCAAATGATGAACATGCTTAGGCTTGGGGTGCCAATAGTAATTTTTGAAATTTTGAGTATTAGGCCCATTTGGATCATGCTAAATTCATGTAATTAATTTCAGTGGCCTATTAGGATGAGTTTTACCCTCATTGAAATAATGGGATTTTTGGAATCAAAAAATCCCATTATTTGGAATTATTGAATTAATAGGACTTTTGAATAATAAATGTTGAAATTAGGTTTGTCACTTAGTTATTTCCCCAAATTTTGTCAAGAATAATATCATGACATGTTTAACTCCTAAAAATTTTATGTCTCTGTTTGTGGAATATTGATAAGAGGAATGTGGAAATTACATTTTTGCCCTTATTTCATTTAATTTATAATTATTACAAATACTCAGTAGAAAATTATGAAAAACTTATTGATGACATATCTGAGTATAAATAGCCTTGATTAATTTTCTCAGCATTTTTGGATGAACTACAAATTTTTAAATCTTCATAATGGCATTTTGGTAAATTATTTAGAAATAAACGTTTATAGCCATTGTTACTTGAAAATTAGTGAAATTCTGTTTGTGGCACTCTTTTAACAATATGAGCTTGCTGGAAATTTCTTAGAATTTTTGGAAATGAATTCCTTATACCTCCTTTGAAAAATATCCAATATGTGAATTTTGAATTATTTAGGAGATAAATAGAAAAAATTGAAGAGAAAATTATAAAACTTGGCTGACAGTATTATTTTACCATTCTACAACTTATGAAAAATTCCTTGGGTCAGTGGGATCATAATTTAAGATACTTCATGATCAACTTGACAATAATTGGCATTTGTAAGAAATTATTTAAATAGGAGATTAATTGAGAAAAATATAATATTCTGGAATTTAATCATTTATGTCATGATAGGACACCAGTAATAATCCTAGGTCATTCGGATGAAAACTCGAAGGACATCCTATCATGAACATGACTCAGTATAGGTCGGTCTACAAATAGTAATTTGGGAAAAGTTGTATTAGGATAAGAGTTGGAATAGGGTGGAGTTAGTCGTGTTGAATTGTTTGAATAAAAGTGGATGAGTCACCTAGAAAGTTCTAAGGAGTGGTGGGAATCGTGTGGATGTGTGTTAGAAGGTAAGCGAGTTCGACGAAAGATCGTCGTGCCCGCGAGAGTGAAAGGTCTAAACTACCTTAGGATTAGTCTATCGCAATATGAGAAGGTAATGGGTAAAGGAAATCAACCAATAATATTAATTAGTACCTTGCGAAAGGGAACGCTGGGCGTAATCCCAACACAGTTCCTAGTGCCCCTTGAGAGCCCTTCACAGGGAATACCGGGGGCAGTCCTGGGTTAACGTAAACCTTAAAGAACAAATCAAAAGAGTAATTTAGTAAATAGGGTTTCACACTGCACTCACTAGTTGGGCAAGTATTGGAAATGGTTAAGTCGTCCCGAGGTGTTCAAAGGGGCGCCATCCCGCGGTGTTCAAAGGGATGAGATTTGGAATAAGAGACGGACGTTTCGGTCCGGCGAGCTTTGGCTCGGTTGATACTTGTGACGGACGGGATGGTCCGGGGAACTTTGGCTCGGTTGATACTTGTGACGGACGGGATGGTCCGGGGAGCTTTGGCTCGGTTGATACTTGTGACGGACGGGATGGTCCGGGGAGCTTTGGCTCGGTTCTGATACGATAAACTTGCATGTGCATAAATCTAGTGGCGGGGCATGCGGTACTGGCCGTTCGTCACACCGATGGCAGTACGGTGCACCAGGCGGTTTTGAGAGTTAGAGGGGCCAGTGGGTTGTTTTACACTACGGTCTGGAGGACGACCCCCGATAACGCACATCCGACCCAACAAGACTGACGGGTTGTCAGCAAAGTACGTACGCGAGACTCTAGATTGCACCTTGGATGTGTACAGAGGCGTATGAGAGGGGTCTAAGGCTTGGTAGTGTGCATACCGGCCTAGAAGCGGAGACGCCCGCTCCGCTGCTGCCGTAGCCACAGCGGTGGTACCCGAGAGTGATGCTAGCTCTCAAAAAGTGGGAACTAAAGGTCTGTGATCACAGAGTCGTTGTGTATGTGTTGCACTTGCATGTCCATCATACCCACTTGCATGTCATAGCATAATCGATTCATTTAACCCTGACACCTAAAGTATAAGTGGTATGGGACGCTTATACATTAGGCCCTGCAAAACGACCCCTTGATCTATAAGCTTGTGTGGGCAAGTTTATAAATTAAGGTTATTTCAATATTTATATGCTGCTTGTGATAACCGACACCCCAACGTATAAAGTGGTATGGGACATTTTATACGATGGGAGCCTTGTAGAAGATCCCTTGGCTTATGTGTATTCACATAAGTGAAGGTTATATTCCTTTCTTACTTTGCTCATTATAACCTGATTATAAATTGCTAGCTAGGTCCCCCTGTCACCTATTTTTGATTTCTCTCCTCTTTCACGTCCTTTCCTTTCTTCCTCCCCGCTCGGTGCCTAGGAGCATGGGGGAAGGGGTGGGGGACGATAGGGCTTAGTCTTTTAGACTAATGGTTTTCGAACCACATCATATTAGGGGATCGTGGAGCCGAGTATGGAGGAGCATCCCAGGAGACCGGTGCAATTGGAGATAGGGCAGTCTAGCTCAGGAGTACAGCCAGCTGGGACCGTGAGTTTTGACTTCTAGTAGTTGTTTTGTTTTGCTTCCGCATGAGAGATCTGTAGTGAGGATATTGATGTACCGGGCTTCAGCCCTTTTTATTTCTGTACACTTTACTATTCTATGGACACTCCCATCGTGGAGATGTTATATATATATATATGTGATATGCTGTGGACTTGTCTTCTCTTGTACTTCTACTTTAGCGTCAGCTGCGATCGATTTGGCCGGCAGGATCGGCGTCTTGTAGTGTCGACCTTCCCGGGTGCGAAGGTGTCACCGCAAGGCGGCGGTTCTGGGCCTAAGACCCCGGGGTTTTAAAGGAAAAAAAAGAGGGGTCTTACAGAGAAGATTAGCATGGCCCCTGCGCAAGGATGACACGCATAAATCGAGAAATTTTGTAACGGTCCAGGCCCATCCCATGGGAACCCGCTGGCACTGCCGGCCTACCAGGGTCCAGACCCGGGCCCACCACTGGTAGTCAGCCTTTCACATTCAAGACTGCAGGCCATGCACCACAACCCCTCTCCGGCCTGTTTATCAGCACGGTAGGTTGTTGCCACTAGGTCTCGAACCCAGGACCTTGATAAGAGAGCTTTCCTCCACTCCCTCATCACCAACTGAGCTGCAGCTCAGTTGGTGATGAGGGAGTGGAGGAAAGCTCTCTTATCAAGGTCCTGGGTTCGAGACCTAGTGGCAACAACCTACCGTGCTGATAAACAGGCCGGAGAGGGGTTGGGGTGCATGGCCTGCAGGCTTGAATGTGAAAGGTTGACTACCAGTGGTGGGCCCGGGTCTGGACCCTGGTAGGCCAGCGGTGCCAGCGGGTTCCCATGGGATGGGCCTGGACCGTTACAGTAGAAGTGCCAGGTTGTTGAATTTTAACATAGTATCAGAGGGAGGTTGGCGTGGATAAGCAGTGATCAACTGAAGTGGCTATTACTCTTTGAAGAGGGAACCAGTGGTAGAACCATGGAAGTGGAAGATGCAAGTGGTCTTGGAATTGAACTCCTTACAGAGACGAACTTTGATAGGTGGAAGTCTTGTATGGAGAGCTTTCTTCTTGGCGATGACCTTTTGGAGGTAGTATGTAGAGTAGAAAGACAAGAGATTACTGATGCCAATGCTAAAGAGATGACAGCTTGGAAGGAGACAAATGCGGAAGCGAAGTCTATTCTCAAGCAGGTGATCTCATCGGAGCTCTTGGATCACAATAGTGGATGTCGGTTAGCTGCGGAGGTTTGGACTTCCATTGATGGGTTGTTTAGGAAGGAGGTGAAGGTTGTTGCAGAGGATGGTCCTTCTACTTCATATCAGCAAGAGAGGAGTGTTTCTCCTAAGCATGATGGGAAGAGGAAGGAATGACCAAGGTGCTATAAATGCAAGCAGCATGGTCATCTCAGGAAAGAGTGCAACGTTACCTTGCTCTCGGCAAATGTAGCTCATGTTGGAGGCAAGGAGAAAAACTTTATTGGGTCTTCAACAAGTTCTGGTGCTGATCGGATGAAGGCCAGTGATAGTGCAGCTATCTGGCATGAAAGACTGGGGCATGGAGGGATGAACAAGCTGAAGGCAATGGCGGAAAGAAGACTCCTAAGAGGCTTGCCTAGATTGTCATCCTATGGCGAGGGTCAGGGGTGTGTGGGATGTCAATAAAGTGAAGCTTATCGCTTTATGGTTGATAAGGCACAATCCAGATGTAATGCACCTTTGGAGGTTGTATATTGTTCTCTGGGTAGACAGACCGTCACCGCCAGTCTTGGAGGCAGCAGGTTCATGCTGATATTGGTTGATGACTATTCAAGGTATACTTAGGTATACTTCATGAAGAAGAAGTCTAACATGATGCGCTTGTTTGTGGAGTTCAAGAAGCTTGTGGATGGCCAACTTGGCCTGAGGATCAAGAAGTTGAGGACAAGTTTCGGTGGTGAGTTTGGCTCAACTGAGTTCTCAAACTTTTGCAGGAAGCAAGGGATCCGGAAGGAGCTTTCTTTTGGATATATTTCACAGCAAGGTAGTATTGCAGCTCGGATGATCTATTGGTTGACGGAAACCTGCAAGTGTTCGCTTCAGAGTAAAGGTGTTCCTAAGGCTCTTTGGGCGGAGGGGATGGACTGTACGGCTCATGTCATCAATCAGATGCCTCTTAATCCGATCTATGTGAAGACTGCTTATGAGCTGATGTTAGATGTGAAGCCTAGTGTAAAGCACCTACGGGTGTTTGGATCTACCTACTACATACACTGTCCAGGTGCTCTCAAGACGAAGCTAGTCTTTATTGGGTATGATGAGCAGAGGAGAAGATGGAGATGTATGGATCCTGCGACGAAGAGACTCGTCGTGTTGAGAGACATTGTCTTCGATGAGTTGACACCGTATTGGGATAGCACTTGTGTGGAGCTAGAGATGAGCAGGTTAGATGGTGGGCTGAAGGAGGATGATGCTAAGGTTCAGGTGGAGCTGCCGGAGTCACCCGGAGCTCCAGGTTGTTCTAGCTCCGGGGCAAAGGCGTCAGGGTCAGGAAGCAGGGGGAGCAATGCTCCAAGTACTTCTGGATCGAAGGCAGAGACTTCCGGTTAAGGAAGAAGGGGGAGCGATGTTCCAGGTAATTCTTATTCGAGAGCGGAGACTTCTGGTTCAGGTAGTCGGGGGAGCATTGCTCCATGTTCTCCAGTTTCCAGTGAGGAGGCGTCTTGTTCAGGAAGCAAGGAGAGCATTATTCCAGGTTTGCCTGAGAACGGAGCTAGTTCAGAAGCATCAAAAGTGGTTAGCTATGATCAGGTTCTTCGGAGATCAAAGAGGATCAGTAAGACACCAGCTCGATATAGTGAAGGGAACACAGCGGGCATGATCCCATGTTTCCTTGCTATCCCTCAGGTCGAGCGAGTACCCTCTGGCTTTTATGACCCCACTAGAATCATGAAGGTAGTTGACACCAAGGCTGCATAGGTGACTGCTCTCAGAGGCAACGGGTCTTGGGCTTTTATGCCCAAGGTTGTTGGTGATACTCCTGTGATGCATGAGTGGAGGTTGCAGGTGAAGAAGAAGGTAGAGCTAAGCATGGATCCTTTTGGGAGATGCTGGAGGGCTCCATCATGGTCAATGGTATGCGGGGCGAGGACTATATCTTGGACATTTCTTCGTAGATGCTATTGGAGGGATCGGGTGCAAGGTTACGAGAGATGCTGGAGTTATTCACCACTTCTTACTTCAAGGGGGAGTGTTGAAATTTGTGAAGTGAAAGTGGGTGAATGGAGCACTTGGACCTATCCGGGCGGACTACGCAGATAGGGTTGGCGGACTGCTAGGTCGGCAGGGATGTTGCAGATGGTTTGTTCTACAGCAGCATGTGAAAGTGAGCAGTTAGATCAGGAATACTCTAGAGGGGGGGTGAATAGAGTATTTAGAGTTTTATAAAATTCTCTGCTGGATAATGCAGATTAGTCTAAGTGCAGTAGAAAATAAATCAAAATATAAAAGCACAGAAACTAACAACCACAGCCACAACAAGAAAACAAAAGAAAGAGGGCAACCAGACGACACAAGAAATTTATAGTAGTTCCCCAACCTGGGTACATCCACTCTTCTACCACCCTGGTAGGAATCCACTGAGGTTTTTGATCAGGTGGCTGACACCAATGAGCTTTTGATCAGGTGCACAAAAACCAAATCCCAAAGTCATTTGATCAGGTGACTTGTAACCAGGAATCACTTTTGAAGGGAGATGATAACCCTTTACACAGTGGGGGTGAGAGAGTTGATTATGTCTTCTCTGTCAATAATCAGAGAGACGACTTGTGGATTATTGATTGTAGCAAATGGCTCCCGTGAGATATTGAATGGTTCAGGGAAATATGGAAGTCTTGCTGAAGGGTGATAGGACTTCAAGCTTTTAGCCTTTATATGCAGGATCTTCTTGACATATTTGATAGTTGTTGTCCTTGAAAGTCCTGGAGTGTTGAAGTAAGAAGACTCTTGATTTTGAATGAATTTTCTTCTTCTTCTGAGAGCAGATCTTCTTTTTGTATCAGAGCTTTTGTGAATGGAGTAGAGATGGTGTTGAAGACAGACTGACTGAAAATCTCTGTGTCTGTGTATGTTGTGTCTCTGTAATTGCTCTGGTACTTTGATTGTTCTCACTTGCTGTCAGGAAAGAGAGAAAAATCTCTTTTTATATTTCCTGAGGGAATTTCCTTTTGAAATTTGAATCCTTCTATCGCAATCAATGCTGGCGGTCCTTAAAAATAAACTGCATTGATTTCTTTCCCCAACTGTCCCTTGGAAAAATGGAAAACAATAATTCTGATGAAAGTCATGATTAATGTACCGTCCAATGGTAATATGCAGAGAATATTTTATCATTAATCATTCAAAAATTATTCCCATAGACTAAGGACAGAAGGAATAAATGCTAACTCTGGAATCGTCGAACTGATGATAGAATTCGTCGAGCTTATAACTGTGTTCGTCGACTGGAGTTCAGCAACTATTCTGGACTTAAAATATTCACAGTTATATCTGAAATGAAAGTTAAAGTCTCCAGAATTCGTCGACCTAAGATTTGATTTCGTCGAGCTGAGTTTCTGGAGTTGTCATATATTATGTGTGTCGACACAGGTGGTGTCGACTGATATCCTGTGTGTCGACATAAGTTTTTTGTGTGGTGTCGACACAACCTTTACAAAGTGTCGACTGATGATCTGTATCTTGACACAAGTGCTTCTAGTGTCGACTCAGTTGGTGTCGACATATACTCTTGTTGGGTATTGTATCCACAATGTACCTGATTTGAAGAAGCCCCTGGACAAGCTAAGGTCAATAAACTATGTATTTGATAAACTTTTTCAAGTTGTACTTGTAGTTTTCTCCACGCTAAGCGCACACCAATGTCAGGGTGCAGTAGGTCAATATACACGGGTCTGCATGACGTAATCCCTCGTTGAGCAGATCAGTGTGTTGGCCTATGTGTACTCTCTCTATTGGAGTGCACTTACTTTCAAGTACAGGGCCGTTCATATGCAAGAAGAGACAAGGAGCATGGAGGATCAAGGAGCAGCTCCTAGGTGGAAGATGAAAAATCGTCCAAGGCAAATTCGACGAGAATCACCAAGTGATTCTCGCCGATTCGGCGAGAATCACTAGTGATTCTCGCCGAATCGACGAGAATCATCAGTGATTCTCGCCGACTTCTTCTGGCCATCTCAAAATGATACCAAGTAAGATTCGGCGAGAATCACTTGTAATTCCCGCCGAACCAGTGGCCAAGCAGCCCATGTACAAAGTAATTCGTTGAGAATCAATAAGTGATTCGACGAGAATCACAAACGATTCTCGACGAATCGTCGAGAATCACTTGGTGATTCTCGCCGATTCGTCGAGAATCGTCTGCGATTCTCGCCGATTTTTACTTGGCGTTTCCTCAGTTAAATTCCTGAACCAGATTCTATCTCAGTTAAATTCCTGAACCGGATTCTGCCTCAGTCAATTTCCTGGACTGGGATTTGGGGGGTTTTTTGTGGGTCCCACAAACGGTCATATTGAGAATCCTACAGTATTTATACACAGGTATTTTTGAACGGGGACAACACAGAAAGAAGCCGAGCATGAAACCCTAATATCGCGATTTCTCTTCTCCGACGCCGTCGCGCTCGGGCTAGTACGTCGCCGCCGCTGATCATTCTTCTTCCCGATCTCCGGCGACAGAAGCTTAGCAAAGCTTGCGTCTCACGTGTCTATCCAGAGATCTCTTGTCTCTCTATTTGTTGACCGGGAAAAACTCCCCCGTCCGAATCGATCGAGACGACCGATCCTAGAGTGACCGTTGGTAGACCTAGTTTGCTTCGCAAAGAAGTTTGGATCTCAAAGCACTGCAGCAGCGCACCTTCGTGGCAGCCGACTCCGAACCAAGCCGCCACTCGGATTGCCGCCGCCGGTTCCGGGAGATCCTCTCCAAGTGAGACCAAGGTCGTAGACTCTTCATCAACCTCGAGAACACGTCGTCGAACGAAGAGGAACACCGTAGTCTCCGAAAGAAGTTTGTATCTCATATACATTCCATATTTACTTTTGTTGTAAAGGAACTTTTGTTCCGTGTTGTAAGGGTTGGGTGCAACCCATTTTGTGGGAGTGTTGACTCTCACGTGTGGAAGGGCTCCTTCCGTTAGTGAAGGGATTGGATTTCAATCCCGTTGGAGAAGTGACCGAGTCGTCCCTTGTTGGGGAGATAGGTCGAAGGGGGAAAGTGGATGTACCCAAGTCGGGGAACCACTATAAATTTGCTGTGTATTCTGTGTGCTGTGCTTGTTGTTTTTATTGTGCAGGTACATCCGTAAATTCCACAAAGGAACCACACTTCACCTATTCCCCCCCATAGGTGCACATAGCTGACACTAGGTGGACTTTCAAGTGGTATCAGAGCCAGGTTGCTCATCAAAAGGTTAACACCTTGAGTAGAATCCTGCCTCTAGTGTCAACAAGGAGACTTACATCTACTATGGACGGGCTCAAGTACTCCGGCAAGATCCCAGTGTGCAACAGACTCAACTTTCCTATCTGGAAGGAAAGGATCAGGTTCTACATGGAAGCTGTGGACCCTCGACTGTTCATGATCGTGCTGGAGGGACCTTATGTCCCCACTAAGGCCTCCACCATTGATCCCACCAAGAAAGTGCCGAAGACACTCTCTGAAATGGACAAGGATGAGATGGTCCTAGTGGGCCTTGACATGAAGGCAAGAAACATCCTGGTCAGTGCAGTTGATGACTCGATGATGCAGAACTTCAGCAACTGCAGAACATCTCAGGAGATCTGGCAGTGTCTGATCATTCTTATGGAGGGCACAGATGAAGTGAGGGATGATCGGAGATCCCTCGTGAACCAGAAGTATGAAGCCTTCAGATAACGGCCAAAGGAAGAGATCGGGGTCACCTACGAGAACTTCCTAAAGATTGTCAACGCCCTCAAGGGGTACGGAAGAGTGTTCACCAATGGTGAACTCAATGACAAATTCCTTAGGTCCCTTACTAAGGAATGGGACACTAAGATCTGCGCCATCAGAGAATTTGGCAGACTGGCAGAAACTGATCCACAAATTCTGTTTGGGAAGCTGATGTCCTATGAGCTTCAGCTGAACACCAGGAAAGCTGAGGAAGAAGCAGAAAAGGCTGCTGCAAAAGAAAAGACTGTGGCTCTAAAAGCAAGTCACTCCAGAAAAGGGAAGAGCACGATGTCGTACCGTGCCAGGAAAAAGGATGAGGAGGAGGACTCCGATCCATGCTCCTCCAGCTCAGAACTGTCGGAGGAGGATTTCTCCCTCATCACTCGAGAGTTCAAGAAGTTCCTCAAGATGAGGAATCAAAGAAAGAGAGACGGCTCCTCTTCCAGACATCAGAAGAAAAACTACTCTTCTGACAGGTATGCATCTAAACCCAATAAACATCGTTCTTCTGACATTATTTGCTTTGGATGTAATAAGCCAGGGCACGTCGTGGCCGACTGCTATCAAGGCAAGAGGGAAAAAGGAAAAGAAGAGGAGCACAACTCCTCCAGAGACAAGAAGAAGGAGCGAAGCTACATCGCTAAACGGCCAAAGACACTAAGTGAGTCTGATTCCTCAAACTCCAGTGATGATGAAGAAGCCTACTTCGGGCTGGTGGGTCGATCGGACTCAGAAGGAGAATGCCCCCCATTCACTGGGAAGGTAAAAGCTCACACCCCTCTCTCCGACTCCGACTCTAATCCTGAGTCTCAGGATGATGAACCTGAGGATGGCCCTTCGGCCCGTGAAGCTGAGCTCCTCGAAAAGTATGAGCTTCTACTCAACACTTTCGACGAGTGCCGCAAGAGACTGAAGGCTGAGAAGAAGGAAGTAAAATTCCTTAAGGGTGAGTGTGTATCCCTAAGGGAAGAGGTCACTAGCTTGATCTCTCTCAGACAGGAGCACATTGACCTAACTTCAAAGTACTCAGAGTCTTTGAAGCTCCTTGATCTCAAGCAGGAGGAAGTCAACAAATTGGAAGAACTACTTGCGGCAGAAAGGAAGATCGTACAGAGCTTCTCTATGCCAAAAACAGTGCTTCCAGTCGTTGACACCTTCTCTGCTCAGGCCAAAGGAGCTGGCTTGGGGCATATTGGGGCATCTGGTTCTTCATCTAGGAGAAACAAGAACCAGAGGAAGAATAAGGCCGCCAAGAAGGCCTCTGCTGATGAAAAGGGTAAGGATCCTCTCAGTCCTGTTGCGTTCAGAAAGCCTGGCTTTCCTTGCAACCAACATGACTTTGAGTCAACATTTGGGCATCATTTCCGGCCCTCGGCTGCAAAGCCTAAGAGCCGGTATGACGGTTGGAACTTCCCCCGGAACTTTGGTGAGAGTGCCTTCAAGGCACCTTATGAGGAAATCCACATAGGAAATTATGGTCCGTTCTCTAGCGGCCATAATAGAAAGCAGACTGTTGGGTACATTGGTCAAATGTACCTGATTTGAAGAAGCCTCACCTAACTCAATGATATACATCAGAATGTATTTGATGTTTGTTTGAGTTACTTGTGCAGGTTAGTTATACACTGGACTGAAGCTGAAAATTTCTAAGTCCATGTGTCGACACCCAGAGGGAAAGTGTCGACACTTGAGAAAGCTTGTGTCGACACCCAGACATGCAGTGTCGACACTTGGAGTCATTGTGTCGACACCTGGGAAGAAGTGTCGACACCAGTCAGAAAGTGTCGACACTTGGAGCTGTGTCGACACTCAGTGTAGAAGGATGCAGAAAAGCTGTGACGACACTTAGCAGAAGTGTCGACACCTAGAAGAGCTGAGTCAACATCAGAAAGTGTCGACACTTGGAGTTGTGTCGACACCCAGCAAAATTCTGCAGAGACTAAGTACAAGTGTCGACACTCAACACAATGTGTCGACACTCAATCAGCAGAGTCAACATATGAAGAATGTGTCGACACTCAGCACAATGTGTCGACACACACTCAAAGAAGTCAACACTTGAAGAATGTGTCGACACTCAGCACAATGTGTCGACACATAACCAGAAGACTCAACACTAGAAGGAAGTGTCGACACAAGGAGATGTGTCGACACTTAGCAAAGAACAGAAAAGTTGTAAAATATTCTAAGTATAAGTGTCGACACTAAGGGAATGTGTCGACACTCAGCTGAAGAATCAAGAATGAAGACTTGTGTCGACACCAAGAATCAGTGTCGACACTTGACAGTTTCAACACATGAAGATGTGTCGACACAAAGGAGATGTGTCGACACTTAGAAGAATACAGATAAAGAATGAAGTATAAGTACTTGTGTCGACACTCAATTTCAGTGTCGACACATGCAGAAGAAACTGTGTCGAGACATACAAGGAATTGTGTCGACACCTTGTAGACTTGTGTCGACACTTACACAACATGTGTCGACACTTGGTCTATAAGTGTCGACACTTAAGAACAGAAAGTCTCGACACTAACTGACAGTTAGAGAATTTCAAGAAGTGACTGGTTGACATGACAGCTGCCAATCCAGCCGGTCTACAGCAACTGTCAGAGAAGTCAAAAGTCTGTTATAAACCGGATCAGCCGGTTACCATGAAAGAAGCCTATAAATAGGCACCCATAGTTTACAGAATGTGAAGTTAAGTTGTTAAGTGGTTAAGTTGTTCACAATCATTACTTGTTGTGAGAATAATTGAAGTGGTTGATCAGATTAAATCAAGAAGTGATACATAGAGGATCAACATAAGAAGATCAAGCAGTCCAACTGCAGATCTAAGTAGTTGGAGAGAGAGAGAGCTCCAACCAAGGATTCAGTCTTTGGAACTAAGGCTGAGAAGAACAATTCAGAGTCATCTGGATTTCAAGAAGCAGAGATCAAGGATCAACTGTAGAAGATTCAGACTAATTCAGTTCTACTCAAGAAGCTTTGAAGAAAGCTAAGTCAGTTTGGATCAAGCTGAGTTCTTCCAAGAACTCTTCAAGAAACTCTCAACTCCTCTCATCCTTTCTGAGTTGTAGAGTTAGCATTTGTAATTTCTATTTTAAACTTGTAAGATCCATTGGATCTGAGTGATTGTAAGCCTATTTTATAAAGGCTGAGGGTAGGGCTTGGTGCCTGAGTGTAGGAGTTGAAGAACTCTGAGTGTAGGCCTTTAATTGGCTGAGTGTAGGCCTGGGTGGCTGAGTGTAGGCCTTTTGGCTGAGTGTAAGGCTTTGGGCCTGAGGTAGGAACCTTGTTGGGTTCTGAGCTAGTGGAGAAGTTTGGCCGAATCTAGTACACTGCTAGATAGGCGAAGGGGGAAAGTGGATGTACCCAAAGATTGGGGAACCACTATAAAATCTTGTGTATTCTGTACTGTGATTGTACTATGTTGAGAATTGCTGTGTGCTGTGATAACTTATTCAGAAATCTGTGTTATAAACTGTTGACTGCCAAACAAAAGTTAGAAAAGGATTAGGTCACCTATTCACCCCCCCCCTCCTCTAGGTGTTTAGGTACCATATCTTTCAAGTGGTATCAGAGCGAGGTTCCTCAAAATCAGGACTAACTGTCTGAGGAGATCCAGTTTGGCAGATTCAGTATAAGTCAGGAAACAGGAAACAGTTTCAAGAAAATCAAGAACATGGGTTCTTCAGAGAATCATAAGGAGTTGGGTTCAATGAAACTACCTATATGCAGAAAAGAGATCTTTGGGATCTAGAAAGAGAGGGTTAGGCTTTTTATGGAAGCCTCTGACCCTAGGATATACATCACAGTCAAAGAAGGGCCATATGTGCCCATGAAGATTTCAGTATTGGATGCAAATCAGAGGACTCCAAAGGATTTCTCTGAAATGACCAAGGATGAGATTGTCCTAGCAACCATGGACAAAAGAGCACAGAATATAATAGTTAGTGCAATTGATGATGCCACCTTCCAGAACCTTATTCACTGTAAAACTGCAAAAGAAATGTGGGACACCCTCATTGTCTATATGGAAGGTTCTGAAGAAGTAAGGCAAGATAGGAAGTCCTTGCTTAATCAAGAATATGAGAGCTTTAGGCAAGGAAGAGGAGATAGCATCACTGAATGCTACAAGAAATTTTATAGAATTGTAAATGAACTCATGTCATATGGAAGAGAGTTCACAAACTATGAGTTGAATGATAAATTCTTAAGGTCCCTAACCAAAGACTGGGACACCAAGATTTGTGCCATCAGAGAAATGGCAAAGTTGGGAGAAATTCCTCCTCCCACACTTTTTGGCAAGTTGTTATCTTATGAGATGCAATTGTCAGTAAGAAAAGAAGAAGAAAAGTCAACAAGGACTGAATACAGAGAAAAGACTGTTGCCTTTAAGTCAGATGTACCCAGAAAGAGCAGGACCAAGTCATCAACTCCTCCTCCAGAGGTAGTTGAATCAGAATCTGAAGAGTCAGAAAGTACAAAATCTACAAGCAGTGAAAGTGATGAAGACTTTGCTGCATTCACCAGACATTTTCAGAAGTTCCTTAAGAAGAAACAGTGGAGGTCTAGACCTTCATCTTCCAAAGGGAAAGAGGTTCAGTATCAGGAAAAGAAGCCTTCAAAGAAGGACAAGAAAAGGACCAAGACTAGTAAGGCAACTGGATCCAAGATAATTTGTTACTGCTGCAATAGACAGGGCCATGTTATTACAGACTGTCCTGAAAGAAGGAAAGAATCCAGTGACAAAAAGAAAACACACTTCAAAGGAAAGAAGGAGAAGTCCTTTGTTGCAAAGAATGAGAAGACTCTTTCAGATATGTCTTCTTCAGACACTGAGACAGATGCTGAAGCCTATATTGGGCTATTTGCTGAAGAAGAAGAAGAGTTTATGCAGATCATGGAATCTATCTATGAGCAAGAAGACTGTCAAAGCCAAGGACTGATGGCTTTGACTGAAAGTACCAAAAACCTGGAGCAGCCAGGACCCAGTCAGGTACAAGGTTTAACTCAAAGTTCTGATTTCAGTTCTAGTTCAGAGTCAGATTATTCTTCATCAAGTGATGAGAATATATCTGAGTCTGAGGGAGATATTCATCAACTCCTAGATGAATATCAAGTACTATTGCAAGCCTATAAGAAAAGCAAGACCCTAGCCAAAAATTTGGCCAAGGAAATTGCTGATCTCAAGGCAGCTGCAATAGATTATGAGAAGAATTATGATCAAAAACTGAATGAAGTGGCTAGGCTGAAACACATTACTGTGATTCAGATGGGTACTATTACATTTAAGAATGATCAAATTAAGAAACTGGAGATTAATCTTCAGAAGGAGAAAGAGCTAGTAGCTAGGTATTCAAAACCTAAATCAGTGCTACCCTTGATTGATGATTTTGTTCATCATAAAGGAAAGACTGTACTGGGTTTTGTTAATCCAGCTAGGACTGTTCAGGATCAGTCCAAGTCCAAGGGCAAAGCCCCAACATTCAACAAGACTGCTGTAATTAAGACAGCTTAAGTCAGAACCTAAGCAAAGGTACAACAAATTTGAATGTTGGTGTTGTGGCAAGGTTGGACACTTTGCTTTGGATTGTTGGCACAATGCCAGTGCCAAGTTGAGTAGCAAGTTACCTGTTGGAAAGACAGCAGGTAGCTATGTCAATTTGCAAACTAACAATCACCAAGGACCCAAGTTTACTTTGGGTTCTAAGGTTCATTAATTTGTTTTGCAGGAGAATCCAAGTGGCCATACCCCTACATGGTACTTGGATAGTGGATGTTCCAGACACATGACTGGAACTAGGGGACTACTGAAGGACTACATCCCAATCAAAAATGGTCCAAAGGTGACCTTTGGTGGTTCTGAAAAAGGAATCATCAAAGGGTTTGGTAACATTTCTTCTAACCTTATTACCATTACTCAAGTGGCTTATGTTAAAGGTTTGAAACATAACCTCATTAGTATAAGTCAATTAAGTGATGTAGGGTATGACATCTCATTTGTTAAAAATGGTTGTCATATCAAGAGGTCAAGTGATCAAAAGATCATTTTGACAGGTTATAGGAAGAGAAATGTCTATTGTTTAGACATTATGGTTGAGAACAATAGTTCTCCAGTTTGTCTTGTAGCTGATGAGACAGTCTCTCAATGTGTCAAGTGGCACAAGAGGCTTGCTCATCTTAATTACAAGACTATTGGCAAACTCTTTAGTAAAGAGTTAGTGAGGAATGGTCCTCAAGTTAAGTGTGTCAAAGATGGCATTTGCTCAGCTTGTCAAAAGGGCAAGCAGACTAAATCCACCTTTAGAAGCATTGACAACAAGGATGCTGTGAGGTGTTTATACCTCTTGCATATGGATCTATTTGGTCCAATGCCAGTTCACAGCTTAGGTAGGAAGGTCTACACCTTTGTAGTTGTTGATGACTACTCAAGGTTTTCCTGGGTGTTCTTCTTAAAGCAGAAATCTGAAACACCTAGTGTCTTCCACAGTTTTGTTAGGCAAATTCAGAATGAATTGAACTGTACAGTGGTCAAAATTAGAAGTGACCATGGTACAGAGTTTCAATCTGAAAGCATGACAAAATTATGTGAAGACTATGGGATATTTCAAGAATTCTCTTCACCTAGAACACCTCAGCAAAATGGCATTGCTGAAAGGAAAAATAGAACCTTGATAGAGGCTGGTAGAACCCTATTAAGTGATTCATCACTGCCAGAATATTTCTGGGCTGAAGCAGTAAACACTGCATGCCATGTGATAAATAGGGCTACCATCACTAAAAGGTTAAACAAGACCCCCTATGAAGTAGTGAAAGGCAGGAAACCAAATCTATCCTATTTCAGGATTTTTGGTTGTAAATGCTTCATACTTAACAATGGGAAGTCTTACTTAACTAAGTTTGCTGCCAAATCCCAAGAGGGAGTGTTTGTTGGGTACAGCAGTTATAGTAAGGCTTATAGAGTCTACAACTTGACTACACAAGTTGTAGAGGAGTCTGTGCATGTAGTTTTTGATGAGACACTTCTTATTAACAATGAGTTGTCTGGTAGTGTGTGCAGCCCCACAGGTCTTTCTAAGAAGATGGACAAGCTAACCATGGAAGATGTACCTGCTGCAAGACAGCAAGTAGAAGAAGATGGCTTATGTCCAGGGGGAGAACTACATGTACCAGGAGCTGAAGAAGTTCAAGGAACTCAGCATGATGAAGATGCTGAAGAAGTACAACCAGAAGTAAGGATGCCTCCAGCCAACAGGCATCTAAGAGATCATCCAGTGGAGCTGATCATTGGAGATCCAAGACAAGGTGTTCAGACAAGGAGCAGAAATCAGAATGCTGCAGTATATTCAAGTTTTCTGTCTCAAATAGAACCAAAGAAATTTGAAGAAGCAATACAAGATCCACAGTGGACTGAAGCTATGCAGGAAGAGCTAAACCAGTTCAAGAGGTGCAAGGTTTGGGACTTAGTTCCTAAGCCTAAAGATCACAATGTGATAGGAACAAAGTGGATCTACAGAAACAAGTTAGATGAACAAGGAGTCATCATTAAGAATAAGGCAAGACTGGTTGCAAAAGGATATAGGCAAGAAGAAGGTATTGATTTTGATCAAACCTTTGCTCCAGTAGCCAGACTGGAAGCCATCAGGATGTTCTTGGCCTATGCAACCTACCAAGGATTCAAAGTATACCAAATGGATGTGAAGTCAGCATTCCTTAATGGTAATTTAAAAGAAGAAGTATATGTGGAGCAGCCTTCAGGTTTTGTTGATCCTACTCTTCCACATTATGTCTATAGACTTAGGAAAGCATTGTATGGGTTAAAGCAAGCTCCTAGAGCTTGGTATGAAACCCTATCTAGTTTCCTCATTGAGAACAAGTTCACAAGGGGGAAAATAGATAAGACTCTATTCCTTAGGGAATCTAGAGGCAAAGTAATACTTGTCCAAATATATGTAGATGATATTATATTTGGGTCTACTGAAAGTAGCCTTTGCAAAAAGTTTGCAAAGCTTATGCAAAGTCAATTTGAAATGAGTAGTATGGGAGAACTGAAGTTTTTCTTGGGTCTCCAAGTTAAACAGACTGAAAGTGGCTTGTCCATATGTCAGTCAAAGTTCACCCTAGAACTCATAAGGAAATATGGTATGGATTCCTCCAGTACCATGAAGACTCCTATGGGGTCAAGTATGTCTCTAAGCAAGGATGATGCAGGGAAACCTGTGGATGAAACCTTGTATAGAGGGATAGTTGGCTCCCTACTATACTTGACTGCAAGTAGGCCTGACATTATGTATGCTACATGTGTTTGTGCCAGGTATCAAGCCTGCCCCAAAGAATCTCACTTAACTGCAGTCAAGAGAATCTTGAGATATCTAAAGGGCACACCTTATCTAGGCCTCTGGTACCCTAGGAATGGAGATTTTGATCTAACAGGCTATTCAGATGCAGACTTTGCAGGATGCAAAGAAGATAGAAAAAGCACAACTGGATCCTGTCAATTCCTAGGTGGAAGACTCATTTCATGGAGTAGTAAGAAGCAAACCAGTGTGGCCATCTCCACAGCTGAGTCAGAATATGTAGCTGCAGGAAGTTGCTGTGCTCAACTTCTGTGGATTCAACATCAGCTAGAAGACTATGGATGTCAGGTAAGTAGAACTCCACTTTATTGTGATTCTACAAGTGCTATTTCCATAGCTAATAACCCTGTATCACATAGTAGAACTAAACATATTGAGATAAAATATCATTTTCTTAGGGAGCATGTAGAAAGAAATGATATTGCACTTGAATATGTTAAAACAGATAATCAGATAGCTGATATGTTTACTAAGCCCTTAGAAGAAGCTAAGTTTAATAGGTTCAAAATTGAACTAGGTATGATAAATTTAGACTAAGTATACAGAACAAAAATTGGCTAAGTAAAAAGGTGTCGACACATAGACAAGTCTATGTCGACACAGAATAGTAAGTGTCGACACTTCAGGAAAATGGTGTCGACACATCTAGGAAGTTAGTGTCGACACTTCAGAATGTTAGTGTCGACACATGTCGAGTAGGTGTCGACACATCCAATAAAGTGTCGACACTTAAGTTTTACTCAGAATTTTTCTAAGTAAAGTCTCGACACATGTCGAGTATAGTGGTGTCGACACTTAACCAAGTGTCGACACATAAAATCTGTTGACTAAATTTGTGTCGACACATGAGTGTCGAGACATTATCAAGTCAGTGTCGACACTTATTGACAGTGTCGACACATCATTAGAAATTCATCCCGCCTGTTCGTCTTCAAACAAGACAGGTATAAATAGGGTTCTGTCTTTGATTGTCGACACGCTTTCAAAGTTTCGAGACCTAAACTCTTGTGTCGACATTTCTCTCATCTCAAGACTAATTCTCAAAACCCTAATGGCTCCCAAGCTGGAAGAGAACGTAAACGAAGGCTATGAGCTTGTGCGAGGCGCATTTGACGACAGCGACCAAGAAATCAAATCAGTGTTAACCCTAATTGCCAATTCAGGATTGGAGTTCTTGGTTTCAGAACCAACGAAAATATGGAAGAAGGAAGTCATTGAATTCCTTTCTGGCGCGTCTGTAGATGACTCAGGCTACAGGATTAAGTCAAGGGTGCATGGCACCAAGGTCAAAATATCACCCAAGTCTTTAAGAAAGGTACTTCAGCTACCTAAAGTTCAAGCTGAAGAGGAAGTAACTGCTTCTAAGACCAGGGAAGCTCTTACTTGGTGTGGACTGGATCCAAAGATGAAAGTGGGATCAGTCTTTAACAGAAAAGGTATGAATAATCAAGGCAAGTTCTTGTCTGAAATAGTGGGCAAGGTCATACTGAGCAAGCCAGGAGGGCATGACAGGGTGTCTGCCTCCATGTTTGAAGTCATGACCAGAATCATCTTCAATCTGAAAACAGACTGGTCAATGGTGGTTTATGAAAAAGTGAAGGAAAGCCTGAAGAAGCCCAATCTGGGCAGGATACTAAGTCTCTACCTGGCTGGATCAATTCCAGAGGTAATGAGCAATACTGCAGGAACTAAGATCAATCATATGAGGAAGATGGACTCAAGAATATTCTCAAGATGGGAAAGAGTGTTATCCAAGGAAGTTCCACTCCAGAGAAACAAATTCAGAAGAAAGATTCTCCTCCAAAGAAGAAGAGGAAGTTAGCTGCTGTGCCTCAGGAGTCCTCAAGCAGCTCAGGCAGTGAAGAACATGTGGTCTTCACTCCTGAAAGTCCAGAAGATGTGGCTGCAGAGAAGGCACCTGCTCCTCAGGAGGCAGCTGACATCCAGGGGGAGCTTCCAGGTGTAGCAGAACCATCTACACTGGAGAGTGAGCAAGCCACCCTCCTCATTCAAGAGGTACTTGTTGACCTTAATACTTTGGATTTTTCTATAATAAATTCTGATTTGTCTGATGACCATCAGCACAATCAGCCAGCAAGTACAGTAACCAGATGTTGGTCTTCCTGACACATCTGTTGTACAAGAAGTTATCCTGATAAAGAAGTTGCTGAACCAAGTACATCTCCTGCACAATCTCCACCAGAATATACCATGGAAGATCTATTTCTGAATTTAGAACAGGATGATTTTGATATGGAAAAGAATGATGCTGATACAGTAAATAATGCTGCTGCTGAGGGGGAGAACATTGAAGTTGTGGAAGAGCCTATAAGGCTAGATACTGAGCAGGCACAAGATGTGCATACTGAAAAACAATCCAGCCCTAAGGATAGGGTGGATATAGCCAGTACATCAGACTCTGAAGATGATGAAGCTGAGCAAGCTCAGAAAAAGAAGTTCTTTGTTTTCAAAAGAAGAAGCCAGAGCTATAAGAAGGCTCTCCAAACAGTTGCTCAACATTCCTTAGTTCAACAAGCTCCATCCACTGATTACAGTGCTCTATTGCTTGCCATGCAAATCAAGATGGATGAACAAAGGAAAGCTTTAGAAACTTATGTTGATGAAGGGCACAAAGCACTACAATCTGATCTGGGCCAGGAAATCAAGTCAATAAGGTTTGAAATGAACCTTAATAAAACAGAGATGACTGATTGTTTTACAAAGGGTGCTCATGCAGTCGTCTATTTGGCAAACATCAAGAGAAAATAAAGACTCAAGTTGATGATATAGCACTAAAACAAGGTTATGTGCTGGAGAATCAACTCAGGATGAATGATAATTTGACTGCATCTCACAATGCCATAGTCACTGAACTCAAGAAAAAGTCTGATGAACCATCAACCTCCACTGCTGCTGCCAAGGCTGATTTTGATAAGATATTTCAAGCAGAGATTGCTGCTGTACAGACTGCAATAAAAGACTCACAGAAGGTCATTTCAGAACAGCTTACAAAGCTTAGACCTTTCTTTAAAGAGGGCATAAGGTATTTGGATAGCCAAATCCGATTCCAGAAAGATGATGTGAGAGATCATGTGGCCCAAGAAGTCATAAAGGGGGAGAGAGTGTTAGTCAAGGCCAGTTCTGAGCATGCCAAATGGATTTCAAATTCTATCAGGGCTACACTTGGATATCCTCCCCTGTGTGATGACAATGAAGTGGCTGAATCTGGTATTCAAAATGCATATCTTGGAGGTGAGCAACAGGCAGTGGCTGATGTAATCTATCCACCTCCAGACTTTGACATGATTCATGCAGATATAAGCACAATGTATAGTCCACCTGCTGGCAAGCCTAATATTATTCTGGAAAAGGTTGTTCAACCTATCACAGCTGCAATGCAAGAGGCTTTGGACAAAGAAGAAGAAACTAGGCTGTCAAAGAAGAAGTTTAGGGAAATTGCTGAGCAAAAGCCAGATTTTGAACAATGGAGCCCTACTTCTAGAAACATAATTCTCACAGCCTGGAAAGCTGCCAAGGACAATGCCCATGAGAGAAACAAGTGGTTCTCAGAGGCTGAATGGAGAAAGCATGAGAGTAGGCAGGAAGCAATTGTCCAATATAGAAGGAAGGCTAAGTTAGGAAAGCTACCTCCAACAGCTGTGGAGCCTAGCAAGTACTTTCCTAAGCCCTATCATTATTTTGAAAGACAAAAGATCAAGGCTGAAGAACAGAAGAAGAAGGACTCTAAAGGGAAGAAGACTGCTGAAGCTGAGCCTGCTGCTGCTGCTGCTGTGAAAGCTCAAGTTAAAGCTGGAAGAGGCATTGTTATTAAAGAACCTGATCAGCACTAGATTAGGAATTAACTTGATGCTTGTTGTAATCTGTTGAGTGAAAAACATTGTAATACTTCATTGAAAATGCATAAGGAACACTATTGGAACAGTATATGATAAATATAGTATGAATGTTCTGAAATATGTGTGTTTCTTAATTGTTCTGCAATGTTTAATAAGTATACATGTGTGCTTTATTACATGTTCAAGTTTACCCTGTTGTCATTTATATGTTTTACATCATTTTGTAATTTTTAATTATGAGTGGTGTATATCATTGACTAAGGGTTATGACTTCTCCAAATAGGGGGAGATTGTTGGGTACATTGGTCAAATGTACCTGATTTGAAGAAGCCTCACCTAACTCAATGATATACATCAGAATGTATTTGATGTTTGTTTGAGTTACTTGTGCAGGTTAGTTATACACTGGACTGAAGCTGAAAATTTCTAAGTCCATGTGTCGACACCCAGAGGGAAAGTGTCGACACTTGAGAAAGCTTGTGTCGACACCCAGACATGCAGTGTCGACACTTGGAGTCATTGTGTCGACACCTGGGAAGAAGTGTCGACACCAGTCAGAAAGTGTCGACACTTGGAGCTGTGTCGACACTCAGTGTAGAAGGATGCAGAAAAGCTGTGACGACACTTAGCAGAAGTGTCGACACCTAGAAGAGCTGAGTCAACATCAGAAAGTGTCGACACTTGGAGTTGTGTCGACACCCAGCAAAATTCTGCAGAGACTAAGTACAAGTGTCGACACTCAACACAATGTGTCGACACTCAATCAGCAGAGTCAACATATGAAGAATGTGTCGACACTCAGCATAATGTGTCGACACACACTCAAAGAAGTCAACACTTGAAGAATGTGTCGACACTCAGCACAATGTGTCGACACATAACCAGAAGACTCAACACTAGAAGGAAGTGTCGACACAAGGAGATGTGTCGACACTTAGCAAAGAACAGAAAAGTTGTAAAATATTCTAAGTATAAGTGTCGACACTAAGGGAATGTGTCGACACTCAGCTGAAGAATCAAGAATGAAGACTTGTGTCGACACCAAGAATCAGTGTCGACACTTGACAGTTTCAACACATGAAGATGTGTCGACACAAAGGAGATGTGTCGACACTTAGAAGAATACAGATAAAGAATGAAGTATAAGTACTTGTGTCGACACTCAATTTCAGTGTCGACACATGCAGAAGAAACTGTGTCGAGACATACAAGGAATTGTGTCGACACCTTGTAGACTTGTGTCGACACTTACACAACATGTGTCGACACTTGGTCTATAAGTGTCGACACTTAAGAACAGAAAGTCTCGACACTAACTGACAGTTAGAGAATTTCAAGAAGTGACTGGTTGACATGACAGCTGCCAATCCAGCCGGTCTACAGCAACTGTCAGAGAAGTCAAAAGTCTGTTATAAACCGGATCAGCCGGTTACCATGAAAGAAGCCTATAAATAGGCACCCACAGTTTACAGAATGTGAAGTTAAGTTGTTAAGTGGTTAAGTTGTTCACAATCATTACTTGTTGTGAGAATAATTGAAGTGGTTGATCAGATTAAATCAAGAAGTGATACATAGAGGATCAACATAAGAAGATCAAGCAGTCCAACTGCAGATCTAAGTAGTTGGAGAGAGAGAGCTCCAACCAAGGATTCAGTCTTTGAAACTAAGGCTGAGAAGAACAATTCAGAGTCATCTGGATTTCAAGAAGCAGAGATCAAGGATCAACTGCAGAAGATTCAGACTAATTCAGTTCTACTCAAGAAGCTTTGAAGAAAGCTAAGTCAGTTTGGATCAAGCTGAGTTCTTCCAAGAACTCTTCAAGAAACTCTCAACTCCTCTCATCCTTTCTGAGTTGTAGAGTTAGCATTTGTAATTTCTATTTTAAACTTGTAAGATCCATTGGATCTGAGTGATTGTAAGCCTATTTTATAAAGGCTGAGGGTAGGGCTTGGTGCCTGAGTGTAGGAGTTGAAGAACTCTGAGTGTAGGCCTTTAATTGGCTGAGTGTAGGCCTGGGTGGCTGAGTGTAGGCCTTTTGGCTGAGTGTAAGGCTTTGGGCCTGAGGTAGGAACCTTGTTGGGTTCTGAGCTAGTGGAGAAGTTTGGCCGAATCTAGTACACTGCTAGATAGGCGAAGGGGGAAAGTGGATGTACCCAAAGATTGGGGAACCACTATAAAATCTTGTCTATTCTGTGCTGTGATTGTACTGTGTTGAGAATTGCTGTGTGCTGTGATAACTTATTCAGAAATCTGTGTTATAAACTGTTGACTGCCAAACAAAAGTTAGAAAAGGATTAGGTCACCTATTCACCCCCCCCCCCTCTAGGTGTTTAGGTACCATATCTTTCACAGGCACCTAAGGCCAAACCTGTTATACAGAAGGTGACAAAGTCATGTGACTGTTGTCACCATGAGGTCTCCACCTCTAGATCCAAGGCCCCAGCTACACCCACCGTTCCAAGGGTAAGGCAGGAGCCTAGGAAGAGATACAACAGGTTCGACTGTTGGTGCTGTGGCAAAGTCGGTCACTTTGCCGTGGATTGTTGGTTTAATCCAAGACATTACGAGACTCCCCATGTTAATAATGCGAGGCCGACCACTCGTAGGGTTAACCAACCGAGGGGGAGTGTGCTAACCCGGAATCTAGGACCCAAAGTCGATTGGGTTTCTAAGGCGAATTAATTTTGTTTTGCAGGAATGTCCAAAGGCCACCAAAAAGCCAATCTGGTATTTGGACAGTGGATTCTCCTGGCATATGACTGGGACAAGAAGCCTGCTGCGTGATTACACTCCCGTCGAAAATGGACCCAAAGTCATCTTCGGAGGGTCAGATCGAGGAGTCACCAGAGGTTACGGTATGATTTCCAACGGTATAATCTCTATCACCGACGTGGCGTATGTTGAAGGGTTAAACCATAACCTGATCAGCGTAAGTCAGTTATGTGACAAAGGTTATGATGTTAAGTTCTGCAAGGATAAATGTCTGATAATTTCACGTACCTCTTCTGAGACGGTATTATCAGGCATTAGTAGCAGAAATATCTTCTGCTTAGATTTTCTTAGTATAGATTCATCTACCCCCGTATGCCTTGTGGCAACAGGCAGTGCATCTCTTTGTGAACAATGTCACAAGAGATTGGCACATATTAATTATAAGACAATTAGTATGCTATTTTCTAAGAATTTAGTAAGAGATGCTCCCAGTATCAAGTGCATCAAGGATAGCCCCTGTCATGCATGCCAGATGGGCAAACAGACACGGGCTACCTTTAAGAGCATTGCAGACAAAGACTCTTCCCGATGTCTTTACCTGTTACATATGGACTTGTTTGGTCCAATGCAAGTTCATAGCTTGGGAGGCAAATCATATACGCAAGTGATAGTTGATGATCACTCTCGGTTTACATGGGTGTTCTTTTTGAAACGAAAGTCAGATACTTTTGACATCTTCACTAATTTTGTCAAGCAGGTTCAGAATGAATTTAACTGCTCCGTGGTCAAAGTCAGAAGTGACCATGGAACAAAATTCGAATCTGGTACTATGACAGAATTCTGTGAAGAACACGGTATCTTTCATGAGTTTTCCTCCCCACGCACTCCTCAGCAAAATGGGGTTGTGGAGAGGAGAAATAGAACTCTCATTGAAGCCTGCACGACAATGTTGAAAGACGCCTCTCTCTCGGAATACTTCTGGGCAGAGGCTGTCAATACAGCTTGTCATGCACAAAACCGAGCATTGATCAACAAGCATCATCGTAAGACGCCCTACGAGCTACTGAAAGGCACGAAACCAACCATGTCCTACTTAAGGATTTTTGGTTGCAGATGCTATGTACTAAATAATGGGAAGTACCCGCGTACTAAATTCGGTGAAAAATGCTTCGAAGGCATATTCATGGGCTATAGTTCCCATAGTCGGGCATATAGGGTCTTCAATAAGAAAACCCTAGTGGTAGAAGAATCAATAAATGTTGTATTTGATGAAGGAAGTTTGCTACACAGCAACCCTTCCAGTGGTTTTCTTGAAGATGCAGGTGCACGATTGAAATAGCTGAGTCTGGATGAGCCGGCTAAAGATGACACTCCTAAGTACGTCAAAGTGTCCACCTCCACGTCATCAGAAAATGTCGAAGATCAAGATGGATCAAATCTCTTGGAAGAAAGAGAAGCCCAAGAAGTAGTTGAAGCTCCAGACGCCAGACTTCTAGAGCTCCGTCACGTGAGGGATCATCCTAGAGAACAGATCATCGGGGATCCTCGAGTCGGCGTCAGAACTCGAAGAGGTACAACTAACGAAGTATTGCATCTAAGCTTCCTGTCACAGGTAGAGCCAAAGAAGTTCGACGAGGCGAACAAGGATGCGGCATGGATTCTGGCCATGCAAGAAGAACTACATCAATTCGAACGATGCAAAGTTTGGATGCTGGTTCCCAGACCATACAAGCAGAATGTGATCGGCACAAAATGGATCTTCAGAAACAAGCTGGATGAACATGGTGTCATTGTAAAGAATAAAGCCAGGCTGGTGGCTCAAGGTTACCGACAGGAGGAAGGGATTGATTTCGACCAGACCTTTGCACCAGTAGCAAGGCTGGAGGCAATCAGGTTGTTCCTGGCGTATGCTGCAGTCAAAGGATTCACAGTCTATCAAATGGATGTGAAATCGGCATTCCTGAACGGAGACCTGAAAGAGGAAGTATACGTCGCTCAACCCCCAGGTTTTGTCGATCCTACTTTTCCCAACCATGTCTACTTTCTTAATAAAGCATTATATGGGTTGAAACAAGCTCCACGAGCTTGGTATGAGACTTTATCTAGGTTTTTTCTTGAGAACAAGTTCTCTAGAGGTAAAATAGATAAAACATTGTTTCTCAGGGAAGTCAAAGGCAAGATTTTGCTGGTGCAAATCTATGTCGATGACATAATATTCGGCTCAACGGACAACAATCTTTGCAAAAAGTTTTCTAAACTTATGCAAGGAAAGTTTGAAATGAGCAGTATGGGAGAGCTCAAGTATTTCTTAGGACTTCAAGTGAAACAGTCTGAGGATGGAATCTTCATCTCTCAGACGAAGTTCACAAATGAACTCCTTAAGAAATTCGGTATGGAGAGTGCAACCTCTATGAGGACTCCAATGGGATCCACCATGTCTCTGGATAAGGATGAGAAAGGTAAACCTTTCGATGAAACCAAATACAGAAGCATCATTGGATCCCTGCTCTACCTTACTGCCAGTAGACCGGATATTATGTTCTCCACATGTGTCTGTGCCAGATATCAGGTGAACACTAAGGAATCTCACCATGCCGCTGCAAAGCGAATTCTAAGATACCTTAAAGGTACTCCTAATCTTGGCTTGTGGTACCCGAGAAACAATGATGTCGAGCTAATAGGCTTTTCAGATGCTGATTTTGCAGGGAGTAGGGATGACAGGAAAAGCACTTCCGGGACGTGTCAATTCCTTGGAAGAAGGCTTATCTCATGGAACAGCAAGAAGCAGAACTGTGTGGCTACCTCCACAGCAGAATCTGAGTACATCTCAGCAGGCAGCTGCTGCGCGCAACTCCTTTGGATCAGAAATCAGTTGGTCGACTACAACCTTCAGTTCAAGGAAGTTCCAATGTACTGCGACTCCTCCAGTGCAATTGCCATTGCCAACAATCCTGTCTCGCACAGCAGAACGAAGCATATTGAAGTGCGCTACCACTTCATTCGGGAGCACGTGGAAAACAAGGACATCTCTCTCTGTTATGTCCCCACGGACAAGCAGATTGCTGATATATTCACAAAGCCCTTAGACGAGGCAAAGTTCAATCTTTTCAAGACTTAATTGGGGATGCTCAATTATGAAGAATGAAGACTACAGAAGCTCCCGACTCGTGCATGATCTGAGGGGGAGCAGGGCACTCCAGCGTGAGTACAGCTGCAAGAACTAAGGGGGAGCTAAGGGCCAAAGGTTACAGACCCCGATTTGCCGAAGCCGAAAAGGGGGAGATTACCCTCTCGGGGTCAAGGCTAAGGTGGCTCCAGCTTGCTCCAAAGCAATCGGTATTGGTAAGGGATGACTCCACTCAATGCTAAGTTTATGGCTTTCATTTGCTTTCCTTTCCATTTGCTTTATTCACCTTAGCTTGTAGGGTTTAGGCTTCTTCAAATAGGGGGAGATTGTTGGGTATTGTATCCACAATGTACCTGATTTGAAGAAGCCCCTGGACAAGCTAAGGTCAATAAACTATGTATTTGATAAACTTTTTCAAGTTGTACTTGCAGTTTTCTCCACGCTAAGCGCACACCAATGTCAGGGTGCAGTAGGTCAATATACACGGGTCTGCATGACGTAATCCCTCGTTGAGCAGATCAGTGTGTTGGCCTATGTGTACTCTCTCTATTGGAGTGCACTTAATTTCAAGTACAGGGCCGTTCATATGCAAGAAGAGACAAGGAGCATGGAGGATCAAGGAGCAGCTCCTAGGTGGAAGATGAAAAATCGTCCAAGGCAAATTCGACGAGAATCACCAAGTGATTCTCGCCGATTCGGCGAGAATCACTAGTGATTCTCGCCCAATCGACGAGAATCACTAGTGATTCTCGCCCAATCGACGAGAATCATCAGTGATTCTCGCCGACTTCTTTCTGGCCATCTCAAAATGGTACCAAGTAAGATTCGGCGAGAATCACTTGTAATTCCCGCCGAACCAGTGGCCAAGCAGCCCATGTACAAAGTAATTCGTTGAGAATCAATAAGTGATTCGACGAGAATCACAAACGATTCTCGACGAATCGTCGAGAATCACTTGGTGATTCTCGCCGATTCGTCGAGAATCGTCTGCGATTCTCGCCGATTTTTACTTGGCGTTTCCTCAGTTAAATTCCTGAACCAGATTCTGTCTCAGTTAAATTCCTGAACCGGATTCTGCCTCAGTCAATTTCCTGGACCGGGATTTGGGGGGTTCTTTTGTTGGTCCCACAAACGGTTATATTGAGAATCCTACAGTATTTATACACAGGTATTTTTGAACGGGGACAACACAGAAAGAAGCCGAGCACGAAACCCTAATATCGCGATTTCTCTTCTCCGCCGTCGTCGCGCTCGGGCTAGTACGTCGCCGCCGCTGATCATTCTTCTTCCCGATCTCCGGCGACAGAAGCTTAGCAAAGCTTGCGTCTCACGTGTCTATCCAGAGATCTCTTGTCTCTCTATTTGTTGACCGGGAAAAACTCCCCCGTCCGAATCGATCGAGACGACCGATCCTAGAGTGACCATTGGTAGACCTAGTTTGCTTCGCAAAGAAGTTTGGATCTCAAAGCACTGCAGCAGCGCACCTTCGTGGCAGCCGACTCCGAACCAAGCCGCCACTCGGATTGCCGCCGCCGGTTCCGGGAGATGCTCTCCAAGTGAGACCAAGGTCGTAGACTCTTCATCAACCTCGAGAACACGTCGTCGAACGAAGAGGAACACCGTAGTCTCCGAAAGAAGTTTGTATCTCATATACATTCCATATTTACTTTTGTTGTAAAGGAACTTTTGTTCCGTGTTGTAAGGGTTGGGTGCAACCCATTTTGTGGGAGTGTTGACTCTCACGTGTGGAAGGGCTCCTTCCGTTAGTGAAGGGATTGGATTTCAATCCCGTTGGAGAAGTGACCGAGTCGTCCCTTGTTGGGGAGATAGGTCGAAGGGGGAAAGTGGATGTACCCAAGTCGGGGAACCACTATAAATTTGCTGTGTATTCTGTGTGTTGTGCTTGTTGTTTTTATTGTGCAGGTACATCCGTAAATTCCGCAAAGGAACCACACTTCACCTATTCCCCCCCCATAGGTGCACATAGCTGACACTAGGTGGACTTTCAACTCTGAGTGTCGACACAAGTCTTTAGGTTCCAAGTTGTTGAAGTAGATAATCCAGAATTCGTCGGGCAGAGAACTAAGTTCGTCAACCTGAGACTAGAGAACATAGTCTTGACAGAATGTTGTAGTAGTACAAAGATTCGCCGACCAAAGAATAAAGTTCGTTGACCAAAGAATCAGGTTCTAAGGACTTGGGATATCTTGATCTTTCTTGAACTTGAAGTGTTGTAATCCAAGTTTTAGTCGATCGGAGAATGTAGTTTGCCGAGATCAGCTCAGAGAATTAACTCTGAGATCGTCGAACTGAGCATGACAATTTTCAACCTGAGTTCGATGAACGTCGAACTCACTTTACGAAGTATTGAAATCTTCTAAGTCTTCAGTCTCTGACAGTCTTGTTGATAGATGGTCCATGTGATGTTGACTCTAAGGACTTGGCCTAGACTGTAGGACACAACTATGACCCTGGCTAAACATTATGGGTCATATGATCCTAACTTAGTGAACCTAGCCCAAATCTTACTAGGGATCCAATAATCTCCCCCTATTTTTATGAGATCAATAATTACAGACTCAACACAAACTGAAAACAAACAAAGCAAAAAAAGCATATATCTGGCAGAGATCAATAACACATGCATCAGATATATATATATATATATATATATATATATATATATATATATATATATATATATATATATATATATACATAAGCTTTGTTCAGAATATATAGCAATTATAGATAATTGTAGAAAATAAAAGAGTTCAAAATTTAGTTCTTCTGTTTCTTTTCCTTTGACATTTCTTGCTTGCTCTTCTCTCCAGGCTTTGTAAACACAACCTATCTTTTTGGATCTGAAGCTTGCACTTTTGTCATAGTCATATCAGCAGCCCCTAAAATCTTAAAACATGTGGCTCTGGGGACAATTGCTTCTGGGTGCAACTTCATGTAGTCATCCACATTGAAAATCTTATTAGCTTTATCAAATCTCTTAAGTTACTCTTTCTGGTACTTCGACATTATTGAATATTCAAAAGGATCCTTTCCTTCAGCTTTGGCTTTGTTAATCATAAAAATGCCTACTAGTTCCTGGAACCTGGCCATTCTAGCAGTAGTAGCTGTTTCAGGATCTTCAAAAGGAACATGAGGAGAGGAAGGTCTTTTAGAGCCTTCAGCTGGTTGATGTTCAGTGAATTGTTGCTGTTGTTATTGATGTTGCTACTGTTGTTGATGCTACTTTCCTGAAAAATACTGCATGTGCTGGCTGCTTCCATATCATCTCCATTGGTGTCTTTGATATGTTTGAAGTGGGGAAGATCCTTGAGAAGATGTGCTTGAAGCATGAATAGCTGGAGGAGGTTGAGGAGGTGGAACTTTTCTGAATCTTTAAACTAGAGGAGGTGAGTACATTCTGCTTTTCTTCCTCTCCTTCTGCTGATTTTTGGATAACCACATCCAAGAAGGCATCTCTTTGTATGGAGTTATCTGTTGTAGAATATAATATGGAGTGTCATTGTTTGGATTTGGCTTTGGAGCAGGAGGAGGAGGGGCTTTTCTTTTCTTAGTTACTTGCTTTCTCTTGGGTTCATCATCAGAATCATCATCATCATCCTCATCATCATCATTATCAGATCCCTAAGGGTTATCATATAAGTCATTTAGAGCTTTCAGAGCCTCAGCAGAAATGATTGGCTTTTCACGAGCTAGAGGTAGTGATAGAGCTTGAGCAGGAACTTCAACAAGTGCTGGAGGAGATGCCATAGGAGAGACTGGAGAACTGGTTCTGATAGTGCTTTCAGCAACTGCCTTACTTTCTTCTTCTATATCAGCCAAAATCAAATCATCCAGATTTGGTATGGGTCAGTCATCCATTACAAATGTTGGAACATAAATAACTTCTTAAAGAGATGGCATGACTGCTGGCTTTGAAATAACAAAACTATCTCTAAGTTGCTTAGCAACTTTTGGAGAGATTGGAGAAGTATACGGAACAATAGCCAAGGATGGCTTAGTAGGTACTGCAGGAATATAATTCAGAAAGGCAGTATCAAAAATTTTCAATAAATCAACAAGTTTTACTGTGGGATTAATTATGAATTCAGAAATAGAAAGAATGTCTTCAGCAACTGTCTCTTCAGGGACTGACTCATCAATGTCCATCTCAGTCTCAATGAAATGAATCAAATCAATTAAATCTCTTGCATCGGGAATAAAATCTACATCCCCTAGAATTAAATCAGCATCTACTAGTACTGCTTCTGCCTCTATTGTTACTGGAGCTACTGGAGCTGAGATTTCTACTCCTGCTGGAAGTGCTGCACCTTCTACATTAAGCATCTCCCCCTACCTGGTTTCAATGTATACTGGAGCCAGGACCCTGAATAAAGAGGGGGCAGTTGTGAAGGCAAAAAGTTGAGCAGATAGAGTTGATATAGAGGTAGCAAGAGGTATAATGGCCTCTTGTATGATTGATTTTATGAGGGGTGTGATGATAGTAATGATGGAAGATATGGTGGAGGTGTCCAATGTTGGAGCAGTGGATGTTTCAGATGTTGTATGAGTAGAAACATGTGGAGGAATGATAGATGGTGGTGGAGATGGAGGAGTAGTATCTAACATGATTGTATTTGTTGGTAGATGGAAAGATGGCATGGTGGACAAATGTTGTGGAAGAGGAGATGGTTGTGGTGAGGGAATATATGTGTCATGGGGGGATTCAGGTGGAGTTGGTGGTTGGTTTTCCTGAAGGGTGGAAGATGGGATCTCTGCAAGATCAATTTGTGGAGATGTAGGTGGAGTAGGAACATGAGTAGAGTGTTGTTGTTGTTATAGTAGAGGTTGTTGTTATGGTTGTGGAGTTAGAGAGATGGTTTGGACTGTTGGTGGAAGTGTAGGTGGAATAGCTGGAAGAGATGATGAGGGTGGAATGATATCTTCATCAGGGTGGGGAGTGGCTCTTACAGCCCTGGTGCTTTCAGAAGTTGGGGTGGAAGATGAAAGTCTACCTAGTGTCACCAATCTTCACCTATGGGGGGGGGGGAATAGGTGACGTGCAGCGTTTTTGCGGAATTTATGATTGTACCTGCACAATAAACATAAACAGCACAACACACAGAATACACAAGCTATTTATAGTGGTTCCCCGATTTGGGTACATCCACTTTCCCCCTTTGACCTATCTCCCAACAAGGGACGACTCGGTCTCTTCACCAACAGGATTGAAATCCAATCCTTGCACTATCGGAAGGAACCCTTCCACACGTAGGAGTCAACACTCCCACAACACGGGTTGCACCCAACCCTTACAACACGGAACCACCGTTCCTTTACAACAAAAATAAAATAGAATGTACAAAAGATACAAACAATGTTTGGAGACAAAGGTGTCCCTCTTTGTTGACGACGTGTTCTTGAAGTCCACAAAGAGTCCACAACCCTAGATCTCTCTTGGAGAGGATCTCCCCGGAACTGGCGGCGACAAGATGGGCGGCGGCTAGGTTCATGGGATCGGCAGCGACGACGATGTGCGGCTGCTGTACTTAGAGATCCAAACTTCGTAGCGAAGCAAGCTAGGTCTACCAACGGTCACTCTAGGATCAGTCGTCTCGATCGATTCGAACGGGGAAGTTTTTCCCGATCAACAAATCGAGAGACAAGGGATCTCTGGATAGACGCGTGAGACTCTAAGCTTGGCTAAGCTTCTGTCGCCGGAAGATCACGAAGAAATCTCGATCAAGAGCGGCGACCACTAGTGCGAGCGGCGACGGCGGCGCCGGAGCAGATTCGCGATTTTAGGTTAAGATCGGCTCGGCTTCTTTCTCTGTGTCTACTGTTCAAGAAATACCCGTATATATACTGTATACACTTTCAATATGACCATTGTGGGTCCCACAAATAGAAATCCAAAATCCGGTTCAAAATAGTTCCAGCGGCAGAATCCGGTTCAGGGAGTTCCAGAAAAATGCCCAAGTCAAAATCGGCGAGAATCGAAGGTGATTCTCGACGAATCGGCGAGAATCAGTTAGTGATTCTCGACGATTCGTCGAGAATCACTAGTGATTCTCGCCGAATCACTTGATGATTCTCGCCGAATCACTTGTTGATTCTCGACGAATATTACTTGGCCATGATCTGCTCAACGATGGGTTCGGCGAGAATTATTAGTGATTCTCGCCGAATCTTACTTGGCACCATTTTGAGGTAGCCGGATAAAGTCGGCGAGAATCACTAATGATTCTCGACGATTCGGCGAGAATCACTTGGTGATTCTCGTCGAATTATACTTAGACGAATTTTCGTCTTTTCACCCAAGAGCTGCTCCTTGACCCATCCTTGCTCCTTGTCTGCTCTTGCCTTAACACAACCCTGTACTCGAAATTAAGTACACTCCAATAGAGAGAGTACACGTAGGCCAACACACTGATCTGCTCAACGTGGGATTACGTCGTGCAGACCCGTGTATATTGACCTACTGCACCCTGACATTGGTGTGCACTTAGCGTGGAAAAACTGCAAGCACAACTTGAAATATTTTGTCAAAAACATTGCCTATTTACCTTAGCTTGTTCAGGGGCTTCTTCAAATCAGGTACGTTGTGGATACAATACCCAACAATCTCCCCCTATTTGAAGAAGCCTAAACCCTACAAGCTAAGGTGAATAAAGCGTATGAAAATGAAAAACATAACCTTGAAATTAAGTTGAGAGAGATATTCATTACCGATACCAATTTCGTGCTAGCAAACTTTGGTGCCACCTTAGCCTTAGCCGAGAGGGTAATCTCCCCCTTTTCGGCTTCTGCAAATCTGGGTCTGTAGCATTTGACCCCTTGCTCCCCCTCAGTTCTTGCATCTATGCTCACACTTGAGTTCCTTGCTCTCCCTCAGTTCTTGCACGAGCCTGGAGCTTCTGTAGTCTTCATTCCTCATAATTTAGCATCCCTAATTCAGTCTTGAAAAGACTGAACTTGGCCTCGTCTAAGGGCTTCGTGAATATATCAGCAATCTGCTTGTCCGTGGGGACATAACATAGATAGATGTCCTTGTTCTCCACGTGCTCCCGAATGAAGTGGTAGCGCACTTCAATATGCTTCGTTCTGCTGTGCGATACTGGATTGTTGGCAATTGCAATTGCACTGGAGGAGTCGCAGTACATTGGTATTTCCTTGAACTGAAGGTCATAGTCGGCTAACTGGTTTCTGATCCATAGGAGTTGTGCGCAACTGCTGCCTGTCGAGATGTACTCAGACTCTGCTGTGGAGGTTGCAACACAATTCTGTTTCTTGCTGTTCCATGAGATAAGCCTCCTGCCGAGGAATTGACACGTCCCGGAGGTGCTTTTCCTGTCATCCCTACTCCCTGCAAAATTAGCATCTGAAAAGCCTATTAGCTCGACATCATTGTTTCTCGGGTACCACAAGCCAAGATTGGGAGTACCTTTAAGGTATCTTAGAATTCGCTTTGCAGCAACATAGTGAGATTCCTTAGTGTTCACCTGATACCGGGCACAGACACATGTGGAGAACATAATATCCGGTCTACTGGCAGTAAGGTAGAGCAGGGATCCAATGATGCTTCTGTATTTGGTTTCATCGAAAGGTTTACCTTTCTCATCCTTATCCAGAGACATAGTGGATCCCATTGGAGTCCTCATAGAGGTTGCATTCTCCATGCCGAATTTCTTAAGGAGTTCATTTGTGAACTTCGTCTGAGAGATGAAGATTCCATCCTCAGACTGTTTCACTTGAAGTCCCAAGAAATACTTGAGCTCTCCCATACTGCTCATTTCAAACTTTCCTTGCATAAGTTTAGAAAACTTTTTGCAAAGATTGTTGTCCGTTGAGCCGAATATAATGTCATCGACATAGATTTGCACCAGCAAAATCTTGCCTTTGACTTCCCCGAGAAACAATGTCTTATCTATTTTACCTCTAGAGAACTTGTTCTCAAGAAGAAAATTAGATAAAGTCTCATACCAAGCTCGCGGAGCTTGTTTTAAACCATATAAAGCTTTATTAAGAAAATAAACATGATTGGGATAAGTAGGATTGACAAAACCTGGGGGTTGAGCAACGTATACTTCCTCTTTCAGGTCTCCATTCAAGAATGCTGATTTCACATCCATTTGATAGACTGTGAATCCTTTGTGCGAAGCATACGCCAGGAACAATCTGATTGCCTCGAGCCTTGCTACAAGTGCAAAGGTCTGGTCGAAGTCAATCCCCTCCTCCTGTCTGTAACCTTGAGCCACCAGCCTGGCCTTGTTCTTTATGATGACACCATGTTCATCCAGTTTGTTTCTGAAGATCCACTTGGTGCCAATCACATTCTGCTTGTGTGGTCTGGGAACCAGCGTCCAAATGTTGCATCATTCGAATTGATGTAGTTCATCTTGCATGGCCAAAATCCATGCCGTGTCTTTGTTCGCCTCGTCGAACTTCTTTGGCTCAACCTGTGACAGGAAGCTAAGATGCAAAACTTCGTTAATAGTACCTCTTCGAGTTCTGACACCGACACGAGGATCTCCGATGATCTGATCTCTAGGATGATCCCTCACGTGCCGGAGCTCTAAAAGTCTGGCGTCTGGAGCTTCGACTACTTCTTGGGCTTCTCCTTCTTCTAAGGGATTTGTTCCATTTTGATCTTCAACATTCCCAGATGACGTGGAGGTGGAAACTTTGACGTACTTAGGAGTTTCATCTTTAGCGGTCTCATTGAGATCCAGCTGTTCAAGTCGTGCACCTGCATCTTCAAGAATTCCACTGGAAGAATTGCTGTTAAGCAAACTTCCTTCATCAAATACAACATTAATTGATTCTTCTACCACTAGGCTTTTCTTATTGAAGACCCTATATGCCCGACTGTGGGAACTATAGCCCATCAATATGCCTTCGAAGCATTTTTCACCAAATTTAGTACGCGGGTACTTCCCATTATTCAGTACATAGCATCTGCAACCAAAGATCCTCAAGTAGGACATGGTTGGTTTCCTGCCTTTCAGTAGCTCGTAAGGCGTCTCATGATGATGCTTGTTGATCAATGCTCGGTTTTGTACATGACAAGCTGTGTTGACAGCCTCTGCCAGAAGTATTCTGGGAGAGAGGCGTCTTTCAACATTGTCGTGCAGGCTTCAATGAGAGTTCTATTTCTCCTCTCTGCAACCCCATTTTGCTGAGGAGTGCGTGGGGAGGAAAAATCATGAAAGATACCTTGTTCTTCACAAAACTCTGTCATAGCACCAGATTCGAATTCTGTTCCATGGTCACTTCTGATTTTGACCACTGGGCAGTTAAATTCGTTCTGAACCTGCTTGACAAAACTAGTGAAGATTTCAAACGTATCCGACTTTCATTTTAAGAAGAACACCCATGTAAACCGAGAATGATCAACAACTATCACTAGCGTATAGGACTTGCCTCCCAAGCTATGAACTTGCATTGGACCAAACAAGTCCATATATAGAAGGTAAAGACATCGGGAAGAGTCTTTGTCTGCAATGCTCTTAAAGGTAGCCCGAGTCTGTTTGCCCATCTGGCATGCAGGACAGGGGCTATCTTTAATGCACTTGATAATGGGAGCATCCCTTACTAAGTTTTTAGAAAACAGCATACTAATTGTTTGAAATTAATATGTGCCAATCTCTTGTGCCATTGTTCACAAAGAGATGCACTGCCTGTTGCCACAAGGCATACGGGGGTAGATGAATCTAAACTGAGAAAATCTAAGCAGAAGATATTTCTGCTCCTAATGCCTGATAATACCGTCTCAGATGAGATACGTGAAATTATCAGACATTTATCCTTGCAGAATTTAACGTCATAACCTTTGTCACATAACCGACTTACACTGATCAGGTTATGGTTTAACCCTTCAACATAAGCCACGTCGGTGATAGAGATTATACCGTTGGAAATCATACCATAACCTCTGGTGACTCCTCGATCTGACCCTCCAAAGATGACTTTGGGTCCATTCTCGACTGGAGTGTAATCACGCAGCAGGCTTCTTGTCCCAGTCATATGCCAGGAGCATCCACTGTCCAAGTACCAGATTGGCATTTTGGTGGCCTTTGGACATTCCTGCAAAACAAAATTAATTTCCCTTAGGAACCCAATCGAACTTGGGTCCTAGATTCCTGGTTAGCATACTCCCCCTCAGTTAGTTAACCCTACGAGTGGTCGGCCTCGCATTGCTAACATAGGGAGTCTCGTGATACCTTGGATTAAACCAACAATCCACGGCAAAGTGACCGACTTTGCCACAGCACCAACAGTCAAATCTGTTGTACCTCTTCCTAGGCTCCTACCTTACCCTGGGAACGGTGGGTACAGCCGGGGCTTTGGATCTGGAGGTGGGGGCCTCATAGTGATTGCAGTCACAAGACTTCTTCACCTTCTGTATAACAAGCTTGGCTTTTGGTGCCTGCTTTCCATTATGGCCGCTAGAGAATTGACCATAATTTCCCATGTGGATTTCCTCATAAGGTGCCTTGAAGGCACTCTCACCGAAGTTCCGGGGAAAGGTCCAACCATCATATCGGCTCTTTGGCTTTGCAACCGAGGGCCGGAAATGATGGCCAAATGTTGATTCAAAGTCATGTTGGTTGCAAGGAAAGCCAGGCTTTCTGAACGCAACAGGACTAAGCGGAGCCTTTCCCTTTTCATCATTAGAGGCCTTCTTGGCGGCCTTATTCTTCCTCTGGTTCCTGTTTCTCCTGGATGAGGAACCAGATACCCCTACATGCCCCAAGCCAGCTCCTTTGGCCTGAGCAGAGAAGATATCAACTACTGGAAGAATAGTTTTTGGCATAGAGAAGCTCTTGACGATCTTCCTTTCTGCCACAAGTTGTTCTTCCAACTTGTCGACTTCCTCCTGCTTAAGATCAAGGAGCTTAAGAGACTCTGAGTGCCTTGAAGTCAGGTCAAGGTGCTCCTGTCAGAGAGAAATCAAACTGGTGACCTCTTCTCTTAGGGAAACACACTCACCCTTAAGGAATTTTACTTCCTTTTTCTCAGCCTTCAATCTCTTATGGCACTCCTCGAAAGTGTTGAGCAGAAGCTCATACTTCTCGAGGAGCTCAGCTTCACGGGCCGAAAGGCTATCCTCAGGTTCATCATCCTGAGACTCAGGATCAGAGTCTGAGTCGGAGAGAGGGGTGTGAGCTTTTACCTTCCCAGTAAATGGGGGACATTCTCCTTCAGAGTCGGAGCGACCCACCAGCCCGAAGTAGGCTTCCTCATCATCACTGGAGTCTGAGGAATCAGACTCACTCAGTGTCTTTGGCCTTTTGGCTATGTATCTCCGCTCTTTCTTCTTATCTCTAGAGGATTTGAGCTCCTCTCCTTTCCCTTTTTCTCTCTTGCCTTGATAGCAGTTGGCCACGACGTGTCCTGGCTTATCTCATCCAAAGCAAATAATGTCAGAAGAGCGATGTTTGTTCGGTTTAGAAGTATACCTGTCAGAAGAATAATTTTTCTTCTGATGCCTGGAGGAGGAGCCGTCTTTCTTTCTTTGATTCCTCATCTTGAGGAACTTCTTGAACTCTCGGGTGATCAGGGAGAAATCCTCCTCCGACAGCTCTGAGCTGGAGGAGCATGGCTCAGAGTCCTCCTCCTCATCCTTATTCCTGGCACGGTATGAAACCGCACCCTTGCCTTTTCTGGAGTGACTGGCTTTTAGAGCCACAGTCTTTTCTTTGGCTGCAGCCTTCTCTGCTTCTTCTTCTGCTTTCTTGGTGTTCAGTTGAAGCTCATAGGACATTAGCTTCCCAAACAGAATTTGCGGGTCTGTTTCAGCTAGTCTGCCAAACTCTCGGATGGCGCAGATCTTTGTGTCCCATTCCTTAGTAAGGGACCTAAGGAACTTATCATTGAGTTCACCATTAGTGAACACTCTTCCATATCCTTTGAGGGCGTTGACAATCTTGAGGAAGTTCTCGTAGGTGACTCCGATCTCTTCCTTAGGCCCTTGTCTGAAGGCCTCATATTTCTGGTTCAGGAGGGATCTCCGATCATCCCTCACTTCATCAGTCCCCTCCATTAGGATGATCAGGCAATGCCAGATCTCCTGTGCTGTCCTGCAGTTGCAGAAGTTCTGCATCATTGAGTCATCAACTGCGCTGACCAGAATGTTCTGCGCCTTCTTATCAAGTCCCACTAGCACCATCTCGTCCTTGTCCATTTCAGAAAGTGTCTTCGGCACTTTCTTGGTAGGATCAATGGTGGAGGCCTTAGTGGGGACATAAGGTCCCTCCTCCACGATCATGAAGAGTCGAGGATCAACTGCTTCCATGTAGAACCTGATCCTTTCCTTCCAGATAGGAAAGTTGAGCCTGGTGCACACTGGGATCTTGCCTATGAACTTGAGCCCGTCCATAGTAGATGTTTGCCTTTTTCTTGACACTAGCGGCAGGATTAAACTCAAGGTGTTAACCTTTTTGATGAGTAACCTCCCTCTAATACCACTTGAAAGTCCACCTAGTGTCACCAATCTTCACCTATGGGGGGGGGGGGGGAATAGGTGACGTGCAGCGTTTTTGCGGAATTTAAGATTGTACCTGCACAATAAACATAAACAACACAACACACAGAATACACAAGCTATTTATAGTGGTTCCCCGATTTGGGTACATCCACTTTCCCCCTTTGACCTATCTCCCAACAAGGGACGACTCGGTCTCTTCACCAACAGGATTTTAATCCAATCCTTGCACTATCGGAAGGAACCCTTCCACACGTAGGAGTCAACACTCCCACAACACGGGTTGCACCCAACCCTTACAACACGGAACCACCGTTCCTTTACAATAAAAATAAAATAGAATGTACAAAAGGTACAAACTACGTTTGGAGACAAAGGTGTCCCTCTTTGTTGACGACGTGTTCTTGAAGTCCACAAAGAGTCCACAACCCTAGATCTCTCTTGGAGAGGATCTCCCTGGAACCGGTGGCGGCAAGATGGGCGGCGGCTAGGTTCACGGGATCGGCGGCGACGATGATGTGCGGGTGCTGTACTTAGAGATCCAAACTTCGTAGCGAAGCAAGCTAGGTCTACCAACGGTCACTCTAGGATCAGTCATCTCGATCGATTCGGACGGGGAAGTTTTTCCCGATCAACAAATCGAGAGACACGGGATCTCTGGATAGACGCGTGAGACTCTAAGCTTGGCTAAGCTTCTGTCGCCGGAAGATCACGAAGAAATCTCGATCAAGAGCGGCGACCACTAGTGCGAGCGGCGACGGCGGCAGCGGAGCAGATTCGCGATTTTAGGTTAAGATCGGCTCGGCTTCTTTCTCTGTGTCTACTGTTCAAGAAATACCCGTATATATACTGTAGACACTTTCAATATGACTGTTGTGGGTCCCACAAGTAGAAATCCGAAATCAGGTTCAAAATAGTGTCAGCGGCAGAATCCGGTTCAGGGAGTTCCAGAAAAATGCCCAAGTCAAAATCGGCGAGAATCGAAGGTGATTCTCGACGAATCGGCGAGAATCAGTTAGTGATTCTCGACGATTCGTCGAGAATCACTAGTGATTCTCGCCGAATCACTTGATGATTCTCGCCGAATCACTTGATGATTCTCGCCGAATCACTTGTTGATTCTCGACGAATATTACTTGGCCATGATCTGCTCAACGATGGGTTCGGCGAGAATTATTAGTGATTCTCGCCGAATCTTACTTGGCACCGTTTTGAGGTAGCCGGATAAAGTCGGCGAGAATCACTAATGATTCTCGACGATTCGGCGAGAATCACTAGTGATTCTCGCCAAATCGGCGAGAATCACTTGGTGATTCTCGTCGAATTATACTTAGACGAATTTTCGTCTTTTCACCCAAGAGTTGCTCCTTGACCCATACTTGCTCCTTGTCTGCTCTTGCCTTAAGACAGCCCTGTACTTGAAATTAAGTACACTCCAATAGAGAGAGTACACGTAGGCCAACACACTGATTTGCTCAACGAGGGATTACGTCGTGCAGACCCGTGTATATTGACCTACTGCACCCTGACATTGGTGTGCACTTAGCGTGGAAAAACTGCAAGCACAACTTGAAATATTTTGTCAAAAACATTGCCTATTTACCTTAGCTTGTTCAGGGGCTTCTTCAAATCAGGTACGTTGTGGATACAATACCCAACAGAAGAGGTTAAAACCTTGGATGACTTAGTTATGGTCCTCTCCCACCTACCAAATAAGGTGCATGTGAGCCTCTTGCTGGAATTAATGAATATGGTATGTGAGACCAGGGATTCAGCAACCTTCTCCTTCAGGAAGATCCCTAGGATCATTCCAAAGAAAACTTCTTTCTTTTTTTTCTTTTTCTTTACGAAATCAAATATGATTTGAGCTCAATCCACTTCCTTCTTATTAATCACTGCACACATAACCAGAAACTGGTGTCTGGTAATATAGTCATGGGTAGTATGCTTGCCGAGCAAAACCTTTCCTACAATATCTGCCAAGAACTTAAATTCGGCAGACAGTTGTTTCTTTAAAAACTTATTGGGATTATCTCCAGTATATCCCATTAAACTCAACATCATATCATATTCTTCTGAATCGATTTCTAACTATTCTTCACCATTAATCAATCCAAAAATCTCAGTAAGCATAGCGGGAGATAAAGATACAGAGTTACCCGCAATTGTTCCGATCATAGTGTTCTCCTCTGATGTAGATGTATAAACCCACTCTCTGATTTCAGTTGCAGACAGCTTTATCCTTGTTGACATCAGATATTTCAGTTTCTGTTCCTCCAGAAGTTCTAATATATGCAGAAATATTGGATCTGAATGTTGAAAGGATTCGAAGTCGACGTCAAAGCTCATGTCAAACTTCATTCCGGTTAGGGCACCTGCTGGAATAGCCATTGGAATCACCTGCAGGAGAGACAAACGGAGATCAAGTGCAAGAGAACAGAAAGCGCGGGACGGAGGTCGAAGAAAAACCTAGATATAAGGTTTTCCAGAATATGAATCGACAAACTCCGTTCCACGAAAATTAAGAAATTCTTCGACCTGAGATCGATGAAATAATTAATAGTCAAATAATTCGTCGAGCTCTGTCTGAAGATTTAAAGACATTTCGTCGAGCTCTGTTCAACGAAAGTTTTCTAAAGTGAATTCGTCGATCTCCGTTCAACGAAAACAACTTCACTCACAGAGAGTTTGTCATCCTGCGTTCGACGAATATCTCACAAAATTTCCATAGTTCGTCGAGCTCCGTTCGACGAACTTTGGCAAATTCGTCGAGTGCAGACTTAAACTAAAATAAGTCTTCTCCATTGATCATTCCAAGCTGATTCAGGAAGAACAAGTGCTTCTTTTCATCTAGGGGTTCGGTGAAAATGTCTGCTCTTTGAAGATCAGTGGAGACAAAGTCAAGATTAATTTTCTTTTTGTCTACATTATCTCTAATGAAATGATGTCTTATATCTGTATGTTTTTTTCTAGAATAATGCAGTGGATTATGCGCTATAGATATTTGATGAGTTGTAAATATACGCATATTTTAGTACTTTATTTATTTTATTTTAGTTCTTATTCATAGTTTTTAGTTATTTTTATTCATAAATATATTTCTTTTTGTAAATATTTACATAACATAATAATTATTTTGATTTCTGAAATTTTCAGGAAAAAAATCAAAATTTTGCCATGTCACGCCCATGTACTTTGGGTCACGCCCGTGACCAGGGCGTGATACATCAAACCCATGGAAAGCTGCTGTTTTTGAAGAGAAAAGTTAGTCACGCTCGGGGTCATGCCCGTGTTATTTGACATGCCCCGTGACCGTGGTCGTGACACGCAAGCTCGACAATGTGCGCTCAATGTTCGTCGAACAACGGGCCATGCTCGTGTCAGCCAAACCGACACGCTTGTGTCATTCCGGATCGACGATAAGGGCTCCCAACTCGACGTTCCGCTCTTGACGATCGTCGGGCAACCTAACATGCCCCGTGTAGACAGAGACACGGGCATGACCGGCACGTGTACTCCACCTAGCCGACAAGATGCTGCTGGCGACTTTTTACGCAACACGCGCTGGATCTACCTCCTCGACACGCCCAAAGTCACGCCCGTGACCTAGGGCGTGACATCCTCATATGAAGCCCGAAGTCAACTATGCCGTCAAATCACCGGATCACATCGCAATTAGTACTGACACCCCCCCCCCCCCCCCCGACACGCCCGTGTCGGTGGGAGTGTACTTGGTTTTTTTTCCAATAAATTGCCCATTTCTGTAAGGGCCAAGTGTTCAATTTTTTTTGAGCCAACTTTAGTGTATTTTGTGGGCTGCATCCGTGGATTCAAGTGCTATGTAAGGAGATTTCTCCCCCTTTCCTTTCATGTTTGCTTTTGCTTTATCTTTTAGCTTTGTAATAGTTTGATTATGTTAATAAAAATGTTAGATTTTCTCTCTTTGCATGGCATGAAAAAAATTCATATGGGTGGCTCATATCTTTCTCCTTTTATCCCTTTGTATCTCCTTGTTTTTTGCTTTATCATGTGTGTGTATGAGTGTAACATGTTCATTATTCATATTTTTAACTAGTCTTCATGTTAGTTTTTGTAGTAGATTTTATTTCCAAATCAAATATGGTATGTTAAGCTTTTCTCAACCTTATGATTCATAAAAGTGATTTTTAAAGTTTTTTTGTTTTCTTTTTTTTTACTTAGCTTTGTTTTAGGATTGTAAAATCTTTTTTGTTCATTTCATTTTCTTTTCACTTTTTAATAGCTTTTATGAAATCATAAGAAGGGAAAAGTTGAAATTTTAATTTTTGAAAGGCTTTAGTTTTTGATTTATTTTGAAAAACTTTTGTTCTTTTGTTTTAATTTGTTCTTTTTATTTGTTTTTAGAAAAATCTAAGTATAAAAAAATAGATGTTTTAATTTTTAGGTAACTTTCATTTTGTTTTAAATTTGTGTGTGAGAGTGTATGAGTTAGTTTTTCACTTTGTCATTTTAACCTTCATGTTATGTGTGTGAGTGTATGAGAATAGTTTTTGATGCTTTCTTCAATTTATGTACAGTGTGTGAGTGTAGGAGATAGATTTTCAAGCTTTATTTTCATGCTTTCTTTTATGCTTTCTTCAATTATGTAGAGTGTGTGTGTAGGAGATAAATTTTCATGCTTTTTTTTATCGCTTTCTTCAATTATGTAGAGAGAGTGTGTGTAGGAGAATGTTTTATTGCTTTCTTTTAATTCATGTAGAGTGTGCGTGTGTGTGTGTGCGCGCATTTATTTCCGCCCACTCGTTAAGAGTTAAAGGCGTGCTTTTATTTCCCGCCTACTCGTTTGAGTAGAACTTGAAAATTTTCTTTTTTTCTTTTCCGCCTACTCGTTAAGAGTTAAATGGCGCGCCCTTATTTCCCGCCTACTCGTTTGAGTAGGACTTGTAATTTTTCTTTTTTTTGTAACTAAGTGTTTTTTTGTTTATTTATAATTTGAAGTGTGTGTGACTTCTCGTTTTAGCTAACTTTTCTATTTTATACATGTTTGTTATTTTCATATCTTCTTCTTATAATCATTTACCGTTTAATTACGAACTCGCGCCTCATCAAATTATAAAGCCGTCTCCATACCGATGTGTGGCTAATCATTATTAGCCTCGGCATCGAAGAGCGTTGGGACATTAAAAAATGATTTGAAATAATTAAAGTTCTTAATTTTCACTTTAATTTTAGGACTTAAGGTTTACCCCGGGTTAACGGCTCGTAGGACCACAATTCGATGTGTGGGCCCTATTTCTGTTATCCATAAGCTAGCTAGCCGAGATGCCGTGCGTATGGACAGATCACCCCTGGGTAAAGAGAGTTGCGTGCATACCCTCGAGAGAGGACAAGCGTAATTCTTCCGGATTGGGTTCCCCACCCTATAGCAGGGTTCTTAGCATAAAGCGGGCGTTAAGAGGAATCCTTCGTCGGACTAATGTTCGGTCGAATAGTCTTAGCGTTCAGGTGAGCAATATTCCTAGAGATAAGTGCGCTCATATTTGTGGAACCTCCACGGCCAAGTTGCCTCTTATTAATTTGAAAACTAAGTTCAATAATAATTATAAATTATTTTAGTCTTAATTTGATTCGATGCCGACCGTTAACCATTCATCAAATTTTTCTAAATCGTTTTTCGCTCTTTTATTTTTTCTGTCTTTAGTTAATTAAAATCTCCACCTTATTTTCAGTAAAATAATAGTCCTCCTGGAGGAGTAAGAATAGTCAACCCGACCCTGAGAACAATACGACCTCTGTATTCTCCCGAATATCGAGTACTACTTACGATAGGTGCACTTGCCTACCTTAGCAAGCCCGCGATGATCGACACATCGAACCAACCATAATAAGAGTCTGTTTATAATTAAAGATCCTATGTCAATGGGAATAAGATTTCATTCCGTAGACATATGCACACAATAATTTAAAAAGATTATATGTTATGGAGTAAGAGGATAAAATTTTATACCCCCACACATATATATTGGGTCAATTTTAATATGAAGTTAAAAAATGATATTAGGAAAATAAGATTTCATTTTCCTAATAATCCAAAAGAAAAAAAATGGAGGTTCAAGAAAAAATTACCTCACCTCAATATCCAACCCCTCTTCATATACCAACGTCAACCCCCTTAGCCAATTTCACGATTCTAGAATTAATTCAAAAATTTTTTTGAGAGCATAATTTATAAATTGCATTATTTCCAGTAAAACTTCTTAAGCTAAAGTTCATATAATTCCAAACTATTTTTGTTTATCTAACCATTACAATTATTGCTTTCTATTTGATTACATCAAGAAGTCTTCTGACCAAAACTTTTGCACTATTTAAATCATCTACATAGTATTAGGACTTAACTATTATTACCCCATACGTTTATTTAGATCTCTCTTATAATTAATTAAGCGGTAGCTAAACTTTATAATTTTTTCTATTCCTTATAAGTTCACCTCAAACTTTTGCTCTAGAAGAGCAAAAGCTTAAGTATGGGGGTATTTGATGAGTTGTAAATATACGCATATTTTAGTACTTTATTTATATCATTTTAGTTTTTATTCATAGTTTTTAGTTATTTTTATTCATAAATATATTTATTTTTGTAAATATTTACATAACATAATCATTATTTTGATTTCTAAAATTTTCAGGAAAAAGGTCAAAATTTTGCCATGTCACGCCCGTGTACTTTGGGTCACGCTCGTGACCAGGGCGTGATACGTCAAACCCGTGGAAAGCTGCTATTTTTGAAGAGAAAAGTTAGGCACGCCCGGGGTCACGCCCGTGTTATTTGACATGCCCCGTGACCATGGCCGTGATACGCAAGCTCGACGATGTGCACTCAACGTTCGTCAAACAACAGGCCACGCCCGTGTCAGCCAAACCGACACGCCCGTATCATTCCCGATCGACGATCAAGGCTCCCAGCTCGACTTTACGCTCTCGACAATCGTCGAGCAACCCAACATGCCCCGTATAGACAGAGACACGGGCATGACCGACACGTGTACTCCTACACCTGGCCGACAATATGCTGTCGGACGCTTTTTACGCAATCTGAACCCGATCTACCTCCCCGACATGCCCAGAGTCACGCCTGTGACCTAAGGCATGACATACTCTTATGAAGCCCGAAGTCAACTATGCCGTCAAATTGCCGGATCACATCGCAAACAGTACTGACATGCCGCCCCGACACGCCCAGGTCGGAGGGCGTGTACTTGGATTTTTTTCCTATAAATTTCCCATTTCTGTTAGGGTCATGGGTTCACTTTTTGGAGCCAACTTTAGTGTATTTTGTGGGCTGCATCCGTGGATTCAAGTGCTTTGTAAGGAGATTTCTCCCCCTTTCCTTTCATTTTTGTTTTTGCTTTAGCTTTTAACTTTGTAATAGTTTGATTATGTTAATAAAAATGTTAGATTTTCTCTCTTTACATGGCATGAAAAAAATTCATATGGGTGGCTCATCTCTTTCTCCTTTTATCCCTTTGTATCTCCTTGTTTTTCTCTTTATCAAGTGTGTGTATGAGTGTAACATGTTCATTATTCATGTTTTTAACTTGTCTTCATGTAAGTTTTTGTAGTAGATTTTATTTCCAAATCAAATATGGTATGTTAAGCTTTTCTCATCCTTATGATTCATAAAAGTGATTTTTAAAGTGTTTTTGTTTTCTTTTTTTTTTACTTAGCTTTGTTTTAGGATTGTAAAACGTTTTTTGTTCATTTCATTTTCTTTTCACTTTTTAATAGCTTTTTTGAAATCATAAGAATGGAAAAGTTGAAATTTTAATTTCTGAAAGGCTTTAGTTTTTGATTTATTTTGAAAAACTTTTGTTCTTTTGTTTTAATTTGTTCTTTTTATTTATTTTTGGAAAAAATCTAAGTATAAAAAGTAGATGTTTTAATTTTTAGGTAACATTCATTTTGTTTTTAATTTGTGTGTGTGAGTGCATGAGTTAGTTTTTCACTTTGTCATTTTAACCTTCATGTTGTGTGTGTGAGTGTATGAGAATAGTTTTTGATGCTTTCTTCAATTTATGTAGAGTGTGTGAGTGTACGAGATAGATTTTCAAGCTTTATTTTCATGCTTTCTTTTATGCTCTCTTCAATTATGTAGAGTGTGTGTGTAGGAGATAAATTTTCATGCTTTCTTTTATCACTTTCTTCAATTATGTAGAGTGTGTGTGTGTAGGAGAATGTTTTATTGCTTTCTTTTAATTCATGTAGAGTGTGTGTGTGTGTGTGTGTGTGTGTGTGTGTGTGTGTGTGTGTGTGTGTGCGCGCGCATTTATTTCCGCCCACTCGTTAAGAGTTAAATGGCGTGCTTTTATTTCCCGCCTACTCGTTTGAGTAGGACTTGTAATTTTTCTTTTTTGATTTTCCGCCTACACATTAAGAGTTAAATGACGTGCCCTTATTTCCCGCCTACTCGTTTGAGTAGGACTTGTAATTTTTCTTTTTTTTTGTAACTTAGTGTTTTTTTGTTTATTTATTATTTGAAGTGTGTGTGAGTTCTCTTTTTAGCTAACTTTTCTGTTTTCTAAATGTTTCTTATTTTTATGTCTTTTTCTTATAATCATTTAGCGTTTAATTATGAACTCGTGCCTCATCAAATTATAAAGCTGTCCCCATACCGATGTGTGGCTAATCATTATTAGCCTCGGCATCGAAGAGCATTGAGATATTAAAAATGATTTGAAATAATTAAAGTTCTTAATTTTCACTTTAATTTTAGGACTTAAGGTTTACCCCGGGTTAACGACGCATAGGACCACAAATCAATGTGTGGGTCCTATTTCCGTTATCCATACGCTAGCTAGCCGAGAGGCCGTGCGTACGGACAGATCACCCCTGGGTAAAGAGAGTTGCGTGCATACCCTCGAGAGAGGACAAGCATAATTCTTCCATATTGGGTTCCCCACCCAATAGCGGGGTTCTTAGCATAAAGCGGGCGTTAAGAGGAATCCTTCGTCGGACTAACGTTCAGTCAAATAGTCTTAGCGTTCAGATGAGCAACATCCCTAGAGATAAGTGCGCTCACATTTGTGGAACCTCCACGACCAAGTTGCCTTTTATTAATTTGAAAACTAAGTTCAATAATTATTATAAATTATTTTATTCTTAATCCGATTCGATGTCGAGCGTTAACCCTTCATCGAATTTTTCTAAATCATTTTTCGCTCTTTTATTTTTCCTATCTTTAGTTAATTAAAATATCCACCTTACTTTCAGTAAAATAATAGTCCTCCTGGAGGAGTAAGAATAGTCAACACGACCCCGAGATCAATACGACCTCGGTATTCTCCCGAACATCGAGTACTACTTGCGATAGGTGCACTTGCCAACATTAGCAAGCCCGCAACGATCGACTCATCGAACCAACCACAATAAGAGTCTATTCGCAGGCCATCAATATTACACTTGTACTGTCATAGAAAATGGTTGAATTATTTTGATTGAGACCATAATCCAAGAGTTGATTTTGTATCCACAAAATCTGTGAACAGCAACTGACAGCAGCCATATATTCAAGGTGAGATTCTTTAGGGTTCACCTGGAACCTAGGACATAAACATGTAGCAAATACCTGGTCTGATCAATAAGTTTTCCATGTTCATCAGAGTTTAATACAGCATTGGCAGCCATGGAGGTCTTCATAGAAGAGGCATCAGCAATCCCAAACATTTTACTAAGCTCATTAACATATTTAAATTGGGAAATGAAGATTTCATTAGAAGATTATTTCACTTGGAGACCAAGGAAATAAGATAGCTCTCCCATGCTACTCATCTCAAATTTGGAATGCATTATATCAAAAAATTTATTGCACAATTTGGGATCAGTAGAACCAAATATGATGTCATCTACATATATTTGTACTATTAAAATTTTATCATGATATAATTTTGTAAAAAGAGTTCTATCTATCATGTCTCTTGAAAAACAATGCTCTAGAAGAAAGCTGGCTAAGGTCTCATACCAAGTTCTTGGAGCTTGCTTTAAACCATAGAGAGCCTTATGCAATTTGAAAACAAAAGGTGGATGAGTTGGAGAAGCAAAACCTGGAGGTGGTTCAACATAAACCTATTCTTTAAGTACTCCATTCAGGAATGCACTCTTGACATCCATTTGGTAAACCTTGAACTTCTTGAATGCGGCATAGGCCAGAAAAATCCTTATAGCCTCTAGCCTGGCAACTTTCTTGAAAATCACTGTTCCAGTCTTGACTTTACCATAACCTTTGGTCTGGCCACAGTTTGAATCACCAAAGATAACCTTTGATCCCATCTTGTACTTGTAATCACTTAAGTTGTCCTTGCTCCCTGTCATATACTAGGAGCAACCACTGTCTAGGTACCAATGTTGATTATATGCTGGACAACAGTTTTCCTGCAAGAAAAATAGCTAATTGTTTTTGACCCAGGTAACCTTGGGTCCTTGGTGATTTACATAACTGTAATTGGAAATTTAAGAACATTCAGGTTGATTCTTGTAACCTTTAGGATGATATCTTCTTGGTGGTATTATCCATTGATTAAAGTGATTGAGGTTTCCATTAGAATTTAGTTTTCTGCTAATAGAATCTGGGATTGATGATTTCTGGTTGAATCGTCGAACTGAGCTCGACGATGTTGGATGAGATCTTCGATCTCTGCTCGAAGAATGAAAATAATCATTCTCAGGCACCAAAATCATCGATCTCTGGTCGACGAATCATACTGATATCATCGATCGTAGATCAAAGAATGATTACTACTGAGTTTGCGTTCAGCGATCGTCGTTCTGAGGTTGACGATCTGTTCATATATCGTCGATCTGAGTTCGACGATAATTGCTGAACATTGTTATTTTTATTATTCTTCTGGTTTTTAATTTTGTCCTTAGCTTCAATTTGTTCAAGAACTTTATTAACCTTATTTACTTGTTCAGTGTTTTCCTTTCCTTTATCAGAAATAAAATTTACAGGTTTTGAAAGATGATTCCTTTGGATTAGGGTTGGTTCATTGGATGTAACTCCTAATCCTAATCTGCAGTTATTAGTTCTAACATTTACTGTGCTGGTTATATCTAGCAATTTCAAACTTCTGCCATTTAATGATTCTTCTAATATATTAGCTTTGCTAAGTTTTGATTTCAGAAAAGTAATTTATTCATTTGCAGATTTCAGTTCACTAGATAGATTTGCATTTTCACTAATGATTTTATCTAGGTCATTTAATTTATCTCTGAGAAGTTTGATTTTCTTCTCATAGATTATCAAATCTAAGCATATGTTTTTAAATTCAAATTTAAATTCATCAGATTCAAAATCATAAGATGTTAATACCTGATCTTCAGCTGACAAGTTTTCTTCATTATCAGATTCATCTGTATCTGATCTGCTACAGCTTGCATTAATTGCCATGAGGCAAACTTCCTTTGCCTTGGCCTCCTCTTCTTCTTCACTAGAGCTGGAAGATATGGATTCATCTTCTGTGTCGCTCCATGTTTCAGCCACAAATCCTTTGTCCTTCTTTTTGTGCTTGCTGGAAGAGGACTTGATTAACTGCTCATAAGATTTGAGCTTTCCCAAGAGAGATTCAGTTGAAATCTCATTCAAGCTTCTGGCTTCTTTGATTGGACAGATCCTGGTGTCCCATGAGCTTAGGAAGCAGATTAGGATCTTGTCATTAACTTCAGTCAAGGTGATTTCTTTATCTAAGGTCCTTAGCTCACTAATGATGGAGCTAAGCCTGTTGTACATCACTTCAACTATTTTTGCTTCATCCTTTTTGAAGTTTTCATATTGTGTGATGAGGTTTGATCTTCTATCTTTTCTTTCATCTGTTGATCCAGCAACCATTTGGTTGAGTGAATCCCAGATTGCTTTTGTAGAGGTGCACTCAGCCACCTCCTGAAAAATATCATCTGACATAGTCTGTGCCAGTATGTTCATAGACTTGGCATCATCTATCTTTGCCTTCTTCTGGGCTTCAGTCCACTCAGGTGGTGGTACTACAGAAGTACTTGAAGATGTTGCAGATGTTGAAGCTTGGGGGGGGGGGGACCTGTCAAGATAGAATTGTATATATCCTCATCAATAGAATTCATATACAATTTAATTCTTGCCTTCCAGATGACAAACCTGTTAAGGTTGCAAACTGGAGGTCTGGTGCTTGCATAGTCTTTGTTTAATGTCATGCTGTGTATATACTTCTAATCAAATAAAAAAAATATCTAACTAAGGATCTTTGGTTCAAGTGTTACCTTGTACAACCAAATGAACCTGCTCTGATACCAATTGAAAGTGAGCAGTTAGATCAGGAATAGTCTAGAGGGGGGTGGGGGGGTGAATAGAGTATTTAGAGTTTTATAAAATTCTCTGCTGGATAATACAAATTAGTCTATGTGTAGTAGTAAATAAACCAATATATAAAAGCACAGAAACTAACTACCATAGCCACAGTAAGAAAACAACAGAAAGAGGGAAACCAGATGACACAAGAAATTTATAGTGGTTCCCCAACCTGGGTATATCCACTCTTCTACCACACTGGTAGGAATCCACTCAGGTTTTTGATCAGTGCCTGACACCAATGAGCTTTTGATCAGGTGCTCAAAAACCAAATCTCCAAGTCTTTTGATCAGGTGACTTGTAACCAGGAATCACTTTTGAAGGGAGATGACAACCCTTTTCACAGTGGGGGTGAGAGAGTTGATTATGTCTTCTCTGTCAACAATCAGAGAGAAGACTTGTTGATTATTGATGGTAGCAAATGGCTCCCCCTGAGATATTGAATGGTTCAGGGAAATATGGAAGCCTTGATGCAAGGTGATAGACCTTCAAGCTTTTAGCCTTTATCTGTAGGATCTACTTGACAGATTTGATAGTTTTTGTCCTTGGAAGTCCTGGAATGTTGAAGTAAGAAGACTCTTGATTTTGTATGATTGTTCTTCTTCTTCTGAGAGTAGATCTTCTTTTTGTATCAGAGATTTTATGAAAAGAGCGGAGAAGCTGTTGAAGACAGACTGACTGAAAATCTATGTGTATGTGTATGATGTGTCTCTGTAATTGCTCTGGTACTCTGATTGTTCTTACTTGCTGTCAGGAAAGAGAGAAAAAATCTCTTTTTATATTTCCTGAGGGAATTTCCTTTCGAAATTTGAATCCTTCTACGACAATCAATGCTGCCGGTCCATGAAAATAAACTGCATTGATTTCTTTCCCCAACTGTCCCTTGGAAAAATGGAAAACAATAATTCTAATGAAAGCTGTGATTAATATACCGTCCAAAAGTAATATTCAGAGAATATTTTATCATTAATAATTCAGAAATTATTGCCATAGACTAAGGACAGAAGGAATAAATGCTAAGTCTGGAATCATCAAACTGATGACAGAATTCATCGAGCTGATAACTGTGTTCATCGACTGTAGTTCAGCAACTATTCTGGACTTAGAATATTCACATTTGTATCTGAAATGAAAGTTAAAGTCTCCAGAATTCGTCGACCTAAGATTTGATTTCGTCGAGATGAGTTTCTGGAGTTGTCAAATATTCTGTGTGTCGACAAAATTACTCCTGGTGTCGACACAGGTGGTTTCGACTGATATCCTGTGTGTCGACACAAGTCTTCTGTGTGGTGTCGACACAACCTTTCCAAAGTGTATACTGATGATCTGTGTGTCGACACAAGTGCTTCTAGTGTCGACTCAGCTGCTGTCGACATATACTCTGAGTGTCGACACAAGTCTTCTGGTTCTAAGTTGTTGAAGTAGATAATCCAGAATTCGTTCGGTAGAGAACTAAGTTCGTCGACATGAGACTAGAGAACATAGTCTTGACAGAATGGTGTAGAAGTCCAAAGATTCCTCGACCAAAGAATAAAGTTCATCGACCAAAGAATCAGGTTCTAAGGACTTGGGATATCTTGATCTTTCCTGAACTTGAAGTGTTGTAATCCAAGTTTTCGTCTATCAAAGAATGTAGTTCGTTGAGCTCAGCTCAAAGAATTAACTCTGAGATCGTCGAACTAAACAAGACAATCGTCGACCTGAGTTCGTTGAATGTCGAACTCATATTTCAGAGTCTTGAAATTTTCTAAGTCTTGTTGATAGCTGGTCCATGTGATGTTGACTCTAAGGACTTGGCCTAGACTCTTGGACACAACTATGACCCTGGTTATACATTGTGGGTCATATGATCCTAACTTATTGAACCTAGCCAAAATCATACTAGGAATCCAACAGCCCGGGCGGTCTATTCGCGCGGACTACATGGACAGCAGTGGCAGTTAGCCAGTCTAGCTCGTGCTCAGTAGGCAGTTGGATCCCAGGAAATAACCGGGCGGCTAGAAACTCTAACCGTGGAGTCTGTCATGAAGCGGACTATAGAACTGGAGCTCGGTAGACCAATTTGGTAGTTGCCTTGGACTTGCTCTAGTGCAGTAGAAAGTGGAAGCCACGGAGATTTCCAGTCAGTCCAGACTGATACTGGAGTTCACCGGTACAGGCAGACTGGATCCAGTGTCCGCTAGTAAGTGCGGACTGGCCCTTGTGGCCAGTGGTGTGGACTTGGTTGGGACTGAACCAAATCCTTGTTTGGCTTAGTCCGGGGAGATTGCGCAGTGGAGTGCAGACTGCTTCTCAATCCACAAAGCTCGGTAGAAGTGCATGTGCCTTGGTTGCGAGTTTGGGGAGAAGGGGGACTGGAAGTTGTGTCCGCAATTGTGTGCAGACTGGAGCTGGAGTCCACTGAGTCCGGTAAGTATCTTGGTGACAAGCATGTGGACTTGGGGTATGCAGACTGGAGTAGTCTGCGGGATATGCAGACTGGAGAAGTCTGCAAGGTATGCGGACTGGGATGTCTGCAGGGATATACAGACTAGAACTATCTGAAGTATGTGCGGACTGGATCGGCGTGTCCGTTGAGTCCGACAGGTGCCTTTGTGGCAAAGTCGTGGGATCGGGATGTGCGGACTGAAGTCGGGTGTCCGCTGAGTCCGACTGATGCCTTTGTGGCGATACTGTGGGCTCGGGATTGGCGGATCGTTGTTGTGTGTCCGCTAAGTCCGGCAGTGCCATGGTGGCATGGCTGCGGGCTAGGGATAAGTGGGCTTGTGCTGTGTCGGCGGATTGGTAGACTGATGCTGCGGAGTTTGACTGTGGCTGTCTTGGTTTGGCCTTTGGCGACAAGGAGGACTGGAGATTGGAGTCTGACCTTGGAGAAGCTAGGCGGGCTGGCTATCTTGCACAGGTGTGGCAGACTGGTATATATCCGCATACTGCGGAGAAGTCTTGTTGCGGGATGTGGCGGAAATCCTATCGGCTAGGGCGGTGACCACACTCATCATCATGCCTATAAATAGGATGTATATCACATCAGGAATAGTAACCTCCATGTGTAAGTGAACAGTAAATTGAGCCTACATAGGTTGCTGCGGGATGTCTTTTGGTGTCCGCACGGTTTGGTTGACTTGACCGGGTTGTGTTGTGCAGGTTGTGCAGATAGCGCTGGAAAGCCAGGACTTGGCTCTGATTGCGGTCAGGGACAGTGCAGACTCTGCGGTTAAGCAACAGGAGGAAAAAGCAGGTCGCGGACAGCGACCAGACGGTCTTCTCTTTGGGAACTTGGTTCGGGGTTCAAGAAGTCACCTGCCTCAGGCGGACTGTTCTATTCGGCATCGGAGCATGTGCGGTCTAGAGGCTAGGCAACCTCGCGGTCAGGCGGCTTGCAGATCGGCGGCTAGAGCTAGCATTAGAATAGGTGTAGTCTGCGTAGCTTGGGTTGCGGTCTGGCGACCTGGCGGACTGAGCGGACTCCAAAGAAGTAGACCAGCGGCTTGCTGAATTGAGTCCGCGCGGCTTGTTTCTCTTCTCTTGTATTTGTATTTCTCTACTTTCCCTTGGGTGATGTTTTGGTGAAGCATGTGTTGACATGTATATCTCGCTGTGTAGAGAAGATTCTTGTGAATCAATAAAGACTCTTGTGCTGCATGTGTTTACTGGTTGACTGGCTTAGGTTGAGATAACCCCTGCTCACTCCAGGTGCCAGGGAATTTATCGCATGATCAAGGTATGATCTTGATAGTGTTGAGAATTTTAATTTGGCATCAGGCTATCTTGTTGACCACCTGCAGAAAATTCAACGTGGTAGGAGTGACGGGTTGTTGAATTTTAACAAGAAGTTCTGGCCGGGGCCCCAAGCCATATTCCACAGATAGTTTGTAGTAATACGTATTAATACCAAATTACCGCCAAATGAACATGCGTCCTAACTAAGAGCATTCTAGCAGAAGCTTTTAAAATAGTTATAATAACCCAAACCAAAGCCTGAATGTCAACTAAAACCCAAAGTAGGAATGACTGTACAAATACACCAAATAGTTGGCCTTATGGCCTTACAAGGGTTTACTAAAACAATAAATGTCTTCCATACATCGGCACGCAGGCCGGACACACATGAGCATAAAGAGCAAGCATTCGATTTGGCCTTCAAGGGCCGGCTTAGCAATAAGGGCTTCAGCTCGTTACTTGCCACTAGGATCCGCAGCACCTGCAATCAACATTCCACCGCAGCTGTGGCAAACAAAAGCAACGGTCAGCTATAGATGAAAAAATTATAATGACCCCGCCCCTTGATCGGGGTGGCGGTGCTACTTCCCTACATTTCATTAGTATAAACAAACATAATAGTTAACGTATAATTTCAGCACACTTCACCACAGCAGTAGGCACGCACGGCCACACACCCAGTGCTCTCAGGGCACATTCTCGGTGAACCCGGTCCACCACTGCCACCAGGATGACAACATTATGATCATTTTAGTCTTTCCAGCCGAAGCCTAAGACTCGCCCTCTATATCATCGATAGGCCTCTTAGACTGAACCACATTGAGCGGGTACGGTTCCACTCAACCCGTTGCATACATCACCATGTCAATTTAAGTCATCGGTGCGGGTCAAGCTTCCTCGAATCCCAAGTATCGATCACATAATTTAACATAACCCAGTTATGTACAAGTTGGCTACCAGGCCACAGGGATGGCAGAACCATGCATCTGCCTAGTTTTCCGGATGCACCTTGGGGTTAGTACCCAAGGCTCCCCCCTGCAGGTATTCATAGCAAATCGCATTTGCGGGGTTGTGATTCTTCGTATGGCGGGCCTGCTTCAGGTTTCCACGCGTCTTCTGTTATTCTCACTGGCTGAGCATTGGGTAACCTCTTCCCTTAGCTCCATATGATTTTAATTTCTATATCATTTGCTCTGTAGTTTAGTTTAAGTCTGGGGGAGAGATTTGTTACCTATTGCACGTACACATTTCTGGTGCATACTAGAAGCCTTTATTGTTTTATTTTGCTTAGTTCATTGCATCACACACCACTGCACCCACATGAGCGCGTGCTTAGCTTTTTGCGTGCTGCGAGTTAAACTCATTTCTTCGTTAGATTTGGGAAAATTATGGTGCTGACATAGGATTATGAAACAGAGTAAAATGTTGACCTTGCTGTGCTCCTAGTCAACTGCTCTCATCTCGTGTAGAAATTGGAGTAGATTTAATTTTTCTGTATGCTTTTAGTTTTATATTTTTCTAATTGCGTAAATAATTTTTATTCTACTCAAAAGTTGGTGAATCTGGTGTGAATCCTACGGTAGCATAGGGATGTGTGTAGACGACCGTTAGGTTCATATTACTCGAGTCGGGAGGATGGATAGTCTTTCTCGTTGGCTAAGAACTTGCCCCAAGCTATTCTTGAAGAATGGGTATAGGTTAGTCATGCATGAGCGTGATGTAGGCCATCATTTTGGCCCGGTTGAGCTTTGTACCATTCCTAACGTCTTATCCTCGCTAGCCCTGTTGTGCCTACCCCTCCTTTTGATTCAGCTCCACCATGATTTCACCAAAGCCTCATAGCCAATCCTAGTCGCACACCCAAGTCAAGTTTAGTGTTTTATATTTTCATGTTGGGATGTGACATGGTGTTATTATTTGTGAAAATGTGGAAGGGCTCCCAAGTTTATTTCTGCTGAATTGTGAAAATAAAATGAAGAAAAAAAGAAAAAGAAAAATATTTGTAAAGAAAAAGAAAAGAAAAAAAGTGAAAAGAAAAGTTTAAATTGAAAATGGGAAATGTGATTATATTTGGAGTAGGCGGTGCACACATCCATATGTTAAAAGTTAAGTCTGGGGGTGTGGGGTACCAGCATATATTTTGGTTAGCTGATGGATTCCTTTTATACTAGCTCATTTGGGTTAGGTGCATAGCCTTCCTGTTTATCTTTGTTTACCTCACCGAAACCCAAGCCCCATCTCTTCACCTAAAGTCCTACTGATTCGTCTGTGAACAAAACAAGTGCCGCGGAGAGAATGCGAAAGGGTAAGCATATGGTCACCGACATTGGTGGATTCCTATGGAGGTTATCCTGAGCCCTGATCTTTGGCAATGCCCGCGTAGCGATTAGTCTACTTTCTCCCTATGCATGACCGGATGATTCACCGTGATTCTATTTTTGAATAATAATAAAATGTTGATACGCATTGTGAAAAGTATAAACTATTTTGTATACTTAGAAATTTCTTCTATTATATTTTTACGCGCGCAAGCATGCGACTTCGCATGGTACTTCGTATCGCAATTTCTTTGTTAACTAGTATTTTTCCCTATCTGCTTAGATTTTGTTTGCTCGGGACGTGCAAACAGTTAAGTCTCGGGGTGTGATGAGTCCACTTTATATACCTATTTTCGGACTCATCTGGGCTAGTTTTCACGCGGTTGCACTTCACTTTTAGTTCTTTATCGTTCCTATTTCATCTAATCTTTATTTCCATACGAAGTGCACATTTATGCCCGTGGTTGTGTATTTTGTTATTTTTATAGTTTGTATTCCCTTTTGTGATTGTCTGGAATGTCTGCACAGATTAGTGATTTGTTTTTCCTATCGGTACAGGGGTCGTGTGCGTGTTCCGGGATGGTTGTGAAACAGGAATACTGTGCACGATCATGGGATATAATGCGCACGACCACTGGTCGTGCGCCCCTGATCGTGCGCACTACTCTACGTTTTCCAGAATTAGCCTAGGGTAAGCGCACGACCACTAGACATAATGCGCATGACCTCCGGTCGTGCGCCACTGATCGTGTGCATTGATTCATCTTTTCTGGAGTCCTGTCTGGGGTAATCGCACGACCATTGGACTTAGTGCGCACGACCACTGGTCGTACACCACTACTCGTGCGCGTTATCCCAATTCTTCTTCCGGATCTTCCATGCCAGTGCGCACGAGCACAGGACATAGTGCGCACGACCACTGGTCGTGCGCCTGTGATCGTGCGCATTGTTCATTTCTGCTGTGTATAAATAGTGCAGGTCTCTCCCTAATTAGAGAGAGGATCCGAAGCTCGACATTTCTCTGCCGTTTTCCGCCTTCTCCGCTGTTACACTCCATCTTCCACCCTAGGGAGGTGCTCCGGGCAAGCTTTCACCGCCAAATCCAAGCCGTAGCTTCCTCTTGGCCTCCTCCATCATCTCTTCGGTTCATTTCAAGCTTCAACGCCATAGCCATCAAGCAAAGGGAAGCTTGCAACTTTCGTCCGCTATCGTGAGACGAAGAAGACGGGCCATTGGAAGGTGGTGACAGCCCTTCTCTATCCCGGATGCAGTTGAGGACCGAGCTTGGACGCGGAATGACAACCCGACGATTCAAACCGTGAATCCTCAGCAAGACTTCGGATTCGGTCGATCTATTGACTTGTTCTTCCTTTATTTTTGTTTATGTGTTGTTGTAAACCTTATTTATAGAAGATGTATGCTTATTTGTAAAACATTCTTATACAATTATGTCTATGTGATTGTATGTGTTCGTTATTTACTTGAGGTGCGCCTATTATTCCATCCACCACCATCCACCCTTGCCGCACTAGCAATTGCTAGTGGCGTGCGTAGCGAAGAGGTGCTCACGACCCTCATTCCACCGTTCGAACCACCTCATCCGCTAGCCTTCTCGTCCATCCGCCTAGTGATTCGGTGCATAGCGGCCCGACTAGTCTTCCATCCCGCCTGGCGAAGCATCGCATAGCAGCGTTGCATAGGAGTAGTTGTTAGTATTTTATTTTCTTTGTCCGCAAACATCAAAATCCCCCTTAGTTAGCTCCGACCTGAGGACTTCAATCTCATGTCCTCCTCAAAATTAACTCCACCTTACTGTGTTCCTTGTGAGATCGATACTTGGGAAAACCCCCATTTTATATTACTTGTGCGACCGGTTCACTGCCGTGATCTTAAGCATCACCGCCCACTCGCAGGAGAGAGTTTGTTTTGAAAAAGGAAGAGGACTTCACATGTCCAAGAAGAGAATCGTTACATTAAAGGTTCGCTTTGGCGCCATGGAAAACTAATCAAATGAAAAGCACCACAACGACCTCGCTTCCACGGATCTGGGCTCGTCTCCCAATTTGGGGCTCCGAAGCTCCACCGGCGGCCGGATTCCTCCTTCTTCTTCCTTGCTCCCCCTTCTCTCTAACTCTTTAGAAAGAGAAAGACCTATGAGAATTGAGGGTTTAACCATCAACTCCTATCCTTAAATATAGCAGGGAGATTTATGGACCGTTGGATCCTATTTGAAGGAAATGAATGGCCATGAATCGCCTTGAAAATCACTTTCCTGGGCCGAACACGGCTTGTGACATGCCCGTGTCACAGGCCATGTCTCACAATTTGAACATGGTTGTCCAACACAGAACACGACACATGCTCAGACAAGCCCGTGTTACTGCTCGACATGCCCATGTCAGCTTCTGACAAGCCCGTGACACAGGGCGTGTTCCTCAAGCAACACAGGAAACTGTCGTGTCTCGACTAGGACACGGCCCTGTGACACGTTTGTTTCACAGGACGTGTGCTAGACATGGCTTTAGAGGCCGTGTGCTCGACCTGGCTTGACTCCGAGGATCGTTGAATGCATTTCGTCAACCTCACGAAAATTCATCGAACTCATACCATGACACGGCCCTGGACACACCTGTGTCACAGGATGTGTGAACCTATTCAGGCACTAATTTGGCCTTAAAATGCTATCCGTTACTTTTTGAGTTTTGCGGCGTTACACAATAACACCGTTATACTATCTACCATTCTTCGAAGAGGCACTCCAATCCGTGACATGAAGTCCTCAAATAGAAACGAATTTGAAAAACCTGTATCGAACAGTGCTCTCTCCGGACAATCTCGAACAAGGACAAAGCCTAACAAACACAAGTCATACATAAGTAATGCAAAAGGACTAAGTATGGCAAGCAGTAAAATAGTATCTTAACTCATACCTGTGAGGATGTCACTTTGCTTTATGGCCTCCTGTTGGCCAAAGTTGTACACCCTCGATTGTGCTTGAGCATAGTGGGTCGTAGTGGACTCCACCGTCTTTCCCTTTACAACATATATTGCTAATGACTTCTTATAAACCTCTGGGTGACCAACCTGACAGTCACGAGCTAGATGACCCGCCTTTCCACATGTATAACAAGCATGATGGTCTTTCCTCGAAGTTGATTCAGACGCAATAGTAGAAGAAGCCTGCCTAGAAGTCTTGGGCATCTTACCCCATATCTTGCAGTTGATGATTATTTTCTCTGCGCTAACGCGAGTTTCAAATCGATGAGGCAAGTATACCTATCGTTCGGAGTATAGAATCAAGTGTCGTATATCGACTCGGGGCTTGTCGAGTATTTGTACTCGCAAGAAAAAGCTATTATCTTATCGGACGGAAAGTTAGTTTTTGTTTAAAATGAAAAAAGAAACGTTACACTAAGAAAGAGAAGTTCGATTTTGGGGAAGCTAGCACTTGATCTAGAATCCACTTGGACTAAAATAAACCTTCTTAAGAATAAAGTAATGCGAGCTCTAAAATTACTCACTCAACCGTGGAGGTTCCTAAGTACAAAAGCATCTCTCTCGAGCTCATACTTTTCACTAACCTTAGGTTGATCGATGAAGACCTCTCGGCCAGTCGAAACCCCTAAGCTTGCTTTAGGCGGTGAACCAAGCTATTGGATTTGACTACAATCTGGAGGATTTATGTCATCCTCTCTCACGGAGTACACGCAACTCCTATCTTTGAGCGATATCCTCGTATCTGCAACCTCTCGGACATTTAGGATACGGATCTTAGATCGAAAACATAATCGCGAAATATGAATTCAACAACATAAGTCAAAGATAAATCGTAAGTTAGCAAGATTAAGAACAAGACATTTGATAAAAAATTAAGAGTTTATTTTATTCCAAGCTTCATCGTGATCAAGTGCTTAATGAAATTAGTTACTCATCACCATTGGGAGAATACAAGTTAAGGTAGGGGAAGACATAATGAAAATAAAACGTAACTTAAATTGAAACTTAAGCAAAACTAAGCTAAGAAATGGAAAATACAATAATTTAGAAAAGCAAATTACAAGACTTCAACTCCCAAAATTCGACTCTTGAGCATCTGAAGTTGTCTGCAATATACAGAAAAATTGTTGGTTGGTCACGCCCTTGGTCACGCCCGTGACCTAGGGCGTGTCAGGATCGGAACCGCCATCTTGAAACCCCGGGAACATTGGAGGAGAAACCCCCAAAATTTGTTAACTAACAGGTCACGCCCCTAGGTCACGCCCGTGACCTAGGGCATGTCAAGGCTGTTTCTGGAAAACGGAAGGAAGCTAAAAATGGCGGGAGCAAATTACAGTTGATTGAGGCGTCATGCCCCCTGGTCACCCCCGTGACCAGGGGCGTGTCTTGCAAAACCGCTAGATCTTGGAACTGAAGCTCTAATTTGGCATGTCAGGATGTCACGACTAGGCTTCATGCCCGTGACCAACATGTCATGCCCGTGTTAGGGTGTATCACTTTAATCCGACGCGGATGGGAGTCTGGATCATCATCACCGTGTCACGCCTGGTGGACAAGCCCATGTTAGCATGGTCATGCCTGTGACCAATGGGCGTGTACTTTTAAATGATGTGGCATTGAGCTCTGGAGCACGCGCCAGGGTCACGCATAGATGTCATGCCCGTGCCTGGTGGTCACGCCCGTGACATGGGCATGTACTTTGCAATTTTTTCAACTTTGTCCAGTTTTGTCTCCTGATCAATCCTGTAGAGTCCATATTGATATTTGCAGCCCATATTGATCCTAAAATAAGAAAATAAGGAAATTTAGATAATAAAATCATCTAATATATTTAAAACTAATTAATTATTAAATAAAACTATATAAAATTATGTATAAAATTAGAGTTATCAAATACCCCATACTTACTCGTTTGCTTGTCCCGAGCAAATAACGTTTCATGGAGAGTAGAAAAATTTTAACGCTAGAAACGAAAATTGAACCTAAGGAGTAGAATGCAAAGTCTTATGCCTATGCGCGTAGTTATTTTTGTAGGAAAACCTACTCAGCATACAGATTAGTTTTTAATTTTCTAAAATGTGTTTTCACTTATTATTTTTGCTTCGAAAATGAAAACCTAGTAAATCTTAAAATCTCGTTTAGGGAGAAAGTAGCATGTTTACTAAGATAACATTGCACAAATCGAAGATCGGGATACCCTCCAAAGAAATCCTTCAATGTCGACGGCCATAGGCTTGCCCTTTCAAACTCTCGCCACGACACTAGTTTAACTTATAAGCAAAAATCAGTAGGACATTAAATAGGTTGAAGTGTAGGCTTAGGTTTTATGGTTTGGAAAATCAAAGATACAAACGAAGGGTAAACACACCAAAACCTAATGAGAGCTTGCACAAAATAAAAAAATTGTAGAACTCCGCCAATTCCTTTGTTTCTTTTTCTTAACTTGTTGAAAATTTTTTCCAACTTACTCTATTTATTTTCATCATTTATATATATATATATATATATATATATTTTTTTTTTTTCTTTTCTCTTTCTTTTTTTTTCTTTTTTTAGAGGAGGAATGAAAAATTAAACAACTCTTTTTTCAATTAGCCACCAACATAAAATGGCTCCTAATCACTCATAAACTGGTATATATAGTGTCAAGCTCGAGCATAGGTGTGTAATTAGGATGCTTTTTGGGCTTTGCTTAAGCGTTGGTGGAGCTAAAACAAAATGAAGGGTATAGACTCAAATTGGCGTAGCAAAGATAAAATGTTAGGTAAGGGTGCAAAGGCTCAAACTTGCCAAAAAAGTGCCTAAATCATATTTATGCTAATGAGTTTAACATATGCAAACTCTTGAGAATAGCTAGAGGGCAAGTTCTAGATATCGAGAAAGAATACCTCTTTCTTGATCTATGAAATATCTCTCTAGTAAACTTCTACACACTCTCATAAACTATTCCTAGATTTTTACGGGTTTCAATTTAGAAGTAAAATTAGCTATTTTTACGCATTTAGAAAAATAAAAATCTAATTGTATGCTGAATATTTAATTCTACTTAAATTCCAAAACATGTGCACTTGACTAGAAACACAGCATGACCAACATTTCTACTCCAAAATTCAAAATTCAATTAAAGCATCAAAATCTTCTAAACACTATGTAAAAGATGAATACTAAGGATTTCACATGTGAAGAAATATAGAAATAAAGAGTTCTATAATTTAAAATTAACCCTAATTTTTTTAAAAAATTTTGTAGTTTAATTAAGGAAAAATAGAATAAAAAACTTGAAAAAGTAAGTTGTTATGATTTTTTTGAAACATTTTTATGACATTTTGTATATGTTTTACTTGAGAAATATCCCCCCATACTTAAACAATACATTGTCCCGAATGAAAAAAGAAATAAAAAAATAGGAGACTTCCCTGAAGCGGTCCAAGCAGCACCAAAATGTACCTGGAAGACAAGACTGAAGCAAAACATTTTTTTTGTTTGAGAAAAATAAAAGATACAAGGCAAGTAAAATGAAAAGATAAATAAAAAAGAAAAGATACATGATGACGGACTACAACCCCAAAGATAAGAACTACTCCTCATCGATAGCATCCCCCCGAGGCGGATAATGAGTGCACAGATTTGTGAACTCACAGGTAATATGAGCCATGAAAGAGGCGTGGCTCTGCTCTAGCGCTGTAAAACGAGCATCAAAAGTAGTAAAACGGTTGCCAAAATTGGTCTCCATCTGGTTTAGGAGAGTGTGAATCAACGCAAATTGGCGATCCCAATAGTTTTGAGGACCGGGCTCGGAATAAGGATCCTGCGGTGGTGGTGGAATGGGGGGAGAGGGAATAGTGCAACTGGGACCGGCACCGAAATCTAGATCAAGATCCCTGCCACCGACGGCTAGGGGGATAGTCTCAAACTCTCCATCACGTTGTCGCGCCAGGCCAAGGGCCTGAAGGGTTGGGAACTGGATGACTTGCAGCATCTGGACGCAGTTGAGTCACGAAAGAGCATCCCAAAGGACGATCTGCTTGGCGAGAAAAGTGATGTAGTTCCCGTTGTGCACCGCTCCCAACCTCACATTTTCGGCTTGGTACCGAAAGAAAATTACGAGCATATAGCCAAGGTTGAGCTGGACCCAGTAAAACATACGATATAAATATAGTAAATCTACCCGTGTCACCACTCCATGGCTGTCGCCGCGAGCAGAAAGAGTTAAGGTGAGGAGGTTGTGGATAATGCGCAAGGCGGGGGAAATGAGGTGGTTGCCTTTGGATTTCTTTGGGGTGTAGGATGCAGTGTCATTACTGAGTTACGCCCAAAAGGTGAGAAGGTTGACATCGGGAGGGAAATCAGTAAGGAGGCTGAGGTATGCGGGAGATTGGGAGAAGGCCTCCGAGCAAAAGCCCATGGCGATATTGAGTTGGCAGATGGTGAGCTGATGTATCACACCACCCATGCGAAAGACGATGAAATCATTACTCGCCGCCCAACGAAACTCGATTGATGCCAAGAACTCAACGGTGAGCTCATGGAAGGCGTACTCGGAAATGGAGAAGAGGGAACTCCATCTAGGGGTGGAGATAAATTCCCTAGCCAAATTAGGCACTCCAAATGTGGCGAGGATCGCCCAATCCAAGATTCGGAAGACACCAAGGGGTTTGGCGCGGAGGCGTTCGCTGCGCTCTTGCTGAGTTTGGTTTTCAAAGAGCAGCATGGCTTCCTCCGCGGCGGGATCCGCGGGGTGCTCGGAGGAGGAAGCGGTGGAGCGAGGATGATGGCGAGGCATTGTGGAATGTGGGAGGTAAAAGGGGTTTTCGGGTATTTGAGTTGGCTAAGGGAGAAGGGAGGTGCTAGAAGGTGTGGAGGAAGGAGTGGGGGAGAACAGTCCTATTTATAGGATTTTTTGGCTGGGCCACGCCTCGCGTCACGCCCGTGACCCATCACGCCCGTGACAGGGGGCGTGACAAGCACGGGTCAAAGGATGATAGAATCGAGGATTCCTGCCTAAGATGCGCAGGAAACGCCCCAGCATCACGACCTTGACTCCCAGAGTCACAGCCGTGACGCTAGGCGTGTAAGGGGAATCCTAGGGAGATGCGAGGGAATCCAAGGCGCTGGCCTTGGATTCTAAGGTCACGCCCGAGGTCACGACCGTGACCTGGGGCGTGGCACATAAAACATGAAACTGAAATACATCTGAGTCATTGACCTGGGGTCACGCCTCGGATTCGCCGACACGGCCCAGGGTCACGCCCGTGACCCTGAGGCATGTACCTGAAAACTAAAGTTTTTTTATTTTTTTTCATTTTGGGTTCCCGGGGCAGTCACGGTTGTGACTATCCATTTGTCACGGGCATGACACAGATTGTCACGGGCGTGACTGGTCAGAAACAATGTTCTTCCTAATCATTTCGTCGAACGAAGTTCTGCGTAGGTCACGCCCGTGACCATTGATGGTCATGCCCGTTCCAAGTCAAATTCTTGAAGTAGTAAGATCCACCTAATCAATCGCAGCTTTGCATCTATTTTTGTTAGTAAATATCTCAAAGTCGAATGATCAGTAAAAACGATAATCTTGGACAAGGTGAGATATGAGTGAAATTTATCAAATGCGAAAATTATGGCTAATAATTCTTTTTCAGTGGTCGTGTAATTTTCCTGTGTGACGGTTAATGTTTTGCTCGCATAATATATAAGATGAAAATTTTTATTTATGCGTTGTCCTAAGACCGCACCGACGGCAAAACTACTAGCGTCGCACATTATCTCAAACGGAAGTTCCCAATTGGGAGCGATCATGATAGGTGCGTTGATCAATTTTTCTTTAATAAGAGAAAAAAGCATGCAAACAATTTTCATCAAAAATAAATGGCGCATCTTTTTCTAACAAGTGTGTAAGGGGTTTAGTTATTTTAGAAAAATCTTTAATAAACCGGCGATAAAAACATGCATGCCCTAAAAAACTACGAACGGCCTTTACATTTGAAGGGGGTAGCTTTTCTATAGTTTCAATTTTAGCTTTATCTTCCTCTATGCCCTTACTAGAAATTTTGTGGCCTAAGACCAAACCTTCCCGTACCATAAAATGGAACTTCTCCCAGTTCAAAACTAGGTTCGTATCCTCACATCTTTGGAGTACACGGGAAAGGTTTGCCAAACATAAATCAAACGAATATCCAAAAACGGAGAAATCATCCATGAAAACCTTCATGATATCCTCCACTAGTTCGTCAAAGATCGCTAGCATACACCTTTGGAAGGTTGCTGGCACATTGCACAAACCAAAAGTCATCCTTTGATAGGAGAAAGTTCCAAACGGACAAGTGAAGGTTGTTTTCTTTTGGTCCTCGGGCGCGATTGGGATTTGAAAATATCCCGAGAGATCATCAAGAAAACAATAAAATGAGTGCCCGGATAGCCGTTCAAGGATTTGGTTAATGAACGACAAAGGAAAATGATCCTTACGGGTTGCATCATTTAATTTACAATAGTCCATGCACACCCGCCATCCGGTAATGGTTCAAGTTGGGATTAACTCATTTTTATCATTAGGCACTACCGTTAACCCTCCTTTCTTGGGCACCACTTGGACCGGACTCACCCAAGAGCTATTCGAAATCGGATAGATGATACCCGCATCTAATAATTTTATTACCTCAGCCTTGACTACCTCCTTCATGTTAGGATTTAGATGGCGTTGAGGTTGAATGGTTTTGTGAGCATGTTCTTACAATAATATTTTGTGGGTGCAAAAGGACTGATTAATCCCTCTCAAATCCGTGAACTTCCATGCAATTGCGCGGCGATGAAGTTTTAAAGTATTGGATAATTTAATTTTTTTTCATCATCGGTCAAGTAGGATGACACAATAACTGGAAGTTTTGAATCCTCCGCTAAAAAAAAATACTCTAAATGATTAGGCAGTTGTTTTAGTTCTAGCGCTGGAGGTTCATCACAAGAAGTTTTCAAACGATCACTACCAACTTCTAAAATTTCGAAAATAGGCGCTCGAGTGATCGAGAGATTTTCATTATTTTCATGAGCAATTAAATCTAAATTTTCAAAATCGGCACCATGATCAATCAAACATAAAAAATTTTCAGAAAAAGGAAAGGAGTCTTCTTCAGGAGAAGCTTCCAAATAATAACATGAGTCGTCAGTTGAGAGCGAGTTTTTCATAGACGAGTCAATAGTAAAGTGTTGGAACCGGCTTCCCAGTTCCTCCTAGAGTTCGAAAGAGGGTGCAGCCCACACGTACTCTCCTTGCGCTACCGCCCTGACGAGAGTCAGCGACCTGAAAACAGACCGAGGGGACTCAGCTTGGAGGTCCCGCCTCTTACCCGGAATAACTGTGAGTCTTCCCCTCCCTAGCCAGTGCTGAGCTAGGTGCCTGAGAGGAAAAAAGTGGGAAGGTTCAACAACCATCTCAGGCACCTTATCGGTCTATTTATAGGCCTCTGAATCTGATCTGCAAATATCACTTCTAAATCCACCTGAAAAGACCAAAACACCCTGGGCTGGGTCTGCCAATAGCCAAACTCCGCTGTTCTGGAGAGCTATATGCAGGCCTCTAGGGGTAAAAATGTAAAACCATCTGGGGCATAGGGGTAAAATTCCCCTTGTGGGTCAAAATGTAAAGACCATCTTTTTTCATGTGGCGAGTGGGGAGGGGCCCGTCAAGTTTTTAGGGGATCTCGCCTGTGGGCTACTCGCCTGCGCCCGGAGGCCTCGTCTAGTGAGCTCTCGCCAAGAGAGGTCTCGCCTAGCGAGGTCTCGCCTTATCTACCGGGCTGCCCCCTCCTTTCTAGGGGGTCGTCCTCCCCCGTCTCGCCGGACTTCCTTCCTTGCTTGTTGGGTTTCTCGCGAGCCCAAGGTTGTACATAATACCCGCTCTTTACGAGGTTGCCCTAACCTCGGAAAGACAAGTCCAACCGCGGCTCACGATGTTAAGATTCCTTTGTGGGTGTAACGCCCCGAAACTTAGAGGAGCAAAGGGGGATGTTTTGGGCCAGTTTAAGTTCTGGCTGTAGGCACACGGCCTGGGACACGGGCGTGTCCCAGGGCGTGTCAAGCCTGTGTCGACACTAAGGCGCGAAGTCGACACTTTGGTCTCGACATTGTGTCGAGACTGGGCACACGGCCTGCGACACGGGCGTGTCGCAGGGCGTGTCGACCCGTGTCGACACTTAGCCGTGAAGTCGACACAGTGCTTCGAGGTTGTGTCGAGACACGGCACATGGCCTGTGACACGGGCGTGTCGCAGGGCGTGTCAACCCGTGTCGACACTCGTCCCGCGAAGTCGACACTTTGGTGTCGACAATGTGTCGAGACATGGCACACGGCCTGCGACACGGGCGTGTCGCAGGGCGTGTCGACCCGTGTCGACACTTAGCCACGAAGTATCGAGACCATGTACACGGCCTGGAGCCCAGGCGTGTCAAGGTGACACGGGCAAGGACACGGGCGTGTCCTAGAACCCGTGCAGTGCTCGGGTTGAAAACGAGGAAAAATCATGGGGTACACGGCCGGCTACACGGCCGTATCAGGTGGAACACGGGCGTGTCAGCTCGAACATGGGCGTGTTCGATACCCGTGTGAGGTTCCAGGTGATTCGATTTTGACGACGAATGAGGCACACGGCCCTGGACACGGGCGTGTGCCAGGCCGTGTTCGGGCCAGATTGGTCATTTCAGCCCCGAATCGAAGCCATTCATTTCTTTGACTGAAGATCCAACGGCTGGGGGTTGTTCCTGAAGGGATATACCCGGGTTTTGACTTAGAAAACCCTCACTTTTTCCACTTATCCTCTTTCTAAATCCTTGGAGAAAGGAGAACTAAGGCAAGAAGAAGAAGAGCTAGATCCGCCATTGGAGGAGCTTCGGAGCTCCGAATCGCAAGCCGACTCCGGATCCGCGGAGGCAACGCTAGTGCGGTCATTTCCATCCGATTACTTTCCGATGGCACCAAAGAGGAACGCAAGGGTAACGATCCTCAACTTGAGCATGAGTCGCTCTCTTTCTTTGCATAGGAAGCCCGCTCTCGCGAGTTTGCGGAGAGTTGGAGGCGTTCCTTCGGGTAGATATGTGAAGTCCCCGTTGTTTAGAGTCCGTATGCGAGAACGGACATAGGCATGATGTGTGAAGCCTACCCGGACATGTTGGTCTGGATCGGTGATGTTGCATTGCATAAGGTCGGAGAAGACTCCGTGCTATTGGTTGTTTTCGGGTTTTCTACGCGGTAGATTGCAGCAGGGAGCCTTGGGGACTAACCCAAAGGTGCACCCGGAAAATTGGGCGGACACGAGGTCTTGCCAACTTGGTGGCCTGAGAGCCATCTTGAACATAATGGGGTTATGTGACTTGTGTTAGAATGGGACTCGGTGAAAGTTTGACCCGCGCATATGGCTTAAATTGTCGTTGCGATGTGAGCACGGGTTAGATGGAGCCGTACCCGCTCTATGTCGTTCGGGTTAGAGAGACCTAAAGTTACATGGCACTCGTCGTTGGCATAGATGTGAGTCTTCGGCGGTCAATGGCTTAAATTGACGTGACCCAGGCCAGGAAGACAAATTGCTCATAGGTTTGGCCATCTAAGTGGCGGTGGTGAGTCCGGAATATTGGTGGCTTAAATTGACGCGACATAGACCGGTTCACCGAGAATGTGCCCTGAGTGCACGGGGCGTGTGGCCGTGCGAGCCAACGCCTGTGATGTAATGGCTATGGTTTTTATGTTGCTCGCTTATGCTAATGAAATGCAGGGAAGGAGCATCGCCGCCCCGAGTTGGGGGCGGGATCGTTATAATTTGGTCAGCATTGCTGACCGTTGCCTTGTTTTGCCACCGTGCGGTGGTTTGTTGCTTGCAGGTGCAGCTGGACCAAGCGGTCAATAGCGGGCTAAAGCCCTTTTTGCGAAGCCGGCCCTCGAAGGCCCGAATGGAAATGTTTATTGCTTTATTCATGTATGACCGGCCTGCGTGCCGTGGTTTGTAAATCATGTAACAGTCAAGTGAAACTTTTTGTAAGGCCTTAAGGCTTGTTTTGAGTATTTTGTAATAACATTCCTATTTTCGTATTAGTGGACATTCATGCTTGTTGCTGGGTTCTTGTTTTACAACTCTTAAAATGCTTCCGCTAGAATGCTCTGTGTAGGACGTTGAGATTGGTTGGATGGTTTCCATAAGTAACCACCCGGTCTGTCTGTGGTATATGGCGTCGGGCCCCGGCCGGACCTACTGCTATATACTATGCGACGGATAGGGGGTGTTACAATTTGGTATCAGACTACTGGTTTTGGTTGGGCTTAAACTGAATTCGTGGGCGAATTCTTTTTAAGGGGTGGTGAGCACATTGTGTGCGTCATCGAAATAACAGTAAAAAGAACCCATGAATGTCCACTTAGGAATGAAAATACTCGTGTTTGAGGAACCTGCGTGTTCCTATAATTGTTGTTTGAAATTTATTTGGTCGCTTAACGGTGTTTTGTACCACTATAGGTGACCAGAAGTGGTGTTGGGCCGTCAGAACGCCGAGTTTCTGAGGCTAGTAGTGCACCGGATGTTGCTCCTGCAACACCTCTGTCGGCTGAAAATATACGATTGGTTGCTGAAGCGGTGTTGGTCGTGATCAACGCGCAGCCTGAAAGGCAAGCGCAGCAGCCCGCTCCTGTGATGGAGCAAGTACCTCTACAAGAGGCTGAGCCGAGGAGGGTGGAGCAAGTGGTTGCGGAACCAATAGTGCCAAGGAGGGCAACTGAGAGACAGTTGAAGCATGTAATGAGCTTTAACCCTCCGTTATTCTCGCGGTTGGGAATCCCATCTCAGGCTAACGATTGGCTCTCTAGGGTGAAGAGAGTCATGACAGCGACGGAGACGGAGGAGTGGCAGATGACCACCATCGCTACGTTCCTGCTGGACGGTGAAGCGAGGATGTGGTGGGAAGGTTTGGAGCTGCATCATCTGCGAGGTAGACAACTGATAGAGGTTCCGATGGAAGAGTTCTCGGGATTGTTCTTGGCAAGATACCTCCCTTCTACTCAGAGGATTTCAATGGAGAATGAGTTTCTGAAGTTGGTGCAGGGTGAGAGGAGCGTGGATGAATATCTCCACGAGTTTACGCGTTTGAGTCGTTATGCTAGCTCCACCATCATGGATGAGGAGCGCAAGACTAATCGTTTTTATGAAGGCTTGAGGGATGAGCTGAGACTATTACTGTCGGGGCCGATGACGCAGGGTTTCCTAACCTTGGTCAATACTGCTCGGTCCTTGGAGAAGGACATGAAGAATGTACAAGCGAAGAAAGGCTTGGCTGATAAGAAATCTGAGTTCAAAGTGCCGACAACTTCAAAGTCTGGCTATCAAAGATTCTTTAAGAAGCATAGGACTTCGGGTCCAGCTCCTTCTGGTGCTTCTGGGGCGACTGCGAGTCAGACCCCGGGCGCGTGCGTTACATGTGGAAAGACGGGGCATTTCGCCCGTGACTGTTGGAGCGGACGTCCTAAGTCCGAGAGGAAACCGAGAGCTACTTATGAAGAGAAGGGCAAGGCGGTGGAGTCGACCGCATCCCATTATGCTCCGGCCCAACCAAGGGTCTACAATCTTGGCCAACAGGAGGCCATTAAACAAGCTGACGTGGTGACAGGTACGGTTTAATTTATAGCAAGTCAATTCCTTTATATGCTTGTTATGTACATGTTACCTTACCACTACTTGTTTAGGATTTGTGTTGATTTGTGAAAATCCGGCACGAGCACTCTTCGATACGGGAGCCTCACACTCCTTCTTGTCCGAAGGATTTATATCACGCATCGGAGTCCCTTCTTCGATGGCGAAGGACAAGTTGGATGTGTTGTTGCCCAATGGGTGTTCGATGCGAGCGGATAGGATCTGCGATGTTAAGATTCGTATTGGGGAGCAGGAGTTTGACCTGCGGGCGTCCTTACTTCCGTTGGTGGAGTTTGACGTCATATTTGGCATGGACTGGCTCTCGGAGCAGCAGGCCCATATAGATTGCGGTAGCAAGGAAGTCAAGCTGGGAGCAAGTCGTGAGACGACTTTTACGGGCTTAAAGGGGTCGAGCAAGACGTTGATGTCTGCTCTTCAGGTGGTGAAGGCGGTTCGTGCCGGAGCAGAACTGTTCTTTACACTAGTGGAGGTTGCAAAGCCGAAGCCCGCATTGGATTGTATTTCAGTGGTATCGGAATACCCTGATGTGTTCCCCGCAGATCTTCCTAGAGCCCCGCCTCAGCGGGAGATAGATTTTACTATCGAGCTAGTGCCAGGTGCAAAGCCTGTGTCACGATCTCCGTATCGGCTAGCGCCTAAGGAAATGGCGGAGCTGAAAGTTCAACTACAAGAGTTGTTGGAGCAAGGGTATGTGCGCCCGAGTTCTTCGCCTTGGAGCGCACCGGTCCTCTTTGTTAAGAAGAAGGATGGAAGCTTGAGGCTTTGTATTGATTATCGGGAGCTAAACAAGCTAACTGAGAAGAACAAGTACCCGATCCCTCGGATTGATGATCTCTTTGATCAGTTAGTCGGGTCGACGGTGTACTCGAAGTTGGATCTCAAGGCTGGGTACTATCAGCTGCGGATAAGGGAGAGTGATATCCCGAAGACAGCGTTTAGTACGAGGTACAGGCATTATGAATTTACGGTCATGCCGTTTGGGCTGACGAATGCGCCGTCAGTGTTCATGGATTTGATGAACAGGACGTTCAGGGAGTACTTGGACCATTTTGTGATCGTCTTCATCGACGATATTTTGGTGTACTCGCAAAGTGAGGAAGATCACTTCAAGCATCTTCATTTGGTGTTGGAGACGCTAAGGAGAAATCAGTTGTATGCCAAGTTCTCGAAGTGCGAGTTTTGGCTATCCTCAGTGGCGTTCCTCGGGCATATAGTAAGTGGAGAGGGTATTGCTGTGGATCCGACGAAGATTGTTGCGATACGGGAGTGGCCTGAGCTTGCTACGGTAGCAGAAGTCCGGAGCTTTTTGGGGCTTGCCGGCTATTATAGGCGCTTCGTAGAGAACTTCTCGCGGATAACGTTACCTCTCACTACTTTGATGGGGAAGAAGCATAAGTTCGTTTGGACGCCGGAGTGCGCGCGAGCTTTTGAGGAACTGAAGTGTCGGTTGACCACGGCGCCTGTGCTGAGTTCGCCATGTGGAACCGAAGGCTATGAGGTATATAGCGATGCTTCGGGCAGCGGTTTGGGTTGCATGCTACTGCAGCACGGAAGCGTGATAGCTTATGGCTCGAGACAGCTAAAAGTGCACGAGAGGAATTATCCGGTCCATGACTTGGAGTTAGCGGCCGTGATTTTTTCCTTGAAGCTGTGGAGACACTATTTGTACGGTGTGAAGATTGATATCTACACCGATCACAAGAGCCTAAAGTATCTAATTGATCAGAAGGATCTGAATATGCGGCAGCGTAGGTGGATGGAGTTCCTGGGGGACTATACTTTTAAGATCCACTACGTGCCTGGCAAAGGGAATGCGGTTGCGGACGCGTTGAGTCGCCGAGCCCCAGCTCAAGCAAATTGGCTATCAGTGCATGATGAGCGGTTGGTGCAGGAGCTGGAGGCGTTGGAGATTGTTTGTGTGGACAGACAATCTAGTGCTGAAGTAGTGCTGAATTGGACTGAAGTCCAATATGACCTGGCTGATCGGATTCGGAATGCTTTGGATATGGATGCTCATATGAAGCAGTTCATGATAGAGGCTCTGGATGGGTCAAATTCCCAATTCGTCGTGGAGGACGGATTGCTGTGGAAAGACGGTCGTCTGTGCGTCCCAAGTGTGGGCAATTTACGGGTGGAATTGTTGTACGAGGCACACCATACCAAGTACTCGATTCACCCGGGGAGCACGAAGATGTACCGCGATATGAAGAAGCTATTTTGGTGGCCGGGTTTGAAGAAGGATGTGGCACTATACGTAGCGAAGTGCCAAACTTGCGCCTTGGTGAAGGCGGAGTGCCAAAAGCCGGGAGGATTTCTTAAGTCCTTGCCTATTCCGGAGTGGAAATTCGACGACATCTCTATGGACTTTGTGCATGGTTTGCCAAGGTCGCAAAAGGGGAACGACGCCATTTGGGTGGTCGTGGATCGATTAACGAAGGTGTCACATTTTATTCCGCATAGGAAGGATGATTCGGTGGAGAAGCTGGCGAAGCTTTATGTGGATAACATAGTGCGGGTTCATGGTGTGCCCCGCAGCATCGTGAGTGACCGAGATGGGCGGTTCACGTCCAATGATTGGAGGCTGGTGCAGCAAATGTTGGGAACAAAGCTGAAGTTTAGCACAGCCTTCCATCCGCAAACGGATGGGCAGACCGAGAGGGTGAATAGAACCATGGAAGACATGCTTCGCATGTGTGTCTTGGACTTTGGAAAGCAATGGGAGGACCACCTTTATTTGGTGGAGTTCGCATACAACAACAGCTACCAAGCGAGTATTCAGATGGCGCCTTTCGAGGCCCTATATGGTAGAAGATGTCGCACGCCGTTGTCTTGGTTAGAAACGGGCGAGTCAAAGTTGTATAAGCGATCGGAAGTGGAGGATGCTACCTCTTTGGTGAGGACAATTCGGGAGAGATTGCTTATCGCTCAGGACTGGCAAGCAAAGTACTATAATGCCAAGCACAGGAACGTGGAGTTCGCTGTGGGCGATTATGTATACTTAAAGATCAAACCGTTCAAGGGTGTCTCGCGGGTGCGGCGATTGAAAAAGCTAAGCCCGAGGTACCTTAGACCGTTTGAGGTTCTGGAGCGAGTAGGAGAAGCGGCCTATCGGCTGAAGCTTTCAGTGGAGCTAAGTGGTTTACATGATGTATTCCATATTTCGGTGCTTCGGAAGGCGGTGCAAGAGCCTACGCAAGTGATCGCTGTTGATCAAGTGCCGGTGGATAGTGGGCTAACGACAAAGGTCAAGCCCGTGCGGATTGAGGACTCGGAGGTCAAGCGACTACGCAATAAAGAGATCAGGATGGTCAAAGTCCGTTGGGACAATTGCGGTCGTGAGGAGCTCTCTTGGGAGCGAGAGCAGACGATGCTTGACGAATATCCGGAGTTGTTCCGCTCAGGTACAAATTTTGTTTTTGTACATGTTTTTCCCTTTATGTAATTTCGTGGGCGAAATTCTTTTAAGAGGGGTAGAGTTGTAACGCCCCGAAACTTAGAGGAGCAAAGGGGGATGTTTTGGGCCAGTTTAAGTTCTGGCTGCAAGCACACGGCCTGGGACACGGGCGTGTCCCAGGGCGTGTCAAGCCTGTGTCGACACTAAGGCGCGAAGTCGACACTTTGGTCTCGACATTGTGTCGAGACTAGGCACACGGCCTGCGACACGGGCGTGTCGCAGGGCGTGTCGACCCGTGTCGACACTTAGCCGTGAAGTCGACACAGTTCTTCGACGTTGTGTCGAGACACGGCACACGGCCTGCGACACCGGCGTGTCGCAGGGCGTGTCAACCCGTGTCGACACTCGTCCCGCGAAGTCGACACTTTGGTGTCGACAATGTATCGAGACATGGCACACGGCCTGCGACACGGGCGTGTCGCAGGGCGTGTCGACCCGTGTCGACACTTAGCCGCGAAGTATCGAGACCATGTACACGGCCTGGAGCCCAGGCGTGTCAAGGTGACACGGGCAAGGACACGGGCGTGTCCTAGAACCCGTGCAGTGCTCGGGTTGAAAACGGGGAAAAATCATGCGGTACACGGCCGGCTACACGGCCGTGTCAGGTGGAACACGGGCGTGTCAGCTCGAACACGGGCGTGTTCGATACCCGTGTGAGGTTCTAGGTGATTCGATTTTGACGGCGAATGAGGCACACGGCCCTGGACACGGGCGTGTGCCAGGCCGTGTTCGGTCCAGATTGGGCATTTCAGCCCCGAATCGAAGCCGTTCATTTCTTTGACTGAAGATCCAACGGCTGGGGGTTGTTCCTGAATGGATATACCCGGGTTTTGACTTAGAAAACCCTCACTTTTTCCACTTATCCTCTTTCTAAATCCTTGGAGAAAGGAGAGCTAAGGCAAGAAGAAGAAGAGCTAGATCCGCCATTGGAGGAGCTTCGGAGCTCCGAATCGCAAGCCGACTCCGGATCCACAGAGGCAACGCTAGTGCGGTCATTTCCATCCGATTACTTTCCGATGGCGCCAAAGAGGAACGCAAGGGTAACGATCCTCAACTTGAGCATGAGTCGCTCTCTTTCTTTGCATAGGAAGCCCGCTCTCGCGAGTTTGCGGAGAGTTGGAGGCGTTCCTTCGGGTAGATATGTGAAGTCCCCGTTGTTTAGAGTCCGTATGCGAGAATGGACATAGGCATGATGTGTGAAGCCTACCCGGACATGTTGGTCTGGATCGGTGATGTTGCATTGCATGAGGCCGGAGAAGACTCCGTGCTATTGGTTGTTTTCGGGTTTTCTACGCGGTAGATTGCAGCAGGGAGCCTTGGGGACTAACCCAAAGGTGCACCCGGAAAACTGGGCGGACACGAGGTCTTGCCAACTTGGTGGCCTGAGAGCCATCTTGAACATAACGGGGTTATGTGACTTGTGTTAGAATGGGACTCGGTGAAAGTTTGACCCGCGCATATGGCTTAAATTGTCGTTGCGATGTGAGCACGGGTTAGATGGAGCCGTACCCGCTCTATGTCGTTCGGGTTAGAGAGACCTAAAGTTACATAGCACTCGCCGTTGGCATAGATGTGAGTCTTCGGCGGTCAATGGCTTAAATTGACGTGACCCAGGCCAGGAAGACAAATTGCTCATAGGTTTGGCCGTCTAAGTGGCGGTGGTGAGTCCGGAATGTTGGTGGCTTAAATTGACGCGACATAGACCGGTTCACCGAGAATGTGCCCTGAGTGCACGGGGCGTGTGGCCGTGCGAGCCAACGCCTGTGATGTAATGGCTATGGTTTTTATGTTGCTCGCTTATGCTAATGAAATGCAGGGAAGGAGCATCGCCGCCCCGAGTTGGGGGCGGGATCGTTATAATTTGGTCAGCATTGCTGACCGTTGCCTTGTTTTGCCACCGTGCGGTGGTTTGTTGCTTGCAGGTGCAGCTGGACCAAGCGGTCAATAGCGGGCTAAAGCCCTTTTTGCGAAGCCGGCCCTCGAAGGCCCGAATGGAAATGTTTATTGCTTTATTCATGTATGACCGGCCTGCGTGCCGTAGTTTGTAAATCATGTAACAGTCAAGTGAAACTTTTTGTAAGGCCTTAAGGTTTGTTTTGAGTATTTTGTAATAACATTCCTATTTTCGTATTAGTGGACATTCATGCTTGTTGCTGGGTTCTTGTTTTACAACTCTTAAACTGCTTCCGCTAGAATGCTCTGTGTAGGACGTTGAGATTGGTTGGATGGTTTCCATAAGTAACCACCCGGTCTGTCTGTGGTATATGGCGTCGGGCCCCGGCCGGACCTACTGCTATATACTATGCGACGGATAGGGGGTGTTACAGTGGGAATCTTGGGTGGGCCCCTCCTCCCCTCATGCTGTCTATAAATATGGGAGAAAGCCTTCATTTGGAACTCTTTTTGCCTTCATCCTCTCTTTCAGAATGTCTCATAGTCAAAGTTTCCGCGAGCGACTTGCGATTGTGCGAAGGCAAAACAAAGCCGACACAGATGCCCTTTTCCCAGATCTGGGGCGCACTCCCCCCGCAGCCTCTCCGCCCTCTCGCACCAAGAAAGCGAAAGCTGTCTGCGCTCCTCTCTCGGCGGGCGCAACCTCTTCGGCCGCTCCGATAGACAACCCATTCTCTTCCTCCGGGGGGAGGCAGGTGATCACGTTATCTTTCCTTTCTCTTATCTCGCCTGTCTGATTATGCTTTCTCAGGGAAGTTTTGCTGATTCGCCGGTGCCTGCCGATCCCCCTGATAATGTAATTCAAGTCCCTCAGCGCACAGACTCGCCCAAGGTGGCCTCCCCACCTCCCTCGCGGAGAGAAAACCTCTCGCGAGTTGTGGGGAATCCTCGAATCCCAAGTAAGATCTCTTTCCTTCTCGCCTCTCGGTTGATTCGTCTTCTTCTATTCGGCTTGCGCGGGCTCACCCTTGCTTGTAATCTTTCGCTACTTTCGCAGGCATCCACTTTGATTCCGATACTGAGGAAGCTCCCACGTCTCCCCCCCTCTCGCCTCTTCCTCATCCGGGCGAGATCGAGGACTACCTAGGTGATCCCATGGACACTCTGGAGTTGAAACGGAGGACTGCCCGGATGTTCCGCAAATATACACACATAATCCGCGAGATGGAGCTCGAGAAGCAAGCCTCCGACCGGCACATGGAGTGGATGGAAGCAGATCATCACCGTCTTTCCGTGATGGTGGAGGCGGACGGGGTATTAGACGGGACTGACCCCCAGGCCATACTGAACGAGACGGATGAACATCTCCGTCTCGCTCGCCGCGGCGTGATCGCCGCTCGCGCCTTTCATCTTCCTGGCCGCCCGCCATGTGCGGGAGGTAAAGATGGCCGCTGGCAGTGGGTGCGGAACTAAACTGTCCCCGTCCCGCCTTCGCCTTCTCTGGATCTCGTTCTTAATGTCGCTGTTTTATTACTGCTATGTTGTACAAACTTATTCGGGCGAGACGCCCCCTTTTGCGGGACGGTTTTATTTTCTGGCTCTTGGTCACGCAATGGTCGTATCATGCCGTCTTTTCATTATTGCCGTCTTTTCATTATTGCCGTCTTTTCATTAGATATTATTTTATTTTATTAATCCTGTCATGATGGCTTGCCTCGAAAGGATGTCTGCGGCGCCTCCGTCTCTTGAGTTCTAGAGAGAGAGTGAGAGAGGGGGAGTGAAATTAAGAGAGAGAGAGAGAGAGGGGGAAAGAACGAGGCGCCGGGATGTCCCCTCATTTCCCGCCGCCTTACTTTCCCACCCTTTTCTCTACCTCTTATAAATACCTTCAACCACCCCCACTGCCCCTCACTATTCTAAACTGTTCTTTTGATCCTGGCTCCCGTTTCTCCTTCATCATCTCGCGTCTCTCTCTCTGGACCATCCCTTCTTTCTTTTGCCGCTTTCTCGCCAATCATGGGGAAGAAGAAGATCGAAGAGGGCGAGGGACGCAGCCGCTGCGGGAAACGTTTCGTCGACCATGACTTCCCTCTCGGCAGACTGCCGGAGGAAGACCATGCTCGCTTCGCTCGCGAGTACCTCTCTGATAGCTACCCGTCTCGCCCGCCTAAGGTGGGCGAGTGTATCAACACCTTTTATCCCAACGAGCTGGCTTTCCCGGTCTCGCACTTTGAGGCGGGACTGAGGCTTCCCCTCTAGCCGGAGGTTAAATTGGTGCTGAAGTATTTTGGGGTCATCCCGGCCCAGTTCAACCCCAATGCCATCTCCATGTTGGTCGCCTTCGCCTGCTACCTGTGGCGAGAGCGTATCGAGTTTAGTCTAACCGCCTTCCGCAAGCTGTTTGTCTACCACGCCAAGGACGACGACATTTCTTACTTCACAGGCCAAGGCCTCAAAGTATGCGAGACACCGAACAAGAACCACCATTGGTTGACACGGTTCGTCTTCATACGCGGGGATCTAGGAGGCATCCCCCTCGCACCGGTATCCCCCGCCGAGTGTTATTATGATACCCCCAAGGTGGGGGGTGCCGAAAAAGAACTCTGCGACTTCTTCGTGGGAAAGAATTTTGAAGTCCAATTCCTGCGGCGAGACCTGGACTCGCTCCCCGCCGTTTTCCCGGGCGAAGGTACACCTCTATTTCTTTCTGTCTCCTTAAAACCTTACCTTCCGCTGACTGTCACTTTATCTAGGAGAAAGGACTGTGCCCGTCCATCCCCCTTACCAGAGCAATCGAGCTCTCGCCTTGGCGAATATGGCGGCGGAGGCTGCGAAAGATACGCTGACCCCTGTCGCCAAGAAGAAGCCCGCGGGCGAGGGTGCCTCTCACCTCAGCCCTAAGAAGAAGAAGAAAACAGTGTCCTTCGAGAAGGAGAAGCCGGCCAAGAGAAGAGAAGAGCTAGCGGGGTCTCTATCCCCTATCACCCTGTCGTCTCCCTCGCCTCCGCGACGACCCGCCTCGCCAGCCTGCGAGACGGTCTCTGGAGATCCAGCTGTCCACAGCCGGGTTCAGCCCTCTCAGCTTCCTCCTGGCGAGGCTGGCTCATCCAGCCGCCCAGCTCCCGTCTCACATCCTAACTACAATATGGGGCCCGCGATTGAGGATGACGCCGGCGAGCCGGTTCTGATATGGGAGCAAGACCTCCACCGCGTGTCAGTGTCCACCCTTCTCCCTTCCTGGACGGAACAGGACCACCCCACCAGCCATGCCTTCTCCCTAGGCTTTGGGCTGTACGACGGTCTTGGCTCCGAACCTGCTGACAATGAGGCATCGCGGGACCTTATTCTAAAAAGCGCCCACTCGCAGTTCCGCTCCTTGGAGCTCGCGCACCGCGTTTCGCGCCGTCTCGTCTTCAATAACAGGAAATGGAAAGAGGCGGAGGCCGGTCTCGCCGCGGAGCACGAGAAGTCCACTGATATAGAGAAGCGGTTGAATATTGCTGACAAACTCCTTGCACAGAGCCAGGGCGGCGTGGTAAGTTTCCTTATCTTTGCCTTGCTAGCCTTGCCCTTGCTCCTTATAGTCCCTTACTTTCCCCTCTCCCGCAGGATGCCGAGACGGCCAACAGGATGCGCTCGCGTATCGAGGAGCTGGAGGGGGAAAACAAGAAGCTGAAAGTCGAGAATCTTCGCCTCCGGAGCAGTGCGACACCCCCACCGGATCAGTTTCCCGTTCCTTCTCGATATTCCGTGGATGAGGTGGAGGCCATCTGCCGGGACTCAAATATCAAGACTGCGGAGGTTGTTCTCAAGATGATGAAGGAGCTGGGAGTGGTGCGCGCTGATGCGGAGACGGTGACGGTCCGCGACCTAGTCCCGCGCTTGTTCGACGAGTCAGACGATAGCGCCTCTTCTGACAACGAGTAGTGCACCATCCCCTGCAATGTCTTTCTCTCGCCCTCTTCTTCTCGTCTAATATTTATGACTGGTTCTTTTCCTTAAAAGGAGAGCGAGGTGCCTCTGCCTTATTAATTTTTGTTTGAAACTTTTTATATGCTAACTGCCGCTTCCCTTTTTGAGGCGCTGTGTAAAATTTACTCAGGAGGCACCTTTTTAGATGTTATTTTAATTGCCACCTTAATCATCTGCCCTCTCGCTTAGCTACTAGTCCAAAGTATAGGGCTATTTTTTGGGGACGCTGTTTAATCATTACTTTTATTGCCTTCCATTTCGCTTAAAAAACCCGCGCGAGGCACCCTTTATCGCTTTTTACCCGTCTTGATTACCTCCGCTAGCGCCGCGCCGCGAGACCACCTCGCGCCGGGATCCCTGGGTCCTGCCGTCTCGCCCAGTTGGTTTCGGCCACTTCAGCTCACTTGAGCGCGGGATGAGGAGAATCCTCCCGCCAGTTGCGAGACCACCTGTGGCGAGTGCCGGCCAGGGACCCTCTTCTCTGGCCCAATTCCTGGCCCCTCTCTATTTTAGGGACTATCACCCTTTTGATGAACCATGGATTTTTTCCCCACGCGAATTCTTACTCTTAGACTTATCCCCTCAAGTGAGTACCGCCCTTCCGAAACACCCTCAACCTCTGAGCGAGCCTACAGCCCTGCCAGCTAGATGGGAGCCTGGTCAACGGGTCTGCTCGGGGTCTCCTCTCCAAAACACCACCGACCACCGAGTGAGCTTACAACCCTGCCAGCTAGATGGGAGCCTGGTTAGCGGGTCTGCTCGGGGTCTCCTCTCCAAAACACCACCAACCACCGAGTGATCCTACAGCCCTGCCAGCTAGATGGGAGCCTGGTCAGTGGGTCTGCTCGGGGTCCCCTCTCCAAAACACCACCAACCACCGAGTGAGCCTACAGCCCTGCCAGCTAGATGGGAGCCTGGTCAGCGGGTCTGCTCGGGGTCTCCTCTCCAAAACACCACCAACCACCGAGTGAGCCTACAGCCCTGCCAGCTAGATGGGAGCCTGGTCAGCGGGTCTGCTCGGGGTCTCCTCTCCAAAACACCACCAACCACCGAGTGAGACTACAGCCCTGCCAGCTAGATGGGGGCCTGGTCAGCGGTTCTGCTCGGGGTCTCCTCTCCAAAACACCACCGACCACCGAGTGAGCCTACAGCCCTGCCAGCTAGATGGGAGCCTGGTCAGCGGGTCTGCTCGGGGTCTCCTCTCCAAAACAACACCAACCACCGAGTGAGCCTACAGCCCTGCCAGCTAGATGGGAGCCTGGTCAGCGGGTCTTCTTGGGGTCTCCTCTCCAAAACACCACCGACCACCGAGTGAGCCTACAGCCCTGCCAGCTAGATGGGAGCCTGGTCAGCGGGTCTGCTCGGGGTCTCCTCTCCAAAACACCACCAACCACCGAGTGAGCCTACAGCCCTGCCAGCTAGATGGGAGCCTGGTCAACGGGTCTGCTCGGGGTCTCCTCTCCAAAACACCACCAACCACTGAGTGAGCCTACAGCCCTGCCAGCTAGATGGGAGCCTGGTCAGCGGGTCTGCTCGGGGTCTCCTCCCCAAAACACCACCGACCACCGAGTGAGCCTACAGCCCTGCCAGCTAGATGGGAGCCTGGTCAGCGGGTCTACTCGGGGTCTCCTCTCCAAAACACCACCAACCACCGAGTGAGCCTACAGCCCTGCCAGCTAGATGGGAGCCTGGTTAGCGGGTCTGCTCGGGGTCTCCTCTCCAAAACACCACCAACCACCGAGTGAGCCTACACCCCTGCCAGCTAGATGGGAGCCTGGTCAGCGGGTCTGCTCGGGGTCTCCTCTCCAAAACACCACCAACCACCGAGTGAGCTTACAGCCCTGCCAGCTAGATGGGAGCCTGGTCAGCGGGTCTGCTCGGGGTCTCCTCTCCAAAACACCACCGACCACCGAGTGAGCCTACAACCCTGCCAGCTAGATGGGAGCCTGGTCAGCGGGTCTGCTCGGGGTCTCCTCTCCAAAACACCACCAACCACCAAGTGAGCCTATAGCCCTGCCAGCTAGATGGGAGCCTGGTCAGCGGGTCTGCTCGGGGTCTCCTCTCCAAAATACCACCAACCACCGAGTGAGCCTACAGCCCTGCCAGCTAGATGGGAGCCTGGTCAGCGGGTCTGCTCGGGGTCTCCTCTCCAAAACACCACCAACCACCGAGTGAGCCTACAGCCCTGCCAGCTAGATGGGAGCCTGGTCAGCGGGTCTGCTCGGGGTTGTTTCTACGAATCATCTCGCCTCTGGTGCCTCACAAAGGTCACCCGCACTTTCATCGCATCAAGAAAGCACGTCAGGATGGTAAGCATTACACATTAATAATAAAAAAGGTGCGATGGAATAGAATGCTATGGATAAAATCTCTTCAAATCATCCCCACTCCGGGCTCGCTCGAGAGATACCCCGTCCACATCCTGGAGGGGTACACTCCTGACTTTAAGACTTCTTTTATTACAAAAGGACCCTCCCAATTGGGGTTAAGTTTTCCTACAGAGGCTCCTCTACCCGCTGCGTCAACCTTTTTTAGGACCAAATCTCCTTTCACAAACTGTTTCACCCTTACATGCTTGTCGAAGTACCTCGCCATCCGGCGCTTGACCTCCTCCTGCCGGACCATGGCTAAATCCCGGAGCTCCTCCACGAGATCCAACGAAAGTCTCTGTTCTTCTTCATTCTCTGCTCTCCATCCTTCGATTCCTTCCCTTGCTGCCGCTACTCTTGGTGATGTGACCTCAAACTCGACAGGTATGACGGCCTCTGAGCCGTGAGAGAGCTTGAATGGGGTTTCCCCCGTGGCTGTGTTTGGCGTGGTCCTCAAGGCCCATAGTACTGAAGGCAGTTGCTCGACCCAGCTTCCTCTCAAATTTTCCACCTTTTTCTTTAATAGATTGACAAAAACCTTATTAGCCGCTTCGACCTGTCCGTTACTTCGTGGATGATGAACAGAGGCGAAGCGGAGATCTATCCCCAAACGAATGTAGAAGTCCACGAACTCCCTGCTTGCAAACTGTGGTCCATTATCTGTCACAATGGCTAGGGGCATCCCATGCCGGCAGATGATCTCCCCCCATACGAAGTTCTTGACTACCTGTGAGGTTACCTTAGCCAATGCTTTCACCTCCAGCCACTTCGAAAAGTAATCCACCATGACTATCAGGAACTTCCTTTGGCCACTCGCTTGAGGGAAGGGGCCCACCAGATCTAGTCCCCATATAGCGAATGGCCAGGGAGCTGTGATGGTCCGCAACCTCTGGGCCGGAAGGAGCTGAAGGGGGGCAAATTCCTGACACCTTTGACACCTTTTCGCGTATTCCTCCGCATCTCTCCGGAGGGTGGGCCAAAAGTACCCCTGCCTCAGCACCCTCCCTTCTAAAGTCCGGCTCCCCGAGTGACTCCCACATTCTCCTGAGTGAATCTCTTGCAGGACCTTGGGAGCCTCCTCCTCTGACACACATCTGGCCAGCAGGCCCGACAAGGTCTTGCGATATAGAACTCCATCCTTCAGCAGGTAATACGCCGATTTGTATCTGGTATGCTTCTTGTCGAGTTCCATTGCGGGTAACTGCCCTGATGCCAAAAAGGTGACAAAGGGGTCCATCCACGACCTCTGATGGCATATTTCCATAGCTCCCCTTCCTCTATAGTCGGTCTGAAGAGTTCTGTCACCGTTCCCCCGGCTCGAGGGCCATGCTTGGCTAGTTGGTCAACCTGAGTGCTCTCTTCCCTCGGGACGTGCCGAATGGAGAAGCTTCGGAACTGCCCTATGACGTCTTTGACCTTTCCTAGATACAACTGGAGGGTGGGCTCCCTTGCCTCGAACTCCCCCTTGATCTGGCCTGCCACCACCATGGAGTCCGTCGAGGCCTCAATGTCTTGTATGCCCAGCTCCCGGGCTAACCTGAGTCCCGCAATGACCGCCTCATATTCTGCTTGATTGTTGGTGATTGCGAAATGGATCTTCAAGGCCTGCTCAATCTGGGTCCCTTCCGGGCTAATCAGGACCACTCCTCCCCCAAAGGAATTTCTCCCTGATGCTCCATCTGCTATCATCTTCCAGGTTGCCCGAGGGGATGCCTCCGTTTCCTGGACCTCCACTACATAGTCCACCAGGAAATCGGCCACCGCCTGCGCCTTTATGGCGAGCCGAGGGACGAAGGCGAGATCGAATTCACTGAGTTCTATTGACCATTTTGCCAACCTCCCCGAATGCTCTACCCCCTCCAGGATGCGACGGAGGGGGTGATCCGTTACCACTTGTATGGAGTGGGCCTGAAAATACGGCCGGAGCTTTCGGGCCGAGATGATGAGGGCAAATGCTAACTTCTCAAGAATGGGGTATCCGAGCTCCACTTTTTTCAGGACCCTGCTCACATAATAGATCGGAAATTGTTTCTTCCCTTCTTCTCTCACGAGAACCGAGCTCACCGCCACAGCACCTACCCCCAAATATAGAAATAAGACTTCTGCTTCCCCTGGTCCCTGGAGTAAGGGCGCCTCGGTAAGCTGCTGTTTTATGGCCTGAAAAGCCGTCTCACACTCCGAGGTCCACTCGAATATCTTGCCTCCTCGCAGCGTTCGGAAAAAGGGCGAGCACCTCTCCCCAGCCCGAGAGAGGAACCTGCTTAGCCCGGCCAACTTGCCGGTAAGGCGCTGGACTTCCTTAACGTTCCTAGGGGACTCCAATTCTAGGATCGCTCTTACCTTTTCGGGGTTGGGCTCCACTCCATATGGAGTGAGTAGGTGTCCCCGGAACTTTCCCCTGCTAGCACCAAATACGCACTTCAGGGGGTTGAGTCTCATCTTATACTCCCTTATGGTTTCAAAGGTCTCTTCCAGATCTAGGATATGAGCCCCGAGGTCCTTGCTTTTGATCATCAAGTCGTCTACATAAACCTCGAGATTCCTTCCTCTTTGTTCTCGGAAAATCCGATCCATCATCCTTTGATAGGTCGCGCCCGCATTTTTCAAACCGAAAGGCATCATATTAAAGCAGAAGCATCCATCCTCCGTGAAGAAGGTGACGTCCTTAACGTCCGGAGGATGCATGCGTATTTGATGGTACCTAGAAAACGCATCCAAGAAACTCATAAAGGAGAAACCGACGGCTGAGTCAACCAGCGCGTCGATTCGGGGCAGCGGGTAACAATCCTTGGGGCATGCTTTATTTAAAAGAGAAAAATCCACGCACATTCTCCACTTACCCTCCCCTTTTTTGACCATTACAACATTACTTACCCACCCCGGATACTTACAGGCGGACACAAACCCCGCCTTAAGCAATTTCTCCACCTCCTCTCTAATAGGTCCGGCCATCTTGGAGGCGATGGCCCTCTTCTTCTGTTGTATGGGGCGAGTGTTGGGGTCTAGATTGAGGCGGTGACAAGCGACTTCTGCATCGACCCCTGGCATGTCCGCGACGCTCCATGCGAAGACGTCAGTATTTTTCTGCACGCAGGTCCTGATCTTCTCCCGGTCCTCCGGGGTGAGCTCGCCGCTGATTTTTATCCTTTCTTCCCGGCCTTCCTTGGTGTGTATTTCTACCTCCAGGATTTCTACGGCCGCTTTCAGCCTTGATGGCTCTTCCTCTCCTTCTTGCTCTGCCTGCACATCCTGCTCCTTGGTTTTGCCTTCTATGCTGGCCATCATCCTCTCTTCCCCCGGCTGCTCCGCCTCCCACTTGCTTGCCTCCTCTTCCTCCTGTCGTGAGGCCCTTCTCTTTCCTGGCCGGACCCCCTCCCCTGACGGCCCTCCCTCTCCTTCCCTCTGCCTTCTCTCTCTCCTCCCCACCTCTCCTTTCAGCTTCTCTCCCCCTGCTGCCTCCGTCTTTTCGTCCTCCTTTTCTTCTACCATCACCATCTCCCCGAACTCCTCTCCCGCCATTTCTGGCTCCCCCGCAATGCCTCCCACCATTACTACTTCTCCTCCCGCGTCTTCCTCCTCTCTTCGCTCTTCCTCGCCTCCATGTTCACGTTGCAATTGCTCCATCTGCTTCTCCAACTCCTCCGCGTCTCCTTGCCAGGAGATGGTGTTCACTGCCGTCACATAGCATTCCCTGGCGGCCTTTGGATCCCCCCGTACCCTGATTTGGGTACCTCCTGAATTCAGCTTCAAGCACTGGTGAAACGATGACGGAACGCATCTGAAAGCGCTGATTAAGGGGCGTCCAAATATAGCGTTGTAACTACTGGGGGCATCCACTATGACAAAGCGGCAATTTCGGGACAGCCCTCCCAGGGTCACCTGAAGTCCCACTCCCCCCTCGACTTCTTTCCTTTCCCCTGAGAACCCAAATAGTGGTCCGTCCGCCGCCAGCACCCTCCGGGATTCCACCCTCATTGCATTGAATGCCTTCTTGAAAATCACATTCACTGAGCTCCCATTGTCTACCAGGATCCGCGACACCGTCAAGTTTTCGATGGCGGTTCGTATCACAAGTGCGTCACAGAAGGGGTCCTCATGGTCAGGCATGTCTTTCCTTGAAAAGGTAATCTTCTCATCTGGAGGGGGGGATTGCGAAGTTGAGGCGACGCTTCGGCGGTACATAGTGTGAAGGCTCGCCTTTCGAGCTGCCTCTATCCCCACCCCCCCATTGATCACTCCAATTCCCCCGCGGTCTCCTTCATCTGCTCGATCTACGCAGCGATCCTATTCTCCAGTAACTGTTACTTCCTCTATCCTCACCGGCCGGGGCTGCTCTCCTGCCCCCCGAGTTCTCCTCATCTCTAAGAAATCTGGGCAGGTGGCCGTTGCGTGACCTTCTTCCTCGTGGAAGTCACAATATGGCAACGCCACCTCCCCCCCTGTCTTCCTTCCCGAGGGTTCCTCCTTCTTCCTGCTCCTACTCTTCATCCTCTCTCCCGACCCCTTCCTCTGCCTCGGCCGATGGCCATTGCCTGTTGCGGAGGGGGTAGGGTTGGTCTATGACCGTACCCCCACCCCTGCTGGTGGAACCTTCCCGGTCCTCCCTATTGGTTCCTCCCCCCTTGGGGAAATCCTCTACCATGTCCTGGGATTGGGCCTCCCTGCTGTCTCCATCCCAGCTCCGGGTACGCCTGCGCCCTTGGCTCCTCTCTCCTCCTTGCCTCCGGTTGCCTCCCACCTGACTCTTTCGATTCCACCTCTGTAAGCCTTGCTAGCTTCTTTGCAAAAGCTGGGTTCGCCGCCTCCATCGCTATTTCCTTTGCCGCCTTCTCCATCAATCCCTCAAAGGACAGCAGCGCCTTCCCGGTGAGGCTCATCTTGAAGAATCCTTCCCGCAGTCCCACCGTGAAGGCCATCTGGAGGGCAAACCCCAGCACCTCCTGTATATCCAGAATCTCTTCTTGAAACCTGTCCACGTACTGAGTCAGCGACTCCTCCGCCTTCTGCTTAATTAAGAAGATCGACTCCGGGTTCTTCTTCCTTTTCTTAGATGTGGAGAACCGGAGCTGGAAACTCCTACTTAAGTCCTCGAAGCAGTGTATCGAACCTGTCGGGAGTTGATGGAACCAGTCCCTAGCTTTGTCCTTTAGGGTGATTGCAAAAAGGCGGCACTTAAACGCGTCAGTCATGGGTCTGATCGAGACAGCATCTTCGAACCACTGCAAGTGGTGGAGAGGATCATCCTTCCCCACGTAGTAGTTCATCTCGGGCTCTCGGAAGCCCTCTGGAACGGGAGCGGACAGGATCAGCTCGCAAAAAGGGGACCCTCTCGCCGCGGTTCTCACTGCCCCTACTCGCGCGACGACCTCTCCTGGCGAGATGGTACTCCCCGGGCTTGGGAACAGCTCCCTTCCCGGCATGTCTCTCCCGCTCCCTTCGATCATCACCTCATTTCCCAGTCTTCTCCCCGGTGCATCCTCTCCTACTCGCGCCGAGACAAGTTCTTCCTGAGTCGCGAGAGCTGGCACCGGAGGCAGTGGAGTTGAACAGTCTCCCTGCCGCGAGATCCCTTGCAGTAGATCCATGATCCCCTTGATCTAAGCCATAAACTCCGCTCTCCCTACAAATCCCCCCTGGTTATCCGACTCCCCTCCTTCTCCTTCTCCGTGATCTCCCGCCATGTGGTTGCTCAAGGTTCTTCTCTGAGGGCTGCGGTCCACGCTCACCGCACCAAAAATGTTGGAACCGGCTTTCCAGTCCCTCCTAGTGTTCGAAACATGGTGCAGCCCACACGTACTCTCCTTGCGCTACCGCCCTGACGAGAGTCAGCGACCTGAAAACAGACCGAGGGGACTCAGCTTGGAGGTCCCGCCTCTTACCCGAAAGAACTGTGAGTCTTCCCCTCCCTAGCCAGTGCTGAGCTAGGTGCCTGAGAGGAAAAAAGTGGGAAGGTTCAACAACCATCTCAAGCACCTTATCGGTCTATTTATAGGCCTCTGAATCTGATCTGCAAATATCACTTCTAAATCCACCTGAAAAGACCAAAACACCCTGGGCTGGGTCTGCCAATAGCCAAACTCCGCTGTTCTGGAGAGCTATATGCAGGCCTCCAGGGGTAAAAATGTAAAACCATCTGGGGCATAGGGTAAAATTCCCCTTGTGGGTCAAAATGTAAAGACCATCTTTTTTCCTGTGGCGAGTGGGGAGGGGCCCGTCAAGTTTTTAGGGGATCTCGCCTGTGGGCTACTCGCCTGTGCCCGGAGGCCTCGTCTAGTGAGCTCTTGCAAAGAGAGGTCTCGCCTAGCGAGGTCTCGCCTTATCTACCGGGCTGCCCCCTCCTTTCTAGGGGGTCGGCCTCCCCCGTCTCGCCGGACTTCCTTCCTTGCTTGTTGGGTTTCTCGCGAGCCCAAGGTTGTACATAAAGGTAACTTCTTCATCTTCGACTATAAGGAGAAGTTTACCATTACTAATATCTATAATTGCTCGCGAGGTGGCAAGAAAAGGGCAACCGAGAATGAGTGTTACCTCGGTGTCCTCTTCGATGTCAAAGATGACGAAATCTACCGGAAAGATAAATTTGTCTACTTTGACAAGCACATCCTCTATGATCCCCATAGGGAACTTGACAAACCGATCCGCCAATTGAATGCTCGTTCATGTGGGCTTAGGTTCCCCTAATCCCAATTTCTTAACTAAAGAATAAGGCATCAAATTAATTGATGCGCCTAGATCGGCTAATGCACGTTTTACTAATAAATTACCAAACAAAAAAGGAATTGAAAAACTACCCGGATCCGGTAATTTTTAGGTAATTTATTGAGTAAAACTGCCGAACATTCCGCGTTCAACTGAACCGTGGAGATATCCTCAAGTTTCTTTTTATTGGATAAAAGATCCTTAAGGTACTTGACATATTTTGACATTTGCGCTATTATTTCACAAAACAGTAAATTTATTTGAATTTGTTTAAACATGTCTAAAAAATTACCGTGATGCTCATCCACCCGGTCTTTTTGCATTCTAGACGGGTAGAGAAGAGGTAGTTGATAAGCTTTTTGTTTATTTGAAATAGAAGGCTTAAGCGGAGGAGAAGATGAAGAAATTGTTACCTCCATATCAACCGGAATTGTAGAAGTATCAACCAGAATTGGGGAAGTATCAACCGGAATTTGAGAAGTGGTTACCTCCTTACCGCTCCGTAGTGTGATGGCTTTGGCTTGCTCCTTTGGGTTGGGATCTGTATTACCCGGTAGCGCTCCTTGTTGGCATTCAGAGAGCATTTTAGCGATTTGCCCAATTTGTGTCTCCAAAATACGAAGAGATCCGGTGGATTCCGGATGCTGGCATCATTTGTAGTTGTATACTTGGTGAACAAGTCCTCGAGATTCGGAGCTTTTGGAGCTTGCGGTGGAAAATAGCCGGGTGGAATCGTGTTCGGTGGGCGCACCGTGTTCCTCGGATTACTCCAAGAGAAGTTGGGGTGATTACTTACACCTAGGTGATATGTGTTACCAAAATTATTACCCAGATTATAAGGTGGCCGATTCGGATTACCCATGTAATCCACATGCTCGACAATAGTAGAAGGCTCCCAATATTGGGGCTCACAGGTAGATGTAGACGAGGAAGCAGACATCTCGTTCATCTGTTTTTGTAGTTTCTCAACATGGAGAGACAAACTAGAAACGTATCTATTTCGTACATCCCGGCCGGTTTAGGTGGACGAGACCGGGGTGTACTCTATTGATACGTATTCATGGTCATACCTTTTATAAGTTCTTGGGCGGCCGCCGGTGTCTTGTTGTTTAACGTTCCACCGGCGGCAACATCAATATGTTGCCTCGTTTGTTGATTGAGGCCATTATAGAAGGTTTGCACTTGCAACCAATCGGGGATTGCATGATGCGGACAACGACAAAGCAATTCCTTAAATCACTCCCAAGTATCATATAATGTTTTTGTATCCACTTGGGAGAAATATGTAATATCATCGCGCAATTTGTCCGTCTTAGCGGGCGGAAAATATTTCGTAAGAAATTTTTCCGTCATCTCGGCACAAGTCGTGAAGGATCCTATTGGTAAAGAGGCCAACCACTATTTTGCTTTGGTGCGCAATGTGAAAGGAAAAAGCCTTCACCGGATGCATCATCCGAAATGTTGGAACACCCTATTACTAATTTGGGTCAGGATCACTATGTCTCTAGGAATCTGTGTTTGACCTTCTGTATAGCTTAATAGGTCAATTAGAATTGAGTCTAAGGGTTAGAAGTCTAGGATTGGAAGCTGCCCTGAAGACCAAGTTTTTCTGTAGACCAAGTCTAATCGTCGAGCTCAGCACGACGATTCGTCGAACTCCGGTCGACGATCGTCTAGCTCAACTTCTGTAGATCGTCGAGCTCCATTCGACGATCGCTGAGCTCAACCTCATAATATCGTCGAGCTCCACTCGACGATCGCTGAGCTCAACTTCGCAATATCGTCGAACTCCATTCGACGATCGGTGAGCTCAGGTCGACGATTTTAACTCTGCATTGGATCTTTATCTCTGAGCTCAGTTCGACGATCTTTGAGCTCAGATCGACGATTATTTTGCTGCTTGAATTTTCCAGTTCGCTGAGCTCAGCTCGACGATAGCAGAGCTCAGTTCGACGATTTCAGTTATCTTTTAGAATTCAAATTCAAATCAGATAGAAGTTATTCTGCATTTAATTCAGAAGATCTGTCAGCCGTTTTCATTTACTTCTGGAGCAAGTTTCAAGGGATTTTTCAAGGAACAATTCAGTGGACTTTCCTTCAGAAGAAATTATGCAATTAAGGCTGTAATCAATGCAGACCAACGGCTATCTTTGACAGAGTGATATTCTATTCTGGCACAGAGAATAAAAGACAGAATGTTTTTCAATGAAATAGAGAAAAAAATACAGAGATTGACAAGAAGAGGACACACAACTCAATATACAGAGATCTTTCAAAATTTCTGTCAACAAGAATTCTGAAGAACACTCATCAGAGAGATCAAGCTTTCAAAAATCTTCAGATCTCTTCAGCTCTAAAGTGTTCAAGGCCAACATCATTTCAAGACTCCAGACACTCAACATTTCAGCTTGCTGAAATCATCTTTTGCTGGAGATCTATCTTTGAAGGCCTATCACCCTCAGCAAAGCTCATCTTCCCGAAGATCAAGGACTCAGGGGGAGCTTTGACATCAATCCACTTAGTCTTCTCAGTTGCTTGAGAAAGAGAAGACTGCCATCACTCTCTCACCCCCACTCTGTAAAGGGTTTTTCAAACTCCCTTCAAAAGTTTGAATCTGGTTTTTGAGCACCTTGTCAAAAGCTCATTGGTGGCAAGACACCTGATCAAAAAATCTGATTTGGTTTTTGAGCACCTTATCAAAAGCTCATTGGTGCCCAGGACACCTGATCAACTCATCCTGCAGTGGATTCATACCTAGGGTGGTAGAAGAGTGGATGTACCCAAGTTTGGGGAACCACTATAATTCCTTGTGTCATCTGGTTCTGCATGTTTTCTTTTTGTTTCTGGCCTAGATTCTCTTGTGCTTAGTTTCTGCATAGCTTAGTTTTGTGATTAGTTTTATTTCTGCTTCCCTGCTCACACTCATTACAACAATTGTTGTAAAGCTTTGCAAAAGTTTTTCTTTGTGTTATAAAAGCACCATATACTCTATTCACCCCCCTCTAGAGTATTTCAGATCTAGTTTCCCTTTCAATTGGTATCAAAGCCAGGTTGGTTAAACATACCATACCTGATTTGTTGTACAGGCTAACACCTGAACCCCAAGATCCCAAACTAGATCCTTCTGTTATATTTTATTATTAGATTTAGTTTGCACAACTCATGGCCCAAAACAAAGATTATGCAAGCACCAGACCTCCAGTGTGCAATCTGTCAAAGTTTGCACTTTGGAAAGCAAAGATTAGACTCTACATGAATTCTATTGACGAAGATATATTTAATTCTGTTTTGACAGTGTGTCCAAGACCCCCAGAAGCACAAGCACAAATGCTGTTCCACCTCCATCAGGAACAGATGCTGACATCAAAAAGTGGAAAGTAGCTGATGCCAAGGCAATGAACATTCTAGCTCAGACAATGTCAGATGACATTTTTCAAAAGGTAGCTGAATGTAATTCAGCCAAGGAGATTTGGGACAAGCTCTCAGAAATTATCTCTGGCTCAGCTGATGAGAGAAAGGACAGAAGATCCCATCTCATCTCCCAATATGAGAACTTCAAGAAGGGAGAGACTGAGTCAGTGGGAGACATGTACAACAGACTGAGTCTAATTGTCAGTGAACTGAGGACATTAGACAAAGAGATCTCACTGACAGAACTTAATGACCAGATCACCACTGAAGCCTTGTTGGGTAAGCTCAAATCTTATGAGCTACTCATCAAGAACAGAGAGGAAGAACAGAAGGCTGCTTCACCAGCCACAAGAAAGGAGAAGACCATAGCATTCAAGGCAACTGAGGATCTGCCTGAAGAAAAAGAACAGGCAATGATGAACTTCTCAGCTTGTTGGCCAAAAGATTCTATAAGATGGCCAGAAAGGACTTTAGAAGAAGATCATACAAGGAGCAGGATAAGCCAAGGTATGACAAGTCCATTGGCAATAACAAAGACATTATTTGCTTTGCTTGCAGGAAACCATGACATATAGTTCCTGACTATCCAGAGAACAAGAACAAGGACAGAACGGAAAGAAAAGAGAGAAGAAAGGAGAAAGACTCCAAAAGGAGTGGCAATATCAAACCTTATTCCAGCAAAAATAAGCATACAAGAAAAGGATTTGTTGTTGAATCCTGGAGTGAGACTGAAGAGGAGTCAGAAGCCTCTTCCAGCTCTAGTGATGATGAGGATGATGCAGAGGAAAAGGAGTTCTGCATGATGGCAATCAATGCCTCACAACACAACTCAGAGGAAGAGGAGTCAGAGTCAGACTCAGAGACTCAACCTGAAGAAGATCAGGTAATCAGCTCTATTGATTTTACTTCAGAAGATTTTAAATCTGAATTTAAAGCACTATGTTTAGACCTGCTAAAGTCTGAGAAAGAGATCATCTCTCTCAGAAATCAATTATCTGAACAAAATGTTTTAAAGTCAGAAAATCTCAAACTCTCTCAGGAGTTGGAGAAATGTAGGGAACAGATAGCTACACTGAAAAGTGAGCTCTCTGAGGCCAAGAAGCTTGAAGAATCCCTTAATGGGAGAAGCATCAAGCTGATGGACATCACAAGCACAGTGAACTCTAGAGATTAACAGTACACTGGGCTTGGGTGCTTCATCCAGCCAACCTATAGTCCTAACAACTCCCATCAAGTTTATTTCTAGCAAGGGAAAGGGAGTTGTAGAGGTTGCCAGGAAAAATTCTGATCTGCCTCAGAAAACTAAGTCCCAGCAGAAATCGTCGAACGAAGCTCGACGATCGCCGAATGAAGATCGACGATCGCCGAACGCAGCTCGACGATCTCAGGAAAATCGTCGAACGCTGATCGACGATCTCAGCCAAAGTCGTCGAACGAAGCTCGACGATCTCATATACCTGACCTCACCCATAGTCGACCGTCGAACGGAGCTCGACGATCTGACCCAAGATCGTCGAACTCAGCTCCAAGATCGTCGAACAGAGGTCAGAGCTCTGGAAAATTTCTTCAAAGGCAAATCAAAATTGAATCCTGAGGGTTCTTCATCCCAAATCTTCAACCCTTATACTGAATGGATTTTACCTCCAAGGAGATATCATCCTGAAGGATATAAGAGTCAGCCAGGGATGTCTTTCATTTTTGAATTTAGAGGTTATCAACCTAGGCCCAAGGTAAACTGGGTCAAAAACAAGTAAATTGTTTCATGTGCAGGTGAAGACCTATCCAACATCTAACCAGCAATGGTATTTGGATAGTGGGTGCTCTAAGCACATGACAGGGAACAAGGACAACCTCAATTCCTTTAGAGCCAAGCTTGGACCCAAAGTTATCTTTGGTGATTCCAACTTTGGACAAACTAAAGGATATGATGCAGTCTAGATTGGTTCTATAACCTTCAAGAAGGTAGCATATGTGGATGGACTGAAGCACAACCTAATCAGCATCAGTCAGCTATGTGATGAAGGCTAACAGGTGACCTTCAGCAAAACCTTATGCAAAATCAAGTCAGAGGACAACACAACTGTGTTGACAGGTAAAAGGAAAGGTAACATCTACCTAGTAGATTTTCTTTCAACTACTATAGATATCTGCTTATTTAATTCAGTCTGTAGACCAAATGTTTTATGGCATAAGAGACTAGGACACCTAAACCTTAGAACTATTGCTAGGCTCTCCAAGGACAACCTTGTTAGAGGACTACCTTCTGGCCCCTACAAGAAGGAAGGACTCTGCAAGGCTTGTCAATTAGGCAAGCAAACTAAAAACAGTTTTAAGTCACTTAATAAGAGTGATTCACCTAGGATATTGTATCTGTTACACATGGATCTATTTGGACCCATCACAGTACAAAGCCTAGGAGGGAAATCCTACACTTTAGTAATTGTAGATGACTTCTCTAGATTCACTTGGGTGTTCTTTCTAAGGAAGAAGTCTGATAACTTTAAGTGTCTGACAGAGTTTCTCAAATGTATAAAGATTGAGTTCAATACTCACATTGCCCTGATCAGAAGTGATCATGGGACAGAGTTTGATTCTCTTCTTATGCAAGAGTTCTGTCAGAGTGAAGGGATCAGGCATACTTTCTCAGCTCCTAGAACTCCTCAACAAAATGGGGTAGCTGAAAGGAAAAATAGAACCCTTATTGAATCTGCCACTACATTGTTGTCAGATGCTCATCTACCTCTATCCTTTTGGGCAGAGGCAGTGAACACCTCCAACTATGTGCTGAACAGAAGTCTGATACATAAACTGAAGGGAAAGACTCCCTATGAATTACTCAAAGGGAAGAAACCTAAAGTTGACTATTTCAGAATTTTTGGTTGCATTTGCTATATTCACAATAATGATAAGAAATATTTAGCAAAATTTCAAGCCAAAGCTGATGAAGGAGTGTTTCTGGGATACTCCATGATCAGCAAGGCCTATAGGGTCTATAATAAATCATCTTTGAAAATTGAGGAATCTGTTCATATTTCTTTTGATGAAACTAACATGTCTTTCAAGGAGAAGATTTCTTCTACCATAGAAACCTTTGCAGGAACACTCTCTAGTTGAAGATATGAACAAGTTACAGGTTGCTCAAGAGGATGAAAGCAGTGAAGATGAAAGCAATGCTCAACATATTGAAGCCACCACTTGAAGAGCCAGTTGTTGTACCACAAGAGGAAACAACAACACAGGTTGGTGAACAATCAACACCCCCTGTTGATTTAGTAACATCAAGAGACCATCCAATTACCCAAATAATTGGAGAACTCTCAGCTGGTGTGCAAACCAGAAATCAGGTCAACCAAAACCTGTTGCACACCTGCTTCCTTTCTCAAATTGAACCTCAGTCCATTCAAGATGCAGAGCAAGATCCACACTGGATCATTGCAATGCAAGAGGAGTTGCATCAATTTGAGAGGAACAAAGTATGGGAACTAGTGCCAAAGCCAAAGGATCATTCCATTGTTGGAACAAAATGGGTATTCAGAAACAAACTGGATGATCAAGGAGTAATAATAAGGAACAAGGCAAGGCTAGTTACCCAAGGATATTCTCAAGAAGAAGGAATTGACTACGACCAGACCTTTGCACCTGTTACAAGATTGGAAGCCATCAGAATATTTCTAGCTTATGCAGCTCACAAAGGCTTCAAGGTTTATCAGATGGATGTCAAGAGTGCCTTCTTAAATGGAGACATCAAAGAGGAAGTCTATGTCAGACAACCTCCAGGTTTTATCTCTCCAACTTATCCTGATTATGTTTTTAGACTGAACAAAGCATTATATGGTCTCAAGCAAGCTCCTAGAGCATGGTATGAGACCCTAGCATGCTTTCTCTTGGAAAATGGTTTTATCAGGGTTAGAGTAGACCAAACTCTTTTTATTAGAACCCATAAGTCCCATACCCTACTAGCACAAATTTATGTAGACGATATCATTTTTGGTTCTACTGACTCAAAATTGTGCAGAAGGTTTTCTAACCTAATGCATTCTAAATTTGAGATGAGTAGTATGGGTGAGCTATCTTCTTCCTAGGATTGCAAGTCAAACAACATGCTGAAGGCATCTTTATTTCTCAAACCAAATATGCTAATGAGCTGGTTAAGAAATTTGGCATGTCTGAGGCATCTTGTATGAAAACACCCATGCCTACCAATGCTGTATTGGATGCTGATGAACATGGGAAACCTGTTGATCAGACAACATATAGAGCAATGATTGGCTCTTTACTGTATCTTACAGCTAGTAGACCAGATATAATGTTTGCTACATGTATATGTGCTAGGTTCCAAGTAAGCCCTAGAGAGTCACACCTCACATTAGTAAAAGGATTCTCAGGTATGTTAAAAGTTGTCCAAATCTAGGTCTCTGGTATCCAAAAGATTCAGCATTTGAGTTAACTGGATTCTCTGATGCTGATTATGCTGGATGCAGAATTGACAGGAAAAGCACCAGTGGAACTTGTCAGTTCCTTGGTGATAGACTTGTCTCTTGGTTTTGTAAGAAACAAACATCTGTGTCAACTTCAACTGCTGAAGCTGAATATATGGCTGCAGGCAGTTGTTGTTCACAAATATTGTGGATTCAAAATCAACTCCTAGACTATGGTTACAACTTAGAGAAGTCTAAAATCTTTTGTGACAATACAAGTGCTATTTCCATAGCTCAAAATCCAGTCCTCCATAGTAGGACAAAACACATAGAGATTAGGCATCACTTCTTAAGGGACAATGTTGAAAAGAACAAAATTGAACTGCAATATATCCCAACTGATTTACAAAGGGGAGATATTTTCACCAAGCCTTTGGATGAAAAGAAACACACTTTCTTCCTAAATCAGTTAGGAATGTTAGATGGAGGAAGTCTTAAATTAATACCCAAGATTTTGAAAGCTAAAAATTGACCAAGACTAGGCAAAATTCTGATTTTTCTTAGTGTCTAGGATTTTCTGATCTCTGAACTGCGCTCGACGATTTCCCCAAAGATCGTCGAACGGAGTTCGACGATTTCCAGAATCGTCGAACTGAGTTCAGCGCCCCTCAGATAGTATGAACTATCTCTTCGGTCAACGATCGTCGAACGGCGCTCGCTCGACGATTTTGTTCCCTGAACGATCGTCGAACGGAGCTCGACGCCTTTCCAGATCGTCGAACGGAGATCGACGATGTTGGAGTCTCTTCAGATTCCTTTAGAAGCCTAGATCGTCGAACTGAGTTCAACGATCTTTCAATTCTGCGTCGAACCCTAATATAAAACTCATTTTTTCGCCGTCGTTCTCTCTTGCGCTTTCAATTTCTCTGCAAAAATTTTCTTCCCTCCAAACAGTTCTACGCTTGTTCGGTTTGTTTGTTAAGTTTTTGCAGGTACCATGGCCGTCTCAGTTGCTGTCCTCGCCGCAATGAAGTTTGATGCAGGATTTGACATTGATCTGGACTCCTTCAACACCACTGATCAAATCTTCCAGGACATCCTGAGTTTATTCAAGGATCAGCATTTGTCTGCCCTCATGACCACAAGAATCAAACTTGCCTCAGATGAAATAAAAGAATGGGTCTATACTGCTCACAATCCTAGACAACAACACCATAGTTGGATCTATTGCTGGAACCCAGGTACCTCTGACCCCAACAGTTTTAACAGAGTTTTTGGCTTGAGAAATGGTGAAGACACTGCTGAACTATCTGGAGAGGAATTTTCTGATATACTTGCCAGGATGGGTCATCCAGAGGGAAACCCTAGCAAGTTGTTTAAGAGGAACTTGTCAGTTGAATACAGGTTTCTAGCTGATGTTGTAGGCAAGGTGCTGTTGGCAAAGCATTCTGCACATGATACCATCTCCAGACATCAGCTCTGCCTCATGGGAGCTCTGGTAGATAGGAAAAGCTTAAACTGGGGAGAGGTCTTCTTTGACCTGATAAAGAAGAAGATTAATAAAACCTTTGTAAATTTTGGAAGAATTCTTGGAGTTTTCCTTCAGGCAAGGTGCCCTGCTCTGCTGGTCTCCTCTGGAGTGCACATCAATGCCTCCAAGAGACTCACCTGTGCCCTATTTGGGAAGTGGGACAGGCAAATTAGCAAGCCCAGCAGGCCCTCTTCAACTGCTCCTTCAGGCACCAGGACTCAAAGAGTCACTCCCCCCAGGTTTCTGCTGCTGCAGAAGACCTGGCTGTTGCTGGTGCTGCTTCCTCTCCTCCTCCAAGTTCAACCCTACCTCCAGCTCCATCCACCACTCCAGTTCCATCCACCATTACAATCTCCAGCCCATCTCCAACATCTATTCCATCTCCAGCAACAATTTCATCACCTCCAGTAGACCAATTCCACCCATTATTCTCATATCCACCACCAGATGTCACCTCATCTCCATCCATACCATCATTCACCCTTCTGGATGAATCCTACATGGATGATTCCCCCTCTTCTCCTCAAGAATTACCCTCCTCCTCAACATCTTTCCAAGATCTCCTCCACCACATCCTTGACCAACCCACATTCACTCCATCCATATCCATCCCCTTGTCCTCCATCTCCACAATCCCCACACCTCAGCCATCCATCCCTCCACCCTCCAGCCCTCCACTTCCAGCTTCCTCAGCCATCCCCAATACCCTCTACCTCTGCTCCTGCCATTGAGCATGTAGATCTGCCAGCCTTAGCTGACAAGTTGTATGAGCTACTTGCCCCCAGGCTCTCTCTTCTCATGGAGGCCTCCTTAGCTCCTCTGCAATAGTCAGTGGCAGCCCTGTCTACCAGGCTTTCCTCCCTCATTCCTCAGGCAGCACCTCCAGCAGTTTGCCTTGATACAGAGATATCTGCATCCAGGCAGGGGGAGATGCGCTATGAAGCCAGCCTTCATGCTGCTGTTGCTGCTGCTTCTGCTCCTGCTGTTGTTACTGCTGCTGCTGCTGCTGTGTTTGTATCTGCTGCTCCTGTTGCTGCTGCTCCAGTTCAGGCTCCTACTCCAGTCTTAGCAATAGACCTAAGGTCTTTGCTCTCTGCATTTGATACTGCATATTACAGCTACCTCCCAGAGCCACATGCTGTCCAGCCCCCTGAAGATCTATCCAAGGCTCTGGTGCCTCTCTCTGGCTGTGACCCCAACATTCTTTCCTCTTTTGTACTCTCAGTGATGACTGCTGCTGCTGCTGATGAAGAAAAGGCTGTATCTGCTTCTGAAACTGTCTTTGCTGCTGCTGAAGAAAATGTTCCAACTGCTGCTAAAATTCAAATTGTTTCTGATGAGCCCACATCCCAGGATTTTCTGATGACAGAGGCTGCTATTTTTGAGCCTGCTGAAGATTTTGTGTTGTTTCTGAAGCTGCTGCTGCCATCATTGCTGAAGTAACCAGTGTTGTTTCTGCTGTTGCTCCTGTATCTATTGTTACATCTGCTGCTGTATCTGTTTCTGTTGCTCCCTCTGCTTCTGCCCCATCTGCTGCTGTTCAACTGAAAGAAGATTTGATGAAGAGGATTGATGCTTTATATGATGCTCAGAGATCTGAATCTGATGACTACAACACTGCCTCTGATGATTCTTCTGCCACCATTGCAAGGAAAAGGAAGGCAAGAAGTAAGGCAATGAAAAGGGTTCCACCTTCCAAAGTAAAAGATGATAATGATATTCCATACTATATTCTGCACAACTGCCCAATTACTGAACATTGGATGCAGTTCTCTAAAAATCAGCTAAAAGCAATGAAGAAGAAAAGGAAGTATGAGAAGGGCTCCTCCCAGTTCAAGCACCCTCATCCTCCTCCACCACCTCCACCTGATGCAGGTGCAGGTGGCAGCTCTGCAAGCCAAGCTCCATCTAGAAGCCAGGCTCCCTACCAACCCCATGCTAGAACCTATCAAAGGGAAAGCCAGCCTAGGGGTTCTTACTCTAGGAGAGGAGGATATAGGGGAAATCAAAGAGAGACTCAAGTTTATTCTAAAGGGCATTCCAGGCAGTATCCTTACTCCAGGGGAGGACATGCTTCATCTGATACTTCTTCTGGTCCATTCCCCTATAAGCTCAAAGAAACTGTGACTGCCAGGACTCCTCAAGATACTTCTTCCAACAGGTATGAACCACCTGTACCATTTGAGGACCCTGAGAAGAATCATGTTGCTTGGACTGCTAGGATGAAGGAGTTGGCTGCATTAGACCAGATAAAGAAAGCCAAAGAACAAGGCCTAGACACCTCCAATATTTCTACTATGTCAGAACAAAGACAGAAGGAATTAGAGAGATATGCTTGCAGCAAATTTTTTGATGCAGAAAGATATATGGAATTGCATCCTGCTACTGTGGTTCCAAGGGCTACTAAGCAAATTTATTTGGGTACAGCTGATGACACCAGATCCAAACAAGAAGCTTTAAATCCTAACAGAGAAATCAAAATGGTAAAAGGCAAAGAGAAAAAGTAACTCTGTAAGGTGACAATCCTTGGTTTTTCTGACTGCTGTCTGGATATCATGTTATACATTTCTCTGTGATGTTTCTGCATTGTGTCTAGCTGCTATTGTTTTCATGTTTTTCTGATTGTATGATGTTATTTGATTTTTCCAAAGTCTGTAAATAGTAATCCTAACCCAAATAGGGGGAGATTGTTGGAACACCCTATTACTAATTTGGGTCAGGATCACTATGTCTCTAGGAATCTGTGTTTGACCTTCTGTATAGCTTAATAGGTCAATTAGAATTGAGTCTAAGGGTTAGAAGTCTAGGATTGGAAGCTGCCCTGAAGACCAAGTTTTTCTGTAGACCAAGTCTAATCGTCGAGCTCAGCACGACGATTCGTCGAACTCCGGTCGACGATCGTCTAGCTCAACTTCTGTAGATCGTCGAGCTCCATTCGACGATCGCTGAGCTCAACCTCATAATATCGTCGAGCTCCACTCGACGATCGCTGAGCTCAACTTCGCAATATCGTCGAACTCCATTCGACGATCGGTGAGCTCAGGTCGACGATTTTAACTCTGCATTGGATCTTTATCTCTGAGCTCAGTTCGACGATCTTTGAGCTCAGATCGACGATTATTTTGCTGCTTGAATTTTCCAGTTCGCTGAGCTCAGCTCGACGAAAGCAAAGCTCAGTTCGACGTTTTCAGTTATCTTTCAGAATTCAAATTCAAATCAGATAGAAGTTATTCTGCATTTAATTCAGAAGATCTGCGAGCCGTTTTCATTTACTTCTGGAGCAAGTTTCAAGGGATTTTTCAAGGAACAATTCAGTGGACTTTCCTTCAGAAGAAATTATGCAATTAAGGCTGTAATCAATGCAGACCAACGGCTGTCTTTGACAGAGTGATATTCTATTCTGACACAGAGAATAAAAGACAGAATGTTTTTGAATGAAATAGAGAAAAAAATACAGAGATTGACAAGAAGAGGACACACAACTCAATATACAGAAACACTTTTCAAAATTTCTGTCAACAAGAATTCTGAAGAACACTCATCAGAGAGATCAAGCTTTCAAAAATCTTCAGATCTCTTTAGCTCTAAAAGTGTTCAAGGCCAACATCATTTCAAGACTCCAGACTCTCAACATTTCAGCTTGCTGAAATCATCTTTTGCTGGAGATCTATCTTTGAAGGCCTATCACCCTCAGCAAAGCTCATCTTCCTGAAGATCAAGGACTCAGGGGGAGCTTTGACATCAATCCACTTAGTCTTCTCAGTTGCTTGAGAAAGAGAAGACTGCCATCACTCTCTCACCCCCACTCTGTAAAGGGTTTTTCAAACTCCCTTCAAAAGTTTGAATCTGGTTTTTGAGCACCTTGTCAAAAGCTCATTGGTGGCAAGACACCTGATGAAAAAAATCTGATTTGGTTTTTGAGCACCTTATCAAAAGCTCATTGGTGCCCAGGACACCTGATCAACTCATACTGCAGTGGATTCTTACCTACCCATCTCGCATTTATCATAATTTTAGTGGAGCTTCATCTTGCTTAAATCTTGTACTTCCTGTTCAACCTTGGAACTTTGGGTTTTTAAAATAAATAAATAAATTAGCATTTAAATTATGAAAATTAGGAAATTGTGGATTCAGTCTACATATGCCCATATAGACCTCTAATAATTATTATATAAGCATTGGATGATCATATAACATACTTCCCTTTTTATGGGTCATATAACTTAAGTGGTCTGCATTTAGCAAAACTGTAGGAAATCATTTGGGATATGTTTTAGAGCATATGTGATGGGTCTTGTTGGCTTGCTGGAAGGATAAACAGTAATAGGTGCATCTTGGAAGATAATGTGAGTAGGGAGTTATTTTGGCTAGGGTTTAGAGGTGCTCGGGACCGACGCAAGATCGTCCTCCCCGAGGTGAGTGGAGTCAAATCACCTTAGGATTAGCCTATCGTAACATGAGGAAGTAATGGGTAAGGGGATCAACCAATAATAATAATAAGTACCTTGCGAAAGGTAACGCTGGGCGTAATCCCAACATAGTTCCTAGTGCCCCTTGAGAGCCCTTCACATGGAATACCGGGGGCAGTCCTGGGTTAACGTAAACTATATTAACAAGCTGAAAAGAGTAACTTAGTAATTAGGGTTGCACCTTACACAAACACTGTTAGCACCAAAAGTTAGCTGGGAGCTCCGGCTCGGATGGTTAAAAGGCGGACTTTGGGTCCGGGGAGCTTCGGCTTGATTGTTTGAGACGGACGTGTTGGTCCGGGGAGCTTTGGCTCGGTTCTTGATTACGCTAATTTGCATGTGCATAAAAGGAAAGGAATTAAGGTGGTGGGTCTTCGATATTGGAGGGTCGATTCACCGATGCCAATACGTCGACTCGGCAAGTGTGGTTAGCACTTCGCCAACAGAAGTCCGGTGCGCCAGCCGGCAAGAGTACGCAGGAGTCCGCTTCGTGCACCAAGTGTTGAGGCGTACGATAGGTCTGACCGGTAGTGCTTTACTGGTTTAGAGGTGGGCGAGGCCCAACCCACCTCTTCCGTCTGCCACTACGGAGGTATCTTGGGAGGTTACGGCTCCAGAAAGGGGGAACTAAAGGTCTGTGTACACAGAGTCGGGTGTGTGCGTTGCACTTGCATGCCCATCATACCCACTTGCATGTCATAGCATAATCGAATCATTTAACCCCTGACACCTAATGTATAAGTGGAATGGGACGCTTATACATTACGACCTGCAAAATGACCCCTTGGTCTATAAGCTTGTGTGGGCAAGTTTATAAATTAAGGTTAATTTTGACATATATATTTACTGCTGTGTGAAAACCGACACCCCAACGTATAAATTGGTATGAGACTTTTTATACGATGGGAGCCTTGCAGAAGACCCCTTGGCTTATGCGTTCTCACATAAGTGAAGGTTACCTTTCATATTTCAGCTTATTGTCTATACCTGTTATAGAATTGCTAGTATAGGTCCGCTGCCATCTGTTTTTGACATTCTCCACCTTCAAGTCCTCCCCTTTCTTCCTCTCCGCTCGGTGCTTAGGAGCCGTGGGGGAAGGGGCGGGGGATGATAGGACTTAGTCTTTTAGACTAACGGTTTTCGAACCGCATCATTTAGGGGATCGTGGAGACCAGCATGGAGGAGCAGCCCCAGAGACCGATGCGCTTGGAGGTGGGGCAGTCTAGCTCCGGAGTTCATACAGCCGGGACCGTGAGTCTCGACCTTGAGTAGTTTTTCTACTTTTGCTTCCGCATGAGTGATTTTGTAGTGAGGATATGATGTACCGGGCATAAGCCCGTATTTTGCTACTCTGATGTTATATTCTGTGGACACTCCCTTCGTGGAGATTTATTCGATGATATGTGATTTTCTGTGGACTGCAATTTGCATTTACATTATTGTGCTACTTTTCTGTGATCGAATTGGCCGGCAGAATCGGCGCTTTGTGGTGATGACCCTTCAGGGCGTGAAGGAGTCACCGCAAAACGGCGGTTCTGGGCCTAAGACCCCGGTGTCGAAAAGGAAAAAAAGGGGGGGGGGGTCTTACAAGTGGTATCAAAGCAGACCTCGATCGAAAAGTAGCAGTCCACAACCCTGGGTCACCCCCGCGCGAGTTTAGTTTGGGGACAAACTAAGCAGCGGAAGCAATGGTGTGCCCATATGGGGGATCACATGTAAATTGTCCACTTCTTATTAGGGATTGAGTTGATTACCTGCTAATGTAGCTCGTTTTTGCAGCCCCTAGCTCAGCCCACCCCACAAGGTGGAGCTCAGCCCACCCCACAAGGTGGAGCTCAGCAGACTCCAGAGATTGCACCACCTCCCATAGTCCCCACACCTTTCCTTCAGTCAGACATGGGGCAAACTCTTACAGCTATCCTTGAGGCCTTCCGGGCTCAGCAGGCTCTGGCCCAGCAGCCAAACCCAGGGGCCAACTGGATGAGCACCTTCCGAGGACTCTCTCCCCCGTCATACTTGGGGACAGAGTCGGCAGTGCGGACAGAGGAGTGGCTGGATGTTATTTACAAGATGTTGACTGGTATACGATGCCCTTAGGAGGAGAGGGTGGCCTTGGTGGTATCTTGCTTGGAGTCCCATGCCAAGAGGTGGTGGAAGACGCTGTTGGACACGACGTTTGCCGATAGGGAGATTGCAGAAATAACTTGAGAGGAATTCAGGGCCACGCTGCTGGAGCACTTTGTTCCGCAGTCGGCCAGGGATGAGTTGGAGGAGCGGTTCTTGCAGCTGAGGCAGGGCACCAGGACGGTGGTGGAGTACCACCGAGAGTTCGACCATTTGGCCCGATATGCGGGTTCTTACCAGCTGGACGAAGCAAGATACGTCAAGAGATTCTATAAGGGCCTAAAAGAGGAGTTGAGGGAGGCCCTGCTGTTTGTATCTGACGGGCCTATCTCTCGGATTTTGGAGATGGCAAAGAGGATTGAGGCCGATTGGCACACCACTCGGGGCCAGAAGCAGCAAGCAGAGGATCAGGGACGGAGGGCCCAAAATGATCAGCGGCGAGGCACCATACCAGATGGGAGAAGGGCAGAGGAGCAGCCCCATCAGGACGTGAGGCAGGAGCCGAGAGAGCAGATGGTTTTGGCCCCACAACCTCTTCGGATACATGAGATGCTGAGACCCGGGGGTATGGCGTATCCCCCGACGGAGTGCTTCCATTGTCATCAGGTGGGGCACCTCCGGAGAAACTGCCCCATGAGGGGGGCACCACCTCCAGTACCACAGGGTGGCCCACCTGCCCAGCATTTCGGAGGCCGAGGACGCAGCCGAGGACGTGGTTACCAGGGAGGAGACCGAAGACAGGAAAGGGAGCAGACATATGCCTTGGATCTGGCACAGCCTCGAAATCCAGAGCGGGTCATCACAGGTAAGCTAAGATGTTTTTTTTTAAATTGTTTAAACTAAATTCCCGTCTCAATTGCTCAACAAGTAGAACTGCCCTAGGTAGAATAAATAGGAAAGAAAATGTGTTATGAAATACTAAGACCTTTAATCATCACAGGTATAGTCTTCATCAGTGGCAAGCCCGCCTATACTCTGTTCGACACGGGTTCCTCGCACACATTTATGTCGGAGGCCTTTCTGGAAGGGCTGGAAGGAGTGGAACGTTTCACATGCCGGATGAGTAGGGTGCGTCTACCCGACGGATCGGATATACTCACCTCAGCCCACTGCAGTATGGAGGCGGAGATTGGAGGGAAGTCGTTCGAAGTTCCGGCAATGGTCCTGAGGATGCCAGTCTTCGAGCTGATCCTGGGCATGACTTTGTTGCAGTGGAATCATGCCCAGATTGATTGTCAAGCGAAGAGGATCACCGTGAGGCACGGGGACTCTACCATCATCATCGAAGGTATAAGACCTGCCTCACGCATACCCTTATCTTCGGTACAGGCCGTTAAGGCCTACTTACAAGGGGAGGAGGTCTACGAAGTGCTATTCGAGATGGCGGAGGCCACGAGTTCTATATCGATTATCCTGGTGGTGCGGGAGTTTGAGGACGTCTTTCCGGAAAAATTACCCGGATTACCCCCACGCAGGGAGCGGGACTTCCAGATACAGCTTGTGCCGGGGGCCAAGCTAGCGTACAAGGCACCTTACCGGATGGCCCCAAAGGAGTTGACAGAGTTCCAGAGCCAGCTTCAGGAGTTAGTGGAAGACGGATTTGTCCGGCCAAGCTCTTCACCTTGGGGAGCCCCGGTATTGTTCGTCAAGAAGAAAGACGGGACCCTCGGATTATGCATCGATTACCGAGCACTAAATCGGCTGACGGTCCGGAACACCTATCCACTACCAAGGATAGATGAGCTGTTCGACCAGCTGCAGGGAGCGCAGTTCTTTTCGAAATTAGATTTGAGGTCGGGATACTACCAGCTTCGGATTCGGGAGGAGGACATCCAGAAGACTGCTTTTAGTAGCAGATATGGTTTATACGAGTTTACGGTGATTCCCTTCGGGCTCACCAATGCACCATCAGCATTCATGACCCTCATGAACCAAGTCTTCAAGGAATATCTTGATGTGTTTGTTATTGTGTTTATCGATGACATCCTCATTTACTCGAGGACGGAGGAGGAGCACACTCGCCATCTGACACTGACCCTGCAGCGACTGCGGGAGAACCATCTTTATGCGAAGTTTAGTAAATGACAGTTCTGGCTGAAGGAGGTGGGCTTCTTAGGCCACATCATCAGTGGAGCCGGATTGGCAGTGGATCCGGCAAAGATTCAGGCTATTCGGGATTGGCCGCATCTGAAGACAGCCATCGACGTACGGAGTTTTCTAGGACATGTCGGTTACTACCGGAAGTTCGTGGAGGGATTCTCTCGAATCGCCCTCCCGCTCACCTCCTTGACAAAGAAGGAGGTACCGTTCGTGTGGACCCCGCAGTGCCAAGCAGCCTTCCAGGAGCTGAAGGATCGGCTAACCTCGACTCCCATCCTTACTCTCCCATTGGGGAGGGAAGGATTTCAGGCCTACACTGATGCTTCCTACCAGGGTATGGGAGCTGTACTGATGCAGAAGGACCATGTGATTGCATATGCATCTCGTCAATTGAAGAAGCACGAGCAGAACTATCCGGTGCACGAACTTGAGATGGGGGCGGTCGTTTTTGCTTTGAAGGTTTGGCGTCATTATCTGTATGGAGTCCACTGCGACATCTATTCCGACCACAAGAACCTGAAATACGTTGACATGCAGAAGGAACTGAACATCAGACAGAGGCTCTGGGTGGAGTTCCTTGCAGATTATCAGTATGAGATGCACTATCATCCAGGGAAGGCAAACGTGGTGGAGGACGCATTGAGTCGGAGAGCTGCCACTTCCGAAGTCGGGCCTCAGGTTATGTCTATGGAGCTGGTGAGGAGATTGGAGGATATGCACATCACACTGGTGACATCCGAGGACCCCGAGCTTTACACGGAGTATTTAGCAGCGGTGAGTGCTTCAGACGATATCCGGGACAGGGTCAGAGAGGGACAGAGGCGAGATGTCAATTTGGAGCCGATATTCTGGGCCTTGGAGAACGGTATAGCAGGATATTACACGATGAGGGACGGCGTGGTATGCTTCAGAGGTCAGACTTATATACCGAGAGGAGGCCAGGTCCGGGAGGATATCATGGCGGAAGCCCACCACAGCAGATACTCGGTGCACCCGGGCATCACGAAGATGACTGCGGATTTGAAGAAGACTATGTACTGGCCTGGCATGAAGAAGGATATCACTCGGTTTGTGACCCACTGCGAAGCTTGCCAGCTAGTGAAGGAAGAGTGCAAAAACCCTGTGGGGTTGCTGCAACCACTCCCGGTAAAATAGTGGAAGTTCGAAGACATCGCGATGGATTTTATCCACGGACTTCCCCGATCATGAACAGGGAATGACTCAATTTGGGTCATCGTCAATCGGTTGACTAAGGTAGCCAGGTTCATTCCGATCAGGAAGGATGACGCTGTGGGAGTATTAGTACGGAAATTTGTGGAGCAGTTCGTTTGATATCACGGGGTGCCCAAGACGATCGTGTCAGATTGGGATGGCCGGTTCACTTCCAGGGAGTGGAGATCTGTGCAAGCTTACTTAGGCACGCGATTGACCTTCAGCACTGCATTCCATCCCCAGACGGACGGGCAGACAGAACGCACCAACTGGATGCTAGAAGATCTTTTGAGGCTATGCATTTTGGACCGCGGGGAACCGTGGGAGAAACTCTTACCCCTAGTCGAGTTCTCCTATAACAACATCTATCAGTCCAGCATCAGGATGCCGCCTTACGAAGCCTTGTATGGAAGGAGATGCCGGACCCCGCTTTCTTGGGTTCAGGATGAAGATCCTAAGGTGTTGGGATCAGAGTTTGTTGAAGACACCGAGGCTCAGGTGAGGCTGATTAGAGACAGGATGCTAGAGGCGCAGAGCAGACAGGCTAAGTACTATGATGACCGACATCGGCAGGTGGAGTTCCAGGTGGGAGACCGTGTGTTTTTGAAGATCCGGCCCATGCATGGAGTCTCGCGGGTGCGTGGTCGGAGGAAGAAGCTCAGCCCTAGGTACATGGGCCCTTACAGGATCCTGGAGCGGATCGGGCCCCTGGCCTACAGGCTGGAGTTACCACCAGAGCTGGAAGCTCTGCAGGACGTCTTCCATATTTCTTCGCTGAGGAGGGCTCTGCTACGCCCGGAGCAGCAGATTTTGACCACCGAAGGGACGGTAGCTTCAGACCGGTCAGTTCGTTTGGAGCCGGTTAGGATCGACGACCGAGGAGTACGGGTCCTGCAACGCAAGAAGGTCCCACTAGTCAAGGTCCTGTGGAGGAACCACGGCCAGGAGGAGCATACCTGGGAGCCGCAGGACTTGATGCGACAAAGATACCCAGAGCTGTTCAGTCAGGTATACCTCACAAACCCCTCAAGATGTTTAATTTATTTTCCTGCTTTAAACTACTAAGAGCTGCTTTAGGCCGATAGAGGCTTATCTTTTATTTATTGGGGGCTTATCTTTGTATATTAGGATCTTGGTTTGCCAATTGGGCGAAATGGTCATAGATCTAGGTTTCCCTTTAAACCTAATTTAGCAAACATGGCGTCATGATGGGATTTTACAAGTTTCTTTTCTTCGGTAGAAAGTCCCGTAGGCTCAACCTTGATTTCGGGGACGAAATCTTTGTTTTGTTTATTGGGACTTGTAACATCTCATTTCCAACTAGACCCCTAAGAGTGGTTTTGGCCATGACTAAGTCATGACAAAACCCTAGGAAGCCAAAAATGGACCAAGAGATAGGGGACAAAATGTGGAAAATCATCATGGTCTGCAAATAGTAGAACTTTAAACAATGGTTTAGGATGACCATGGGCTACACCTTAACCCCAAGACCCTACCACAACACCCCTAATACCTTGGGAGGCCCATTAGAGCCATAAGGACCCATTGGGGTCAACCAAAGAGGCTCAGTTGACCAAGGTCAACCCTAGCCCTAATTGGGTCAAACTAGCCTACTTAGGGTCAATTGACCTGCTCCTATCCTAGAGGACCCCACCTATGCCCTCCTAACCCTAAAGTGAGGTCAGTGGGTCACTAAGGACACATTGGGGCCAGCCCTAGAGGCCAGGTTGACTCAGGTCAACTCAAGCTCCTAATCTGGTCAAAGTACCCTTACTAAGGGTATGTGACCTCCAAAGTGTAGGGTAACCCTACATAACCCTACCTAGACCTTAGGGGAAGCCAATGGGTCACCAAGGACCCATAGGGGTCAACCCAATTGGGCATGTTGACCCAAGTCAACTCTAGCCCTAAAATGGTCAAAGTGCCCTTACCAAGGGACATGTGACAACCAAGATGTGCAACCCACCCTATGCAAGTAATCCTAGACCTTAAGGGAGTCCAATGGGTCACTAAAAACCCAATGGGCTCAACCCAGATGGTCAAATTGGCCCAGGTCAACCCTCATTTAAGCCAAGTCAAACCTAGCCCAAAAGGGCTAACCCAAGCTCAAGCCATTTTTCCCTTAGGCTAATATCACTTTCATAATCATCATGGCTAAGTGGGCTGCACATAGCCACTGGTGTTGACCAGTCAACATGGGTGACTAGGAGAGAGAAAGGAGCTCCCTCCATGTTAATGGTGGAGAGAGAAAATGGGGGAGAGGAAGGGGAGAGTGGAAAGCCGGCCAAGGAGATCAACAGCCGCCATTTATGGCTGCAATCAACTACTCTAGGGAAGAGGAGTTGATTCCAGCCATTTCCCGGCCACCAAGATGAAGATTCAGCCCCCCCCCCCCCCCCACTCAACCCGAGCCAAGCCTTCAAGGGCATTAATGGCCATTGATGTTTGGCCTCTCCCCTCCCCCAACTGATGATTTATACACCATCAGTGACATGAGAGGATCCCTTCCCATCGTTTACCGTAGGAATTCAGGCAACTTGACTGCACTGTTGCAGAAATCCGGCCGGCGGCACCACCACCATGGCAACCCGAAGATCGACTCGCATTCAGGCTGCCAGGAAGGTCCTCCCCCTCTCCTTAACACACGGGTAGATCACAGGACTACTTAGGTTGAAGTTTCGGGCTCAATTGAGCCCGATCCAAACCAGGAATTTTCATGGTTTTCGGCTAAAATGAACTTGCTAGAACTGCCGGAAAATGCCTCTCCGGCGGCAGAGCCACCGCCTGGCGATAGCCCCCACCTCAACGGAGGTGGTGGTGGCGGTGGCCGGCCTGGGAAGGGGCTGGATGGCCGGCGGCAACCGCTTGAAGTCGGCCCAGGAAAAATGAATCCTGGCCGTCGGCTCAACGAAGGAGATGAACGGATCCCGTTCATCTACGCCAAGATTCGTGCTCCATCAGAAATTAAACTATAGGAATCAATTTCTTGATTATTTCATTTCTGTCATACTATATACACTAAATGGTTTTAATTTTTAAAAATACTTAGGGCCATCAGGTGGAAAAACTTTCAATATGAAAGTTGTAGCCCTATGGGTCTAATATAATCAAAATTGATTTAGACCAATTTGGGTGCTTGGCTTGACCAGGGCACCCATTTTGGTGGGACATACCCTTAGGGCTAGGCAGTCATTAAACTGAGTGCCCACACCTCATCCCTGGTCCAAATTAATTGAAATTTTGGCAGGGACCCTAATCTAGCTATACCCAGGGCCTGCCCAAAAAGCAGACTTTTTGGAGACACTTTTCCTAAAGTTTTTGCTTTTATTTAATAAAGCTAGGGTAATTTAATTAAGTGGTCAAATGACCTCCAAACCCTCCCAAATTTTGGGGAGTGGTCCCTGACATCAAGACCTAGTATTGTACAAATTTGAGCACATTTGGATAGGTTTTGGTTAGGGAATCACCAAACCCTAGTTTGGTCTTAAGAGGGCATTTTTGATTAAAAGTGCACTATGGATTTAGGGTGGTCCCCTCCCCTCAACAGAGGCAGACGTTTTGGACACTGACTTGGCATGGACAATGCCACCCCTTTGAGGAAAATGGGATGATTTAAACTTGATTTGCCCTAGGGTTCAACCTCAAACCCTAAGGAAGGACTTTTGAGGGTTGTGAAGGACATGGGGACAAATGCCCTTGCATGTCCTTGGAAACCTAGTAGAATTGAGGCTAGTATAACCTACGATCTCTGGTAGGAAATTTATTATAATTAGAGTAAGGTAGACACCTAAAAACACTAACCCTAGTTTTAGGGTAGGAGCACAAATTTGGAGATTCAGCTACTAAACCTTTCCCAAATGTTTTGAAACTTGGGTAGAATAGGGTTTAGGCCGCCTAGAACCTCTAGTAATTTTTGAAGAATTTTATGGATTTTATTCTTGGTACTTCATTTGTTAATTACCAAAAGGACCAAAGTGATGTTTGATTTTATTCGGGATGTTAGGTGCTTTAAAATATGATGAAACTTAGTCAGAGGTTATTATAGGGCTAGTTGATCATCTCTGAATTTTATCACAATTTTCAATTAATTCTATTTGGTACTTCCTTCATTAATTTCAGAAAGGGGCTTTGTTAAAGAAAATTCATTATTGAGGATATATCTATTGAAAAATCATGAGGCTTAGGTTTTGATGTTTTTAGACCAAAATTTACTTGTTGAAATTTATTTATAATTTTTAGAGGTCTGTTTTCAGAACTTTTTTTACAAGGTCATATTTTTGAGAATAGGATATTTAATTAATTTAGGGAATAATTCTTTCAACCAAATCATGAAAGTTTACTTAGAGGGTTTATGTTCCCTTACAACCATCCTGGAATTTTCTCTGAATTTTTGGAATTATGTTTATTGTACATACCCTTTTAATGATTTATTTTGGAATAAATTTGGAAATATAATTTGAGGGCTGAAATCTTGCTGGAAAATTTGGAGGTTCTGGATTTGTAGATGATTACCCATCTCGCATTTATCATAATTTTAGTGGAGCTTCATCTTGCATAAATCTTATACTTCCTGTTCAACCTTGGAACTTTGGGTTTTTAAAATAAATAAATAAATTAGCATTTAAATTATGAAAATTAGGAAATTGTGGATTCAGTCTACATATGCCCATATAGACCTCTAATAATTATTATATAAGCATTGGATGATCATATAGCATACTTTCTTTTTACGGGTCATATAGCTTAAGTGGTCTGCTGTTGGGTACATTGGTTTAAAATGTACCTGATTTGAAGAAGCCTCACCCAACTCAATGATATACATCAAAATGTATTTGATGTGTTTTTGAGTTACTTGTGCAGGTTAAGTATTTGCAGGACTGAAGCAAAAAGTTTCTAAGTATATGTGTCGACACCCAGAGGGAAAGTGTCGACACTTAAGAAGACTTGTGTCGACACCCAGGCAAGCAGTGTCGACACTTGGAGTCATTGTGTCGACACTAGGGATGCTGAGTCGACACCAGACACAAAGTGTCGACACAAGGAGCTGTGTCGACACTCAGTGAAGAAAAGTGCAGTAAAGCTGTGTCGACAGTTAGCAGCAGTGTCGACACCTAGAAGAACTGTGTCTACATCAGAAAGTGTCGACACTTGGAGCTGTGTCGACACTTAGCAAAAGTCAGCAGAGACTAAGTATAAGTGTCGACACCCAGAACAATGTGTCGACACTCAACAGAAGAGTCAGCACTTGAAGTAAGTGTCGACACCCAGAACAATGTGTCGACACTCAACAGAAGAGTCAACACTTGAAGTAAGTGTCGACACTCAGAACAATGTGTCGACACTCAACAGAAGAGTCAGCACTTAAAGAAAGTGTCGACACAAGACAGTATGTGTCGACACTCAGCTGAAGACTCAACACTTGAAGAAAGTGTCGACATATGGAGCAGAGTAGACACTTAGCAAAGAACATCAAGATCAACAAAATATTCTAAGTACAAGTGTCGACACTAAGGGGATGTGTCGACACTCAGCTAAAGTCTCAACAGAAGAATCAAGTGTCGACACAAGGAGCTGTGTCGACACTCAGCAAGTATCAACACTAAAGACATGTGTCGACACCAAGAAGCAGTGTTGACACTTAACAGATTCAACACATGAAGATGTGTCGACACAAAGGAGATGTGTCGACACTTAGAAGAATTCAGCAAAATACAGAAGATCAAGTACTTGTGTCGACACTCAATTTCAGTGTCGACACATGCAGAAGAAACTGTGTCGAGACATAGAATCTACAACACAAGGAGTTGTGTCGACACCTTGTAGACTTGTGTCGACATTTACACAACTTGTGTCGACACTTGGTATATAAGTGTCGACACTTAAAGACAGAAAGTCTTGACACTTTCAGACAGTTAGAGAACTTTCAAGAACTGACTGGATGACTTGACAGCTGCCGTTCCAGCCGGTCTACAGCACTTATTAGAGTTGTCAGAAAGCAGTTATGAACCGGACCAGCCGGTTACCATGAAGAAGGCCTATAAATAGGCTTATACAGTCTACAGAAAAAGTAGAGTTGAAGATTGATAAAGTTCAAATTATTGATCAAGTATCTAACAAAGAAGATCTAGCTATTTCTTGAAGAATAAAGTGCAGATCTAAGAAGTTGGAGAGAGAGCTCCATCCAAGAAATCAGCCGTTGGAACTAGGCTGAGAAGAAGGGTTCAGATTTATTCTAGATCTTAAAAAGCAGAGATCAAGGATCAACTGCAGAAGGAGTCAATCTTATTGAGTTCTACTTTCAAGAAGCTTTGAAGAAAGCTAAGTCAGATTGATTTCAGCTGAGTTCTTCCAAGAACTCATCAAGAAACTCACAACTCCCCTCTCTTGTCTTTGGGTTGCTGAGTTAACAATTGTATAATCATTTTTATCTTGTAGGATCCTTTGGATCTGAGTTTTGTAAGCCTGTAATTACAAAGGCTGAGTGTATTGGAGGGTCGATGCACCGACGCCAATACGTCGACTCGGCAAGTGTGGTTAGCACTTCGCCAACAGAAGTCTGGTGCGCCAGCCGGCAAGAGTACGCAGGAGTCCGCTTCGTGCACCAAGCGTTGAGGCGTACAATAGGTCTGACCGGTAGTGCTTTACTGGTTTAGAGGTGGGCGAGGCCCAACCCACCGCTTCCGTCTGCCACTATGGAGGTATCCTGGGATGTTACGGCTCTAGAAAGGGGGAACTAAAGGTCTGTGTACACAGAGTCGGGTGTGTGCGTTGCACTTGCATGACCATCATACCCACTTGCATGTCATAGCATAATCGAATCATTTAACCCCTAAAACCTAATGTATAAGTGGAATGGGACGCTTATACATTAGGACCTGCAAAACGACCCCTTGGTCTATAAGCTTGTGTGGGCAAGTTTATAAATTAAAGTTAATTTTGACATATATATTTACTGCTGTGTGAAAACCGACACCCCAACGTATAAATTGGTATGGGACTTTTTATACGACGGGAGCCTTGCAGAAGACCCCTTGGCTTATGCGTTCTCAAATAAGTGAAGGTTACCTTTCATATTTCAGCTTATTGTCTATACCTGTTATAGAATTGCTAGTATAGGTCTGCTGCCATCTGTTTTTGATATTCTCCACCTTCAAGTCCTCCCCTTTATTCCTCTCCGCTCAGTGCTTAGGAGCCGTGGGGGAAGGAGCGGGGGATGATAGGACTTAGTCTTTTAGACTAACAGTTTTCGAACCGCATCATTTAGGGGATCGTGGAGACCAGCATGGAGGAGCAGCCCTAGAGACCGGTGCGCTTGGAGGTGGGGCAGTCTAGCTCCGGAGTTCATACAGCCGGGACCGTGAGTCTCGACCTTGAGTAGTTTTTCTACTTTTGCTTCCGCATGAGTGATTTTGTAGTGAGGATATGATGTACCGGGCATAAGCCCGTATTTTGCTACTCTGATGTTATATTCTGTGGACACTCCCTTCATGGAGATTTATTCGATGATATGTGATTTTCTGTGGACTGCAATTTGCATTTACATTATTGTGCTACTTTTTTGTGATCGAATTGCCCGGCAGAATCGGCGCTTTGTGGTGATGACCCTTCATGGCGTGAAGGAGTCACCACAAAACGGCGGTTCTGGGCCTAAGACCCCGGTGTCGAAAAGGAAAAAAAAGGGGGGGGGGAGTCTTGCACAGAGTCTGCGCGCTCTTGTGGATAGGTGTGCGCGAACCCTAGGTCGCCTTCGAAGATTAAGAACCTAGAGGTCCAGTTGTGGATCTTGTTAGGAAGACCCACAACCTTCATCCCTCTTCAGTAAAAGTATATCACACCCTTGTAAGGGCGGCCTCCGGATGAGGTTATTGAGCGGATTGAGAACATCTTGCGGAAGATGTTCATAGAGAAGGCGATCTTCCCAGACCGCAAGAAAGAGATAAAGCTGCAAATAGCAGCAAGAGTGTTGGGCGCGAGCTGGCCCGTCACCATACCGTAGTGCTCAAAGATTTCAGCGATCTACCATAATAGCGGAAATTTGAAGTCGTTGTCAAAATGATCGATAGGTATGGCGATCTGAGTCACCGTTGAAAAATTTAGTCGTTCTTCATGGGCTAGAAGGCAGACAAGCAGGTTAGAGTCAGCCATTTTATCCTCGACAAAGGCCTCAAGATCGGCCTCTGTTAGAGTGCACTTTCGGTGGTCGGCGACATGGAAAGCAACTGCAGCATTAGTCCTGGCGGACACCATCTTGGCAGGCCGCAGGGTCTTCATCTTCAACTGTTTTCCTGCATAGAAGAAGCAACGAGGGTATATTTATAGTAGTGGGGCCTGACAACTTTTTGGGCCAGACCGCACAGCTCGCTTTTAGTGTCCTCATAGTCCGCAAAAATCCAATTATTCACGCAGCAAAAGTTAAAAATAACGCGGACACAAACTTAAATTCACATGCCGAGCAAAGTTCAAAGCACAACATAAAGTGGACACCGTTTTAGTCCGCCCAGTTCGCGATACTTCCCACCTACAGACAAGTTAAATTATGAGAAGCGGACACAACATTAGTGCGCACAGTTCATCACAGATCACAACATAAATTAACAGAATGTGCGGATATCTTATTCAGTCTGCATAAAGCGCAGCAAAGTTCATTGCAATCCACAGCATGGAGTATTGTTTAAAAACACATATAATTATACATCAAACAAATTGAATAATTTCGTGGTTCTGCAGACTCAGCTGTCCTTAGTTTCAGTCCGCGCTGGTCTCTCCGTCCTATCTCTACATAGGTGTGCCGCCTGGTCGCTTATTTGGAGAACCTCGCTATACAAGCGACAGATGTGGTGGTGGATGGAGTTAATAGTCCTGTGCATGTGAGCAGCCTCCCGGTCTACCTGACTCAGGGGAACCATTGGCTCCGTTGCCAGCCTCAGCTCCTCATCCGTGGCCTGTTGGCCACCACTGCTGGTGCTGCGACCTCCGGAGCAACGCGATCTGGCAATTGTGATCTTTGCTCAGCGACCTCAGCAGCCCGCTTCCCCTTTTCTTCCCGCGCCGACGCCAAGTGCTTACCCTTGTAGAAGCGGACATCATCAGCGAGCCTCTTCTTCTCCCTATCAGACCTCTCCAGCGCCCTTGAGATGCTGACAATCTGGTCCTTCAAGGCCTTCTCGCGCTCCACCGAAGCCTTCTCGCGCTCTCCCGCCGCCTTTAACTCCGCTCTAATTTCTTGAATCTCAGCTTGAAATTTCTTCTCTAACTCCTTGATATTGTTCAGGATGGGCTGCTCATCTCTTGCGGACTCGTCATGCGAGCCCGCATCAACACCGGTATTCGGTGTGACAACAATCTCCCCACTCTCGACAGAGCCTGGTGGAGACTTTCTACCTGCAACAAAGAAGGTCAATTTCACATTCAAATACAGTCTGCAGCGGACTCAAAGAATCAGGATAAAAGATCACATTTGGACAAAGCAGCAGCAAGTTGCTGGCTATCGAAGAAGATAGGCCGCCTTGCCCGCTCCGGGTCAAAGGCGCTTAACCGTTTCTTCCACTCGCGATGGACTTTGACTCTTTGCTCAGTAGCAGAACTTTTCGAAACAACAATGTCGTCAGTTTCGGTGATGTTCTTAATTGGTCTCGACTTCCACGGCGGTGACCTGTAAAGCCACTGACGCTTAAAATATTTAGGTTCTGGTTGAAGGTTACCTGTCTGTAATAGCTCTGCGGCAGTCCGCAGATCCTCAGCATTCGTGTCCGCCGCGGCCTGCTTTGAGGCCGCCTCAACCGTGGCTACATGAGCGGCAATTTGTTTCTTCTGCTCCGCTATCTTCTCCTTCAGTCTCTCCCACTCTTGTTCCTCAGCAGCGGATGAAGAGGGGAGTTCGCTGCCCTTGACCCCAAGGACTTCCACCTCAGGTTGCTGCAGTACACCCAGCAAGGATTCGTTGATTAGATCAAGTTGATCAACGTCTATGAAATCTAGTATCTCATCCGTGGAAAAACTAACCGTGGAGAGGGAATTGTATCCCTGGATTTGGGCCTCCAGTGTAATTAAGTCGCTGTCGGGAACTTCTTTCTCACGTGGTCTGTGCTGTAAGTCCGCATCTCCAGTCCGCTTGGAGATATTCTTCTCTTTCATCGCGCACAACTTCTTTTCAACCCGCTCAGCCACGGTTGACCCGTCCCTTTTCCTCTTCTTTTCAGAAGCTCTTTTCTCGGCAGAGTCTGTGGCAGCCTTTCCTAAATCGGGCTAGCCCTCGCGGACCGTTTCAAGGTTCGCAGCAATCAATGCCTTTGAAGGCGCGTCCTTGCCATCCTCTTCTCCCGCAGTCCGCCTATCTTCATGAAGGTTAACGATGGGCACCTGGGCATTGGGGGATGATATTTCAGCCTCATTGTGTTCGCCAACGGTGTTCACCGAATTCGCAGTTTTTTGAGATGGGACAGTGTCCGACAAATTTAATGACTTCTCACTTCTTAACGGCTGTTCAGCGTGAGAAACGCCAGCATCCTCCATCTCGCGCACAGATACATCAGCATGACGGACTGCTTTCTCAGCAGGCTTCTGGCTATGGGAACTCTCTCTAGTGGAGCGGACAAGCTCCCCTCTCGTCGTTCTCTTCATTATTTTCTTGGTTTTCATTGGTGTTATTGTCTTCTCGCTTTTTGCAGTAAGACTAGTGAAGAAAGCACCAAGCCTTGCCATGCCAGACTGCAAAGTGGAGACCGCAAGTGGTGAATAGCGCCCCGTGTCGATCGAAATTTCTAACAGTTCCAGGCCCTCCAGCAATATTTATAGCACTGACGACATTAATGAGGCTTGCGGACTTGGCGGTTAAGAAAACATTTTCGAAGTTTTCTGGAAACTTAAAAATGTGCGGGGATTATGTTAACCCCTCAGTCCGCAACACCTACAAGATGCCAAGACCCCCTTTCATTATCCACAGACTCAATTACGCAGTCTTCCCAGTCCGACAAAGCAACAGTAATCGGCCACCAAGGATGATTTACCAGCGGCGGACTCAACGCTCTGTTCGCCCGGTTCGCCATGCCTTTGGATCTCTGGATTCTCTACGTCGGCGAATACAGTGTCCTCTCCGCCCAGGCCGCCGTCCTCCAGCAGGATCGCGGCTAGCAGTAGCAGGTGGAAGCTCCAGCCCGCAAACCTAATCCGCCACTTCTGCGCGGACTGGCGTGTTCTTTCTTTTTGCTTCCCGTCACTGCTGCCTGGTTCTCCTGTACCCCGGGCAGTCGGTTATTTTTGCCCTGCCCGTTTGGGCAGGCCCCCATCCTATAAATAGGTGGGAGGTGGTGCACCCAAAGCACGCTGACTCGTTCCCAGGAGCCTATTTGTAAAAGGCTGCGGAGTCGAATCTCGTGCTTTGCGGACTCCAGCTTTCTCAGCTCTTGCCTTACTCTTTTTTCATTCACCTGTAACCAAGCCTTTCTTCTGTCAAGGAAAAGCCCGTCGTAAGAGAGGCATTCAGGCCGCGACGGGAGAAGTCTGTTTTTGCCGTGGCTCACAGCCCTGCTGTTCTTCTGGCTCTCGTCTACTTAGTAGATTGCTACTCGCAGTCTCTCCTTTCCCTTATTTTCCCCTATGCTCGAACCGTTACCCGGTGGTGCTTGACCCCCTTTGATTGTTCGTGCGTCAATAATTAACACGCGACCTTCAGTTTCGAGTAGCATTTCGAATACAGCGGACAGATATGTCAGACCGCCGAGCCCGTAATTCAGATCGCTCCAGTTCTTCGAAGGATTCCCTCTGGGATGCAATCGAGCAAGCTCGCTTTGAGGCCGAGCAATCCCGCAGGCAGACTGAACAGCGTCTCGACACGATCAGCCTAGCACTGCTTGTGTTAACCCAGTGTCTTGCTCCTCAGGCCGCAGCAGAACCTTCGGACTCTCTAGTCCGCCAGACTCCCGCTCGCCGAACTCCGCTTCGGCAGTCGCCAGTCACTCCTCGAAATCCTGTCCAGTTCGCCGCCCCTCTGCGCCCTCAAGAGGAGCAGTTTGCTCCATTCAGGAATTTTTTCAGAGAAGCAGCCAGGAGCACTCCTGCCCGCCAGCTCCATTTTGCTGACCGCCAGTCCGCCGAGACTGTGGACTCCCCAGCTTCGGTCCGCCCTTTCTACCCTGCTAAGTTCGAGACTCCATATCCCTTCATTGATCGAATACGATGGGAGTCGGCTCCAAACAACTTCAGGGAACCTCGCCTTCCATTCTATTCATGGGAGACTGATCCAGTCTCCCACCTCCAAGCGTTTGAAGGGGCAGTTACTCTGAGATGCCTCTTCGACGCCATCAAGTGCAAACTCTTGGTAACCACTCTCGAAGGACAGGCGAGAGAGTGGTTCTATGAGCTGCCTTCGGGCACAATCTCTTCCTTCGCTGAGCTTCGTAGTGAATTGTTGCTAAGGTTTGCTACCTCAAGAAAGAGGAAAGATGGACCAGCCGCTCTCTTTGAAATCAAGCAAAGGGACAACGAATCAGTTGCACGATTCGTTGGTCGCTTCCAAAAGGAGATTCCATGGGTAAGTAATGTGAACCCCAACTACTACAAGGTTTCCTTGATCCATGGCCTTCAGGAAGGCCCCTTGAAATTTAAAGCAACAACAAAGGCACCAGAGACATACCAAGAGCTGATCGCCATGGTGAACCGCTTCATTGAAGGCGAGAACGCCAATCCCACATATATTTCATCCCTGACAGCTACGGCTGAAGGAAGGGATGCATCCGGTTCTTCTTCTCACAGCAAGCCCCCTCGCCCAGATTTCCAGCGTCCTTCTCAAAGAGGTCGGAATTTCCGCCACAAGAAACCTTTTCTCGGCCGTCAACATTTTCAGGAGCAGAGACTGCCATTGGCCGCCACTCCCGCCATTCCTCTACAAGCACTTCCCATCTTCCAGCAAGCAGCCCTGCCTGCTCCGAGCCGATGTGATACTAGCCCCATGGAGGAAATTGCAGGTCTGGATCTTAACGAAGTCATCCAGATCTTGCAAAAAAGATCAGAGGAAATGAAATAAGGGCCTCAGAGAGAGTGGAGGCCAAGAAACAATGCGTATTTATTCCAGTTCCACAAGGAAAAGGGTCACTTGATCGAGGATTGCAATGCCCTTCGTATGCTAATAGAGAAGTTGCTTACCGAGGGCAAGATTGACTTGAGCAAAAAATATTCTTCTTCAAAGCCATCCACCTCCAAAGGCAAGGAAGTACCTGAAACTTATTAAGAATGTGTGGAGGTAGAAGACGAAGGCCGTCTGGGGCCAATCAACGTTTTGGTTGAGTGCTTTGACGCAGATGACGTAGGGGTTCTAGGACGCCTCTTCTTTATCCATGGTAGAGCAGGAACCGAGTCTAGTCGGAAATCCTCAATCACAAGGGTCACTCAAGCAGAGGTGGCCTCTTCCTCTTCCATTGCTCCACCAAGCGAGGTCATCACCTTTGTCCCAGCTGATCTGCCCCAAACAGCAAATCTGTTTGATGATGTAGTTTTGATCAAGGCTGTTATTGGGGATTTCACAGTTGACAGGATTCTCGTTGACACTGGAAGCTCAGTCAACTTGCTGTTTAAATCAACTTTTGAGGCCCTAAAGACTGGAAAGCCTCTGCTTTCTACCGAAGGGCCACTCTATGGCTTCTCTGGCGAGAGAAAAGAAGTTGAGGGAAGCATCATCCTGGCAGTAAAGCTTGGAGGGGCAACCAAGCAAGTTCAATTCATAGTGGTTGACGCTCCCAGTAGCTATCACGCCATCTTCGGCAGGCCTTTATTGAACAAGTATCAAGCGGTGGTCTCAACTTACAACCTTGCAATCAAGTTCTTCGCTGATGGACGGATGTGCCAGGTCATGAGTGACCCAAGGAGAGCAATGGAGTGCTATGTTCGCACTGTCAACATGGTTGATGCCAGTCCTTCCATTGCTCCAGCAGCAGCTGTAGAAACCTCTCCAAGTTCAGAAACTGCTACTGATAAAGGAGCTCACTTGGAACATGCCCAGGTGACACAAGGAGTCCCCATTGCTGAGGGGGAGGAGAGAAAGCTCTCCATCAACTTGGAGTTGCGTGAAGATCAGAAGGCCGAGCTGATCTCCTGCTTGTTGAGGAACCTGGATGTCTTTTCCTGGTCAGCAGAAGACATGCCAGGAATGGATCCGACTGTTGCTTGCCACCACCTTAATGTTGATCCCAACTGCAAGCCTGTGTAACAGAAGAAAAGGGATATAGCAACGAAGCTTGTTGAACCAATAAGAGAGGAGGTCGCGAAGCTCCTCAAGGAAAATTTCATTAGTGAAATTCAATACCCAACCTGGATATCCAATGTTGTAATGGTTAAAAAACCAGGAGGGAAGTGGCGCATGTGTGTACGCTTTACAAAACTTAATAAAGCATGCCCCAAAAATTGTTACCCCTTGCCTCAGATAGATTCTTTAGTTGATTCTGCGGTAGGGTACTCCTTCATGAGTTTCTTAGATGCAATTTCTGGTTATCAACAAATTAGAATGCATAAACCTGACGTTGCTCATACGTCATTCATTACCAATGATGGTTGCTACTATTACCTTGTCATGGCCTTTGGGCTTAAAAATGCCGGTGCAACCTACCAACGCATGATGGACCGTGTGTTTAAGCAACAGAAAGGAAGAAACCTAGAAGTGTATGTAGACGACCTCTTGATCAAGAGTAAGTCTTTTTCACTGCACTTACAAGATCTAGAAGAGACGTTCGCTACTCTGCGTAGATATAAAATGAAGCTCAACCCGCTTGAAGTGCACCTTTGGGGTGAGTAAGGGGAAGTTCCTTGGTCATCTCCTTACTCCAGAGGGACTTGCCCCCAATCCAGATAAAGTAAAAGCTATTCTTGATATGCCTACCCCTCGTTCACCTAAGGAAGTTCAACAGTTAGGGGGGAGGTTAACAGGCCTTACGAGGTTCCTCTCTCGGGTTGGAGATAGGAGTGCTCCTTTCTTTAAAACTCTTAGAGAAGCGTCTAAGTTCGAGTGGACAGAAGAATGTTCCCAGGCCTTTGAGCAGTTGTAGAAGCAGCTGACTTCAACACCTCTACTTTAGTGTCCCCGGCCAGGAGAGTTGCTTTTCTTGCACTTAAGTGTTGTCCCTGAGGAAGTCAGCTCCGTTCTTCTTCGAGAAGAAAGCAGGAAACAGTTCCCAATCTACTATGTTAGCCATATTCTGAAAAAGTGCTGAGATATGGTATCCGATTCTGGAGAAGTTAGCCTTGGCACTAGTCATGTCAGCTCGCAGACTCCGTCCGTATTTCCAAGCGCACTCGATTCAAGTCGTTACCGATCAACCTTTGAAATGTGTGTTGGAGAACATGGAGCATTCTGGCAGATTAGCCAAATGGGCGATAGAATTAAGTGAATTTTAAATCTCTTATGTGCCCAAGACAGCCATCAAAGCTCAAGTTCTAGCAGACTTCCTGATTGACATGCCAGGGTCAAGTTCTGATCAAGCAGAAAGGTCATCTTTGGCTTGGACCATCTGTGTTGATGGTGCCTCAGGCATAAGTTCTTCTGGAGCAGGAGTGGTTCTCATTAACCCAAACGACGTCAAAATGGAGCAGGCCATCAAGTTTTATTTTCCAGTAACCAATAACCAAGCCGAGTATGAAGCTTTGCTAGCAAGCTTGAGACTTGCAAGGGAACTCAGAATTGATCATGTTCATATCAAGATTGATTCTCTGGTAATGGCGTCGCAAGTCCTTGGAAACTTTGAGACAAGAGAGGCGATCTTTAAGAAATATCTTGCTCTTGTGAAAATAGAGGTCGACAAATTCAAGAGCTTTACCATTGAGCACATCTCTAGAACAGATAATGAGGAGGCAGATGTTCTTGCCAAGTATGGACTGCCATCAGGAGGAACAACTTCCGAGCTCTTCTGCCCGACAATGGTGGAAGGAGAATTGATGCAGGTTGATCAACGTCCCTCCTGGATGGACCCATTCATTCTTTATCTGTCAATAGGAGATTTTCACCATTCAATCAAAGACCAGAAAAAGTTCAGAATAAAAGCAGCTCACTATTACTAGTGGCAGGAATCCTCTATAGAAGAACATTCCTCTCTACCATGGCCAGATATGTTTCAGAAGAGGAAGCACCCGTTGTTTTGCAAGAAGTTCATTCAGGTGAGTGTGGAAGTCACTCAGGAGCACGAACTTTAGAATGGCGGATCCTGCGGCAGGGATATTTCTGGCCCACCATAGAGAGACCTTGAGGCTTACGCTAGAAAGTGTGTTCAATGCCAGAAGTTTGCTCCACTTCAACACCATGCTGCTCAGTCACTCAGATCTATTGCAACTCCTTAGCCTTTCGCAGTTTGGGGAATGGATCTCATTGGTCCTTTTCCCACGGCAAGCGGACAATGGCGTTTCATCAAAGAAATGATCGACTACTTCAGCAAGTGGATTGAAGCAAAGACATTGGCAAAAACAACAACTCAGGTCATCAAGAATTTCATTTGGGGAGAGATAGTCTGCCGACATGGAATACCTATGACTATAATCACCGACAATGGGCCACAGTTCAACAACGCAGAGATGATTGATTTTTGCAAACAGAACGAAACAGAACTACGGTTTGCATCAGTACATCATCCCAGGTGCAATGGCCAAGTTGAAGCAGCCAACAAGCAGGTCCTTAATTTACTTAAGAAGAAAGTGCAGAATCTCAAGGGCAGCTGGGCTGATCAACTTCCATCAGTCCTCTGGTCCCTTAGAACAACACCTTCATCCGCAACTGGCGAGACTCCGTTCAAACTTTCTCATGGCTTAGAGGCCCTCATTCCAGTTGAGTTTGAAGTCCATCACCCAGAGTTCTGCTTGCAAGGCAAGGTTTTGAGGACTGGCTTGAGCTGAACGATGAAGAGGTGAAATTCAGCCTGGAACACATTGAGGAAATTAGAGACAAAGCAGAAATAAGGCAGGAAGAGGTCAAGAGAAGGATGGCCCATTATTTTGACCAGAACGTAAGGATCAAGCACGTTAAAGTGGGAGATCTAGTTCTTAAGAAAGTTGACGCTACTGCAAGAGCTGGCTCAGTTGGAAAACTTAATCCGAACTGGGTCAGCCCCTTCATCGTCAAAGAAGCGTTAAAGAATGATGCTTACCGCTTGCAAACATATGAGGGAGAGGATATGCCACATACATGGAGCGGGGATGATCTCAAACGGTTCTATTCCTGAACCTTCTCTTTTCTATTCTATGTATCCTCTTCAAGAATCATTATGAGTAAAAACTGCTTGCTAATGCTTCTTCAAGTGTTTTATCTATACAAGCATAACAGCTGGCATGCTAAGCAAGAAAGATTACAAAAACGGTTCCGTCCTTGAACTCTCTTTTCTTTCTTATGCTAGCTTTGCAAAAGCATCTCATTAACCAAAGGATTTGTACTTACACTTTTCCTAATGTTTTCTCTTTCTCTCCCAAACATCAATAACGGTTGCCTGATACCAGGAGACATCGCCGAGTTCAGCAAAACATCCCCTAGAGTTGTTGTCATTAGCGTAACACCACGAAGACCACGTGTTGCGGGGAGATTTTGCACCGTGTAGTGGGAGCTTGCAGGCTCTAGCGAGGTAGTATTCTGAACTTCGGATCCCGGCTAGTACCTGACCCCACCTCTACATTATGGAGGGACAGCGTGGGAGTTAAGCTCTACCATGCCACATTAGGGATATCATTACAACTTTGATGATCGTGTGTGGAAAGCACTGCCACGCGCACCTGCCGACTGATCATCTTAGTTCGTGACCCTCGAACACTCCATGATACCCTCAAGCAGTGCCTGCAGGAGACCCACAGCTTGGTTGATCTTGAGGAAAGTTACACCGCTCCGACCGCAACTACCAAAAAGATCAACTTAGACTGTACTCCAGGCAAGAGGGCAGAGGACCGTTCCGTCAAGTCTGCATCTTGATCTTCACAGGGAATCTTTTTAGTGCGGACTTATTTTCTATTCCGCTCAGTCCGCCGGTTTTCCTTGGGTTGATCATATAGCTTGTTGCCCGGTGAGAAAAGCAATGCCGACCGCACCTGCCCGCCTAGTCGCAAGCTATAGATCATTTATTCTTTTTAGTGCGGACTGATTTTCTATATCCACTCAGTCCGCTGGTTTTCCTTGGGTTGATCGTATAGCTTATGGTCCGGTGAGAAAAGCAATGCCGACCGCACCTGCCCTCCTGGTCACAAGCTATAGATCATTTCTTCTATTTAGTGCGGACTGATGTTCTATATCCGCTCAGTCCGCAAGTTTTCCTTGGGTTGATTTTATAGCTTGTGGCCCAGTGAGAAAAGCAATGCCGACCGCACCTGCCCGCTTGGTTGCAAGCTATAGATCATTTCTATTAAAATATACGCGAACTGTGAAATTATATCCGCCCAGTCCGCCGAATTGTTTCCCAGTTGGTCTTTTTTAGCTCACAGTTTACTAGTAAAGATAAGGCCACCATGCTTATATTATCATTAAGTTTAAAAGATTGATAAAGAGAATTGCGGACTGCTATTGGAACTCGACAGAGTCCGCCTGATATTTTCGTCAAGCAATTAAACTTCTCATTCTTACGACGGACAGTGGTCGGATTGATAAATGAAATTTCCTAATTAGCAAGTCAAAAAACTCTCACAGTATGGATGATCTTTGTATCATGCGGACTGCTACATAGAGATCGAACTTAATCGCGTTAAATGCAGAAAATAAAGAACACAGCAGGAGACACACTGATTCCAGAATATCCTTTCTATTTGATCAAGAATTAAGTTACATCTTTTCATCTATTCAGCGGACTACAAACTTAAGTCCGCTCCATTTACAAAAGAAAGCAAAAATACATTAGTCATCTTCAGCGCTCTTCTGTTTCTTCTCGGCAGGAGGTGCAGGGCTTAGGCCTTCGACATCGATCTCCGGAAAATAGCACTCCAAGCCGCTTCCACTGCTGCCATCTGATCTAGTTCTTGTCGCGGACTCGCTATGCGAGCTCTTGTTAGCGGAGGAAGATGCAGAGGTGCCGGACTCGGCAGAATGTTCTCCGCCTTGCTGGCTTGAGCTAGTGTCATCAACTATTGCCTTGACGCCTTCTTCTTCGCCTTCTCCTTCTTCTTCTTCTTCTTCTTCTTCAGCTTCTTCTCCGCCTTCCTCTTCCTCCTCGATGATGACTTCTTTCCCCTTTGCAGCCCGCTCCATTTCCACGACCTGCTTTTCAACTCCGGGAAGAGCTCCAAGAAGGGAACACCGTCCACTCCTTCCTTTGCGAAGCCACCGCGGACAAATCGCTCGATGGCGATCTCAACTGTTTCCTTCATAAAGGGGAGCATGGCGGCCTGGAAGTTGTTATTCGCGAAGTCATAGGCGACCTGCACAAAACAAAGGAGCAAACATCAGTTCGCGGCGGACTACAAATTAAGGTCGCTGCAAATACAACTCACCCCAAGCTCTTCCTGCTGCTGAGCGACCTTCTTTCCTAACCGCACATTTCTCTCCTTGAGCACCTTATTCTCTTCTTGAAGTTGCTCGTTCTGTCTGAGCAGGTCTCTTGCCAGGGAGGAGACAAAGTGGTTTGTCACCACACTGTTCGCACTAGCTTGGGAGGCCAGCAGGGGGAGATCGGTAGCGGCGACCTTTTTCAAATCGCTCAAGTTGCCCTTCCCATAGAGTGCGGATAACGCAACATGAGCATGGCGAGTTATTTTTGAACTTTTCCACGAAGGAAGCGCAGTCGACAAGCGGACATGCTTGTTCTTATTATGCCAGTGAATCAACGGGTTACCCCTAAGATCCTTCTGGCGGTTGCCGAAGCCTTGCATTGTAAAACTTTCAAAAGAGGGGTAGCCCGCCGCGGGATCCCCTTCTTCTTTCCTCTTCCTTGAAACCTCTTGTTTCCCTTCTCTTTGTGTAGGCATAAATCCGCTAGGCGTCTGTGGCAGGTTGGCGGGTACAACCAAGGTCGCTGTGAATACAAACATTAAGTACGCAAAAACTTACTTTCTTCGCGTGAAATGTCCGCCAAGCTCGCCAGCAATGGGATATAGTACTTAATATCGAGCCTGACATCGGCTAAGAATTTGACGATGGCGGACTCCATCACGTCTAGCTGGATACTCTTAAAAACAGAGTCCGCGCGCTCTTGCGGATAGGTGTGCGCGAACCCTAGGTCGCCTTCAAAGATTAAGAACCTGGAGGTCCAGTTGTGGATCTTGTTAGGAAGACCCACAACCTTCATCCCTCTGCAGTAAAAGTATATCACACCCTTGTAAGGGCGGCCTCCGGATGAGGTTATTGAGCGGACTGAGAACATCTTGCGGAAGATGTTCATAGAGAAGGTGATCTTCTCAGACCGCAAGTAAGAGATAAAGCTGCAAATAGCAGCAAAAGTGTTGGGCGCGAGCTGGCCCGACACCATACCGTAGTGCTCAAAGATTACAACGATCTACCATAATAGCGGAAATTTGAAGTTGCTGTCAAAATGATCGATAGGTATGGCGATCTGAGTCGCCGTTGAAAACTTTAGTCTTTCTTCATGGGCTGGAAGGCGGACAAGCAGGTTAGAGTCCGCCATTTTATTCTCGACAAAGGCCTCAAGATTGGCCACTGCTAGAGTGCACTTTTGGTGGTCGGCAACATGGAAAGCAACTCAGCATCAGTCCTGTCGGACACCATCTTGGCAGGCCGGAGGGTCTTCAGCTTCAACTATTTTCCTGCATAGAAGAAGCAACGAGGGTGTACTTATAATAGTGGGGCCTGACAACTTTTTGGGCCATGCCGCACAACTTGCTTTTTCAGTCCGCATAGTCCGCAAAAATCCAATTATTCACGCAGCAAAAGTTAAAAATAATGCAGACACAAACTTTAATTCACATGCCAAGCAAAGTTCAAAGCACAACATAAAGAGGACAACGTTTTAGTCCGCCCAGTTCGCGATACTTCCCACGTGCAGATAAGTTAAATTATGAGAAGCGGACACATCATTAGTCCGCACAGTTCATCACAGATCACATCACAAATTAACAGGATGTGTGGATATCTTATTCAGTCCGCATAAAGCGCAGAACAGTTCATTGAAATCCACAGCATGGAGTATTGTTTTAAAACACACATAATTATACATCAAACAAATTGAATAAGTTCGTGGTTTTGCGGACTCAGCGGTCCTTGGTTTCAGTCTGCGCTGGTCTCTCCATCCTATCTTTACACAGGTGTGCCGCCTGGTCTCTTATTTGGAGAACCTCGCTATACAAGCGACAGATGTGGTGGTGGATGGAGTAAATAGTCTGGTGCATGTGAGCAGCCTCCCGGTCTACCCGACTAAGGGGAACCATTGGCTCCATTGCCGGCATCAGCTCCTCATCCGCGGATTGTTGGCCACCACCTGCCGGTGCTGCGACCTCCGGTGCAACGCGATCTGGCAATCGCGATCTTTGCTCAGCGACCTCATCAGCCCGCTTCCCCTTTTCTTCCCGCGTCGAAGCCAAGTGCTTACCCTAGTAGAAGCGGACATCATCAGCGAGCCTCTTCTTCTCCCTATCAGACCTCTCCAGCGCCCTTGAGATGCTGGCAATCTGGTCCTTCAAGGCCTTCTCGCGCTCCGCCGAAGCTCTCTCGCGCTCTCCCACCGCCTTTAACTCCGCTCTAATTTCTTGAATCTCAGCTTGAAATTTCTTTTCTAACTCCTTAATATTGTTCAGGATGGGCTGCTCATCTCTTTGCGGACTCATCATGCGAGCCCGCGTCAACGCCGGTATTCAGTGTGACAACAATCTCCCCACTCTCGACAGAGCCTGGTGGAGACTTTCTACCAGCAACAAAGAAGGTCAATTTCACATTCAAATATAGTCTGCAGCAGACTCAAAGAATCAGGATAAAATATCACATTTGGACAAAGCAGTAGCGAGTTGCTGGCTATCGAAGAAGATAGGCCGCCTTGCCCGCTCCGGTTCAAAGGCGCTTAACCGTTTCTTCCACTCGCGATGGACTTTGACTCTTTGCTCAGCAGCAGAACTTTTCGAAACAACAATGTCGTCAGTTTCGGTGATGATCTTAATTGGTCTCGACTTCCGCGGCGGCGACCTGTAAAGCCACTGATGCTTAAAATATTTAGACGCCGGTTGAAGGTTACCTGTCTGCAATAGCTCTGCGACATTCTGCAGATCCTCAGCATTCTTGTCCGTCGCGGCCTGCTTCGAGGCCGCCTCAACTGTGCCTACATGAGCGGCAATTTTTTTCATCTGCTCCGCTATCTTCTCCTTCAGTCTCTCCCACTCTTGTTCCTCAGCAGCGGATAAAGAGGGGAGTTCGCTCCCCTTGACCCCAAGGAATTCCACCTCAGGTTGCTGCAGTACACCCAGCAAGGATTCGTTGATTTGATCAAGTTGATCAACGTCTATGGAATCCAGTATCTCATCCGTGGATAAACTGACCGTGGAGAGGGAATTGTCTCCCTGGATTTGGGCCTTCGGTGTAATTAAGTCGCTGTCGGGAACTTCTTTCTCGCGCGGTCTGTGCTGCAAGTCCGCATCTCCAGTCCGCTTGGAGATATTCTTCTCTTTCATCGCGCGCAACTTCTTTTCAACCCGCTCAGTCACGGTCGACCCGTCCCTTTTCCTCTTCTTTCCAGAAGCTCTTTTCTCGGCAGAGTCTGCGACATCCTTTCCTAAATCGGGCTGGCTCTCGCGGACCGTCTTAAGGTTCGCAACGATCAATGCCTTTGAAGGCGCGTCCTTGCCAACCTCTTCTCCCGCAGTTCTCCTATCTTCATCATGGGTAACGATGGGCACCTGGGCATTGGGGGATGATATTTCGGCCTCATTGTATTCGCCAACGGTGTTCGCCGAATTCGCGGTTTTTTGAGATGGCACGGTGTACGACAAATTTAATGACTTCTCACTTCTTAATGGCGGTTCAGCGTGAGAAATGCCAGTATCCTCCTTCTCGCGCGCAGATACATCAGCATGGCAGACTGCTTTCTCAACAGGTTTCTGGCTATGGGAACTCTCTCCAGTGGAGCGGACAAGCTCCCCTCTCGTCGTTCTCTTTATTATTTTCTTTGTTTTCATTGGTGTTATTGTCTTCTCGTTTTTTGCAGTAAGACTAGTGAAGAAAGCACCAAGCCTTGCCATGTCGGACTGCAAAGTGGAGACCGCAAGTGGTGAATAGTGCCCCGTGTCGATCGGAATTTCTAACAGTTCCAGGCCCTCCAGAAATATTTATAGCGCTAACGACATTAATGAGGCTTGCGGACTCGGCGGTTAAGAAAACATTTTCGAATTTTTCTGGAAACTTAAAAATGTGTGGGGATTATGTTAACCCCTCAGTCCGCAACACCTACAAGATGCTAAGACCCCCCTTTCATTATCCGCAGACTCAATTAGGCAGTCCGCCCAGTCCGGCAAAGCAGCAGTAATCGGCCACCAAGGATGATCTACCAGTGGCGGACTCAACGCTCTGTTTGCCCGGTTCGCCATGCCTATGGATCTCTTGATTCTTTACGTCGGCGGACGCAGTGTCCCGTCCGCCCAGGCCGTCGTCCTCCAGCAGGATCGTGCCTAGCAGTAGCAGGTGGAGGCTCCAGCCCGCGAGCCTAGTCGGCCCCTTCTGCGTGGACTGACATGTTCTTTCTTTTTGCTTCCCGTCACTGCTGCCCGGTTCTCCTATACCCCGGCAGTCGGTTATTTTAGCCCTGCCCGTTTGGGCAGGCCCCCCATCCTATAAATAGGGGGTAGGTGGTGCTCCCAAGGCACGCTGACTCGTGCCCTGGATCCTACTTATAAAAGGCTGCGGACTCGAATCTCGTGCTTTGCGGACTCCAGCTTGCTCAACTCTTGCCTTCCTCTTTTTTCATTCACCTGTAACAATGCCTTTCTTCAGTCAAGGAAAAGCCCGTCGTAAGAGAGGCATTCAGGCCGCAATGGGAGAAGTCTGTTGTGCCGTGGCTCACGGCCCTACTGTTCTTCTGGCTCTCGTCTGCTTAGTAGATTGCTACTCGCAGTCTCTCCATTCCCTTCTTTTCCCTTGTGCTCGAACCGTTAGCTGGTGGTGCTCGACCCCCTTTGCTTTTTCGTGCATCAAAAGTAGGCACATCACTCGGTGCACTACTTTTTGCCGATTGCGGACGCTCCGATTGACTAGCACCACTCCTAGCTGCCTATAATAGCAAAGAACATGGATTAGACGACACACAAATTGCTAAAAGCAATCATTATAACACTCAGGTTCCACAAAACAAGTGTATTTTTCATTCCTAAGTGGACATTCATGGGTTATTTTTGATGTTAGAACGATGACGCACACATGTGCTCAACACCACTTAAAAGAATTCGCCCACGAATTCATTTAAGCCTGATCGTAACCAGAAGTCTGATACCAAGTTGTAACACCCCCATCCGTCGTATGGCATATAACAAAAGGTGCAGCTTGAACCCGACGCCATATACCACGGACAGTCGGAAGGGTTTCAGATGGCAGAGAAAAAAGAAAGCGGATAGGGGATAGGGTGCTGTTATTAGCAAACCCACTTTCGTTTCTAGCAAATCAGAAAAAAAAAACAGATTCAGTCATTTTTTGCATTTCTTTCTCTTCTCAAAAATTACTACTAGCAAACCAATATTGTTTTTTTTTTGTAATTTTTTATTTTCAAATTTTGAGTTTCAAATGTTTCTCATTTGAAAAAGTGATAAACATGAAAGTTGTAGATCTCATTGAGATCTACAACTTTCATGTTGACCATCTTTTGATTTGAAGCCGTTTAGGCTTCCAATTTGGGGCCCAAAAAAGACACTCACGGAACGAATTGTCTGTACAGATTTTCGGCGTGATTTTTTTCGGGGCCCAAATCAGAGGTCTAAACTGCTTCAAATAAAAACTTGTTCAACATGACAGTTATTGATCTTCTAGAGATCTGAAACTTTCATGTTGAACATTTTTTATTTTGAAGCCGTTTAAGCCCCCGATTTGGCCCCCGAAAAAGGTCAAGGCGATCTCGGGTGTCTGTACATATGTTCGGCGTGACTTTTTCAGGGGTCAAATCGGGGGTCTAAATTGCTTCAAATCAACAAATGTTCAACATGAAAGTTGTAGGTCGCGTCGAGATATACAACGTTCATGTTGACTAATTTTTGATTTGAAGCCGTTTAGGCTTCCAATTTGGTCCCGGAAGAAGACACGCACGGAACGAGTCGTCTGTACAGATTTTCGGAGTGACTTTTTTCGGGGCCCAAATCGGAGATCTATATTGCTTCAAATCAAAAGTGTTCAACATGAAAGTTATAGATCTCGTCGAGGTCTACAACTTTTATGTTGAACACGTTTTATTTTGAAGCCGTTTAAGCCCACGATTTGGCCTCCGAAAAAGGTCACGCTGATCCCGTGTATCTGTACATATGTTCGCGTGACTTTTTTCGGTGGTCAAATCGGGGTTCTAAATTTCTTCAAATCAAAAAATATTGACCATGAAAGTTGTAGATCTCGATGAGATCTACAACTTTCATGTTGAACACTTCTCATGAAAATGTACGTATAAAACGCAGTTCAAAGAGACGCGAAAAATATTATATTGGTTTGCTAGTAACAAAGTGGTTTTCAAATAACCATTTTGAAAAATGAGGGTTTGCTAATAGTAATGGTTTGCTAGAAATCAAATTGAGTTTGCAAGTAACAGCACCCAAACGGATATACAACGATCTACAATGTTCTCTTCTCCAAAAGACCGAATGGAAGGAATCACAAGTCACCACCATCAAATGCTCCACTAAAGAGGGTTCAGCATGTATGATTGTGATGAATATTTTAATTATTAACTCATGAAATGTATCTTGCGCAACTGAGCTCAAATTGTATGTTTTTTGCTCATTAAAAATGAGTGAAGGACGCAGAAAAGTGTTTCACTTCCCCAGGGGGAACTCAAGAAAAACAAGGAAACTTCCACTACATCTAAGCCAACTGCTACTCAAACCCTAGAGAAGGCAGAAGACAGGGGGGTCGAACTGGAACTAATGCAAGTAATACTAAAACTTAAACTAGCTCCAAATACTCAGGCTTCCCTCTTTACAAAAGGGCTGACCTGTCAAGTAAATGGGTTTAATTTGCCTACTTAAGAGATTGCTTTCAATAGTCCTGCCTTCAATGCCAATCAATAAGTAGAGCAACAACTTCTTCTGTTACTGTTAGAGGGACTTCTACTGATTTGCTCCGCACCTCGTCTACTTTTCTTATTTGAAAGACTACCATGATATTTTTGACTAACTTCATTGCCTCAGCCGTTTTTCAATTCCAATGAAAAAGAAGAAATTAGATTGGAGGAGTTTCATCTACAACACTTTCTTATGTCTAGATCCATATGATGAATATACGAGGATCTCCGGCCACAAGGGTCATCTATCTCATTCATCGCTACACGCCTTTTCTCTATTTTTGCTCTTTAGTTGGTTTCTCCCCTAACCATTCGAACTCTACTTATTGCGAGTGGATACGCTCCTTTCTCAATGTGAAAAGAATGTGCTCCCAACTCTTTCCTGAGATAGCCCGAGGTGACTTGTGAAGCTGTCTTTCTTCGGGGGTCCTTATTAACTAGATTGGTAGGTCTTACTATCTGTCTTTACCCGCAATCGATGTAAAACTGCCCTATGTGACTGCTCTGGTCCTCCCTTTACATTACCAGTAGGTAATTTGTCTACTGCCAGTACCCTTTCTTTTGAGAGAGGAGTCCTTGTAAGCCAATGCGCAGGTCTTCACCTCCAGCCAATCTGAATCTTCAGTCAGCGGGGTCTTCATGCTTCTAGGTAAAAAGTAGTTCGCTAGCACTCTTTGCAAGCTAGCCAGTATCCTTACAATGGGTAAGGATACTGGCTAGCATGAAAATATAAAAAAATTTCTCTGTAAAATATAATAATCGATTTATTCTTTAATTTTGAATTTTGCCAGTCGAATATTTTGCCCGCTGAAAGTTTTGTCAGCTGAATGTTTACCCTACCGAATGTTTTGCTCGCCAAATATTTATTCCGCAGAACGTTTTGCCCGCAATATGTTTCGCAAGTTGAATATTTCGTCCATCAAATGTTTTGTCCGTAAAAGTTTTCTCACACCAGATGTTTTGCCCTCATAATGTTTTGCCCAACGTTTTAAAAACCGGACCGGACCGGCCGGTCCGACCGCTTGAACCGCTGACTGGTCCTCCGGGGGGTACGGTTTGGTTCTTAAAACCGTCCTGGCCAAAAACCGGCCAGGAACCAGAAAACCGGCCGGTTGAACCGGATAACCGGATACCAGGCCGGTTTTTGGCTGACCGGGGGATTCACAAAATCACTATTAATTTTAGATCCAATGATTTAGATTAAATGTTAGAGTTCTCTGAGGCTCGGGTTAACTTATTTGGTTCCTCCAAAATAAGAATTCGGCCATATGATCTCGTGCTTGTCTGCGTGAAACTATCGTTAGCCGATACCTACTCCAGTTCTTCGTCTTCCTCGCGTGCGACCGTCCAGGTGCTTACGTGCGTGTAGATTAAAGGTTGTTTTGGAACCGGTGTAGCACTGTTTTTCCCCCCACCGACATATCACTGCTCGTCTTCCTCGCAGAAGTATTTTTGTGGTGTTTGTAATTTCTTCTGCTGCAGATATATTTTAGTGCCAAGATTAGTGCTTGTTTATTATTTTATTTTTCCAATTTACAGCAGCTTTCAGGTTTTTTGTTAAGTATGATTGTTTGGATTTTTTTTGTAAAGTGTCATAAATTTTCTTAAATTGAATGACATAAATGATATAAATCAGTAATGGCCAAATGTAATTGTGATAATATTTTCTTTGAGTCTTTCTTCAAAATTATTATTTCATCAACATTTTTATATTTATTACTTATATATCATATTTTTATATTGGTTACTTATATTAATGTTCAAAACTTTATATATTATATATTTAATTTTTATATAATACGTTATAATTTTAGTCATTAATGTCAAAACAGTTCAACTACGGTTCAACTTCGGTTCAACCGGTCAAACTGGTTAAATCTTGAACCTCTCTCTTCAAAAATATGGCCTTGTAAAGAAAGTTCTGAAAACAGACCTCTTAAAATTATAAATAATTTTCAACAAGTAAAATTTGGCCTAAAACATCAAAACCTAAGCCTCATGATTTTTCAATAGATATATCCTCAATAATGAATTTTCGTTAACAAAGCCCCTTTCTGAAATTAATGAAGGAAGTACCAAATAGAATTAATTGAAAATTGTGATAAAATTCAGAGATGATCAACTAGCGCTATAATAACCTCTGACCAAGTTTCATCATATTTTAAAGCACCTAACGTCCCTAATAAAATCAAATATCACTTTGGTCCTTTTGGTAATTAACAAATGAAGTACCAAGACTAAAATCCATAAAATTCTTCAAAAATTACTAGAGGTTCTAGGTGGCCTAAAACCTATTCTACCCAAGTTTCAAAACACTTGGGAAAGGTTTAGTGGCTGAATCTCCAAATTTGTGCTTCTACCCTAAAACTAGGGTTAGGGCTTTGAGGTGTCTACCTTGCTCTAATTATTCTAAATTTCCTACCAGAGATCTTAGGTTATACTAGCCTCAATTCTACTGGGTTTCCAAGGACAGGCAAGGGCATTTGTCCCCATGTCCTTCACAACCCTCAAAAGTTCTTCCTTAGGGTTTGAGGTTGAACCCTAGGGCAAATCAAGTCTAAATCATCCCATTTTCCTCAAAGGGGTGGCATTGTCCATGCCAAGTCAGTGTCCAAAACCTCTGCCTCTGTTGAGAGGAGGGGACCACCCTAAGTCCATAGTGCACTTTTAATCAAAAATGCCCTCTTAAGACCAAACTAGGGTTTGGTGATTCCCTAACCAAAACCTATCCAAATGTGCTCAAAGGTTGTACAATACTAGGTCTTGATGCCAGGGACCACCCCCCAAAATTTGGGAGGGTTTGGAGGTCATTTGACCACTTAATTAAATTACCCAAGCTTTATTAAATAAAAGCAAAAACTTTAGGAAACGTGTCTCCAAAAATTCTGCGTTTTGGGCAGGCCCTAGGTATAGCTAGATTAGGCTCCCTGCCAAAATTTCAATTAAGTTGGACCTGGGATGAGGTGTTGGCAATCAGTTTAATGATTGCCTAGCCCTAAGGGTATGTCCCACCAAAATGGGTGCCCTGGTCAAAGCAGCCACCCAAATTGGTCTAAATAACTTTTGGATTATATTAGACCCATAGGGCTACAACTTTCATATTGAAAGTTTTTCCACCAGATGGCCTTACGTATTTTTAAAAATTAAAACCATCTAGTATATATAGTGTGACAGAAATGAAATAATCAAGAAATTGATTCCTATAGTTTAATTTCTGATGGAGCACGAATCTTGGCGCAGATGAACGGGATCCGTTCATCTCCTTCGTTGAGCCGACGGCCAGGATGCATTTTTCCTGGGCCGACTTCAAGCGGTTGCCGCCGGCCATCCAGCCCTTTCCCCGGCCGGCCACCGCCACCACCACCTCCGTTGAGGTGGGGGCTATCGCCAGGCGGTGGCTCTACCGCCGGAGAGGCATTTTCCGGCGGTTCTAGCAAGTTCATTTTAGCCGAAAACCATGAAAATTCCTGGTTTGGATCGGGCTCAATTGAGCCCGAAACGTTAACCTAAGTAGTCATATGATCTACCCGTGGGTTAAGGAGAGGGGGAGGACCTTCCTGGCGGCCTGAATGCGAGTCGATCTTTGGGTTGCCATGGTGGTGGTGTCGCCGGCCGGATTTCTGCAACAGTGCAGTCAAGTTGCTTGAATTCCTACGGTAAACGATGGGAAGGGATCCTCTCATGTCACTGATGGTGTATAAATCATCAGTTGGGGGAGGGGAGAGGCCAAACATCAATGGCCATTAATGCCCTTGAAGGCTTGGCTAGGGGGGGGGGGGCTGAATCTTCCTCTTGGTGGCCGGGAAACGGCTGGAATCAACTCCTCTTCCCTAGAGGAGTTGATTGCAGCCATAAATGGTTGCTGTTGATCTCCTTTGCCGGCTTTCCACTCTCCCCTTCCTCTCCCCCATTTTCTCTCTCCACCATTAACATGGAGGGAGCTCCTTTCTCTCTCCTAGTCACCCATGTTGACTGGTCAACACCAGTGGCTATGTGCAGCCTACTTAGCCATGATGATTATGAAAGTGAGATTAGCCTAAGGGAAAAATGGCTTGAGCTTGGGTTAGCCCTTTTGGGCTAGGTTTGACTTGACTTAAATGAGGGTTGACCTGGGCCAATTTGACCATCTGGGTTGACCCCATTGGGTTTTTAGTGACCCATTTGACTCCCTTAAGGTCTAGGATTACTTGAATAGGGTGGGTTAGACATCTTGGTGGTCACATGTCCCTTGGTAAGAGCACTTTGACCATTTTAGGGCTAGAGTTGACTTGGGTCAACATGCCCAATTGGGTTGACCCCTATGGGTCCTTGGTGGCCCATTGGCTTCCCCTAAGTTCTAAGTAGGGTTATGTAGGGTTACCCTGCACTTTGGAGGTCACATACCCTTAGTAAGGGTACTTTGACCAGATTAGGAGCTTGAGTTGACCTGGGTCAACCTGGCCTCTAGGGCTGGCCCCAATGTGTCCTTAGTGACCCACTGACCTCACTTTAGGGCTAGGAGGGCATAGGTGGGGTCCTCTAGGATAGGAGCAGGTCAATTCACCCTAAGTAGACTAGTTTGACCCATTTAGGGCTAGGGTTGACCTTGGTCAACTGAGCCTCTTTGGTTGACCCCAATGGGTCCTTATGGCTCTAATGAGCCTCCCAAGGTATTAGGGGTGTTGTGGTAGGGTCTTGGTGTTAAGGTGTAGCCCATGGTCATCCTAAACCATTGTTCAGAGTTTTACTATTTGCAGACCATGATGATTTTCCACATTTTGTCCCCTATCTCTTGGCCCATTTCTGGCTTCCTAGGGTTTTGTCATGACCTAGTCATGGCCAAAACCACTCTTAGGGGTCTAGTTGGAAATGGGATGTTACACTCTGTTTTTAAGAGTATCCAGCTAGACGTGTTGGAGTCTGCCATCGTCAAATTCTTAGCCAATGCCTGGCTCGATATTGAGTACTATATCCCATTGCTGGCGAGCTTGGCGGACATTTCTCTCGAATAAAGTAAATTTTTGCGGACTTAATGTTTATATTCGCAGCGACATTTGCTGTACCCGCCAACCTACCACAGACGCCCAGCAGATTTATGCCTACACAAAGAGAAAGGAAATAAGAGGTTGCAAGGAAGAGGAAAGAAGAAGGGGATCCCGCGGCGGGCTACTCCTCTTCTGAAAGTTTTACAATGCAAGGCTTCGGCAACCGCCAGAAGGATCTTAGGGGGGACCCGATGATTCACTGGCATAATAAGAACAAGCATGTCCGCTTGTCGACTGCGCTTCTTTCATGGAAAAGTTCAAGAATAACTCGTCATGCTCATGTTGTGATATCCGCACTCTATTGGAAGCGCAACTTGAGCGATTTGAAGAAGGTCGCTGCTGCCTATCTCCCCCTGCTGGCCTCCCAAGCTAGTGCGAACAGTGTGGTGTCGAACCACTTTGTCTCCTCCCAGGCCAGAGACCTGCTCAGACAGAACGAGCAACTTCAAGAAGAGAATAAGGTGTGTTGGGTATTGTATCCACAACGTACCTGATTTGAAGAAGCCCCCGAACAAGCTAAGGTAAATAGACAATGTATTTGATAAAATATTTCAAGTTGTGCTTGCAGTTATTCCACGCTAAGTGCACACCAATGTCAGGGTGCAGTAGGTCAATGTACACGGGTCTGCACAACGTAATCCCTCGTTGAGCAGATCAGTGTGTTGGCCTACGTGTACTCTCTCTATTGGAGTGTACTTATTTTCAAGTACAGGGCTGTGATATTGCAAGAGCAGACTAGGAGCAAGGATGGGTCAAAGAGCAGCTCATGGGTGGAAAGACGAAAAATCGTCTAAGTGTAAATCGACGAGAATCACCAAGTGATTCTCGCCGATTCGGCGAGAATCACTAGTGATTCTCGCCAAATCGTTGAGAATCACTGGCTGATTCTCACCGTCTCTATCCGGCTACATCAAAGCATGCGATTCTGGCGCTAAGTCATAATCGACGAGAATCACCAAGTGATTCTCGCCGATTCGGCGAGAATCACTAGTGATTCTCGCCGAATCGTCCAGAATCACTGGCTGATTCTCGTCGTCTCCTTCCGACGAATACAGTGCGTGCAACCAAGATAACTTCGACGAGAATCATCCTTGATTCTCGCCGAATCGTCCAGAATCACTGGCTGATTCTCGTCGTCTCCTTCCGACGAAAACAGTGCGTGCAACCAAGATAACTTCGACGAGAATCATCCTTGATTCTCGCCGAATCGTCGAGAATCACCTTTGATTCTCGACGACTCGACGAGACTCACCTTCGATTCTCGCCGATTTTGACTTGGTCAATTTTCTGGATCCCACTGAACCGGATCATATGTTGAGGCGCTGATTTTGAACCAATATTAGGGTTTCTTCTGGTGGGACACACAACAGTCATTTAGGAGTATACTTGTGTATAAATACACGCATATTTTTGAACAGTAAGGACACACAGAAAGAAGCCGAGCGACGATCTTGACCTAAAATCGCGAAACTGCTCCGCCGCCGCCGTCGTCGCTCGTGCTAGTTGGTCGCCGCTTTTGATCGTGGTTTCTTCCAGATCTTCCGGCGACAGAAGCTTAGCCAAGCTTAGAGTCTTACGCGTCTAACTAGAGATCCTCCGTCTCTTGATTTGTTGATCGGGAAAACCTTCCCCGTCCGAATTGATCGAGACAATCGATCCTATTGTGACCGTTGGAAGACCTAGCTAGCTTTGCTACGAAGTTTGGATCTCCAAAGTATAGCAGCCGCACACCGTTGTCGCCTCCGATCCCGTGAACCAAGCCGCCGCCCATCTTGCCGCCGCCGGTTCCGGGGAGATTCTCTCCAAGAGAGATCTAGGGTTGTGGACTCTTCGTGGACTTCAAGAACACGTCGTCAACGAGGAGGGACCCCTTAGTCTCCAAAAGTAGTTTGTATTTCTTGTACATTCTAGTTCATTTTTGTTGTAAAGGAACGTCGGTTCCGAGTTGTAAGGGTTGGGTGCAACCCGTGTTGTGGGAGTGTTGACTCCTACGTGTGGAAGGGTTCCTTCCGATAGTGCAAGGATTGGATTTCAATCCTGTTGGTGAAGAGACCGAGTCGTCCCTTGTTGGGAGATAGGTCGAAGGGGGAAAGTGGATGTACCCAAATCGGGGAACCACTATAAATAACTTGTGTACTCTGTTTGCTGTGCTGTTTTATTTTCGTGTGTAGGTACAATTTTAATTCCACAAAAACGCTGCACGTCACCTATTCCCCCCCCCCCCCCATAGGTGAAGGTAGTTGACACTAGGTGGACTTTCAAGTGGTATCAAAGCCAGGTTACTCATCAAAAAGGTTAACACCTTGAGTTGAATACTGTCGCTAGTGTCAAGAAGAAGGCAAACATCTACTATGGACGGGCTCAAGTTCACAGGCAAGATTCCAGTGTGCACCAGGCTCAACTTTCCTATCTGGAAGCAAAGGATCAGGTTTTACATGGAAGCAGTTGATCCTCGACTCTTCATGATCGTGGAGGAGGGACCTTATGTCCCCACTAAGGTCTCCACCATAGATCCTACCAAGAAAGTGCCAAAGAAACTTTCTGAAATGGACAAGGACGAGATGGTGCTGGTGGGACTTGACAAGAAGGCGCAGAACATTCTGGTCAGCGCGGTCGATGACTCAATGATGCAGAACGTCTGCAATTGCAGGACAGCAAAGGAGATCTTGCACTGCCTGATTATCCTAATGGAGGGCACTGATGAAGTGAGGGATGATCGAAGATCCCTTCTGAACCAGAAATATGAGGCCTTCAGACAAGGGCCTAAGGAAGAGATCGGAGTCATCTTCGAGAACTTCCTCAAGATTGTCAATGCCCTCAAAGGATATGGAAGAGTGTTCACTGATGGTGAACTTAATGATAAATTCCTTAGGTCCCTTACTAAGGAATGGGACACAAAGATCTGCGCCATCCGAGAGTTTGGCAGACTAGCTGAAACAGACCCGCAAATTCTGTTTGGGAAGCTGATGTCCTATGAGCTTCAACTGAACACCAGGAAAGCAGAAGAAGAAGCAGAGAAGGCTGTAGCCAAAGAAAATACTGTGGCTCTAAAAGCCATTCACTCCAGAAAAGGCAAGGGTGCGGTTTCATACCGTGCCAGGAAAAAGGATGAGGAGGAGGACTCCGAGCCATGCTCCTCCAGCTCAGAGCTGTCTGAGGAGGATTTCTCCCTCATCACACGAGAATTCAAGAAGTTCCTCAAGATGAGAAATCAAAGAAAGTAAGACGGCTCCACCTCCAGGCATCAGAAGAAAAATTATTCTTCTGACAGGTATGCTTCTAAACTGAACAAACATCGCTCCTCTGACATTATTTGTTTTGGATGCAATAAGCCAGGACACGTCGTGGCCGACTGCTACCAAGGTAAGAGAGAAAAAGGGAAAGGAGAGGAGCACAAATCCTCTAGAGATAAGAAGAAAGAGCGGAGCTACATCGCCAAAAGTCCAAAGACACTGAGTGAGTCTGATTCCTCAGACTCCAGTGATGATGAGGAAGCCTACTTCGGGCTGGTGGGTCGCTCCGACTCAGAAGGAGAATGCCCCCCATTTACTGGGAAGGTAAAAGCTCACACCCCTCTCTCCGACTCTGAATCTGATCCTGAGTCTCAGGATGATGACCCTGAGGATAGCCTTTCGGCCCGTGAAGCGGAGCTCCTCGAGAAGTATGAACTTCTGCTCAACACTTTCGAGGAGTGCCGTAAGAGATTGAAGGCTGAGAAAAAGGAAGTGAAATTCCTTAAGGGTGAGAGTGTCTCCCTAAGGGGAGAGATCACCAGTTTGATTTCTCTCCGACAGGAGCACCTTGACATGACTTCAAAGCATTCAGAGTCTCTTAAGCTCCTTGATCTTAAGCAGGAGGAAGTCAACAAGTTGGAAGAACAACTTGCGGCAGAAAGGAAGATCGTCAAGAGCTTCTCTATGCCAAAAACAGTTCTTCCAGTAGTTGATACCTTCTATGCTCAGGCCAAAGGAGCTGGCTTGGGGCATGTAGGGGTATCTGGTTCCTCATCCAGGAGAAACAGGAACCAGAGGAAAAATAAGGCCGCCAAGAAGGCCTCTGCTGCTGAAAAGGGAAAGGCTCCGCTCAGTCCTGTTGCGTTTAGAAAGCCTAGCTTTCCCTGCAACCAACATGACTTTGAATCAACCTTTGGTCATCATTTCCGGCCCTCGGTTGCAAAGCCAAAGAGCCGATATGATGGTTGGACTTTTCCCCGCAAATTCGGTGAGAGTGCCTTCAAGGCACCTTATCAGGAAATCCACATGGGAAATTATGGTCAATTCTCTATCGGCCATAATGGAAAGCAGGCACCAAGAGCCAAGCATGTTATACTGAAGGAACAGAAGGTGAAGAAGTCATGTAACTGCAATCACTATGAGGTCCCCACCTCCAGATCCAAAGCCCCGGTTGTACCCACCGTTCCCTGGGTAAAGCAGGAGTCTGGGAAGAGGTACAACAAATTTGACTGTTGGTGCTGTGGCAAAGTCGGTCACTTTGCCGTGGATTGTTGGTTTAATCCAAGGTATCAAGAGACTCCCTATGTTAGCAATGCGAGGCCGACCACTCGTAGGGTTAACCAACCGAGGGGGAGTATGCTAAACAAGAATCTAGGACCCAAGTTCGATTGGGTTCCTTAGGGAAATTAATTTTGTTTTGCAGGAGTGTCCAAAGGCCACCAAAACGCCAATCTGGTACTTGGACAGTGGATGCTCCCGGCACATGACTGGGACAAGAAGCCTGCTGCGTGATTACACTCCAGTCGAGAATGGACCCAAAGTCATCTTTGGAGGGTCAGATCGAGGAGTCACCAGAGGTTACGGTATGATTTCCAATGGTATAATCTCTATCACCGACGTGGCTTATGTTGAAGGGTTAAACCATAACCTGATCAGTGTAAGTCAGTTATGTGACAAAGGTTATGACGTTAAGTTCTGCAAGGATAAATGTCTGATAATTTCACGTACCTCTTCTGAGACGGTATTATCAGGCATTAGGAGCAGAAATATCTTCTGCTTAAATTTTCTCAGTTTAGATTCATCTACCCCCGTTTGCCTTGTGGCAACAGGCAGTGCATCTCTTTGTGAACAATGGCACAAGAGATTGGCACATATTAATTTCAAAACAATTAGTATGCTGTTTTCTAAAAACTTAGTAAAGGATGCTCCTGTTATCAAGTGCATCAAAGATAGCCCCTGTCCTGCATGCCAGATGGGCAAACAGACTCGGGCTACCTTTAAGAGCATTGCGGATAAAGACTCTTCCCGATGTCTTTACCTTCTACATATGGACTTGTTTGGACCAATGCAAGTTCATAGCTTGGGGGGCAAGTACTATACGCTAGTGATAGTTGATGATCATTCTCGGTTTACATGGGTGTTCTTCTTAAAACGAAAGTCGGATACGTTTGACATCTTCACTAGTTTTGTCAAGCAGGTTCAGAACGAATTTAACTTCCCAGTGGTCAAAATCAGAAGTGACCATGGAACAGAATTCGAATCTGGTGCTATGACAGAGTTTTGTGAAGAACAAGGTATCTTTCATGAGTTTTCCTCCCCGCGCACTCCTCAGCAAAATGGAGTTGCGGAGAGGAGAAATAGAACTCTCATTGAAGCCTGCACGACAATGTTGAAAGACGCTTCTCTCCCAGAATACTTCTGGGCAGAGGCTGTCAATACAGCTTGTCATGTACAAAACCGAGCATTGATCAACAAGCATCATCGTAAGACGCCTTATGAGCTACTGAGAGGCAGGAAACCATCCATGTCCTACTTGAGGATCTTTGGTTGCGGATGCTATGTACTGAATAATGGGAAGTACCTGCGTACTAAATTTGGTGAAAAATGCTTCGAAGGCATATTCATGGGCTATATCTCCCACAGTCGGGCATATAGGGTCTTCAATAAGAAAACCCTAGTGGTAGAAGAATCAATTAATGTTGTATTTGATGAAGGAAGTTTGCTTAACAGCAATTCTTCTAGTGATATTCTTGAAGATGCAGGTGCACGACTTGAACAGGTGGATCTCGATGAGACTGCTAAAGATGAAACTCCTAAGTACGTCAAAGTTTCCACCTCCACGTCATCTGGGAATGTTGAAGATCAGAATGGAACAAATCTCTTAGAAGAAGGAGACGCCCAAGAAGTAGTCGAAGCTCCAGACGCCAGACTTCTAGAGCTCCGGCACGTGAGGGATCATCCTAGAGATCAGATCATCGGAGATCCTCGTGTCGGTGTCAGAACACGAAGAGGTACTATTAACGAAATTTTGCATCTTAGCTTCCTGTCACAGGTTGAGCCAAAGAAGTTCGACGAGGCGAACAAAGATGCGGCATGGATTCTTGCCATGCAAGATGAACTACATCAATTCGAACGTTGCAACGTTTGGACGCTGGTTCCCAGACCACACAAGCAGAATGTGATTGGCACCAAGTGGATCTTCAGAAACAAGCTGGATGAACATGGTGTCATCATAAAGAACAAGGCAAGGCTGGTGGCTCAAGGTTACAGACAGGAGGAGGGGATTGACTTCGACCAGACCTTTGCACTAGTGGCAAGGCTCGAGGAAATCAGATTGTTCCTGACGTACGCTTCGCACAAAGGATTCACAGTGTATCAAATGGATGTGAAATCAGCATTCTTGAACGGAGACCTGAAAGAGGAGGTATACGTCGCTCAACCCCCAGGTTTTGTCAATCCTACTTATCCCAATCATGTATATTTTCTTAACAAAGCTTTATATGGTTTAAAACAAACTTCACGAGCTTGGTATGAGACTTTATCTAGTTTTCTTCTTGAGAATAAGTTCTCTAGAGGTAAAATAGATAAGACATTGTTTCTCAGGGAAGTCAAAGGCAAGATTTTGCTGGTGCAAATCTATGTCGATGACATAATATTCGGCTCAACGGACAACAATCTTTGTAAAAAGTTTTCCAAATTTATGCAGGGAAAGTTTAAAATGAGCAGTATGGGAGAGCTAAAGTATTTCTTGGGACTTCAAGTGAAACAGTCTGAGGATGGAATCTTCATCTCTCAGACGAAGTTCACAAATGAACTCCTCAAGAAATTCGGTATGGAGAATGCAACCTCTATGAGGACTCCAATGGGATCCACTATGTCTCTGGATAAGGATGAGAAAGGTAAACCTTTCGATGAAACCAAATACAGAAGCATCATTGGATCCCTGCTCTACCTTACTGCCAGTAGACCGGATATCATGTTCTTCATATGTGTCTGTGCCAGATATCAGGTGAACACTAAGGAATCTCATTATGTTGCTGCAAAGCGAATTCTAAGATACCTTAAAGGTACTCCCAATCTTGGCTTGTGGTACCCGAGAAACAATGATGTCGAGCTAATAGGTTTTTCAGATGCTGATTTTGCAGGGAGTAGGGATGACAGGAAAAGAACTTCCGGGACATGTCAATTCCTCGGAAGAAGGCTTATCTCATGGAACAGCAAGAAGCAGAATTGTGTAGCTACCTCCACAGCAGAGTCTGAGTACATCTCGGCAGGCAGCTGTTGCGCACAACTCCTATGGATCAGAAACCAGTTAGCCGACTACGACCTTCAGTTCAAGGAAGTACCAATGTACTGCGACTCCTCCAGTGCAATTGCAATCGCCAACAATCCGGTATCGCACAGCAGAACGAAGCATATTGAATTGCGCTACCATTTCATTCGGGAGTACGTGGAGAACAAGGACATCTCTCTCTGTTATGTCCCCACGGACAAGCAGATTGCAGATATTTTCACAAAGCCCTTAGACGAAGTCAAGTTCAGTCTTTTCAAAACTGAATTGGGGATGCTCAACTATGAGGAATGAAGACTACAGAAGCTCCAGGGGGCGTCTCTGCCCGGAACTCAAGTGAGAGCACAGGTGCAAGAACTGAGGGGGAGCAAGGGGTCAAATGCAACAGACCCAGATTTGCAGAAGCCGAAAAGGGGGAGATTACCCTCTCGGCTAAGGCTAAGGTGGCTCCTAGTTTGCCCTCAAGCAATTGGTAATGACTATCTCTCTCAACTCAATTTCAAGTTTATGATTTTCATTCCCATACGCTCTATTCACCTTAGCTTGTAGGGTTTAGGCTTCTTCAAATAGTGGGAGATTGTTGGGTATTGTATCCACAACGTACCTGATTTGAAGAAGCCCCTGAACAAGCTAAGGTAAATAGACAATGTATTTGATAAAATATTTCAAGTTGTGCTTGCAGTTATTCCACGCTAAGTGCACACCAATGTCAAGGTGCAGTAGGTCAATATACACGGGTCTGCACGACATAATCCCTCGTTGAGCAGATCAGTGTGTTGGCCTACATGTACTCTCTCTATTGGAGTGTCCTTATTTTCAAGTACAGGGCTGTGATATTGGAAGAGCAGACTAGGAGCAAGGATGGGTCAAAGAGCAGCTCATGGGTGGAAAGACGAAAAATCGTCTAAGTGTAAATCGACGAGAATCACCAAGTGATTCTCGCCGATTCGGCGAGAATCACTAGTGATTCTCGCCGAATCGTCGAGAATCACTGGCTGATTCTCGCCGTCTCTATCCGGCTACATCAAAGCATGCGATTCTGGCGCTAAGTCATAATCGACGAGAATCACCAAGTGATTCTCGCCGATTCGGCGAGAATCACCAAGTGATTCTCGCCGATTCGGCGAGAATCACTAGTGATTCTCGCCGAATCATCCAAAATCACTGGCTGATTCTCGCCATCTCCTTCCGACGAAAACAGTGCGTGCAACCAAGACAACTTCGACGAGAATCATCGTTGATTCTCGCCGAATCGTCGAGAATCACCTTTGATTCTCGCCGAATCGTCGAGAATCACCTTTGATTCTCGACGACTCGACGAAACTCACCTTCGATTCTCGCCGATTTTGACTTGGGCAATTTTCTGGATCCCACTGAACCGGATCATATGTTGAGGCGCTGATTTTGAACCAATATTAGGGTTTCTTCTGGTGGGACCCACAACAGTAATTTAGGAGTATACTTGTGTATACATACACGCGTATTTTTGAACAGTAAGGACACACAGAAAGAAGCCGAGCGACGATCTTGACCTAAAATCGCGAAACTGCTCCGCCGCCGCCGTCGCCGCTCATGCTAGTTGGTCGCTGCTTTTGATCGTGGTTTCTTCCAGATCTTCCGGCGATAGAAGCTTAGCCAAGCTTAGAGTCTCACGCGTCTAACTAGAGATCCTCCGTCTCTTGATTTGTTGATCGGGAAAACCTTCCCCGTCTGAATCGATCGAGACGATCGATCCTAGTGTGACCGTTGGAAGACCTAGCTAGCTTCGCTACGAAGTTTGGATCTCCAAAGTACAGTAGCCGCACACCGTTGTCGCCGCCGATCCCGTGAACCAAGCCGCCGTCCATCTTGCCGCCGCCGGTTCCGGGGAGATTCTCTCCAAGAGAGATCTAGGGTTGTGGACTCTTCGTGGACTTCAAGAACACGTCGTCAACGAAGAGGGACCCCTTAGTCTCCAAAAGTAGTTTGTATTTCTTGTACATTCTAGTTCATTTTTGTTGTAAAGGAACGTCGGTTCCGAGTTGTAAGGGTTGGGTGCAACCCGTGTTGTGGGAGTGTTGACTCCTACGTGTGGAAGGGTTCCTTCCGATAGTGCAAGGATTGGATTTCAATCCTGTTGGTGAAGAGACCGAGTCGTCCCTTGTTGGGAGATAGGTCGAAGGGGGAAAGTGGATGTACCCAAATCGGGGAACCACTAAAAATAGCTTGTGTACTCTGTTTGCTGTGCTGTTTTATTTTCGTGTGCAGGTACAATTTTAATTCCGCAAAAACGCTGCACGTCACCTATTCCCCCCCCCCCCCATAGGTGAAGGTAGTTGACACTAGGTGGACTTTCAAGGTGCTTAAGGAGAGAAATGTGCTTTTAGGAAAGAAGGTCTCTCAGCAGAAGGAAGAGCTTGGCGTGAGTTGTATTTGCAGCGGCCTTAATTTTTAGTCCGCCGCGAACTGATGTTTGCTCCTTTGTTTTGCGCTGGTCGCCTATGACTTGGAGAATAACAACTTCCAGGCCGCCATGCTCCCCTTTGTGAAGGAAACCGTTGAGATCGCCATCGAGTGATTTGTCCACGGTGGCTTCACAAAGGAAGGAGTGGACGGTGTTCCCTTCTTGGAGCTCTTCCCGGAGTTGAAAGAGCAGGTCACGGCAATAGAGCGGGCTGCAAAGGGGAAAGACGTCATCATAGAGGAGGAAGAGGAAGGCAAAGAAGAAGCCGAAGAAAAAGAAGAAGAAGAAGAAGAAGGAGAAGGCGAAGAAGAAGGAGTCAAAGCAATAGCTGATGACACTGGCTCAAGCCAGCAAGGCGGAGAACAGTCCGCCGAGTCTGGTACCTCTACATCTTCCTCCGCTGACAAGAGCTCGCATAGCGAGTCCGCGACAAGCACTGGATCAGATGGCAGCAGTGGAAGCGGCTCGGAGGGATATTCTCCGGAGATCGATGTCGAATGCCTAAGCCCTGCACCTCCTACCGAGAAGAAACAGAAGACCGCTGAAGATGACTAATGTATTTTTGCTTTCTTTTGTAAATGGAGCGGACTCAAGTTTGTAGTCTGCCAAATGGATAAAAACATGTAACTTAATTCTTGATCAAATAGAAAGGATATTCTGGTATCAGTGTGTCTCCTGCAGTATTCTTTATTTTCTGCATTTAACGCGATTAAGTTCGATCTCAATGTAGCAGTCCGCGTGATACAAAGATCATCCATACTGTGAGAGTTTTTTCACTTGCTGATTAGGAAATTTCATTTATCAATCCGACCACTGTCCGCCGTAAGAATGAGAAGTTTAATTGGTTGACGAAAATATCAGGCGGACTCTGTCGAGTTCCAATAGCAGTCCGCAATTCTCTTTATCAATCTTTTAAACTTAATTATAATATAAGCATGGTGGCCTTATCTTTACTAGTAAACTGTGAGCTGAAAAAGACCAACTGGGAAACAATTCGGCAGACTGGGCGTATATAATTTCACAGTTCGCACATATTTTAATAGAAATGATCTATAGCTTGCGACCAAGCGGGCAGGTGCGGTCGGCATTGCTTTTCTCACCGGGCCACAAGCTATAAAATCAATTCAAGGAAAACTGGCAGACTGAGCGGATATAGAACATCAGTACGCACTAAATAGAAGAAATGATCTATAGCTTGCGGCCAGGCGGGCAGGTGCGGTCGGCATTGCTTTTCTCTCCGGGCCACAAGATATACGATCAACCCGAGGAAAACCGGCGGACTGAGTGGATATAGACAATTAGTCCGCACTAAAAAGAAGAAATGATCTATAGCTTGCGACCAGGCGGGCAGGTGCGGTCGGCATTGCTTTTCTCACCGGGCCACAAGCTATATGATCAACCCAAGGAAAACCGGCGGACTGAGCGGAATAGAAAATCAGTCCGCACTAAAAAGATTCCCTATGATGATCAAGATATAGAGTTGACGGAACGGTCCTCTGCCCTCTTGCCTGGAGTACAGTCTAAGTTGATCTTTTTGGTAGTTGCGGCCGGAGCGGTATAACTTTCCTCAAGATCAACCAAGCTGTGGGTCTCCTGCAGGCACTGGTTGAGGGTACCATGTAGTGTTCGAGGGTCACGAACTAAGATGATCGGTGGGCAGGTGCGCGTGGCAGTGCTTTCCACACAAGATCATCAAAGTTGTAACGATATCCCTAATTCGACATGGTAGAGCTTAACTCCCACCCTGTCCCTCCATAATGTAGAGGTGGGGTCAGGTACTAGCCGGGATCCGAAGTTCAGAATCCTACCTCGTTAGAGCATGCAAGCTCCCACTACATGGTGCGAAATCTCCCCACAACACGTGGTCTTCGTGGTGTTACGCTAATGACAACAGCTCTAGGGGAGGTTTTGCTGAACTCGGTGATGTCTCCTGGTATCTGGCAACCGTTATTGATGTTTGGGAGAGAAAGAGAAAACATTAGGAAAAGTGTAAGTACAAATCCTTTGGTTAATGAGATGCTTTTGCAAAGCTAGCATAAGAAAGAAAAGAGAGTTCAAGGACGGAACCGTTTTTGTAATCTTTCTTGCTAAGCATGCCAGCTATTATGCTTGTATAGATAAAACACTTGAAGAAGCGTTAGCAAGCAGTTTTTACTCATAATGATTCTTGAAGAGGATACATAGAATAGAAAAGAGAAGGTTCAGGAATAGAACCATTTGAGATCATCCACGCTCCATGTATGTGGCATATCCTCTCCCTCGTATGTTTGCAAGCCATAAGCGTCGTTCTTTAACGCTTCTTTGACAATGAAGGGGTCGGTCCAGTTCGGATTAAGTTTTTCAACTGAGCCAGCTCTTGCAGCAGCGTCAACTTTTGTAAGAACAAGATCTCCCACTTGAAAGTGCTTGATCCTTACGTTCTGATCAAAATAACGGGCCATCCTTCTCTTTACCTCTTCCTGCCTTATTGTTGCTTTGTCTCTAATTTCCTCAATGTGTTCCGAGCTGAATTTCACCTCTTCATCGTTCAGCTCAAGCCAGTCCTCAAAACCTTGCCTTGCAAGCAGAACTCTCGGTGATGGGACTTCAAACTCAACTGGAATGAGGGCCTCTGAGCCATGAGAGAGTTTGAACGGAGTTTCGCCAGTTGCAGATGAAGGTGTTGTTCTAAGGGACCAGAGGACTGATGGAAGTTGATCAGCCCATCTGCCCTTGCGATTCTGCACTATCTTCTTAAGTAAATTAAGGACCTGCTTGTTGTCTGCTTCAACTTGGACATTGCTCCTGGGATGATGGACTGATGCAAATCGTAGTTCTGTTTCGTTCTGTTTGCAAAAATCAATCATCTCTACATTATTGAACTGTGGCCCATTGTCGGTGATTATAGCCATAGGTATTCCATGTCGGCAAACTATCTCTCCCCAAATGAAATTCTTGATTACCTGAGTTGTTGTCTTTGCCAATGCCTTTACTTCAATCCACTTGCTGAAGTAGTCGATCATCACTATGATGAAACTCCGTTGTCTGCTTGCCATGGGAAAAGGACCAATGAGATCCATTCCCCAAACTGCGAAGGTCCAAGGAGTTGCAATCGATCTGAGTGACTGAGCAGCCTGGTGTTGAAGTGGAGCAAACTTCTGGCATTGAACACACTTTATAGCGTAAGCCTCAGAGTCTCTCTTCATGGTGGGCCAAAAATATCCCTGCCGCAGGATCCATCTTTCTAAAGTTCTTGCTCCTGAGTGACTTCCACACACACCTGAATGAACTTCTTACAAAACAACGAGAGCTTCCTCTTCTGAAACACATCTGGCCATGGTAGAGAGGAATGTTCTTCTATAGAGGATTCCTGCCACTAAGTAATAGTGAGCTACTTTTATTCTGAACTTTTTCTGATCTTTGATTGAATGGTGAAAATCTCCTATTGACAGATAAAGAATGAATGGGTCCATCCAGGAGGGACGTTGATCAACCTGTATCAATTCTCCTTCCTCCACTACCGGTTGGAAGAGCTCGGAGGTTGTTCCTCCTGATGGTAGTCCATACTTGGCAAGAATATCTGCCTCCTCATTTTCTGTTGTAGAGATGTGCTCAATGGTAAAGCTCTTGAATTTGTCGACCTCTATTTTCACAAGAGCAAGATATTTCTTCAAGATCGCCTCTCTTGTCTCAAAGTTTCCAAGGACTTGCGACGCCATTACCAGAAAATCAGTCTTGATATGAACATGATCAATTCCGAGTTCCCTTGCAAGTCTCAAGCTTGCTAGAAAAGCTTCATACTCTGCTTGGTTATTGGTTACTGGAAAATAAAACTTGATAGACTTCTCCATTATGACGCCATTTGGGTTAATGAGAACCACTCCTGCTCCAGAAGAACTTCTGCCTGAGGCACCATCAATATAGATGGTCCAAGCCAAAGGTGACCTTTCTGCTTGATCAGAACTGGACTCTAGCGTGTCAATCAGGAATTCTGCTAAAACTTGAGCTTTGATGGCTGTCTTAGGCACATAAGAGATTTCAAATTCACTTAATTCTATCGCCCATTTGGCTAATCTGCCAGAATGCTCCGGTTTCTCCAACACTCTTTTCAAAGGTTGATCCGTAATGACTTGAATCGAGTGCGCTTAGAAATACACACGGAGTCTGCGAGCTGACATGACTAGTGCCAAGGCTAACTTCTCCAGAATCGGATACCGTGTCTCGGCACTTTTCAGAATATGGCCAACATATTAGATTGGGAACTGTTTCCTGCTTTCTTCTCGAAGAAGAACGGAGCTGACTGCCTCAGGGCCAACTCTTAAGTACAAGAAAAGCAACTCTCCTGGCCGGGGACTCTGAAGTAGAGGTGTTGAAGTCAGCTGCTTCTTCAACTACTCAAAGGCCTGGGAACATTCTTTTGTCCACTTGAACTTAGACGCTTCTCGAAGAGTTTTAAAGAAAGGAGCACCCCTATCTCCAACCTGAGAGAGGAACCTCGCAAGACCTGCTAACATCCCCCCTAACTATTGAACTTTCTTAGGTGAACGAGTGGTAGGCATATCAAGAATTGCTTTTACTTTATCTGGATTGGGGGCAAGTACCTCTTGAGTAAGGAGATGACTAAGGAACTTCCACCTACTCGCCCCAAAGGTGCACTTCAACGGGTTGAGCTTCATTTTATATCTACGCAAAGTAGCGAACGTCTCTGCTAGATCTTGCAAGTGCAGCGAAAAAGACTTACTCTTGATCAAGAGGTCATCTACATATACTTCTAGGTTTCTTCCTTTCTATTGCTTAAACACACGGTCCATCATGCGTTGCTAGGTTGCACCGGCATTTTTAAGCCCAAAGGGCATCATAAGGTAACAGTAGCAACCATCATTGGTAATGAATGACATATGAGGAACGTCAGGTTTATGCATTCTTATTTGGTGATAACTAGAAAATGCATCTAAGAAACTCATGAAGGAGTACCCTACCGCAGAATCAACTAAAGAATCTATCTGAGGCAAGGGGTAACAATCTTTGGGGCATGCTTTATTAAGTTTTGTAAAGTCTACACACATGCGTCACTCCCCTCCTGGTTTTTTAACCATTACAACGTTGGATATCCAGGTTGGGTATTGAATTTCACTAATGAAATTTGCCTTAAGGAGCTTCGCGACCTCCTCTCTTATTGGTTTAGCAAGATTCGTTGCAATATCCATTTTCTTCTATTGCGCATGCTTGCAGTTGGGATCAACATTAAGGTGGTGGCAAGCAACATCCGGATCCACGCCTAGCATGTCATCTGCTGACCAGTCAAAGACATCCAGGTTCCTCAACAAGCAGGAGATCAGCTCGGCCTTCTGATCTTCAGGCAACTCCAAGTTGATGGAGAGCTTTCTCTCCTCCCCCCTCAGCAATGGGGACTCCTTGCGTCACCTGGCCAGGATCCAGGTAAGCTCCTCTATCAGTAGCAGTTTCTGAACATGGAGATGTTTTTCCAGCTCCTGCTGGAGCAATGGAAGGACTGGCATCAACCATGTTGATAGTGCGAACATAGCACTCCCTTGCTCTCCTTGGGTCACTCCTGACCTGGCTCATTCGTCCATCAGCGAAGAACTTGATTGCACGGTTGTAAGTTGAGACCACCGCTTGATACTTGTTCAATAAAGGCCTGTCGAGGATGGCGTGATAGCTACTGGGAGCGTCAACCACTATGAATTGAACTTGATTGGTTGCCCCTCCAAGCTTTACTGGCAGGATGATACTTCCCTCAACTTATTTTCTCTCCCCAGAGAAGCAATAGAGTGTCCCTTCGGTAGAAAGCAGAGGCTTTCCAGTCTTCAGGGCCTCAAAAGTTGATTTAAACATCAAGTTGACTGGGCTTCCAGTATCAACGAGAATCCTGTCAACTGTGAAATCCCCAAAAATAGCCTTGATCACAACTGCATCATCGAATGGATTTACTGTTTGGGGCAGATCAGTAGGGCCAAAGGTGATGACCTCGCTTGGTGGAGCAACGGAAGAGGAAGAGGCCACCTCTGCTCGAGTGACCCTTGTGATTGAGGATTTCCGAGTAGACTCTGTTCCTGCTCCACCATGGATACAGAAGAGGCATCCTAGAACCCCTTCGTCATCTGCATCAAAGCACTCAACCAGAATGTTGATGGGCCCCAGACGGCCTTCGTCTTCTACCTCCACACATTCTTGATAAGTTTCTGCTACTTCCTTGCCTTTGGAGGTTGATGGCTTTGAAGAAGAATCTTTTTTGCTCAAGTCAATCTTGCCCTCGGCAAGCAGCTTCTCTATTAGCATACGAAGGGCATTGCAATCCTCGGTCAAGTGACCCTTCTCCTTGTGGAACTGGCAGAAATACGCATTGTTTCTTGGCCTCCACTCTCTCTGAGGCCCTTGTTTCTTTTCCTCTGATCTCTTTTGCAAGATCTGGATGACTTCGTCAAGATCCAGACCTCCAATTTCCTCCATGGGGCTAGTTTTACATCGGCTCGGAGCAGGCATGGCTGCTTGCTGGAGGATGGGAAGTGCTTGTAGAGGAATGGTGGGAGTGGCGGCCAACGACAGTATCTGCTCCTAAAACTGTTGATGGCCGCAAAAAGGTTTCTTGTGGCGGAAATTCCGGCCTCTTTGAGAAGAAGGCTGGAAATCTAGGCGAGGGGGCTTGCTGTGAGAAGAAGAACCGAATGCATCCCTTCCTTCAGCCTTAGCTGTCAGGGATGAAACATATGTGGGATTGGCGTTCTCGCCTTCAATGAAGCAGTTCACCGTGGCGATCAGCTCTTAGTATGTCTCTGGTGCCTTTGTTGTTACTTTAAATTTCAAGAGGCCTTCCCGAAGGCCATGGATCAAGGCAACCTTGTAGTAGTCGGGCTTCACATTCCTTACCCCTTGAATCTCCTTTTGGAAGCGATCAACGAATCGTGCAACTGATTCGTTGTCCCTTTTCTTGATTTCAAAGAGAGCAGCTGGTCCATCTTTCGTCTTTCTTGAGGTAGCAAACCTTAGCAAAAATTCGCTGCGAAGCTCACGAAGGAAGAGATTGTGACCAAAGGCAGCTCATAGAACCACTCTCTCGCCTGTCCTTCGAAAGTGGTTACCAAAAGTTTGCACTTGATGGCATCGGAGAGGCATCTCAGAGCAACTGACACTTCAAACGCTTGGAGGTGGGATACTGGATCAGTCTCCCCTAAATAGAATGGAAGGCGAGGTTCCCTGAAGTTGTTTGGAGCCGGCTCCCATCAGATTTGATCAATGAAGGGAGATGGAGTCTCGAACTTAGCAGTGTAGAAAGGGCGGACTAAAGCTGGGGAGTCTGCGAGCTCGGCAGACTAGTGGTCAGCAAAATGGAGATGGCGGGCAGGAGTGCCCCTGGCTGCTTCTCTAAAAAAATTCCTGAATGAAGCAAACTGCTCCTCCTGAGGGCGCAGAGAGGCGGCGGACTGGACAGGATTTCGAGGAGTGACTGGCGACTGCCGAAGAGGAGTTCGGCGAGCTGGAGTCTGGCGGACTGGAGAGTCCGCAGGTTCTGCTGCGACCTGAGGAGCAAGCCGTTGGGTTAACACAGGCAGGGCTTGGCTGATCGTGTCGAGACGCTGGTCAGTCTGCCTACAGAATTGCTCGGCCTTAAAGCGAGCTTACTCGATTGCATCCCAGAGGGAATCCTCCGAAGAACTGGAGCGATCTGAATAGCGGGCTCGGCGATCTGACATGTCTGTCCGTTGTATTCGAAATGCTACTCGAAACTGAAGGTCGTGTGTTAACTGTTGATGCACGAAAAAGCAAAGGGGGTCGAGCACCACCATCTAATGGTTCGAGCACAAGGGAAAAGAAGGGAAAGGAGAGACTGTGAGTAGCAATCTACTAAGTAGACGAGAGCCAGAAGAACAGCAGGGCCGTGAGCCACGACAACAACAGACTTTGCCTGTCGCGGCCTGAACGGCTCTCTTACGACAGGCTTTTCCTTGACTGAAGAAAGGCTTGGTTACAGGTGAGTGAAAAAAGAGGAAGGCAAGAGTTGAGCAAGCTGGAGTCTGCAAAGCACGAGATTTGAGTCCGCGGCCTTTTACAAGTAGGCTCTTGGGCACGAGTCAGCGTACTTTGGGTGCACCACCTCCCCCCTATTTATAGGATGGGGGGACCTGCCCAAATGGGTAGGGCTAAAATAATCGACTACCTGGGGTACAGGAGAACCGGGCAGTGGTGAGGGGAAGCAAAAAGAAAGAACATGCCAGTCCGCGCAGAAGGGGCGGACTGGGCTCGTAGGCTGGAGCTTCCACCTGCTACTAGTAGGCGCGATCCTGCTGGAGGACAGTGGCCTGGGCGGATGGGACACTGCGTCCGCCGACATAGAGAATCCATAGATCCAAAGGCATGGCGAACCGGGCAAACAGAGCATTGAGTCCGCCACTGGGAGATCATCTTTGGTGGCCGATTACTGCTGCTTTGCCGGACTGGGCGGACTGCCTAATTGAGTCCGTGGATAATGAAAGGGGGTCTTGGCATCTTGTAGGTGTTGCGGTCTGAGGGGTTAACACCTACAACACCTCCTTCAGCAAAAACCATCAAGTTGGTGGCTGAAGCAATTTTTGCCATGATAAATGCCCAACCTGCAGGGCAGATACAGCAAGCACCTCCTGTGAATGAGCAAGAACCGGTTAGGGCAGTAGATCCAAGAGTGGTGGAGCGCTTGGCAGTGGATCAGGTAGAGCCGAGGAGGGCTACGGAGAGATAGCTCAAGCATGTAATGGGCTTTAATCCTCCGGTGTTTGATGGGGTTGGAACGCCAGCTCAAGCTGACGATTGGCTCTCTACGATAAAGTGGGTCTTGACGGCCACGTTAACTGAGGAGTGGCAGAAGACCACCATAGTGACCTTCCTTTTGGCTGGTGAGGCGAGGCTTTGGTGGGATAAGTTGGAGTTTCATCTCTTAGTGGGAAGGCAGCTTGCTGATGTGCCTATGGAGGAATTCTCAAGATTGTTCTTGGCCAGATATTTACCCTCTGCGCAGAAGCTTGAGATGGAGAATCAGTATCTTGGGTTGACTCAGGGAGCCAGAAGCGTGGACGAGTATCTCCACGAGTTTAAATGGTTGGGTCGATATGCTGGTGTCGTGTTTACGGAAGAAGAGAGGAAGACCAACCGATTTAATGAAGGTCTACGCGGCGACCTACAGTTACTCCTTGCTGTGCCTAAGGCATAGGGCTTCCTAGCCTTGGTCAATTCGGCCCGGTCATTGGAAAAGTTTGTGAAGAAAGTGCAAGAGAAGAAGGACCCAGGGTAAAAGAAGGCAGAGTTCGAAGTGCCCAATACAAAGTCTGGATTCCGCAGATGGAACAAGAAGCAGAGGACTTTGAACACAACCCCTTTGTCTGATGCGTCGGGGGCAACCACAAGTCGAGTTCCAGGAGCTTGCTACAACTATGGGAAGATGGGGCACTTTGCTCGTGAGTGTTGGAGCGGACATGCAAAGTCTGAGAGGAAGCCTAGTGCGACCTATGAAGTGAAAGGGAAGGCGGTGGAGTCAACCGTGTCCCATCATGCTCCAGCCCAGCCTAGAGTATATAATCTTGGTCTGCAAGAGGACATGAAACAAGCTGACGTGGTGACATGTATGAGTTAAATTATAGAAGTTTAACTTTATGTAGTTGTTACCTTTTTATATGTTAGCTTATATTTGTTGGTGCTAGGCTTCGTGTTGATTTTCGATCGTCAACAAGAGCCCTGTTTGATACGGAAGCATCGCATTCCATCTTGCTCGAAAGGTTCATATCGCGCATCGAGGTCCCTTCCTCGATGGCCAAAAGATAAGTTGGATGTGTTGTTGCCCAATGGGTGCTCAATGCGCGCGGATAAGTTCTGTGTGGTAAAGATTCGGATTGGGGATCAGGAGTTTGATTTGCGAGCATTGGTTCTACTGTTAGTGGAGTTCGACGTAATATTTGGTATGGACTGGCTCTTGGAGTAGCGAGCTTACATCGATTGCAACCGAAAGGAGGTTAAGTTGGGGTTGCATACTGAATGGGAGACTACATTTGTAGGCATGAAGGGGTCGGGTAAAGTTTTGATGTCGGCCCTACAATTGATTAAGACAGTTAGGTCTGGTGCAGAGCTGTTTGTCACCTTAGTGCAGGCTTCAATGCCTAGGCCAAGTCTGGACAGTATCCCAGTTGTGTTTGATTATCCTGATGTGTTCCCAGATGATCTCCCACGAGCACCTCCTCAGCGGGAGATTGATTTTACAATTGAGATGGTACCGGGTGCCAAACCGGTGTCATGCTCTCCGTATCGGATAGTACCGCGAGAGATGGTGGAGTTGAAGGTGCAATAGTAGGAGTTGTTGGAGCAAGGGTATGTGCGTCCAAGTTCGTCACCTTGGAGCGCACCGGTTCTTTTCGTTAAGAAGAAGGATGGGAGCTTGCGACTCTGTATTGACTATCAGGAGTTGAACAAATATTCGATCCCCAGGATTTACGATCTATTTGATCAATTGGTTGGGTCAACAGTATATTCGAAGTTAGATCTGAAGTCCAGCTACTACCAATTGAGGATAAGGGAAAGCAATATCCCAAAGACAGCGTTTAGCACGCGGTTTGGGCATTATGAGTTCACGATCATGCCGTTTGGGTTGACCAATGCGCCATCCGTGTTTATGGATCTGATGAACAGGACGTTCAGAGAATACCTGGATCATTTCGTGATAGTATTTATCGATGATCTCTTGGTATACTCGCAGTATGAGGAGGACCATTACAAGCATCTACACATGGTGTTGGAGACGTTGAGGAGGAATCAGTTGAATGTGAAGTTCTCCAAGTGTGAGTTCTGGTTATCCTCAGTAGCATTCCTCGGTCATGTTGTTAGTGGAGAAGGGATAGCGGTGGATCCGGCGAAGATAACAGTGATACGGGAGTGGCCTGTATTGTCTACAGTGGCGGAAGTTCAGAGCTTTCTGGGGCTTGCCGGCTACTACAGGCGCTTCGTAGAGAACTTCTCGCGGATAGCTTTACCACTCATGACGTTGATAAGGAAAGATCAAAAGTTTGTGTGGTCGCTGCAGTGTGAGTAGGCTTTTGAAGAGTTGAAGGGGCGGTTGACCACGGCGCCTATTTTATGTTCGCCAAGTGGAACCGAAGGATTTGAAATTTATAGTGATTCTTCGTGCAGTGGTTTGGGCTGTATTCTACTACAGCATGGGTGTGTGATAGCCTATGGATCACGACAGTTGAAGGTTCACAAGAGGAATTATCTGGTCCCTGACTTAGAGTTAGAGGTCATGATATTTGCTCTAAAACTGTGGAGGCACTATCTATACGGGGTAAAGATCGATATACACACTGACCATAAGAGCCTGAAGTACCTGCTAGATCAGAAGGATCTGAACATGAGATAGCGGAGGTGGATGGAGTTCTTGGGGGACTAGACCTTCAAGATACATTATGTACCTGAGAAAGGAAACGCGGTGGCAGATGCGTTGAGCCGCAGGGCTCCTGCGTAGGCCAGTTGGTTGTCGGTACATCATGAGAGATTGGTTCGTGATTTGGAGGCATTAGAGATTTCCTGCATCAAAAGCAGTCTAGTGTTGGGCCAATATTGTGTTGGACAGATTTGCAGTATGATCTGGATGATAGAGTTCGACGAGCTTTGGTTCAGGATAACAGCATGAAGCGGATCTTAGATGAATCTTTGGATGGGTAAAATTCTCAGTTTGCGGTTGAGGATGTACTACTAAGGAATGACGGTCGTTTATGCGTCCCTAGTGCTGATAATCTTCGGGAGGAGTTGATGTATGAGGCTCATCATACCAAGTACTCAATCCACCCGGGAAGCACAAAGATGTATAGAGACATGAAGAAGTTATTCTGGTGGCCAGGATTAAAGAAGGATGTAGCACATTATGTGGCCAAGTGCCAAACTTGTGCCTTGGTGAAAGCGGAGTGCCAGAAGCCCGGAGGCTTCCTAAAGTCCTTGCTTATCCCGGAATTGAAATTCGACGACATTTCTATGGATTTTGTGCATGGTTTGCCAACGTCGCAGAAGGGTAACGACGCCATCTGGGTTGTCGTAGATAGGTTGACAAAAGTGTCGCATTTCATCCCGAATAGGAAGGAAGAACCGGTGGAAAAATTAGCCAAACTCTATGTGGATAATATCGTACGGTTGCATGGTGTGCCCCGCAGTATTGTTAGTGACCGAGATGGACGCTTCACGTAAAAGGACTGGAGGCTGGTGCATAGTTTGTTGGGAACTAAGCTGAGTTTTAGCACAATCTTCCACCCACAGATGGACGGTCAGACCGAGAGGGTCAACAAGACGATGGAGGACATGTTTCTCATGTGCGTCCTAGATTTCGGAAAGCATTGGGAGGATCACTTGTACATGGTGGAGTTTGCGTATAACAACAGCTTTCAAGAGAGTATTGGAATGTCACCTTTCGAGGCCTTGTATGGGAGGAAGTGTCGTACGCCATTATCTTGGTTGGAGACAGGCGAGTCGAAGTTCTATAAACGTCAAGCGGTGGAAGATGCCACTTCAATGGTATGTACAATTCAGGAAAGGTTGAAGATCCCTCAGGACAGGCAAGCAAAGTACTATAATGCCAAGCATAGGAACGTGGAGTTCGGTGTTGGCGACTGAGTGTATTTAAAAATCATGCCGTTTAAGGGCGTTTCGCGGGTTTAATGCTTGAAGAAGCTGAGTCCGAGATTTCTTGGACCATTTGAAATCTAGGAGCGTGCTGGCGAAGCAGCGTATAGATTGAAGCTGTCGGTAGAGTTTAGTGGGTTGCACGATGTGTTCCACGTATCGGTGTTACGTAAGGCAGTGCAAAAGCCTTCGCAGATAGTTGCGGTCGATCAAGTGTCGGTTGATTACGAGTTGATGACAAAGGTCAAGCCTATACGTATAGAAGACGTTGAAGTCAAACGACTCCGCAACAAGGAAATCCGAATGGTTAAGGTTCGTTGGGATAACTGCAAACGTGAGGAGCTTTATTGGGAGCGAGAGCAAACTATGTTGGAGGAATACCCCGAGTTATTCCACTCAGGTAACATATAATTTTGTGTACCTTTACTTAATTTCGGGACGAAATTCCTTAAGGGGGGGGGGGGGGGAGATTTGTAACGTCCCGAAAATCGTATTTGAGCTGATCGCGTCCAAAAGAAATTTTGGTTCCTATATAGGGGTACACGGCCTAGGACACGGGCGTGTCCAAGGCCGTGTCTTGCTTGGTGTTTTGGTCGGCTATGGCTAGAGAAGGACACAGCAGGAAACACGGCAGTGTGACACGGGCATGTCACATGACACAGGCGTGTGCCTACCCGTGTCACTACCCGGGTTCCAAGAGACGTGATGGTTGTTGTGCCAGTTATACGTGACACGCCTCCGGTCACGGGCGTGTCGAGGACCCGACACGGGCATGTCAGGTTGAGACACGAGCGTGTCTTTTCTCGTGTGGTTTTTCTGCGTTTGACGATCGTGCCTGGATCGAGGCACACGGCCTAGGACACAGCCGTGTGCGAGGCTGTGTTTAGCCCAGGTTTGAGGATTTCTGTACAGATCTGAGCCGTTTGTTTTCTTTAATTAAGATTCGACGGCCCAGATGAGTTCCTGCTCTGTTAAGGTCGGAAATAGAGGATCAATTCCTCATTTCTCTCTTAAGCACTATCTTTCAAGGAGTTAGAGAGAGGAGGAAGAAGTAGGAGGATTCCGGCCACCGGTGGAGCATCGGAGCACCGTTTAGAGAATCGAGAGCAGATCTGTGGAGGAAATCCCGTTGCTAAGACTTCTATCCGGGTAGTTTTCCATGGCGCAAAAGCGTACTACAAGGGTAACGATTCTCTACTTGAGCATGTGATACTCTCTTCCTTTTTTCATAGGTAAACCCGCTCCCGCGAGTGTGCGGTGTTCCCTGGGGTTGACAGGAATAGTCCCCCTAGTGTTGCATATAGAGTCCGGAATCAAAGTACAGACATATGCATTGTGTGTGAAGCCTATCCGGACATATTGGTCTGGATCGGTGATGTTGCATTTGTTATGGTTTGCCGGAGAAGACTCCGTGCTTTGGGTTTTCGGGTTTCTACGCGGTAGATTGCAGCATAGATCCTTGGGGATTAACTCCAAGGATCACCTGGAAAACTGAGTGGAATCATTGTTCTGCTAACTTGGCGGTCAGGGAACCGGCCTTGAACATAACCGGGTTATGTGATTGTTTGGAAATGTTAGAATCCAAGAGAAGCCTGGCCTGCACGTAGGTCTTAAGGTGACTAGGCGGTGTGAGAACTGGGCAAGTGGAATCAGACCTGGGCTATCTGGTTTGGTACGAGAGACCCATTGATGGGGACTGGCCATTGGCATAGTCGGGAGCCTTAGACAGTGATTAGAAAAGCTAAAATGCTCATGTTATTGCCATCTCGGGGATTGTGGTGAAGCCACAGAATTGACCAGATTCACCGTTAATGTTCCCTGAGTGCACAGGGTGTTTGGTCTTGCAAGCCTACACCTATGGCAAAATATATTTATACTTAATTGTTTAGCTGGGATAATGAAATGCAGGGAAGGAGCACCGTCGTCCCGAGAAAGGGGCTGGGTCGTTATAATTTGGTCGTCTTTGGCTGACCGTTGCTTTGTTTGCCACCGTGCGGTGGAATGTTGCTTGCAGGTGCTACGGAGCCGAGTACCATATAGCGGGCTGGAGCCCTTGTTGCTGTGCTGGCCCTAGAAGGCCAAAGAAAATAGTTGTTCTTTATTTTGTCATGTGTGGCCGGCCTGCGAGCCGATGTATGGAAAACATTACTTTATTAAGTGAACCTCTATAAGGCCATAAGGTCGTGTACCTTTCAGTGTATTTGTTTTCATTCCAGTTGTAGTGGTGGTGGACATTCATGTTTATTGGATACAATTATGGGTTCTTTCAACTGTTTAAAAGCTTCCGCTAGAATGCTCTGTGTTAGGACGAGTAGTCTTAATTGGATAGTTTGGTTATTCATACGTAACCCTTCCGACTGTCCGTGGTATATGGCGTCGGGTTCTAGCTGGACCTTCTGTTATATGTCATACGATGGATGGGGGGTGATACAATAAGATTTTACCGATTCCTCGATTTGTATGTGTTAGGGTTAGTGATTTTGACCTCTTTTCTCCTCCAAACGTTTCAGGAAGCGTTGTCTGTGCCTTTTATGACTAATCCTTATCGCGGTGTGAGCGGGCGGCGATTTTCCAACGTTTGAAGGCAAGTGGATTCTTTCACCTTGCATGTCCATTTCTAGTTTTATTTTCTTCTTTTCTTTCCTCCTCCTTTAAAGGGTAAGACTAGTGTAAGTTAGCTGTGAAAGAAATCCTATGGTAGGGCAAGTTTTTCGGCCAAGTCATGGAGAATAGTTTAGGAGTTAAACTGAATTCGGTGTATATCGAAAGGTAATGTTAGGTAGGTTTGGGTTAGAAATTCGCTGAGTATTGAAGCAGAGTTCGTCAAGTTTAGGTAGGTAGGATTCGTAGAGTATCAATGGTAGAATTTGTCAGGTATTGAAAGTATTGATTTCAAGAACAACTAATCACCTAGAGGGGGTAAATAGGTCCAATTCCAAAAACATAAGCAACTAATCAATTAATATCACATCACAGTAATCTCATCACAATCAAAACCAGTACAGCACAGTACACAGAAATTTATAGTGGTTCCCCAATTGATGGGTACATCCACTTTCCCCCTTCGCCTATCTAGTAGTATACTAGATTCGGCCAAACTTCCTTCTATCTTTCTCAGATCCTCAAATCTTACAGCTTAAAGCCCACCTGGCTCCTACAACTCGGGCACAAGCCCTACCTCTCAGATAACCAAGATCCTATAACTCAAGTTCTTCCCAAGAACTCTACCTCAGAGTGACTCCACACTCCTACAACTCAGGAAATCCTGCCATATCTCAGTGTGAATCCACACACCTACAACTTAGGAAACTACTGCCCTATCTCAGCCTTTATAACACAGGCTTACAACTCAGGCCTTAGCCTTACCACTCAGATTCAAAATGAATCTTATATAGAAATATTCAAGATAATGAATTACAGACACCAGAGAAAATTATTTATGCCTATCTACCTGGACTGAGCAGATATCAACCCTAACTTCGTATTCACAGCAACAAGATGATAAAACGATCTTGAAATGATGCCCGACTTGTTCTGGAATCAACTTTTAGATGAATCTGCTTCTTCTTCTTCTTCAGGAATATCACCTGATCTTGACTGAGCAGATTTCAACCCTTCCTTCTTCTTTGATCCAGCCAATTGATCTTCAGATTCTGGCTCAACTTGGATCAAGATGATAACTTCAGTTATGGCGCGCCTAGGTTGATTCGTCTCTCTCAAAGTATTACTCTGAACCTGCTGGAGTGGATGTTGATTACACCAGCAAACTCAGAAGCCCTTTAGATTTGATCTTGAGGTTCTTGTCTTCTGCAACAATGGCGGATGAAGATAACAAACTCCATTCTTGTTTTAATCAGAAATTAATCCCTTGATCATCCATTTAGATCTCGGTATCTTATAATATTTATAATCCCATCACATTGGCGAGATGATCGACGCGTGTCTCAATTTTAACGGTGGTTAAGACCCTTAACTCTATTAACTTGAGATCCACTGTAGACTGACGGCGACGTTAATGTCGATTTGCATCGAATCTAAACTTTGTTGACTTGTTCACTTTGCTGAGTCAGCAACATTCTGGACTTAACCAAAATCAACAAACTTTTTTGAAATCCTACATTTAACAAACTTCAAGCTTAGCTCGATGAAATCTGAACTCGGCTTGATGAAACAGTGAAGCTGACATCGATGAATTCTCTTAGCTCAGTTCTTTCTTCAGGTGGAGGCTGAGGTTGACGAATTTCGAGCTCACCTCGATGAAATCTGAGCTCAGCTTGATGAAACAGTGAAGCTGAGATCGACGAATTCACTCAGCCCAGTTCTTTCTTCAAGTGAAGGCTAAGTTCGACGAATTCTCTGAACTCTAGTCGACGAAATCTGAACTGTAGTCGACGAAATCTGAACTCTAGTCGATGATTCTGATAAATGAGTCCTTCTTATAGGTAAAAGCTGAGATCGACAAACTCGAAACTCTGGTCCATGAAAGCTATGCTCAGCTCGACGAATGGTAGACACAGTGGTTTTGGAGTTAGAAATTTTTTCAGCTTTGCTTGATGCCGTTGAGAGCGTTGAGTGAGCTTGCCTCTCTCAACGATTTTGAATTTAGCCGATTTCCTGGATTATTCACAGTAAGGCAATGACAGGATAACCTTGACTCAATGCTTCTAGCTATATAGCGTTGAGTGAGTTGAGCTCACTCAATGCTTCTGGACTTGGCCGGTTTTTCAGGCTTTGTCTCAGCGATCTCAACTCTTTATTCTTAGTGTTCTCAGCTGTCTCAGCGCTTTTTTACTTTGTCAACTTTTCTGACTGTCTCTGCTCTTTCTCCTCAGCAGTCTCAACTGTCCTAATGTTTTTTACTAAATGGCGTTGAGTGAGCTTACCTCACTCAATGCTTTTGGACTTAGGTAATTTTCCTGTCTGCCTTCTCTCAGCGCTATTAGGTGGATGACATTGAGTGAGCTTGCCTCACTCAATGCTTTTGGACTTAGGTAATTTTCCTACCTTGCTTCTCTCGGCGCTATAAGCTGGATGGCGTTGAGTGAGCTTGCCTCACTCAATGCTTTTGGACTTAGGTAATTTTCTGAGTTTCCAGCTCCATCTTGAGTCCACCTGTCATTATGTCTTGAACTAGCTGTCCAATCATTATGACAAAGACTAACCTACATGCATGAACTTAACCTTACATTAAAAACAACTATGTCTATCTCATTGAAGTGTTTGACATCATCAAATCAGGGGTCATTGGGATCAATGGACCTAACAATCTCCCCTTATTTGAAGATGCCAAAACTACTGATCAAGCATGTCAAAACCACTGATCAAGCTTCTTTAGTCAATGAGATACACATTACACAGGCAATAAAAGCATATTCATATTAAATTCAGTGAAATGAATTTTACCTACTCCCCCTAGATTTCTACATGGTGAGTTATACCTTAGAGGATTAACTCTTATCTTGATCTCCCAATGACTTTGTCCCCATGTGTTTCTGCCATGAAGGATCTTGATACTTTCTGATAGTCATCTTCTATCTCTCCCCCTTGAGCTTGAACAACCAAAGGTAAACATAACCTCCATCTCTCCCCCTTTTTGACCACTTTAGATAGTCAGGAAGGAGCATCAGGTCTTTTTCTTCCATGTGTTCTCCCCATAGCTGATGTAAATGAAGATAGGATTGCAGCTGCCAACATACCCCTTATACAGGGCTGACTTGTATATCACTTGATACCACTTGATAGCACTTGAAATTCAGTATCACTGTAATTCTCTACACCACTAGAGAAGTCTACTTGAAAGTCTCTAGTCCTGCAGCTGCTGATACCACTTGAGAAGAAGCATCTCCTCTCATCTTGCTTTCCACTAGGTCTGCAAAACCTGCAAAAAGAACAAACCTGTACCAAGCTTAATACCTTAGGGAGTATCTGAAGCTATTCTAAGTCCAACATACCCAACTCAATTTTGAAGGTGTTGAACTTGGCTTCATCTAGAGACTTAGTGAAGATATCTGCCACTTGCTTGTCAGTGGAGACAAACTCTAGGCAAATTTCTTCTCTCTCAACATGCTCCCTAATAAAATGATACTTAATTTCTATATGCTTAGTCCTGCTATGTGAAACTAGATTCCTAGTAATAGAAATTGCACTAGTAGAATCACAATATAGAGGAGTTCTACTTATCTTAATGGCATAGTCTTCAAGCTGATGTTATATCTATAGCAATTGGCACAGCAGCTACCTGTTGCATTGTACTCTGACTCTGCAGTGGAGATAGCAACACTAGTCTGTTTCTTATTGCTCCATGACACCAATCTTCCACCTAGGAATTACATGTACCATTGGTACTTTTCTTGTTTTCCTTGTAGCTTGCAAAATCTGCATCTGAAAATCCAGTTTGCTCAAAATCTCTATTCCTAGGGTACCATAGACCAAGATCTTGTGTCCCCCTAAGATATCTTAAAATTCTCTTTGCAGCAGAATAATGAGATTCTTTAGGGCATGCGTGATACCTAGCATAGACAAATGTAGCATATATGATGCCAGACCTACTAGCAGTCAAGTATTGAAGGGAGCCAATTATCCCTCTATACAGAAACACATCAACAGGTTTCCCTGCCTCACCTTTGCGTACAGACATACTTGACCTCATTGAGTTCTCATTGTGGAGGCATTCACCATATCATATTTCTTAATTAACTCTCATGTGAACTTAGACTGACATATGGACAAGTCGTGATCAGTCTGTCTTACTTGATGTCCCAAGAAGAATTTTAGCTCACCCATGTTGCTCATCTCAAACCTCCCTTACATAAGTTTGGCAAACTTCCTGCAAAGGTTATTTTTAGTAGCTCCAAAGATAATATCATCGACATATATCTGGACTAGGATGACCTTGCCCTTAGATTCCCTTAGGAATTAGGTCTTATCTATTTTCCCCCTTGACAATTTATTCTTAATAAGGAAAGTAGACAATTTTTCATACCATGCTCTAGGGGCTTGCTTCAACCCATAAAGAGCTTTATTAAGGTTATAAACAAAATTAAGAAAGTGAGGGTCTACAAAACCTGGTTGCTGATCGACATATACTTCCTCTTTTTGTCTCCATTCAGGAATGCTGACTTCACATCCATCTGGAAGACTTTGAATCCTTGATAGACAGCAAAAGCAAGGAATAACCTTATTGCTTCCAGCCTTACTACTGGGCCAAAGGTCTGGTCAAAATCTATTCCTTCTTCTTGCATGTATCCTTTTGCCACCAATCTAGCCATATTTTTGACAATAATGCCATTCTCATCTAGCTTGTTCCTATAGATCCACTTTATTCCTATGATATTATGTCTCTTTGGTTTGCGGACTAGCTTCCAGACTCTACACCTTTTGAATAGATTCAGCTCTTCTTTCATAGCTCCAATCTATTAAGAGTCTTTGATAGCCTCTTCAAGCTTCTTTTGCTCTATTTGTGATAGGAAGCTTGAACATGGAGCTGTGTTGATGCTCTTTATCCTTGTTTGGACACCATGTCTTGCATCACCGATGATTTTGTGTGTTGGATAGTCCCTCAAATGTCTTACAGCTTGAGGCATTCTTCCTTCAATTAGTTGTTCTGCATTGTTCTCAGCTTGGTGAACTTCATTATCTTCAACTGGTTGTACTACATTATCTTCAGCTGACTGCTCTTCATCCTCAGCTTGTGAGTCTTAAACTTCCCGTGGACAGTACCCATCTTCTTCCTTATCTTGTCCTGTTGGATCCATTTCCCTGATGGTAAGCTTGTCCATCACATACTTTAAACCTGCAAAACTTGAAGATGTGCTTGGCAGCTCACAATTAATTAGGTTTGATTCATCAAAGACAACATGTATTGATTCTTCTACAACTTGAGTACTCAAGTTATAGATCCTATATGCCCTACTATTGTTGTTGTACCCAACAAACATCCCTTCTTGGGACTTCGCTGTAAACTTAGTCACAAAGGACTTACCATTGTTTAGAACATAGCACTTGCTACCAAAAATCCTGAAGTAGGATAAGTTTGGTTTTCTGCTTTTCAGAATCTCATAGGGAGTCTTATTGTGGCTTTTGGTGATGGAAGCCAAATTATGGACGAGACATGCAGTATTTACTGCCTCAGCCCAAAAATATTCTGGGAGAAATGTGTCACTTAACAAGGTTCTATCAGCCTTTATGAGAGTTCTATTTTTCCTTTTAGTAATCCCATTTTGTTGGGGTGTCCTAGGAGAGGAGAACTCTTGATGAATCTCAAGCCCTTTATAGAATCTTGTCATGCATTCAGAGTGAAACTCAGTCCCATTGTCACTTCTGATTTTGACCATAGTACTATTAAGTTCATTCTGAAATTTTTTAACAAATGTCTAGAAGACATCAGGGGTTTCAAATTTCTTCTTAGAAAGAACACACAGGCAAACCTAAATAAGTCATCAACAACCACAAGGGTGTTGACTTTCCTACCTAGACTATGAACTGCTATAGGACCAAATAGATCCATATGCAGTAGATATAAATATCTCACTGATTCCTTGGTATCAAGGCTCTGTAAGGAGGTCCTGGACTGCTTGCCCTTTTGGCATGTTGAGCAGATACCCTCCTTGATGCACTTCACCTTAGGACCATTTATCACTAACTCT